>JALAZF010000121.1:12750000-13950000 GCA_022829125.1 Lathyrus tuberosus
GCTACACACCAGACAAAACAATTAAGGTACAAAATTGTTTTCTAAGAAACAATGTATTGTTATCATCAAAACTAAAGGTCAGATGCATAACCAAATCTTGTTCTAACAATCTCCCTCTTTTTTATGATGACAAAACCATGTATTTTGATGAACAATTTTTACTTGGTTAAATCAAATAAAAACATCAAAGTGAGGTTTGTAAGCTCCCCCTGAATTTTATACTATTAAAATTATTTTCCATCTTAGAATTTCAGAGTTAGGTTTGCAAGCTCCCCTTGAATCTAAGACTTCAAAATAATCTTAACATATAAAAATCTCATTCAGCATGAAGGAAATAACTACCCAAAGCGCCTGGTTACTGTAACACCCAAATTTCCATCGCGAATAAATAATACATAAATAAATCAGAGTAACTAAAAATTTATTTTTCCGACAGAAACAAGGATGCCACATTTTAAAATAAGAAAACACAATCCCTGCTCAGTTATTTGATACATAGCATAAAATAGAATACCCTCAAAGGGGAAACTTTTTCCATATAAAATTAAAGTTCAATTATGGAATAAAGCGGAAAGATCCATAACTGACTTGTTTTACAAATAAGTTGTTTTATAACACCAAAATATACATACAAAAGTAATACCAAATATATTCAACAATTGTATACATATATATCACAAAAGTGTTCCCCGACTCCCGTGCTACGTATCAGAGCAGACACCAAGACCGACAACAGAACTGAGGGCTAATCTTCACAAAAGACCTCCAGCAACTCTAGTCTGCAATGCCTCATAGAGCATTATAAAACAGCAGAAGGGTGAGAAATAACAACTAAATCAAGATTGCATAATAATATGCAAAAACACATAAAAAAAATCACATACACAGTTATTCTCACCTCACGCATCACATACCAATACATATAGCAAGCCACAGATACATAACATATTTCTAACAGTCCAACCACATAGCACGTAACAATTATACCAACATAATCACACATTCACACATAATGCACACCAAAGTTATAACATACGGAAACATATCACCACATCACATAGCATGTCCATACATAAAACATATTATCCACAACCAATGCATTTATCACATATGCACATCAATTCACATATTCTATCACAAATCTCAACACATACTCCATCAATTCACAATTCCACACATAATCAATCAAATCATGATTTTCCACACATACTGCATCCATTCACAATTCTCACACATAATCAATCCATGATTTATGCAAATGCACAGAGACCGACACAACGACTCTATGCAAATGCCATGCGGTACCGACTTCCAACATTTCTCATCACTAGTTCACTCAGGAACTCTGCTGGAACCATCGCTTGTTACTGAGGATCACTCACGTAACACCCCATCGGGCAAACGATGTTCCCCGTCGCTTTAGGTCCTCTTATTTTTTTTAAGGCACACGACGTTTATGGATTGCTTTAGGTCCTCTTATTTTTAAGGCACACGATCCGATCCGATCGCTTTAGGTCCTCTTATTTTTAAGGCACACAATCCGATCGCTTTAGGTCCTCTTTGTATAAGGCACACGATCGTCTATAACCATCGCTTTAGGTCCTCTTATTTTTAAGGCACACGATCCATCCGATCGCTTTAGGTCCTCTTATTTTTAAGGCACACGATGTTATAGCAGATTCTCTCTGGAATCGATTCGTCGCTCACACCCCACATGGGCACACGACATCACAAGATGCATATCATGATGCTTGACACACAAGAACTCATGACAATCGAATGCATCTTCACACATATATGCAACCATAATCATGCATATATTTCAACTCATCAATTCCATACATTCACAGTTCAACCATATGAATTAATCAACATCATCACACTCATTCATTGCAAATCAATTCAAACAATGCATTTCAAACCATAAAGGCCACCACACAACATACATTGAATTTCACATAAACAATGCATTTCATCACAAACCACAAACCACAAAAATCATACAATCACAATTACTTCCACAAGGGATTCACACCATAAAGGCTACCCACAATACATCATAACAACATACATTGATATTCAATCAAATAATGTATTTTACCATACAACAACATCATTAATCACGCATCGAAGTCTAATCCAAAACAATGCACATATTTGCCATAAGGCCACAAACCATCATCACAACATTCCATCATGTATATTCACATCATATAACAGCACACAAGCTACACGTTACATATCAAAGCATATAGCATGATAATACATCAATCGCACACAATTACGACGGTAAAACTCCGACAACACCACACTCTCACAAAACCACGACTTAAATGAATCATCTACTGTCCTCAAAACCATTTTTAATAGAAAGAAATTTTCATTAGCTTTCCAACGCTTCGAACGGGGGTCAAAACGGACTTACGGTTCAAAAGTTATGAAGAAAACAAAATCGGACATTTTGGAAATTCTGTGATCATGCGCCGACGCATGAAGCTTGGGGGTCAGCGCATGAACCTGGGAATTTCGCCCGGGTCAGCGCATGATCCTGGAGGTTAGTGCATAATTTTGGGGGTTAGCGCACGAATGCGCAAATTTTGCTAAAAACTCAGTTTTCGATCGTTAAATGCCTTCCGGACCTCCGATTTCGATTCCGTAAAAAGCCCCGGTCTCAGAATTCGAAATACTACAATATTTTCACCATTAAAAAGCCATCCAACACATTTTCCATTTTTGAAATATTTTGAAACATAATTTTATTAGTTTATCCCAACTCCAAACTCACTCAAAACCACTCGAAAACACACAATTAACCATTTCCGATTAATTCCTATCCTTACCCGATTAAATATCAACCTATACCAATGTTACCAGACATATCCAAACAGTTTTACCTGACCACAACATCAATTTGCACAAAACCCCAATATATATCAAAAACACAAAAGTTACAAATTCAACTCGATTCAATCAAACGATCACGCTAAATCAAGACCCAACATCTCACGACTCTACTATGCAATTTATTCTGACTTTCGTCCGTAAAAAGATCGATTTCTAATCGTTTTTCTCATTTCAACCTAGAATTGGAAAACTATGGAAAAACAAGAAAAACATTCACACAATCACACACATATACATATACAAGCAAGATATAATTGAAACTTCTCACCCTTATCCGATTATTCGCGCTTTAAACGGATGAATTCCTGATTTTCCATCTTTTTTCCTCTTCTCCCTTTCTTTCTTCTCTTTTCTCTTCTTTTCCTTTTCTTTCTCTTCTTTCGCTTTTCTTTCTATTTCTCTCTCTCTCTCTATTTCTATTTATAATATCTAACTACCCAAATGACCAAAATACCCCTACACTCAAATATCTCCCAAATGCTCTCAAAATGCGATACAACATAAACAACGATGAAAAATAATATATTGTCAAATAAAAGTCAATAATAAAATAATCAAATAGACTCGATTAAATAAAACTGACAAAAACTGGGCGTTACAACTCTCCCCCACTTAGACATTTTCGTCCTCGAAAATATAACCGATACGAACAACTCCGGATACGACTCTCGCATCCGACCAACAAACTAACATGCCAACAAAAGCACACCACGAAAGACACAATCTGACAAACCACCTTGCTAACAGCAACCACAACAACGACTCGACACAGATAACAACTACAACGACAAGATGCAAAGCCCATACAATGCACTTGACGACCAACTCACGACTCAAGGAAAACCCAAGCTACGAACACACACCGGAGTTAGCTACTCGCACTCGAACCAACACGATGGAAACGAGGCAACAACACAAACAAGAACACAAGTTCCACGACACATCATCGATTAAACAACCTCCACATAACCATAATACCAACATCCTTGTCACACAACATTATTACAACCATGCTACGATTCCCCAATCGACCATATAACCAAAACACCCAACTACATAGTAGCCCATGACTAATATTCAAACCTTTCACATATCACTTCCATCCTGAAACGTCCAATGGTCTCAACACTCCTACATGTTTACAATGTTCACCCTCCGAACTCTTACAAGTCACACACTTATATACGAATTGTGCCACATCACACTTTCGTTGCGTACTCTGAGTACTTGTAACCATCAAAACTACCAATTCCACGTCCAAAGTCTAACTCTTTCTCATATTCACCAAAAATCACTGTTCGCCTTTAATATACCCAACCTCACACTCTTCTGTGTTAGCTCACACACCAGACACAAGTCTCGAAACTGCTTAAATAATTCTAATTCTCGGACCATCAAAACAGACATACATAGAAACTTTTGACTTAACTCATCAGGCACAACCTCAGCTTTTCCCAAAAGGATAATCCAAGCCAAATTCATAACTCGCCACGAATTCCAATTAAAGTCATAACTCATCACAAATTCTAACCATTCTCATTGTCTCATACTCTATTCCTTCAAACCAACCAAGTACTTTAAACTCTTGCGATTACCAAACACTTTGAGCCGAGAACCATAAAAATAATACCTCCAAATTTTCCAACACAATACAATCGCGACTAATTCCAAATTCAGAATAGCATAGATCCCTTTATGAATCCTCAATTGTCGTAAAGCATAAGCCACGACTTTACCCTCTTGCATTAACACACTGACTAGACTCATCAAAGACGCATCCCAATACCCCATAAACGGTTTATTAGGATCACCCAGAATCAAAACTGGAGCCGTAGACCATTTCTACTTCAGCTCACCCAAAAACTTACTCACAACGAACATCCAAAACAAACGACCCACCCTTTGCAAGCCAACTGAGATAACAGAAGTACGAACTTAGCAAAGTCTTCCATAACCTTCTGTAATAACCAACTGAGCCCAAAAGTTTCTAATCTCCTTAACCAACTTCGGAACCTCTCATTGTAGAACTGCATCTACTTCCGATGAATCCACAACAAATACCATCCTCAGAAATAACATATCCAAGAAAACTAACCTTTTCAACCAAAATTCTCACTTGAATAACTTAGCATAACACTTTGTCTCTTTTCAACACTTGCAGGTCAATTCTCAAACACTCTACTTGTTCTTCCTCCGAGTTTATAACAGATCCAAATATCCTCAATCAAAACCACTACAAACTTATCCAATTAAATATAGAAGATACAATTCCTCTACTCCACAAACATTACGGACGCATTACTAACACCAAGCAACGTCACTGTACGTTGTAATGCCCAACCAAATTCCAAAAGATATAAATTCTTAAAGCTTTTGCAAAACTTTTCACTGGGTAACTGGCTACTCACACCCAAGCTTAACCGAGTAATTAACAGCCTATTCCGATGATAACAATATAACCAGTCACATCAAATCGATCAAAGCCTTAACTCACACAATTCACCACTCTTATCCAACATTCCATACACTTGCAACTCCACTCAAACTCAACCAAGCCATTCCACTCATCTGTTCATGAAAGTGGACACTTGTTCTCAATCGTTACCTTATTCAACTGTTAGCAATCCATACACAATTTCTTCGCTTAACAGTCCAAATTCCATAAATTCCAACCCTCTCCAGAACTCTAAGTTTTGCTTTCCATAGTCTCAATACCATCATACACATCATGCTCGTTATTCCATTCCATCATCATTCCCTTTTTGTTACTAACAAAGCTGGAGCTCTCTAAGACAACACCTTAATGTTCCATCCAAAAACACATCTGAAACCATGCACAACTGATGGCCAAACACTGTGACTTCCTGCCAATTTCCCAGAACACTACCATCGCAGACAAAACAAACATCTTATTCCCATCTACTAAGAGTTTCCTACTTACTTAGCAGATATAAGCCTCAACTATTCACCTTCGTCCAATTAAGTTCAATCTCCACTCTCTGAGAACAACCATTAACGATACCCAATCATTCTCTCTCAAAGACATTCCAATTTGACCAACATACAAAAATCTCTAATCTGGCTCATCTTCCGATATTAGCATCTTCATCGGCTCATCAAAACAATCCGTAATCACCTGCTTAATTCCAAATAATTCATTGTACACACTATCAACGCCGGAAAGACACGTCTATTCCATCCAACATAATTCCTGTTTGCTATCAACAAGAGATTAAGGGTGATCAGTTCCTTAATTTGTCAATAGACAGTCGACAATCATGATGGGGCATAAACCGTCTTTACCAAACTATAATAGCGTTTCTTGCATCCTGTGCACAAAACTACCTAAGGCAAAAATCCTTAGTTAACATAAACCTTACCTCCGCATTCCCTCCGGAACCGGGAACAACACTGTCCAAACAACACTTACACCCTGGCAACCAACGACACACTGAGCCAACGCCCCACAACCGAAGCAACTTGGAGAAGTTCCAACTTCTCCCCCACTTATCTCAATCTCAATCCTGAAGACAAAGGATTAGAAAAATCAGAAAGCACTGACAGTGTTTCACACACATATCATGTACTAAGGGATAACCAACATCGACAGTATTCAACTGTCACACCAACTGACTCAACAACTTGGCCGGACGGACCGACCTGCTCTGATACCACTAATGTAACACCCCAATTCCCATCGCGAATAAATAATACATAAATAAATCAGAGTAACTAAAAATTTATTTTTCCGACAGAAACAAGGATGCCACATTTTAAAATAAGAAAACACAATCCCTGCTCAGTTATTTGATACATAGCATAAAATAGAATACCCTCAAAGGGGAAACTTTTTCCATATAAAATTAAAGTTCAATTATGGAATAAAGCGGAAGATCCATAACTGACTTGTTTTACAAATAAGTTGTTTTATAACACCAAAATATACATACAAAAGTAATACCAAATATATTCAACAATTGTATACATATATATCACAAAAGTGTTCCCCGACTCCCGTGCTACGTATCAGAGCAGACACCAAGACCGACAACAGAACGGAGGGCTAATCTTCACAAAAGACCTCCAGCAACTCTAGTCTGCAATGCCTCATAGAGCATTATAAAACAGCAGAAGGGTGAGAAATAACAACTACATCAAGATTGCATAATAATATGCAAAAACACATAAAAAATCACATACACAGTTATTCTCACCTCACGCATCACATACCAATACATATAGCAAGCCACAGATACATAACATATTTCTAACAGTCCAACCACATAGCACGTAACAATTATACCAACATAATCACACATTCACACATAATGCACACCAAAGTTATAACATACGGAAACATATCACCACATCACATAGCATGTCCATACATAAAACATATTATCCACAACCAATGCATTTATCACATATGCACATCAATTCACATATTCTATCACAAATCTCAACACATACTCCATCAATTCACAATTCCACACATAATCAATCAAATCATGATTTTCCACACATACTGCATCCATTCACAATTCTCACACATAATCAATCCATGATTTATGCAAATGCACAGAGACCGACACAACGACTCTATGCAAATGCCATGCGGTACCGACTTCCAACATTTCTCATCACTAGTTCACTCAGGAACTCTGCTGGAACCATCGCTTGTTACTGAGGATCACTCACGTAACACCCCGTCGGGCAAACGATGTTCCCCGTCGCTTTAGGTCCTCTTATTTTTTTTAAGGCACACGACGTTTATGGATTGCTTTAGGTCCTCTTATTTTTAAGGCACACGATCCGATCCGATCGCTTTAGGTCCTCTTATTTTTAAGGCACACAATCCGATCGCTTTAGGTCCTCTTTGTATAAGGCACACGATCGTCTATAACCATCGCTTTAGGTCCTCTTATTTTTAAGGCACACGATCCATCCGATCGCTTTAGGTCCTCTTATTTTTAAGGCACACGATGTTATAGCAGATTCTCTCTGGAATCGATTCGTCGCTCACACCCCACATGGGCACACGACATCACAAGATGCATATCATGATGCTTGACACACAAGAACTCATGACAATCGAATGCATCTTCACACATATATGCAACCATAATCATGCATATATTTCAACTCATCAATTCCATACATTCACAGTTCAACCATATGAATTAATCAACATCATCACACTCATTCATTGCAAATCAATTCAAACAATGCATTTCAAACCATAAAGGCCACCACACAACATACATTGAATTTCACATAAACAATGCATTTCATCACAAACCACAAACCACAAAAATCATACAATCACAATTACTTCCACAAGGGATTCACACCATAAAGGCTACCCACAATACATCATAACAACATACATTGATATTCAATCAAATAATGTATTTTACCATACAACAACATCATTAATCACGCATCGAAGTCTAATCCAAAACAATGCACATATTTGCCATAAGGCCACAAACCATCATCACAACATTCCATCATGTATATTCACATCATATAACAGCACACAAGCTACACGTTACATATCAAAGCATATAGCATGATAATACATCAATCGCACACAATTACGACGGTAAAACTCCGACAACACCACACTCTCACAAAACCACGACTTAAATGAATCATCTACTGTCCTCCAAACCATTTTTAATAGAAAGAAATTTTCATTAGCTTTCCAACGCTTCGAACGGGGGTCAAAATGGACTTACGGTTCAAAAGTTATGAAGAAAACAAAATCGGACATTTTGGAAATTCTGTGATCATGCGCCGACGCATGAAGCTTGGGGGTCAGCGCATGAACCTGGGAATTTCGCCCGGGTCAGCGCATGATCCTGGAGGTTAGCGCATAATTTTGGGGGTTAGCGCACAAATGCGCAAATTTTGCTAAAAACTCAGTTTTCGATCGTTAAATGCCTTCCGGACCTCCGATTTCGATTCCGTAAAAAGCCCTGGTCTCAGAATTCGAAATACTACAATATTTTCACCATTAAAAAGCCATCCAACACATTTTCCATTTTTGAAATATTTTGAAACATAATTTTATTAGTTTATCCCAACTCCAAACTCACTCAAAACCACTCGAAAACACACAATTAACCATTTCCGATTAATTCCTATCCTTACCCGATTAAATATCAACCTATACCAATGTTACCAGACATATCCAAACAGTTTTACCTGACCACAACATCAATTTGCACAAAACCCCAATATATATCAAAAACACAAAAGTTACAAATTCAACTCGATTCAATCAAACGATCACGCTAAATCAAGACCCAACATCTCACGACTCTACTATGCAATTTATTCTGACTTTCGTCCGTAAAAACATCGATTTCTAATCGTTTTTCTCATTTCAACCTAGAATTGGAAAACTATGGAAAAACAAGAAAAACATTCACACAATCACACACATATACATATACAAGCAAGATATAATTGAAACTTCTCACCCTTATCCGATTATTCGCGCTTTAAACCGATGAATTCCTGATTTTCCATCTTTTTTCCTCTTCTCCCTTTCTTTCTTCTCTTTTCTCTTCTTTTCCTTTTCTTTCTCTTCTTTCGCTTTTCTTTCTATTTCTCTCTCTCTATTTCTATTTATAATATCTAACTACCCAAATGACCAAAATACCCCTACACTCAAATATCTCCCAAATGCTCTCAAAATGCGATACAACATAAACAACGATGAAAAATAATATATTGTCAAATAAAAGTCAATAATAAAATAATCAAATAGACTCGATTAAATAAAACTGACAAAAACTGGGCGTTACAACTCTCCCCCACTTAGACATTTTCGTCCTCAAAAATATAACCGATACGAACAACTCCGGATACGACTCTCGCATCCGACCAACAAACTAACATGCCAACAAAAGCTCACCACGAAAGACACAATCTGACAAACCACCTTGCTAACAGCAACCACAACAACGACTCGACACAGATAACAACTACAACGACAAGATGCAAAGCCCATACAATGCACTTGACGACCAACTCACGACTCAAGGAAAACCCAAGCTACGAACACACACCGGAGTTAGCTACTCGCACTCGAACCAACACGATGGAAACGAGGCAACAACACAAACAAGAACACAAGTTCCACGACACATCATCGATTAAACAACCTCCACACAACCATAATACCAACATCCTTGTCACACAACATTATTACAACCATGCTACGATTCCCCAATCGACCATATAACCAAAACACCCAACTACATAGTAGCCCATGACTAATATTCAAACCTTTCACATATCACTTCCATCCTGAAACGTCCAATGGTCTCAACACTCCTACATGTTTACAATGTTCACCCTCCGAACTCTTACAAGTCACACACTTATATACGAATTGTGCCACATCACACTTTCGTTGCGTACTCTGAGTACTTGTAACCATCAAAACTACCAATTCCACGTCCAAAGTCTAACTCTTTCTCATATTCACCAAAAATCACTGTTCGCCTTTAATATACCCAACCTCACACTCTTCTGTGTTAGCTCACACACCAGACACAAGTCTCGAAACTGCTTAAATAATTCTAATTCTCGGACCATCAAAACAGACATACATAGAAACTTTTGACTTAACTCATCAGGCACAACCTCAGCTTTTCCCAAAAGGATAATCCAAGCCAAATTCATAACTCGCCACGAATTCCAATTAAAGTCATAACTCATCACAAATTCTAACCATTCTCATTGTCTCATACTCTATTCCTTCAAACCAACCAAGTACTTTAAACTCTTGCGATTACCAAACACTTTGAGCCGAGAACCATAAAAATAATACCTCCAAATTTTCCAACACAATACAATCGCGACTAATTCCAAATCCAGAATAGCATAGATCCCTTTATGAATCCTCAATTGTCGTAAAGCATAAGCCACGACTTTACCCTCTTGCATTAACACACTGACTAGACTCATCAAAGACGCATCCCAATACCCCACAAACGGTTTATTAGGATCACCCAGAATCAAAACTGGAGCCGTAGACCATTTCTACTTCAGCTCACCCAAAAACTTACTCACAACGAACATCCAAAACAAACGACCCACCCTTTGCAAGCCAACTGAGATAACAGAAGTACGAACTTAGCAAAGTCTTCCATAACCTTCTGTAACAACCAACTGAGCCCAAAAGTTTCTAATCTCCTTAACCAACTTCGGAACCTCTCATTGTAGAACTGCATCTACTTCCGATGAATCCACAACAAATACCATCCTCAGAAATAACATATCTAAGAAAACTAACCTTTTCAACCAAAATTCTCACTTGAATAACTTAGCATAACACTTTGTCTCTTTTCAACACTTGCAGGTCAATTCTCAAACACTCTACTTGTTCTTCCTCCGAGTTTATAACAGATCCAAATATCCTCAATCAAAACCACTACAAACTTATCCAATTAAATATAGAAGATACAATTCCTCTACTCCACAAACATTACGGACGCATTACTAACACCAAGCAACGTCACTGTACGTTGTAATGCCCAACCAAATTCCAAAAGATATAAATTCTTAAAGCTTTTGCAAAACTTTTCACTGGGTAACTGGCTACTCACACCCAAGCTTAACCGAGTAATTAACAGTCTATTCCGATGATAACAACATAACCAGTCACATCAAATCGATCAAAGCCTTAACTCACACAATTCACCACTCTTATCCAACATTCCATACACTTGCAACTCCACTCAAACTCAACCAAGCCATTCCACTCATCTGTTCATGAAAGTGGACACTTGTTCTCAATCGTTACCTTATTCAACTATTAGCAATCCATACACAATTTCTTCGCTTAACAGTCCAAATTCCATAAATTCCAACCCTCTCCAGAACTCTAAGTTTTGCTTTCCATAGTCTTAATACCATCATACACATCATGCTCGTTATTCCATTCCATCATCATTCCCTTTTTGTTACTAACAAAGCTGGAGCTCTCTAAGACAACACCTTAATGTTCCATCCAAAAACACATCTGAAACCATGCACAACTGACGGCCAAACACTGTGACTTCCTGCCAATTTCCCAGAACACTACCATCGCAGACAAAACAAACATCTTATTCCCATCTACTAAGAGTTTCCTACTTACTTAGCAGATATAAGCCTCAACTATTCACCTTCGTCCAATTAAGTTCAATCTCCACTCTCTGAGAACAACCATTAACGATACCCAATCATTCTCTCTCAAAGACATTCCAATTTGACCAACATACAAAAATCTCTAATCTGGCTCATCTTCCGATATTAGCATCTTCATCGGCTCATCAAAACAATCCGTAATCACCTGCTTAATTCCAAACAATTCATTGCACACACTATCAACGCCGGAAAGACACGTCTATTCAATCCAACATAATTCCTGTCTGCTATCAACAAGAGATTAAGGGTGATCAGTTCCTCAATTTGTCAATAGACAGTCGACAATCATGATGGGGCATAAACCGTCTTTACCAAACTATAATAACGTTTCTTGCATCCTGTGCACAAAACTACCTAAGGCAAAAATCCTTAGTTAACATAAACCTTACCTCCGCATTCCCTCCGGAACCGGGAACAACACTTTCCAAACAACACTTACACCCTGGCAACCAACGACACACTGAGCCAACGCCCCACAACCGAAGCAACTTGGAGAAGTTCCAACTTCTCCCCCACTTATCTCAATCTCAATCCTGAAGACAAAGGATTAGAAAAATCAGAAAGCACTGACAGTGTTTCACACACATATCATGTACTAAGGGACAACCAACATCGACAGTATTCAACTGTCACACCAACTGACTCAACAACTTGGCCGGACGGACCTACCTGCTCTGATACCACTAATGTAACACCCCAATTCCCATCGCGAATAAATAATACATAAATAAATCAGAGTAACTAAAAATTTATTTTTCCGACAGAAACAAGGATGCCACATTTTAAAATAAGAAAACACAATCCCTGCTCAGTTATTTGATACATAGCATAAAATAGAATACCCTCAAAGGGGAAACTTTTTCCATATAAAATTAAAGTTCAATTATGGAATAAAGCGGAAAGATCCATAACTGACTTGTTTTACAAATAAGTTGTTTTATAACACCAAAATATACATACAAAAGTAATACCAAATATATTCAACAATTGTATACATATATATCACAAAAGTGTTCCCCGACTCCCGTGCTACGTATCAGAGCAGACACCAAGACCGACAACAGAACGGAGGGCTAATCTTCACAAAAGACCTCCAGCAACTCTAGTCTACAATGCCTCATAGAGCATTATAAAATAGCAGAAGGGTGAGAAATAACAACTAAATCAAGATTGCATAATAATATGCAAAAACACATAAAAAAAATCACATACACAGTTATTCTCACCTCACGCATCACATACCAATACATATAGCAAGCCACAGATACATAACATATTTCTAACAGTCCAACCACATAGCACGTAACAATTATACCAACATAATCACACATTCACACATAATGCACACCAAAGTTATAACATATGGAAACATATCATCACATCACATAGCATGTCCATACATAAAACATATTATCCACAACCAATGCATTTATCACATATGCACATCAATTCACCAATTCTATCACAAATCTCAACACATACTCCATCAATTCACAATTCCACTCATAATCAATCAAATCATGATTTTCCATACATACTGCATCCATTCACAATTCTCACATATAATCAATCTATGATTTATGCAAATGCACAAAGACCGACGCAACGACTCTATGCAAATTCCATGCGGGTACCGACTTCCAACATTTCTCATCACTAGTTCACTCAGGAACTCTGCTGGAACCATCGCTTGTTACTGAGGATCACTTACGTAACACCCCGTCGGGAAAACGTTGTTCCCCGTCGCTTTAGGTCCTCTTATTTTTTTTAAGGCACACAACGTTTATGGATTGCTTTAGGTCCTCTTATTTTTAAGGCACACGATCCGATCCGATCACTTTAGGTCCTCTTATTTTTAAGGCACACAATCCGATCGCTTTAGGCCCTCTTTGTATAAGGCACACGATAGTCTACAACCATCACTTTAGGTCCTCTTATTTTTAAGGCACACGATCCATCCGATCGTTTTAGGTCCTCTTATTTTTAAGGCACACGATGTTATAGCAGATTCCCTCTGGAATCGATTCGTCGCTCACACCCCACATGGGCACACGACATCACAAGATACATATCATGATGCTTGACACACAAGAACTCATGACAATCGAATGCATCTTCACACATATATGCAACCATAATCATGCATATATTTCAACTCATCAATTCCATACATTCACAGTTTAACCATATGAATTAATCAACATCATCACACTCATGCATTGCAAATCAATTCAAACAATGCATTTCAAACCATAAAGGCCACCACACAACATACATTGAATTTCACATAAACAATGCATTTCATCACAAACCACAAACCACAACAATCATACAATCACAATTACTTCCATAAGGGATTCACACCACAAAGGCTACCCACAATACATCATAACAACATACATTGATATTCAATCAAATAATGTATTTTACCATACAACAACATCATTAATCATGCATTGAAGTCTAATCCAAAACAATGCACATATTTTCCATAAGGCCACAAACCATCATCACAACATTCCATCATGTATATTCACATCATATAACAGCACACAAGCTACACGTTACATATCAAAGCATATAGCATGATAATACATCAATCGCACACAATTACGACGGTAAAACTCCGACAACACCACACTCTCACAAAACCACGACTTAAATAAATCATATAATGTCCTCCAAACCATTTTTAATAGAAAGAACTTTTCATTAGCTTTCCAACGCTTCGAACGGGGGTCAAAACGGACTTACGGTTCAAAAGTTATGAAGAAAACAAAATCAGACATTTTGGAAATTCTGTGATCATGCGCCGACGCATGAAGCTTGGGGGTCAGCGCATGAACCTGGGAATTTCGCCCGGGTCAGCGTATGATCCTGGAGGTTAGCGCATAATTTTGGGGGTTAGCGCACGAATGCGCAGATTTTGCTAAAAACTCAGTTTTCGATCGTTAAATGCCTTCCGGACCTCCGATTTCGATTCCGTAAAAAGCCCCGGTCTCAGAATTCAAAATACTACAATATTTTCACCATTAAAAAGCCATCCAACACATTTTCCATTTTTGAAATATTTTGAAACATAATTTTATTAGTTTATCCCAACTCCAAACTCGCTCAAAACCACTCGAAAACACACAATTAACATTTCCGATTAATTCCTATCCTTACCCGATTAAATATCAACCTATACCAATGTTACCAGACATATCCAAACATTTTTACCCGACCAAAACATCAATTTGCACAAAACCCCAATATATATAAAAAACACAAAAGTTACAAATTCAACTCGATTCAATCAAACGATCACGCTAAATCAAGACCCAACATCTCACGACTCAACTACGCGATTTATTCTGACTTTCGTCTGTAAAAACATCGATTTCTAATCGTTTTTCTCATTTCAACCTAGAATTGGAAAACTATGTAAAAACAAGAAAAACATTCACACAATCACACACATATACATATACAAGCAAGATATAATTGAAACTTCTCACCCTTACCCGATTATTCGCTCTTTAAACGGATGAATTCCTGATTTTCCTTCTTTTTTCCTCTTCTCCCTTTCTTTCTTCTCTTTTCTCTTCTTTTCCTTTTCTTTCTCTTCTTTCTATTTTCTTTCTATTTCTCTCTCTCTATTTCTATTTATAATATCTAACTACCCAAATGACCAAAATACCCCTACACTCAAATATCTCCCAAACGCTCTCAAAATGCGATAAAACATAAACAACGATGAAAAATAATATATTGTCAAATAAAAGTCAATAATAAAATAATTTAATAATAAAATAATCAAATAGACTCGATTAAATAAAATTGACAAAAACTGGGCGTTACAGTTACAGAAGTAGAGGCATGGTTGCAGAAGTATTTCAAAATTGACTTTGCCTTGAGTATCAGAAGTTCTGGTTTATCAGCCTCATATCAAAGCATGATCAGTCAGAACTTATATATGCTTGGCTATATGTCTGGTTATTATCAGATATTGCATATCAGTCTAGTTAAACTCTTTTGAAGAATTCTTAACACATAGTCTAGTTCTCAACACACAACTGGGTTAATGTCTTCTGAAGAATTCTTAGCAAACAACCTGGTTCATCTGAAAAATTCTGGTTCATCTGAAAAATTCTTAACTCCTAAAAAACTTGGTTAACATGATGAACTTATTCAAAGTTCTAAGAACAGATAATTAGAGTTAGAAATAAGATTATAAAATAGGTAAATGTTTGGGTTTCAAAATGGAAATAGATATATCAAAATCATATCACTCTTCTCCCCCTTTGTCATAAATCAAAAAAGATAAAGTAGACAAAATAACACCAAAAAAATTTCAGTTCATGATTGCAAAGGTACATAAACTAAAATGAATATAACTACTTAGAAACTAGGAAAACAACAAGTTAAAAAAACAAGGTTTCTAAGAGGATGGCAGTCTGGATAGAATGGCCTACAACATTCCTTCAATCTTTGTGTTTGTCCTTGCTTGAGCCTTGAACATCTCATCCCGCTTGTCCATCCTTTCTCTGACGACTGCATTCTTAGCCTTGAGGTCTTCTAAAGTCTTCAACAACAAAGAAGGAGTAGAGCCAAAGTCTTCAGCATCTAGAGGTGTGGGAAGGATGTTTGCTTGAAGATGGTTTGGGCAGAATATTGAAGGGGTGTTCTATCAGGTATAGAAATGATTTCAACATCTGAATCATCATCATAATCATCAAGATCTGATTGATCAAAGGAGTCAGTGGTTGATGGTCCATCATTTCTGATTCATTCTCAGAGGGTGTCAAAAACAGGTTGATAAACTAGGTTTGGTTGATGGGATGAAGTGGGTTTAGGTTGAGGGTCCGTGGGATGTGGTTCAGAAGATGGTGATGGTGTTTCTTCAAATGGAATTGGAGTAGTGGTGATTGAGGTTGATTAAGTTATAGTTGAGGTTGGTATAGGGAGAATTATAGATAGAGTGAAAATATGAGTGGTGATAGATGTGGATGGTTATTTTGATATGTGTGTTGTTATTGTTCCAAACTGAATGTGAGAGGTTGTTTGAGTGAATGTGGAGGATGGTTGAGAAGTGGATGAATTAGAGATCGCAGAATGAAATGGGGTTACAGTTATCGGGGACTTATCATTGGACTTGTTCTGAGGAGTGACAGCTATAAAAGGTCTGGAGTTCCCAGAACTAATAGCTTCTCTAAATCCCATAGTATCCTTCAAAATGAACTTTGTGAAATCAGATGTTTTGGCAATCTTTGAAGGAGGCTGAGGGGTTCTTGAAGATACTTCACCAATAGACTTATACTACCTCTTTCTCAAAAAGTAAAGATCTGGATAGGTTTTAGGAAACTCCTCATAGAACTAAGCCACAAGTGTTTCTCCTTTAGCTAGACAATCATCAATGTAAATATGCAGAACTTCCTTAGAATCTTCCTGAGTAAAATCTGGAAAATCATCAATTGGAATTCTTCTAGCACCAATTGTTAGTTTTTCCATAAGCTCCGAAGGATCAACAACAATTCTGATCAAGGACATGTTTTTCAAATTCCTTCCATTGAAGGGCTTTCCAATTTCAAAATGCAATTCTTTGGACATGCATTTATTCATCAGCTCTTGAACCAAATTTCTTTCACAGAGAATATCAGAAATGAGCCTTCCCAGAGGTATCCACTTTCTGAGCTTAGGTGATTCATTTCTGGTTTCCTTAACCATCTCCCTCAGATACTTGAAGAGAATGGAGGGAAGATTCATATTTTCTCCAGTAGTTATGTAGTACAATATGTACTTCTGATCTGTGTTTATGTAATTAGGTGAGTTTGAAAAAGGTATGTAATGAATACATCCTAGAATTATCTTGAACCAAACTTTAAGATGATGTTGCAATTTCTTGATGACGGAAGAGGGTTTTCCATCAATAAAGATTACTTTGGCGTTTTCTTCCATTTTCTTCTTCTTAGCTAGCATTCCAAAGCAATGTTTCCCAGAACCATCATGATTGAGAAGTTTAGCAATGAACTTCTCAGAGATGGTGATTTTGTGACCCAACACTGTAAAGGTTACTTAAAGATACGTGGCTGACACAAATATCAAGAATTGCTTCACCAATTCAGTGTAGACTGGTCCTTGAAGACGATCGAAATGATTATCCCATGCTTGAGTTTTGACTTCTCTAGTTAAGTCATAACCATTAATTTTTAGATTCTCGAAATCCACCAAGAATTCGCAGAGAACTTCTAAATTCTCTACAGGGGTAGAAAAAGTTAGTTTAGGAATCCATTCTTTCATCTGTTCTGGTTGCAATGTAGTTTTTAAGCATATTGTTGATGTTGAGATTGATCTTGATCTTGTTCTTGTTGAGTAGCTTGTTGTTGAGAAGCCATTGTTGATGAAGAACAAGGGTTTAGGGTTTGAGAGAACTTTTGAAGTTTGAAAACAAGAAAGTATGGGAAGTGAGAGTAGCGAATGTGTGTGAAGTGAGGGAAATGGGTTTATATAAAGATTTTTGCAATCATGAATAAAATCGTGAATAATGCACAAAATCTAACAAGGGGTAAAACGTGAAGTTTTTACCTAATCCTAAGATAAATGAATTCACCCAATGTGTCACTCAGACGTTAGAAACGATTCAGTTTTCTAAGACAACTATCTTTTAAACTATTCCACTTTCCAAGACTGATTGACAACTCATTAATGAATAAACTGTTCAATATCCAAAATACAGAACAATCAATAATGAGGTTCTGATTAGATACATCTGAGCATATGAAACCTCCTCACTTCAGAAGACTCACACGTCCCGAGTCAAAATTTCTCAGAGCCTCATCAAACCATTATGAGAAAATAAACAATCTGAGATAATCATCTATTTCATTCTGGAGAAGTTTCCATAGATAAATGATTTAGAATGAAAATGAATCTATCTTCAACAAGGGGATTTGTAAAGATATCGGCCCATTGATGGTCTGTATTAATAAATTTAAGTTTAAAATACCTTTCTTAACATAGTCACATATAACGTGATGTTTGTTCTCAATATGTTTAGCTCTAGAATGCAAAATAGGATTCTTAGACAAACATATAGCGTACGTGTTATCACAGAGGATATGAATGTTACTATCATATATCAGAAAGTCTTTTAACTGACTCTTCATCTAGAGCATCTGAGTGCTGCATCCAGAAGCTGCAATGTATTCAACTTCAATAGTTCATAGTGATATGGTAGATTGCCTTTTGCTGGACCATGAAATCAAGTTGTCTCTCAGAAACTGACAACTTCCAGAAGTGATTTTTCTTTCAAGTCTGTCTCCACCGTAATCAACATCACAATAACCCAAAAGCTTGTATTCTTTAGATTTTCTATAACACAAACCAAGGTTAATATTACCTTTCAGATACCTGAAGATCTTCTTAACAACTGTTAAATGGGATTATCTAGGATCTGATTGGAATCGGGCACAAAAGCAGACACTAAACAAAATGTCAGGTCTAGAAGCAGTCAAGTATAAGAGAGAGCCAATCATACCTCTTTGTACCTTTTGCTCTACCTTACCGCTTACCTCATCCTTCTCAAGGATACATGTAGGATGCATAGAAGTTTTTGAAGTCTTACATTCTGACATGCCAATCTTTTTCAGAAGTTCCTTGGTGTACTTGCTTTGATGGATGTAGGTTCCTTCTGGACTTTGATTGATCTGAATCCCCAGAAAGAACCTGAGTTCTCCCATCAGACTCATCAAATTCTGGCTGCATAGACTTAGCAAATTCCTTGCACACAACAGCGTTAGAAGAACCAAATATAATATCATCAACGTAAATTTGTACAACAAGAATATCATTTTATAATGTTTTACAAAACAAAGTTGTATCAACCTTCCCTCTGGTGAAATCATTTTCAAGAAGAAAATTTCTTAGTCTTTCATACCATGCTCTAGGAGCTTGTTTCAGACCATACAATGATTTCTTAAGATAGAAAATGAAATCTAGGTTTTTAAGATTTTCAAAACCAAGAGGTTGGTGTACATATACCTCTTCAGTTATGTAACCATTCAGAAATGTACTCTTAACATCCATCTGATACAAGATGATGTTATGATTAACAACAAAGGAAATTAAGAGACATATAGACTCTAACTTGGCAATTGGTGCAAAGGTTTCAACATAGTCAATCCCTTCTTGCTGACTATAGCCTTGTGCAACCAATCGAGCCTTATTTCTTACTACCTCTCCTTGTTAGTTCAACTTGTTTCTGAAGACCCACATTGTTCCAATAACATGAGTTCCTTTGGGTCTAGGCACAAGAGTTCACACATCATTTCTGGATAATTGGTTCAACTCTTATTGCATAGCCAGAATCCACTATGTGTCCAGAAGGGCTTCATCAACAGATGTAGGCTTTATGGGGGACACCAAATCCAGAAGAGTCTCTTAAGAAGGTTTGAATGATGATATGGTTCTGATAGGTTCGGTCTTATCGCCTAAAATCAATTCTTCAGAGTGTGGGGGATCTTTGTCTGTGCTTCCTCAGAGGAGTCTGAACTTCAACAACTTTAGGTTGAGCAGTCTCAGAATCTATTGCCTCAACATCTTTTGCTTCTGAAGTTTTACCTTTAGAGCCAGAGTAGGTGATCTCCATATCTGCAAACTTTTTAACTAGATTTGACTTTTCAGGGTCAAGATTATCATTGAATATAACATGAGTTGGTTCCTCAACAATTTGTGTTTCTGCATTGTATACTTTATAGCCTTTAGAGTGTTCAGAGTATCCTAACATAATACACTTCTGTGCTTTAGAATCAAACATTCTAAGATTTTATTTAGTGTTTAACTTAAAACGATCACAACCAAATGGATGAAAATATGAAATGTTGGGTTTTCTGTTCTTCCACAATTCATAGGGAGTCTTAGCCACATTAGTCTCGTTGATCATGGTCCTTTCCATCTCATGCAAAGTCCTATTTTTCCTCTCTACAACTCCATTATGTTGTGGAGCTCAAGGGAAGGAGAAATCATGGGAAATCCTATTCTCATCAAAGAGTTTCTAAAAATCTTTGTTTTCGAATTCACCACCATGATCACTTATGACTTTAGCAATTCTGAAGTCCTTCTCGTTTTGCACTTGAGAATAGAAGGTAGCAAACATAATGTGACTCATCCTTGTGTCTTAGAAACTTAACCTATATCCATCGATTGTAGCCATCTACAATGACTAGTCCATACTTTTTACCATTGACAAAAGCAAATTTCACTAGTCCAAACAGGTTAATGTGCAGAAGTTCCAATGGTATGGAGATGGAAACAACAGTTTTAGCTCTGAAAGAAGTTTTTGAAAACTTGCCTTTATGACATGCTTCACAAAGAGCATCTGAAGCGAACTTCAGCTTAGGAAGGCCTCTGACTAAATCAAGCTTATTTAGTTGAGAAATCCTCCTCATGCTATCATGGCCTAATCGTCTAGGCCACATTCATTGCTCTTCATTTACAAACATAAGACATTTAACATTATGACTTTTCATATCAGAAAGTCTAATCTTGTAAATGTTGTTTTTCCTCTTTCCATTGAAAAGAACCGAGCCATCCTTCTCACTGACAGCTTTACAGGACTTTTGATTAAAGATTATATCATAACCATTATCACTTAATTGACTTATGGAAAATAAGTTATGCATTAATCCTTCAACTAATAGAACATTAGTAATAGAGGGGAGAGAACCATTACCAACTGTTTTGGAGCCAATGATCTTCCCTTTTTGATCACCTTCAAAACCTACGACACATCTAGGCTTAAGTTCCAGAGTTTGGAACATATGCCTTCTTCCCGTCATGTGCCGCGAGCATCCAGAGTCCAGGTACCATGAGTGGCATCTTAACTCTGCTGCTAAGGATATCTGCAACGTAAATTATCTTATCCTTAGGTACCCACATCTTTCTGAGTCCTTTAGGGTTAATCTTCCTAGATTTTTTAACATCTTTGGGTTTATGTGCAGGATATGAATACATGTATGCATAATTGAAATGGGTGTGAGCTTTTGCTTTTGCCTTAGGTTTTGCAGAAACCTTACCTTTAGGCCTAACAACATTTTGTTTACCAGAAGGGACAAAATGAGAAGAGAGAGTATTTGTTTTATCATTTTTTTCAAAATGAGTTTCTACATCAGAATCATAGCTGTAGCACCCCAAAATTTGCCCTACCCTTTCTAACTTTTTATGGCTTATGTTCGCACTCATTTGCATCTTCATTAGGTCATAACTCATAATCATACAATGCATTGGTCTTCTAAGACATGGGATCAGGGTCATTTCTTGCACCTCAACGTTTTATCCAGTTCAGAGGACATTTCAGCAGTATTCAGAGCTAAACGGATGGTCGTCAAAGTATTTTTGAGCATTTATTTTGATCAATAGATGATTTAATTATTAGAGGCTCCGACATTTTCTTTTGCTCAGTGGTTCGGCACCGGACAATATTTTTTTAGTAGGATATTTCGAGTGTGGAAAGAAATTCACAGCATATTCCAGGCATGGTTCAATGGCAATATCAAATGACAAGTTTCAGAGGCTTAACGTAGCTCAGAACAAGTGGCAACAGTCGAATATCCAAGTTTCCCTCCAAAAGGTGCCAAATTCAAATTTCCCTTGTGTTAATTGATTAACCAAGGAAAAATGGGTTAATCGATTAACCAAGGCAAAATTTGCCCAGATACACCTTTTTTCAGCGCTGCATTTTTGGATTTCAAATGTTAATCACCAATTTAAATTTTCACACCAGTAGAAGGATCTAGAGAGGATTCCAATTTTCCACCCAAAATTCAAATTCCTTCCAACATTTTCCACTCTAATTCCACATTCCCTTTCCTAGTAAATTTTCACTTTCCATTCCACTCACAAAACCTCATTCCAAACCCAAAATTAACTCCTAACCTAGGGGTTATTTAACCAAATTAATTCCAAACCTCAAGGGATCTACTCTCATTTTTCACTCCCAATTTTCAGAATTCTCTCTCACATTTTCACTCTCAACCTTCACTTTCAACCTCACTTAGAGCTCTTCCATAGAGGTTAACAAGTTCTTCATTGGAACTTATTAATTCTTGAGCTAAAGCCTCTCATTACCACTCCATTACTTGATTTCATTGGTGATTTTCGTTTGGATCCAGATCTAAAATTTTGGAAGTACTTATTTGAGTTGATTTTGAAGTAAGTTCATCACATTGCTTGGATCTTGAAGTTTCTTGCTAGGATCTTGAAGTTTCTTGCTAGGATCTTGGATTTCTTGCTTGGATTCATCAATTTTCGTTTGCAACACTCACCAAGCAATTCTCCGCTTTGTAGGTTGGTTAATTTCAGATCCATACTTGATTTAGCTTAATTTCAACTTTTACAATGTAGATCCATGGTTGTTGTTGATATTGATCCATTGATTGCTTTGATTATTGATCTTGATGTTTGATGGATTCAATTGGTGTTTAATTGTTGTTATTTGATGTAATTTTTGTGATCAATTGCATGTTTTAGCATGTGGAAATTAAGTGGTTAAGTTGCTGAAAAGTGCTTTTATGCTGAATTTTATGTTGCTGTTTTTACAGTGTTAACAGATTAACCAATTACAGTTCAAATTGGTTAATCGATTAACCAGTGTGTTTTTTGTGTGTTTTTTTTGAAATGGTTAACCAATTTGAACTGTAATTGGTTAATCGATTAACACTGATGCATAATGTGTTTTTTGTGCGTTTTCAAGTGTGTTTCGATTCTGTTCCACTTTTAATCTTCATGGATTAATGCAATGAACATTTGGGACTGTTTTGATGCCGTTTCACCTCACGCCACAGTATGAGCTTCATTTTCTGACACACGACACCGAATTTTCATGTTGCACATTCATGTTTAATTGTTGTGCTTTCCTTGATGCGTCCTTCATGATATTTGCTTGCGCTTATTTATATATTCATTCTTGATGCATACTCTACTGGATATATGGTGTACGTTCATGTTTGTTTTGATTTCATTGGAAGGCATGTTTGATTCAATTGTTTGATTGTCAATTACTCATGATGTTTTGATAAGTGCTCACCATGCAATGATGTTTGTTGTTGATCATGATTAAACGTGAATTGTGTTCTTGGTTAATGCATGTTCGTGTCGTTGTGTTGGAATCACAATCGAATGCATTTCTTGTCGCGAATACACTGCTGTGATGTTGTACATGAGCTGTTAAATGTCATCGTGCTGCCTTGTTTGCATTGCTGCTGTCTTTTACACCTGTTGTGTAGTGAATGCATGTGTTGTTGAATGCTGTTTGGTGTATTGGCTGGATTTTACTGCTGTTCAGGTGCAGGAGCGCTGTTGTAGCTATTGTTTTTGGTTTATTTTCTTGGTTTTGGTTTGCTTTTGCATGATAACAATTAGGATAGTCCCTTTTCATCCTCCAACTTAGAGCCATATTGCATGAAAACATTTAGGTGAGTCCCCCTTAGATTTTCTTTTGCCCTTTGAGTCTTCTTTCTCACCTCAAAACAAAAGTCAAAAAACACTTAATAAAGGCGATGTGCATTGTGCGCCACGAGCCTTAAGTACATGGGAAATGAAGAATGAGGGGTCTCCCCTCACTTTTCTAGGGTGTTTAGCATATGTCCCATTGGGGGCGACCATGCAACGCATTCGCTCCCATGTTAAAGACTTTAGTGCAATGCGCATCTCAAACAAAGTCAATCCACTTCTTCGATAAGTTCATAACCTCTTCTCTCGTACCCATGCGATCGAGATCCCGTTTTTTCGTAGTAGCATGAACTACGGATGCTCTGATTCCTTATTCCCTAATGAGGATACGTAGGCACGAGGATCCCTATCCTTGTCGAGCACACTAACAACTAACTTCCCCTCTTCTCTCGCGCCCATGCGATCGAGACCAACCTGATAACCAAGTGTCTTTTCTCTTCCCCTAGTACGATCGAGACCTTAACCGACCCATAGGTCGAACTACAACTGCTCTGACTTCCTCCTTCTGGTTAGATTGAGGATACGTAGGCACAAGACGACGATGTCTTGGCTAGCAACCTCCCATTTAGTGTGTAGTCCGTCGAACTACGTCGACTCTGATTCTTCGTTCGTCCACGAAGATACAACCTAGGATGGTGAAGTCCTATGGAGTCTCCTTTTGTTTTCTGTTTCCGTTTAGCAGTAGGCTTTAAATAACTCACCCTTTGATTAGACAACAAGCATGGATCCCATCGAGTACGATGGACGCGTGGGGGTGCTAATACCTTTCCCTCGCGTAACCGACTCCCGAACCTAGACTATGGTTGCGATGACCATGTCTTCTCCCTTTCGCGGTTTCTTCGATCGTTTCCTTTCCCTGCGTCGGGATAAATAACGTTCAGTGACAACTCTTCTGCTCTTGTTTCTGCCGGTTGTTTTTCGCAGTTGCGACAGCTGGCGACTCTATTTGGGACTCTGGTTCTTTATGCGAGTCAATCCTAGCGCTTGTCAGTTTTATTTCATTGGGTGTTTACTGTTGTGCATTATTTGTTGTATATTATTGTACTTTTACTGCATTTATTGCATTTCGATTACTGTTATCATATTGCTCTGCTGCTGTTGGGTGGGTTGGATTCATGAGAGATAAGCCCAATACCCAGGCTTGAGTATACACCTAGGATTAGAGTGGAAAGTAGTGTGAATTGTGTGGCATTTGGCCAGACTTAGTATACACAAAAATTTCACATCCAGATGAGGTTTTCTTTGGTAATGTTCTATCCTGCGCATTGGGGCAGACGGTAGAATGTAACCTAGAGAGTTGTCGACTCTGGTGACTATTCCCCGAGGACTTAGTTGAGGCACTCCTCCCAAGAGGTAATAATGGCAGACCAGAAAGCTGGGAACTTATCATAGGGCGACCTTTTTTAGGAGAATCAGTTGAGGCCTCCTCGATTGATGATGATGCCAAACCAGAAATGGTGAATGTATCATCATTTCTCGACCTGAGAGTCCGTGACGTTGAGGATACTCGGTTTTAGAACCCACATGTGAGAGGGGCTGGGTGTTTACAGGTTTGCAGGAAACCTCGACCTTCATCCTACCTTGTATTCTTGTTTTCTTATCAGTGTGGACTTATCAGCCTGGTATTCTAGTATTTTGATTATTCGGATATTCTGGTAGTCCGGTATTCTCTTCAGAGCAGAATTATGAACTTATTCAGTCAGCAGCACAACAGTTATTCAGAATGTATGGAAGCTTTGATCCCATGTCTGTTGTATTCATAACATTACATTTGCATCTTGCATCATTTTGCATATCTTTCTCCAGGCCAGTACAACAGTGAGCTCAACCATCCTTTGTCTGAACCACAGTGGATTTCCCGACTATGTATTGGACTTGAGTCAGCATTTTGGAAAGATCATCATGAACTCAGGAGAGTAGAATCAGTTTGTGACTAGAGCAAATGTTGAATTGATGAAGAGTCAGTTGGACCAACTTATGGAAGCAATAACAGCCATGACAAGGGGAGAGGCTAATGTTGAGAAGACTGGGAATGTCATTCCACCTCCAGTGAACAATGTTACTCAAGCTCAGCCTATGCGAATCCACGTTGAGAATCAAGCTATACAGGAAAGTACCATCGTCTGAGATGGACCGTTTTCTTCTCTTGATGCCACATACTATTAGAGCTTTGCCTTCTCTGTACCAGATTTCCAAGGGGTAGTTCCAAAGATGAAACCTAAAGACCCAAGGACCGCTGAGTTTATAAAAATATGTCATTTTTTGGAGGAGAAGCTTGATGCCCTAGAGGGTCGTAATGCTCTTGATTTGAATACTTCAAGCATGTGTTTGGTATCTGGCCTTGTGTTGCCTCTAAAGTTCAAAACACCGAATTTTGAGAAGTACAAAGGGGATAGCTGCCCGAAGCAACATTTGGTGATGTTTTACCGAAGAATGACCTCGTATGTCCATAATGACAAGCTTATTATTCAATGTTTCCAGGACAATCTGAGTGGGGCATCGTTGAGTTGGTATATGCAGTTAGAGAGTGGTTGCATCCAATCATGGTCAAACCTTGCCAACGCCTTTATGAAGCAGTACAATTATAATCTTGACATGGCTCCCAGTCGTCTGCAGTTGCAAGGTTTATCTCAAGCGGACAATGAATCCTTCAGAGGGTATGCCCAGAGATGGAGAGAGTTAACTGCTCGTGTTCAACCACCACTTTTGGATCGGGAATTGGTTGACTTGTTCATGGGTACGTTCCAAGGACCGTACCTGGATAAGATGATTGGCAATGGAGCAACAAACTTCTCTGATCTGGTAGTAATTGGAGAACGCATCGAGAGCTGCATCAAGAGTGGAAAGATTCAGGATGCCTCGAACTTCCCAGCTAATGAAAGTGAATCAGTTGTCAGTTCTCAAGAAGAATGGGAGGAAGAAAATAATTTAATCTGGGAACATCCGCTACCTCATCCTCAACGTTCAGGCACATCAACTGTTCAGAGTCAGTAATCTTCTGGGTCTTCGTATCAAGGACAATATTCTTCTCCGAATCAGGGACCTTCTCAGAATCAACGCTCATACCGTCATCAGCCACGTCAGCATGCCCGACAAAGGCCAAGGAAGCCAGAGAGGTATTTCACTTAGTTGCCAATTTCGTACAGGCAGATACTGCCAAATTTATTCAGAGGTGGATTGATAGTACTGAAGGAATTGAAGTCAGTGCCTTTTCCGTATCCACCATGTTTTGATGCCAACGCCCATTGTGATTACCATGTTGGGGCACAGGGGCATTCAACTGAAGACTATAAGGTGCTCAAGAGCAAGATTCAGACACTTCTTGACTCCAATATGTTCTCATTCACGCCTCAGGGTATTCAGATCAATAATTCTCCTTCATCCAGTAATGTGGGTTCATCAGTTCAGGTTATGGAAGAAGTCACCAAGAGCAGTTGTGCATATGATTATCAGACTGACTTCAACGAGCAATTCTGAAGATGGCTAGCTCAGTAGAAAATCAAGATTGGAAAGCCCAGTTCCCTGAAGCTGGCAATCATTATATCATGTCATTTCTTTGCATTTGTAGTTTCTTTTCCGTTAAAGTGTAAACTCATTTGTAAAACTTGTCTGTTTTCGGTTGATAATGATAATGAAATGAATATGCATGTTTTGATTAAATCCATTTGTGTTCACTCATACTTTTTATCGATATCCAGCACTTGTTTAAGCAGAATCCGAGGGAGGATGACGAAATCGAAGACGTAAAACTTCTGACTGTATGCTTTTGAACAAAACCCTACTGATGATGTACAGGCATTGTTTCAAATCCCTAAACACCGGAGATATAAGGAAGATAATCCCTTGTTAACCCTGTTGAGCTTAGTAACATGTGTTTCTTTCTGAAAACGTAAAACCCCCAACCTTAACCTGGGGAAGGGTAGGTGTCAGTTAATTTGACCGAGCGTTCAAATTTCAAAAGGAGTGTCCCATTCGAGGATCAATTGTATCAATGGTTATCCCTCACCAACTGAAGAGTGAGGCATTCACAACCCTTTCAAACAAGTCAGACAAGCCAATGTCACACGATTTGTTCAAAAAAGAGAAAAAGAATCAAAAGAAAAAAGACAGCCCGCTAAGTCGAAAACTTGAAAACAAGTGACTTAGGCAAAATTTAAGGCATCCCGCTGGACTTCAATATCGAAAAATTCAAAAGAATCAGTCCAGGAAAAATCAGGGAAAACAAAAGAATGAAAAGTGGAAAATAAAAAAAAAGAAGGAAAAATCCTCGATAAAGAACAAGTCGTGTGATTACAAACACCAAAGACAAAAGGGGTGATTGTCACTCTGAAAACCGTGTGGGTTCCTTCTATCCTCATACCATTAATCTTTTTGAAAGGTGAGCGTCTGTGTCGAGTTAGCTGAACGTAGGATTGGAGAACATCAAGGAGAATGAGTGGGTACAAACAAAACTTTGAGCCTTATATCCTTTCTTTCTCAAACTGTGAACCAGACCACGTTACAACCCTCAAAAGACCTAATTGAAGCAGGGTTGTTTTGAAAGCATACTTCGGTAAAGATCGCGTCGAAGCTGACTCCTAAAAGGATTTTCCTACCATTCATGTTGGTATCGATGTGACATTCTGATTAGTGATTCATTCACTATATGTCGCAACACTTTTCCAGTGAACAAACTTGGATTTCAAAACTGTCATATGCATTGCATTAAAATTATCTTTTCAAAACGGTCGCTTTTACTCGCGAATAAGTACTTGACATCAGGAGAGTTTCTGCATTCAAAAAATTGATCAAGATAAGGTGCAAAGTGCCTGAGTACTCCGTTGAGCAGGGGAAAGTCATATCAAATGGGCAATTCATTCCAAGATTCAGCTAATCTGGGGCAATCAGGTCGAGGTTTGATAAATCTCTCAAAGGTCAGTCAGTCAAAGGAACTCCCTCACAGATCATCCAGTCAGGTCGAGGCTCGTACTGGGGCAAGTCACCCCAAGAGCACAAGAAGTTATTCTCTCCAGAGGACAGTTAATCAAGGTTTTTTTATGGGTTATGCTACATCAGGGCACCTTTTGGGTCATATCACATCCGCAGGGTTCATGTTGATAGTTAACACGTGATGACCCCAGTAGAGTTTCTCTCCCCGGTAGAGATAGTTAAAGGTTTATCTCTCGGCAGAGCGTCATGAAGATTGTGATTATGCCCCCCAGCAAGAGTTTAGGAGTTAGCTCTCCCCTAGCCAGTTTGGTGAAGTTTATTGCTTTTCAGTAGAAGTTCATATTCCCAGACAGGATAAGAGTGTCTGGCTTGTGTTTCCCCATCATGTTTGCGGTAAAGTTGTTCCCATCTCCCCAACGGGACAGGGATAGAAGTTAGATTTCCAACGGAGGAGTAAGTCCAATGATGTCCCCTAGCAGAGCAGATAGCATCAACCATTGTTCCCCAAGCATATTTGTTGGTGGTGGCTGGTATTCCCCAGCAGTTTAAGGGTATTTCCCCGACAACAGGTTAAGTTCAATGATATTACCCGACAGGTTCGGTGTTATTGACTTCATTCCCCAAGCAGAGTTTGGTGCTAGTCATCTCAATGGCTTGGTCAACAGTGGTTGACGTCCCCGACAGATTCCAAGTCCAATGGTTATTGGCACCTTTTCCATAGTAGATCTTTGGGTTCCATCTTTAGTAGCTGTTATTCTTGATCCCTAACGGAGTGGAAGTTCTCTTTGGGTTTCATCTTCAGCAGTGGTTATATCAGGAAGACAGTTCAGTGTGACTTCCTCAACAGGGTTCGTGATCTCGGAGACTGTTCAGTTTGTCATCCCCAGCGGAGTTAGCCTCGTCTCTTCAGCATTTATTTTGCTGGAGTGGTCCTTTTGCATGTAGTAAGCATCCTTGCATTGCATCCTCAAACGCGTAGCATTTCCATTTTGTATGGAGCATTACACCATATAAAGAAAATCCAAACATATGCATGCGAAGCATAAGCCAGATTTGGTACCTTGCGCAGAAGCCCATATCAAATTTCAGTCAAGACAGTGACATATCCCCAGAGAGAATGCCGAGCCATTCCCCAGCAGGCACTTTCTTCCCGTCAACCCCTTGACGATGTGTTCCGAGCTCAGATTGTGTACCTTTGGATACGTTTTATTCCGAGCTCAGGTTGTGTACCTTCGGATATGTTTTATTCTGAGCTCAGGTTTTGTACCTTCGAATATGTTCAGTTTCTTCCCGTCAACCCCTTGACGATGTGTTCCGAGCTCAAGTTTTGTACCTTCAGATATGTTTTATTTTGAGCTCATTGTGTACCTTCGAATATGTTCAGCTTCTTCCCGTCAACCCCTTGACTATGTGTTCCGAGCTCAGGTTGTGTACCTTCGGTTATGTTTTATTCCGAGCTTAGGTTTTGTACCTTCGGATATGTTTTATTCCGAGCTCAGGTTGTGTACCTTCGGATATGTTTTATTCTGAACTCAGGTTTTGTACCTTCGAATATGTTCAGTTTCTTTCCGTCAACCCCTTGACGATGTGTTCCGAGCTCAGGTTTTGTACCTTCGGATATGTTTTGTTCCGAGCTCAGGTTTTGTACCTTCGGATATGTTCAGTTTCTTCCCGTCAACCCCTTGACGATGTGTTCCAAGCTCAGGTTGTGTACTTTCGGATATGTTTTATTCCGTGTTCAGGTTTTGTACCTTTGGAGATGTGAAATTTTCTTTCAGCCAAATCCCTTTGACGATGTGGTTCTTTGGGTAGGTTTTCTTTCCGTCAAATCCCTTTGACGATGTGCTTCCTCGGTTCTGGTGTTTCTTGGGTTCCATGTTCTTTCCGTCAATTCTTCGACGATGTGTCCCTTCTGTCGGGTTTTATTTTCTTTCCGTCAATTCTTTGACGAGGTGGTTCTTTGGGTTTCATTTGCTTTCCGTCAATTCTTTGACGAGGTGTTTCTTGGGTTTCATGTTGTTCTTTTCGTCAATTCTTTGACAATGTGCTTCCTTCGGCCAGGCTTTCTTTCTGTCAATTCTTTGACGATGTGGTTCTTCGGATAAACATTCGACGCGGTTCTGGGGTTCACTTTTCTTTCTCGGGTATGTTGTTTTTCCATCAAATCCCTTTGACGAGGTGTGACTGGGCTCCAATTACATCTTTTCTCCCCACAGTTTGCAAATTTCTGGGTTTCTTTTTGTATTCAATCTCCGTGTACCTTGAATGTATGAAAGCCGTTACTATCATTCCTTCAGGTCCAAGTTGATTGAATAGGGGCAGCTGTAGAACCCCAAAATTTGCCCTACCCTTTCTAACTCTTTATGGCTTATGTTCGCACTCATTTGCATCTTCATTAGGTCATAACTCATAATCATACAATGTATTGGTCTTCTAAGACATGTGATCAGGGTCATTTCTAGCACCTCAGCGTTTTATCCAGTTCAGAGGACATTTCAGTAGTATTCAGAGCTAAACGGATGGTCGTCAAAGTATTTTCGAGCATTTATTTTGCTCAATAGATGATTTGATTATTAGAGGCTCTGACATTTTCTTTTGCTCAATGATTCGGCACCGAACAATATTTTTTCAGCAGGATATTTCGAGTGTGGAAAGAAATTCACAGCATATTCCAGGCATGGTTCAGTGGCAATATCAAATGACAAGTTTCAGAGGCTTAACGTAGCTCAGAACAAGTGGCAACAGTCGAATATCCAAGTTTCCCTCCAAAAGACGCCAAATTCAAATTTTCCTTGTGTTAATCGATTAACACATTTTGTACTAAAATAGGTTAATCGATTAACCAAGGCAAAATTTGCCTAGATACACCTTTTTTCAGCGCTGCATTTTTGGATTTCAAATGTTAATCACCAATTTAAATTTTCACACCAGTAGAAGGATCTAGAGAGGATTCCAATTTTCCACCCAAAATTCAAATTCCTTCCAACATTTTCAACTCTAATTCCACATTCCCATTCCTAGTCAATTTCCACTTTCCATTCCACTCACAAAACCTCATTCCAAACTCAAACTTAACTCCTAACCTAGGGGTTATTTAACCAAATTAATTCCAAACCTCAAGGGATCCACTCTCATTTTTCACTCCCAATTTTCAGAATTCTCTCTCAATTCTCTCTCACATTTTCACTCTCAACCTCCATTTTCAACCTCACTTAGAGCTCTTCCATAGAGGTTAACAAGTTTTTCATTGGAACTTGTTAATTCTTGAGCTAAAGCCTCTCATTACCACTCCATTACTTGATTTCATTGGTGATTTTTGTTTGGATCCAGATCTGAAATTTTGGAAGTGCTTATTTGAATTGATTTTGAAGTAAGTTCATCACATTGCTTGGATCTTGAAGTTTCTTGCTAGGATCTTGAAGTTTCTTGCTAGGATCTTGGATTTCTTGCTTGGATTCATCAATTTTCGTTTGCAACACTCACCAAAGAAATTCTCCGCTTTGTAGGTTGGTTAATTTCAGATCCATACTTGATTTAGCTTAATTTCAACTTTTACAATGTAGATCCTTGGTTGTTGTTGATATTGATCCATTGATTGCTTTGATTATTGATATTGATGTTTAATGGATTCAATTGGTGTTTAGTTGTTGTTGTTAGTTCTTGGATTTGCTGGAATTTTGGTAAAACAAAGTATATTCAATGTTGATGTCAAGGTGGTGATGTTGGAACATTGAAGTTTTACACTGGGCTGTGTTAAGTAATTAATTGCTGAAGTTGGATGACTGATGTCACATAGGTGATGTTGTGACATCAGATCTGCAGAATTAACAACAGGAGGAGGGGATGTTGTTAGGATTGCGTGTTAGCTGGAATTGTGGAGAGCAAGCTGTCTCATTGGATGCGAATATCTTGGGATAGATATTTTCTGCTGCATAGGAGATCTGGTGCAGATTTTTAGGAGATTTAAAAGGTTGAAGATTTAAAAAGATTTTAGGAGAAAATCTGTTTTAAATATTCAGTTTTAAATAACAAATCTGGCAGATATTGTAGCAAATCCAAGACCAATTCAAGGAGCTATATAAAGCGCACAAGACCAAAGGAAAAGGTACAGAAATACAGAGAGAAGATCAAGAGCATAGGCTGAGTGTCTAGAGTATTTTGTACGAGTTGTATAACCAGAATTCTAGGGTGAATTGCTGTGTCGTATTCTGTCCTCTCTTAGAAGCTGTGAAGCAATAGAGAGTTGTAACTTGATCAAAGCTGTGAAGTAAGATCAAGGGTTCTCAAAGAGGTTGTTCTTTGAGTGTTTTAGGGATTGAGTAGTGTTCTCATATCTAAGTGGTTTCTTAGGTAGAAAGTCACTAGTAGGGATTAAGTTTAGGAGATTGTCAACTGGGTTGTTGAGTCTGTAAATTAATTCTACAAGTAGTGAATTTCATCCCTAGCTTGGTAGCCCCCAGACGTAGGTAGTTAGACCGAACTGGGTGAAAAATTCTTGGTGTTATTTTTGCTGTTTATTCTGTCCATTGTGCAGAGTGTGTTGTTGTGACATCACACCTTAACATCACACGTCTGATACCAGAATTTCAATTGGTATCAAAGCAGGCATCCTGTCTGTCTCTGGGTGAGATCTAGGGAAGTTACTTTCTGGTGTAAAGATGGACAAAGAAGTTGGAGGATTCGTCAACAGACCCCCTATTTTGGATGGATCCAATTATGATTATTGGAAGCCAAGGATGACTACCTTCTTAAAATCCTTGGACAACAGGGCATGTAAGGCCATTGTTAAAGAATGGAAAGCACCTGTTGTGTGTGAGAAAGATGATGCTGGCAAAGATATAGAAGGCACCTCTAAGCCAAAGCCAGAAGAAGAGTGGACAAAGGAGGAAGATGAACTAGCCCTTGGAAATTCCAAAGCTTTAAATGCTATTTTCAATGGAGTGGATAAGAATATCTTCAGGTTAATCAATACCTATGAAGTTGCTAAGGAAGCGTGGGATATTTTGCAGGCTACACATGAAAGAACATCTAGAGTCAAGATGTCAAGACTTCAGATTTTAACATCAAAATTTGAAAGCCTGAAGATGAAGGACGATGAGACTATTCATGACTTCCACATGAATGTTCTGGAGCTTGCTAATGCATCCAGTGCTCTTGGTGAGAAAATGTCAGATGAAAAGCTTGTACGGAAGATCCTTAGGTCCCTACCTAAGAAGTATAAGATGAAGGTAACTGCCATTGAAGAATCACAAGACATCAGCAAGATGAGAGTTGATGAGCTCATTGGATCTCTTCAAACTTTTGAGCTTGGGTTGAATGAGGAAGAACCAGAAAAGAAGCCAAAGAGTATAGCCTTTGTGTAAAATTATGCAGAAGAAAAAGGAAAGAGTTCTGAATCGCAGGAGGATCTATCTCAGGCCATAGTTATGTTGGGAAGACAGTTCAACAAAGTATTCAAGAGAATGAATAATAACTCCAGGCCTAATGTCAAGAACATATCTTCTGACATCAGCAGGTCAAAAGAGAAGGATGAAGAGAAAACTGCCCAAGATAAAGGAGTTCAGTGCTTTGAGTGTGAAGGGTATGGACATGTCAAGAAAGAATGTCCCACCTTCTTGAAAAAGCAGAAGAAGGGCATGACAGTTTCCTGGTCTGACTCTGATAGTGAAAGTGAAGGTGAGTCAGCAAAGCATGTGAGAGCTTTAACAGGAGCTGTTGTTTCTGATGATGATTCTAGTGATGGAGAAATAACCTATGAGGAGTTAGCATCCACTTATCAAGAGCCGTGTTTAAAAAGTGTTGAGATCTATCAAGAAAGTGAAAAACAGAAGAAGCAGATTGTTAAGCTTGAGACTGATAAAGCTGATTTGGAAAATGAACTCTTATTAGTCAAAGCTCATCTTGATCATATGACCAAAACTGTTAGGATGCTGAACAGTGGTACAGACACACTTGACAAGATCCTTCAGACAAAAAAGGGTGCAGGTGATAAGTCTGGCATATGATATGTGGCAAGCACCTCAGGAGCAAAGGAGGAGGTGTCTCAACCTATGTCTCAAACAAAGAGACATGATTCTACCCCTAAGAAGGCTATTCAGCCTCAGAATGTTGGTCCTAATTAGAAGAGAAAGCAGCCACAAGGAGATAGTCAGTATATGCCCCCACAATACCACAAGAGCATGCAAGCTGCAAGGTTCAAACAGGACATGTCTCATCAGGTGTCTCAACACCAGGGAAACTGGTATGGCCATGGATATGGATACACCAATGCTGTGCCTCATCACTATGGAAGGAGGAAGCCTCATCACCATAGAAGACAGCCTAGAAGACAACATCAGTACAGAAGAAGATATTCTAACTATGGAAGAAGACATTATGGGTGGCAGCCATAGCATTATCATCAAAGTGGCAAAAAATTTAACCACTTTAGAGATGACAGAGTAAGATGCTTTTATTGTGGAAGGTTTGGACATATGCAGTACTCTTGCTACAAGCTGCATGGATACCCTCAGCCTCAAAACAGATGGAGAGAGTACATGCCCAAAGTTGTTAAACAATGGGTACCTAAGGAGAAGGTGAAGTGCTTATTGGCTCACATGGCTGACAAAGAGTTTAAGGAAGGAACATGGTATTTTGACAGTGGGTGTTCCAAACACATGTCTGGATGTAGATCCATGTTTGCTGAAGTCAGTCATTGTCCCTCTCATGAGGTTATGTTTGGCAATGGAGGAAAAGGTGTTGTTGCAGGAGTTGGGAAGGTGCAAGGTGATGGTAGACCAAAACTTGACAATGTTCTGGTTGTCAGTGGTTTAAATGCTAATTTGATCAGCATAAGCCAGTTGTGTGATGAAGGCAACAAAGTGATTTACACCAAAGACGAGTGTGTGGTTTCTGATGAGCATAATCAGGTTGTTATGAAGGGTGTCAGAACCAGATATAACTGCTATCAGTGGATTTCTCTTGAAGGTAGTTCAACTAATGATGTTCAGGTTGATGTTATAACATCAGACTATGATGTCAGGATGCTGAAAGGTCACTCAGAGTTAACAAGTTCTGATGTGAATCCTTTTAAATTTTTAAAAGGAAAGTCTTTATGGAGGGAAAGAATTAGTAATTGGTCTTTAAGAGGTACTCAAAATCAGGCGCCTTACCATATTGATTCTACATCAAGATTCATCAAAGGGTTCTCATCTCAACGATTCGTCTCCCTCAACATAATAGAAAAACCCTCTCTAAACCTAGTCTGTTACAAAGGAACTATGTCTTCCCCATCCAAGAACTCTGGTTCTCAAAGAACTGCACATGTACGAACTAGGGTTTCTTCGGACAAAGAGCTGGTTGACAAAGAACACATTCCTATGTCACTTCTCGAGTCAGGTAACTCTAAAACCTCTACCAAGATGAATAGAACTGAAACTGGGTCATCCTCCTCTCATGCGGTTGAGGAGAAGTATGATGTAGACATGCATTTGGAGCAGATTGCCTCCAAAATCCTTGAGAAGGGAATACGTGTGAAAGGGATTTCTGTCCCTTTAAGGCAAATGCCTGCTGAACAGGTGAACTCTCAAAGTAAGGACAAAAATCTTCAAAGACTGGCCTTGTCTGTAAGTCAAGAAGCTGAAGAAGAAGATCTTGATGATACTGATGTCATCTTCGATGTCAGAACATCGTCCCCTAGGAATGAAAGTCACAGGCATAAAGGGAAGGATTAGGTTGAGGTTATAGAGATTGAGGACTCGTCTGATGGTGATAGAATTGGTAATGCAAGGGAGGATAAGAAAAGGACTTCAGTTACAGACTCTCCCAAGTCGTGGAGCAAAGTTGTCAGGTCTGGCAAGAAGAGGAGAATCAGGGAAGAGTCAGATTCTGAGTGTGATGTTCAAGACATCAACCCTGTAAGGAACAGAGCTGCTGATCAAGTGCCTGATAACATCTCATCTCACTGTGGCAGAAGTGCATCCATGTGGAATTGTGTGAGCCAAAGAAGGATAGCTCTGGAAAGAGAGGTAGTAGCGGATGACTTAGAGTCTACTGAAATTGTAGATCTAATTAAGTTTGCTGGTCTCATAAGGACTATGTCAGGGTTGATAAATTGCTATGATAGACTGGTCAGAGAATTCATAGTTAATATTCCAGAGTCTATAAATGACAGCAAGAGCCTAACCTTCAGAAGAGTTACCATCAGGGGTAAGTGTGTCTGGTTCTCTCCTAAAGTGATCAATGCCTACTTAGGAAGAAGTGAGGAAGATTATGGAGAACTAGAAGTCTCCAATAATGTTATCTGCAAAGAAATCACAGCTGGTCAGGTAGAAGTTTGGCCTGTAAAAGGAAAGTTGTTAGCCAGTTTGTTGAGTGTCAAATATGCTATTCTGCACAGAATAGGTACTGTCAACTGGGTTCCTACTAATCACAAGACCACCATTTCTGTTGGATTGGGGAAGATAGTTTATGCAGTTGGGACAAAGAAAAAAATTGACTATGGCTCCTACATCTATGATCATACTATTAAGCATGCTGCTAGAAATGCTGTGAAGATGCCCATTGCTTTTCCTTCTCTTATTTGTGGGATTATCTTGTCTCAACATCCTGGAATTCTACAGCATTCAGATGTTGTTTGCAAAAGGAAGTCTGCCTTGTCAGTCCATTACAAGATGTTTGAAGGGAAACATGTTCCTGACAGTGTCAAGACATCTGCTTCAACATCACAACAGTCACCAGCCAAGACTGGGTTGATTACAGAACTAGAGGAGGCTTGCAAGGAGTTAGATGAAATTATAAGAGTTAGTACTGAAAGGAAACAAAAATTTGAAAGACTTGTCATGACTCTGAGATTGGCAGCAAAGGAAGGTGAAGCAGCCAACACAAGTAAGGATGTTGATGATGGACCTGGGGTAAGTGCCAATGATGGTGAAGAAGATGATAATGATCTCAGCTCAGATGATTCAAGCTTTTAATGTTTGCCTTCTTAATTAGTAGTATTAGTTTTATTTTCTGTCTTTGTTTCCGCACTTATTGTGCTTGGTTATGTAACTTGAATATTGTGCTGTTATATGCACTTTTTATGTTTTTCCTTCTATGATTTGTTGTACCTGGTTGCTAACTGTGAGGCTAACAATGAGAGCTAGGGGGTACTGACTGTAGTTCATAGGGCTTCTGATTGAAGCTTGTCTAATTATGGCTAAAAAGGGGGAGAGTTAAAAATTTCCATGAAGAGAAATTAATGCTGCTAAAAGTAAAAGGTGTTTAGTTGAAAAGTGTTGATGCAGTTATTGAGGGGGAGTTTAGACTGAGCTAGTGAAGATATTATAGCATTTGAAGAGTGCAGCCAAGCAGACATCAAGGGGGAGAAGTGCTGCACATTGTGAGCTACTGAACAACTGTGATGCTGGTTCATATTTTTGAGGGGGAGCGCCAATTGGCTGTTGTCAATAATGAAGATGGTGCTGCAGCAGATCAAGTGATGAAGACTATGATGAATTGTCAAACTGCTGCTGATGAAGATTTCAAATTATTGATTGAAGTTTTTCCGCTGCTGAAGTCTCTGAAGGTGCAGAGTGCAGAGATTGTTTTAGCCAAAATTAGCCAAAGGGGGAGATTGTTAGTTCTTGGATTGGCTGGAATTTTGGTAAAACAAAGTATATTCAATGTTGATGTCAAGGTGGTGATGTTGGAACATTGAAGTTTAACACTGGGATGTGTTAAGTAATTAATTGTTGAAGTTGGATGACTGATGTCACATAGGTGATGTTGTGACATCAGATCTGCAGAATTAACAACAGCAGGAGGGGATGTTGTTAGGATTGCGTGTTAGCTGGAATTGTGGAGAGCAAGCTGTCTCATTGGATGCGAATATCTTGGGATAGATATTTTCTGCTGCATAGGAAATCTGGTGCAGATTTGTAGGAGATTTAAAAGGTTGAAGATTTAAAAAGATTTTAGGAGAAAATCTGTTTTAAATATTCAGTTTTAAATAACAAATCTGGCAGATATTGTAGCAAATCCAAGACCAATTCAAGGAGCTATATAAAGCGCACAAGACCAAAGGAAAAGGTACAGAAATACAGAGAGAAGATCAAGAGCATAGGCTGAGTGTCTAGAGTATTTTGTACGAGTTGTATAACCAGAATTCTAGGGTAAATTGCTGTGTCGTATTCTGTCCTCTCTTAGAAGCTGTGAAGCAATAGAGAGTTGTAACTTGATCAAAGCTGTGAAGTAAGATCAAGGGTTCTCAAAGAGGTTGTTCTTTGAATGTTTTAGGGATTGAGTAGTGTTCTCATATCTAAGTGGTTTCTTAGGTAGAAAGTCACTAGTAGGGATTAAGTTTAGGAGATTGTCAACTGGGTTGTTGAGTCTCTAAATTAATTCTACAAGTAGTGAATTTCATCCCTGGCTTGGTAGTCCCCAGACGTAGGTAGTTAGACCGAACTGGGTGAACAATTCTTGGTGTTATTTTTGCTGTTTATTCTGTCCATTGTGCAGAGTGCGTTGTTGTGACATCACACGTTAACATCACACGTCTGATACCAGAATTTCAGTTGTTATTTGATGTAATTTTTGTGATCAATTGCATGTTTTAGCATGTGGAAATTAAGTGGTTAAGTTGCTGAAAAGTGCTTTTATGCTGAATTTTATGTTGCTGTTTTTATAGTGTTAACAGATTAACCAATTACAATTCAAATTGGTTAATCGATTAACCACTGTGTTTTTCGTGTGGTTTTTTTGAAATGGTTAATCGATTAACCAATTTGAATTGTAATTGGTTAATCAATTAACACTGATGCAGAATATGTTTTTTGTGTGTTTTCAAGTGCGTTTCGATTCCGTTCCACTTTTAATCTTCATGGATTAATGCGATGAACATTTGTGGACTATTTTGATGCCGTTTCACCTCACGCCACAGTATGAGCTTGATTTTCTGACACGCGACACGTGAATTTTCATGTTGCACATTCATGTTTAATTGTTGTGCTTTCCTTGATGTGTCCTTCATGATATCTGCTTGCGCTCATTTATATATTCATTCTTGATGCATACTCTGCTGGATATGTGGTGTACGTTCATGTTTGTGTTGATTTAATTGGAAGGCATGTTTGATTCAATTGTTTGATTGTCAATTACTCATGATGTTTTGATAAGTGCTCACCATGCAATGATGTTTGTTGTTAATCATGATTAAACGTGCATTGTGCTCTTGGTTAATGCATGTTCGTGTCGTTATGTTGGAATCATAATCGAATGCATTTCTTGTCGCGAATACACTGCTGTGATGTTGTACATGAGCTGTTAAATGTCATCGTGCTACCTTATTTGCATTGCTGCCCGTCTTTTACACATGTTGTGTGCTGAATGCATGTGTTGTTGAATGCTGTTTGGTGTATTGGCTAGATTTTACTACTGCTCAGGTGCAGGAGCGCTGTTGTAGCTACTGTTTTTGGTTTATTTTCTTGATTTTGGTTTTCTTTTGCATGATAACAATTAGGATAGTCCCTTTTCATCCTCCACCTTAGGGCCATATTGCATGACAACATTTAGGGTAGTCCCCCTTAGATTTTCTTTTGCCCTTTGAGTCTTATTTCTCACCTCAAAACAAAAGTCAAAAAACACTTAATAAAGGCGATGTGCACTGTGCGCCATGAGCCTTAAGTACATGGGAAATGAAGAATGAGGGGTCTCCCCTCACTTTTATAGGGTGTTTAGTATACGTCCCATTGGGGGCGACCATGTGATGTATTCGCTCCTATGTCATAGACTTTAGTGCAACGCGCATCTCAAAAAAAGTCAATTCACTTCTTCGATAAGTTCAGAACCTCTTCTCTCACACCCGTACGATCGAGATCTCATTTTTCCATAGTAGCGTGAACTGCGGATGCTCTGATTCCTCATTCCCTAATGAGAATACGTAGGCACGAGGATCCCTATCCTTGGCTAGTACACTAGCAACTAACTTCCCCTCTTCTCTCGCGCCCTTGCGATCGAGACCAACCTAATAACCGAGTCTCTTTTCTCTTGCCCTAGTGCGATCGAGACCTTAACCGACCCGTAGGTCGAACTATGACTACTCTGACTTCCTCCTTCTGGTTAGATTGAGGATACGTAGGCACAAGGCGATGATGTCTTGGCGAGAAACCTCCCCTTTAGTGCGTAGTCTGTCGAACTACGTCGACTCTGATTCTTCATTCGTCCACGAAGATACGTAGGCCTAGGACGACGAAGTCCTATCGAGTCTCCATTTGTTTTCCGTTTCCGTTTAGCAATAGGCTTTAAATAACTCACCCTTTGATTAGATAACAAGCATGGATCCCATCGAGTACGATGGACGCGTGGGGGTGCTAATACCTTCCCCTCGCATAACTGACTCCCGAACCCGGACTATGCTTGCGATGACCATGTCTTCTTCCTTTCGAGGATTCTTCGATCGTTTCCTTTCCCTGCCTCGGGATAAATAACATTCGGTGGCGACTCTTCTGTTCTTGTTTCCGCCGGTTGTTTTTTGCAGTTGCGACAATAACCAACTCCTCTTGTTCTGTTTCTATTAACGCCATAAATTATTAAAGCCATTACGCTTCTATTTAGGCTTCTAGCAAGAAATTTATGGAAGGATTTGTCATACTTCTTTATGACATCACCAGAATCTATAGAGGCTTATGAAATATTTTCCTTCTCAAGTTTAGAATTCTTGTTTTTCAAAATAAAGTTTTCTTCATTTAAACTTGATAAATCTTTCTTAAGCTTACAATATGCTTGTGACTCAGATACATGAACCTTTTTCAGATCCTTGTATTTTCTCAGAAGCTTTTGATATTTATCCAGAACTTATGTTAGACTAGATTCAAGTTCAAAACGAGAGAGTTCAACAAATACCTCTTGTGATTCAAATTCAGAGTTCAACAAATACATCTTCAGATTCAGAGTTAGAACCTGTTAGCAAAAGCTACACACTAGACAAAACCATTAGGGTAAACAATTGTTCTCTAAGAAACAATGTATTGTTATCATCAAAACTAAAGGCCAGATACAAACCAAATATTGTTTTAACACACATAATACAAAACTTAGAGTTTTGGACATGAAAATGTCAAAACCTCTATATGTACAAATCCAGCTTATAACAAAAGAAAAACTATTGTTGTTGAAATTCATAACTAGATAACAAGACACCAGCCCAAATTGATCGGATAACATCTATATCTTCTTTAGGGAATGGTGTTTTGTCGCTAAAATCCTATAATTAGAATAAATTTTAAATTATGGTAAGCTAACAACAACAACACTAACTTAATAAATATACATAAATTACATGTATATGGATTAAGCTAATACCTTATGCTTGGTCCATCTATTTGTAATGCCTCCGGTGACAATATCATACATATGTTTCATAAGATAGTATCCACAAAAATAGCAGCCAGATTGTTTTCTCGACTATAAATAATGTTCATATAGTTACCAATTAATACACACAAATAAAATAATATCAAAAAGCACAAGGAATACTTACTTTTGGGTAAATGAATTTTTGCTTTTTACCAATTGCATTACATTTGATTGCATTGTATTCCTCTGTCGCTTTACACTTGTTGGTAAAATTTAAACATGCATAAAAACTATTCAAAACTAAAGGTCAAATTTGTATAAAAACTAATACCACTTATCTAGACAAATTATTTAACATAACTTCATTAAGGGTTTTGTGCAAAGGCAAAACATTAATACAATATTTTGCTTCGGACATATAATAATTAGTTGCCAATGATCACTGCATAAACATTTAGAATAATTAATAATGTATAAAATTGATTTATAAATGAAAACACAAATTAATATATACTTACGCGTGGATAAACATGGCCAAATGGCATTCTTTGCTATCTTCTAACAACCTTTCTTTTATGTAAACATTAATATTGTTTGCTACCGTACTACCACCATTAAGGCTAATGGAATTTGGATCTAAACAATACTTTCTTAAATCCCTTTGAACAAAGATCTCATGCAAGTATCTGCAAGAGTCAAATGTTTATTGTTATAGTACGAGAACATATGAATATAAATAGAAATGATCAACATAAAAATTATACTTACGAGTACCACAATTGTACTATGGTAACGTCTAGCCATTCACCCCCTTAAAAAATTCCATAATAGTAGATTTAGGAAGTATGTAAAACTGATCTGGAACATGACTTAATCTAATATTCAGGCAGATAGCTGGAATACTCTTTACTATCATTGATAGTCTCTTAATGTTATCTACTTGTTGTGGTGTGGTTTCAATATTGTCCTGGTGGGCAGAACAACTTTCTTTTGTGCTTGTACCACCCATTTGTTTCTCAACTACCTTCTCTTGAATGTCCACCTGATTAGAATTTGTTTGGTTGAGTAAACCCAATGAACTCAATCTCTGCATTAAAAAAACAACAGAAATACAATACAAAAATTAAAATGCAAACAATAATAACAACAACATACAACACAATTTTCTTAAACTTATACTTATACCTAAAGCACATCGCACATACATTTCACGGATAACCTTTCATACTCCTCATCATTCTCCTTCTTTCGCTCCACCTCAGACAACCTCTCTCGCTCCTCTTACTTCTTTTGGACCCGTTCCCGCACCTGCTTCAACAATCTCTCACCCTCCTCCTACAACATCCTCTCTCGCTCCTCCATATGCACCCTTCGACGTTCCTCTTGAATCCACTTCTCTCTTTCCTACACTAACTTAACAAAAACTATCTCTTCAACCTCTTCCTTACTGTGTAATTCTCTAGTTGGTCGAGATCATCCAGAGTAAGTCTTGAAGCCAATGCCTTTTCCAAGACCACGAACATGCCCAAGATGCTCCCCGGTTCCAATCGCTTCAAACAAGATGTCATGACAATCTTCTGGAACGAAGAGGTTGGTTTTGGATTGCTCAACTAATACATCCTTTATCACATATAAAATTTCATCTTTACCAAGCTAATTTAACCAAAATGAATAATATTGTTGAAAAAAGAATCTACTTACAATCTTTTCAGCCACTTCGCGTGTGGCCTATGATGTGAACTCATCGCCTTTTATTTGATGTGCCCTCTTCCATTTCTCATGCCGTGATGATGGAGATAGAATACGATCAAGGCTTATAGAATCACCCAACTCCTGTTCCCTTTATTTTCTTTTTTCTTCAAGCATCTTCTTTTCAAGTTTGTCATATCCTCCATGAGACAATATACGTGGATAAACATTTCTATATCTATTAAGCTTTCCTTTTCTGCTCTTAACCAAGAATTTGAGAGTGGTGCGCGACTTTACAAATTCCTTCCAACAATCCTGATCAATATATGAATAAATCACGTCACTTATGGAGGCTTTTCTTTACTTTTAGTTGTTGGATGAGTAATATAATCATGGGTGAGTTGTGTCTTAAAGCCCCTCCAACGCTCACCAGCATATATATATATATATATATAAACTACTTCACCTCAGTTGGAAATCACAACCGAGGAAAAGTCCAACATTTCACGTGGTGAAAAGTGACTTATTTTTATTTAAAAATAAAATATAAAGGAATGCGCTACTGTAAAATGAAAAAGTTCATTAAAAAATAAAATAAACATAAATAGCAGTTGCTATGATTCGAAGCTTTCCTCTGAGTTAGTTTTCTCCTTGGCTTTCTAATACAACCGAGGGAATGAAAGGCATTTATTTTGAAAAATTAGAACGTGGCGCGCTAGGAGTTATACCTCGGTTATTTATTGGCTGAGGTGAAAGATTTGTCATAAAATGTATTATTTGTGTAGTGAGAGATGTGTTATTTGTTCATCAAATTGCCACTTTCAAGTTTTAAACTAGGATTATTATAAAACTCAACTATATCTACCTTTTCTTTTAAAGTGTTTGAGATATGTAATTGGTCATTAACAATAAATGCATGTTCCTCTTTCAATGATTCTAAAGATCTTTTAAGTCTTAAGATTTCTTTCTCAAGTTTTAAAATCTTTTTCTTTTGGGAGGATATTTTCTTAAAATCATTTAAGACTTCAATATGCATTTCATGAAAAGCGTTAGATAGCTCATTGTAGGAAGGCAAATACTATGATTTGGAATCACTTACCTCCAAGTTCTTTTCATTGTGATGCACCATCAAACAAATATTTGTTAATTCATTTTCTTCTGAACTTATGTTGAAGAGGAATAATATTCATCTTCTTACCAAGCAATGTAAGATTTACAACCTTTGCCTTTATGTCCCTTCGTCTTGTAGAATGATTGTTTGCTTTTATGCTTAGTTAAAATTGGATAATCGGTTAAGGTGTCAGGGTTTACCACATTCATAACAAGTCACTTTCCATTATTCCTTCTTTATCTTCCTATTTGCTAAGTTATATATTTTAAACATTACTAATTTTTTATTGGAATGTTTTAGACTATTTATATTTATGTATTTGTTGTCGCCTCTAACAAACAAACCCATCGTTTCTTCTTATTTCTAAGAATCTTTATTGATACTCTCTCCATCTTCCTATACATCGGCCTTGGAAGTGGAGACTTTAAAGGATATGCTTTTATTTTCCTTTTTAACTTTTTCTTTATTTTTAACATTTGCTTCACTTGTTTGATTTGTTTTAACTCGTGTTCATGCTCGGTAAGATTTATAAATAGAGTATATATTTCTAGTGATATAAGATCATTGGATTGTTTTATGGCAATCACCTTCCATTACCATTCCCTGCACATAGACCTTAATATTTTGTTGTTACAATCGTGATTAAATAAAGTCCTTCCTAAATTTATTAACTTGTTGATTATGTGAGAGAAACTCATCTGCTTGGAAGCCATATATTCTATTGGTTCCATACAGAAGAGTTCACAATCCTCTGTGTGTTAAATTTAGATTGTCGGACATTGTCATAGCCTAAATTTCCCCCACCCAAAATCATTCAACAACATCTTCTCCTTGTACTCATTCATGCATCATGCATCGTTTAGAGATTTCGATTAATAGGTACGACATATTTGTTTAAGACACAAAGGTGTGGGACTTTTTTAGTTTTGTTGGGCTTTGTGTCAAGTTCATTTTGCTTAAGCCCAAGGTCACTTGTGTACTTCACTTTTGTTTTTATTTTTAAATCTCATAACATGTGACTTTCATATTCTTAAATTTAGACTTGTGTTTAAGTTTGATTTTTGGATGTTTGGAAAGTTAATATTTGAGATGAAATAGAATTGGATCACATTTTAATTAAGAAAGTCATGAGAAATGACAAGTATTGTCCAAATCATTTTTCAGTACTATCTTAAGGCATGTATTCGTACCCCTAAGCTAAGGGATCTTCATTCATGGTCATTCACATTGCATAATTTTTATTTCATTCTAATAGAATTTATTAATATTGCATAATTTTCATTCGTACTCTTAAAGACATACCCATCCATATTGCATAATTTTCATTCATAAGGCATATTCATTCATGTTGCATGATTTTTTTTCCAACACATTCATTAACTTTTATTCATCCATAATCAAATCAAGTCTTTGTGTTATAAAATGGTACTTTCATACAAGAAAAAGTATTGAAAATGCAAGTTTTGTTACAACACTTTGAAATTTGATTCAAGCATATCATAAGTTTCTGACAAGGCAAAAGTAATGTGAGGTATCATTTGATTTTGGATTTAGAATCTAGACAAAGTCATATTTTTTTGAGGACATGATTTCAAAACCTATGTACATTTGTAAAGTAAGAGTTTATTTCTTTCTTTTTTTACAATTTACAAACTTCATGTCATCTCAATTACATTGACCTAAACCTAATTCTAATTGTCTTCAAGCCTCCATTTTTTTCTCTCCAAAAGGAATTCAAGTCATGCTCCATCTACAAGTAACCTCTAGCCACGATCACTTTGTTGACATTCATGCATTGAAAACAAGATTTCAAAAGGAGAGAGGGAAGGCAAACTTTTGTTACTGCATTGATTTCAATAAATTCAAAATTTACCCAAGTTTTACCATAGACAAAATAATGCAGGAAATTCAATATTTTCACAAAAAAAAAACAAACTCTTTTTCTGCAGTATAGTACAACAGAGAAACTTATACCATTTTGCTAAAACAAGCTATGTCCTCTTAGAAAGTTCATCAATTGCATTACCATGTATACCATTTCTACAGCAAGACACAAAGATCAAACCCATTAATTCACACTATTAAACCAACAGTAAGCAGAACAAGAGGATCATGAGTAATCCCTAGCAGTCATTAACACACAATTCTGATACCGAGAAAAAACATAGCAACCCTCATTCACATATCAGAAGAACGAAAATCCCAAGCTACCATATTCATATCAGACACAAGAAAACAACAGTTATGACATAACCTTCAAAAATTAATATTCACTGATATCCATAAGCACACCAGAACAATTCACTTAGGGCATAAATCTTAGGATACTGAACAAAACACCATAATGTTTGAAACAGATCACAACAACAACAGAGCATTAAAACAGTAGCGAGCTGAATAAGAGAAAAGTTTAGGGATTACCTAGGAACCTTCACTCCGATAACGACCGTAGAGGTACGAATTTCAGATTTTCATCTCTTTTATATTGCCTCAACATGCTTGTTTGCGTTTTGCTGATGTGTTATTTTCTTCTTTTCTTGAATTGTTGTGCTAAGATTATTTTTTGAGTGTATTTTATTTTTCATTATTTTGTTTGATTTCATGCTGTGAAAATGGGGTTGTGGTTTATTCGATCTAATTGGTGAAAATGTTGTGAACCTAGAACGAGAGTGAAGAGTGAAAATGAACGAGGTATTCGATTTTTTTTGTGTGTAGAGAACGAGTAGTGAAGGGTCGTGATTTCAATTCGCAGGACCGTGCATTTTTACTACTGTAAGTCATTTTTGCGATTCAGAAGAGAAAGATAGATAGAGAGAGAGAGAGAGAGAGCGAGAGAGATCGTGAGAATTGAATGTGTTCTTAAAAGTGAGTTTGAATGAGCGTGTTTCCTGAGGAAAGAAAGGAGGAGCTGCGATTCAAAAGTGGATTTAAGGTTCCCTTATGTATTTTTTTTAAGAAACCAGAGCTGGGTCCGAGACAGAAAGACCCAACCCGTTTTATTCCCCCTGACCCGCTCCCTGTAACACTTGGGGCCGTTTTCTTGGGCTTTATCACCCCAACCTCAGATCCGCCCCCCTTAGGCCTATTTATTATTGTTTGGTTTAAAATAAAAACTTGTTTTCATAACATTAATTTTAAGCTTTAAAACAAATTTTCAAAAAAAAAAAAGAGTTTTAGATTTTATGTAGATATTTATTTTCTTTTATTTCTAACTTTTCATTTATTAATGATTAATTTTTATTCAAGTTTTTTTAGATTGTTTGATTTAGGTTTAGCCTTATGACATATCACAAATAACAAAGATAAAAAATATCATAATATTACAAATATAAAAATATAATAATAATATCAATATTTTTTTTTCCAAAATATATATAGAAAGAGAGATTAAGTTCCCTAAAAAATAGTAATTTATTTTATTTTTATTTTTCTCTTTTTGTATTAGATTTTTTTATAATAGAAACTTAGTTATAGTTTGCTTTTTATATATAGTAATAATATCCTAATCTAAAAACCTAAAAAATATAATCTCGTTTTCTCCTTTAGAAATAGTTTTGCTTCGCGTTTATGTTTATGTTTATTTTCTTTATTGTTTTTTCTTTTATACTTGTTTGTTTAGTTTCCAGTTTTTTTTATATTTGTTATTGGATTTATTGCGTCATTATCCCCCAATTTTTAAAATGTATCCCCCACCCTTTGTTTGTATTCGTGTATTTATATCTTTTTTTTTGCTTTATTTTTTATTTATTTTAGGTAAAATAATAATTAAATAATAAATAAAACAAAAATATAAAATCAACCGTTTTTTCAAAGAAAAAGTAATAAGCACTCGATCCAACGTCGAGCCACTTTTCTCAAGACAAACCATCAACCATTGCCACTCCAATCATTCCAAATTATTTTCAAACCCTTTCAATCACTTCAAACATTTTTCATAATCATGAATAAAAGCTTGATCCATCATCAATCCATTTTCCCAATCAAAACCTCAAAAAATCTAAAAATATTAAAACTCATTTCAAAACGAGATGTAGTTCTTGCCCTTCCTAACTCTCTCATCATCCAAAAATACTTCAAACACATTAAACTTTTTCCTCGTTGTCGTGCAATAAATTTCAAAACCTTTTTAAAAAACGAAAGACATTTTGTCTTAAGATGATGCAAAGCAATGCTTCATCCACAATTGTTGAGTTGAGATAAGTGACGTTTTCCCGTAAATGTTATTTGTAAATCCATTCAATGTGATGCAAATGCCCGCTCCTCACCTGTTTTGGGTAAAAAAATGTTTTCCGTTGATTAATACAAGATAACTTTTGCTAAAATGGACCAACACACATCCATTTTTACCCAGAACTACGCAAGCCTTGAGTTCTCTATTGCACCCGGAGATACGTAGAAGTGAGATTCAAAATCTCGTCCGACACCCTAATAAAAAATAGGTTTAAATGCACTTTTGGTCCCCATAGATTAATTTTTCTAAACAATTGATCCCCCTTTAAAAAAACCCAGCTTTTAGGTCCCTTGTTTTGATTTTTTTTGGGAAAATTTTGGTCCCCTCTTCAATTTTGGGTATGTGGCATTGTAAACGCTGATGTGACATGATGTATGTTGTTCATAGCTGGAAATAAATTGACATGTCATTAATTAAAACATATTTAATGAAATTTTAATATTAAAAAACAATTTTAATGAAATTTTAATAAAACATATTTTAATGAAATTTTAATATTAAAAAACATAGTGAGGATTTTCTTGTTGTTGGTGATGAAGATTCGGAAAAGGAAGATAGTGAGGATGATGATAAGGGTATGTGCCAGTTGGTGGAGGGTATGAAGAAGAAGGGGTGGGGTATTAAGAAGGAGGGGTGTAGAAAGTGAAGGTGAAGGGAATGAAGGAGAAGAGTTTAAATTAGAAGAAATTGGTGGTAAAGGATTTTGATTCGTTGTTCCTTTGAAAAGTTTCTGCAAATCAAATTGGGTTTGTTGCTGTTGTTGATTTTGATTTGGATTCCTAGAAGAACCCATCAACTTTGACCCCAAAAAAATTGAATTTCAGAAAAGGTTCAGAAAGGTTTAGAAAAGAGGAAAAATTCAAACTTGGAATGGAGAAGAACAAGATGGGATCCAAAATTGAGATATGAAATTAACGTTGGTGTTTGTGTCTCGCTTGTTTCCAGTGCTGTTGTTACTTGGTACTTTGTTCTCGGTCTTCCTCGTACTAGTTTAGTAATCTCAGAAAAGTTTAATAAAAAAGAAAAACGCAAAATCTTTCCAGCTATGAACAACATACAACATTTTATTAAAATTCTCACTATATTTTTTAATATTAAAATTTCATTAAAATATGTTTTATTAAAATTTTATTAAATTTTTTTTAATATTAAAATTTCATTAAATATGTTTTAATTAAGGACATGTCAATTTATTTCCAGCTATGAACAACACACAACATGCCACGTCAGCGTTTACAATGCCACATACTTAAAATTGAAGAGGGGACCAAAATTTTCCCAAAAAAAATCAAAACAAGGGACCTAACAGTTGGGTTTTTTTAAAGGGGGATCAATTGTTTGGAAAAATTAATTTATGGGGACCAAAAATGCATTTAAGCCTAAAAAATACACCTTTTTGTCCTATTTCTTTTACCTCTTAATAACTCGAGAAGACTAACATTTTAAGCTAACACTAACGCGCACAACTAACCAAACGGTTCCTGTTGAGTACAATGCACGTGAGGGGTGCTAATACCTTCCTCTTGTACAATCGACTCCCAAATCCTGATTTGGTTGCGACGACCATAATCATTGTCGTTATTTTTGGATTTTATCGATATTTCCCTTTCCCTTTTTGGGAATAAATAAAGTTCAGTGGCGACTCTGTTAAGTCCATCCCACGAGCGTGAGATTGCGCTTCGTGAGGTCGTGTTCTCATTTTTGGAGGTACGACAGATGGTGATTCTGCAAGGGAATTTCCCATCCCTAAGTGAGTCAAGCCTAGTTAGGCTTTGTCGTGTGTGCTTATGTTTGTTTACTTGTGTGGCTTTTCTTTATCTTATTGTTTTTATCTTCATTATTATATTTTTATTGTTGGTTTCCTTGGATCGTGGTGCTTGGATACTCTGATTTTAAAACAATGAGAGAAATACTCTATACCCGAGTCTAGAGTGTAAACATAAGATAGGACAATGGTTGAGTAATGCGGGTCCGCGAGATGTAGCTCTCGTAAGGGTCGGCATGAGAACCTCACTTAGAGTATATCCTTTGAAAATATTGATGACCGACTGTCATACCCCAAATTTTGACCACTAAGATTTCCCATCATTATGAAAGTCATCATCACAATATGGATGTACTTACATGCCTCATCAATCTCCTCAAAGATGTTTGAGCACTCACCACAATCAAGGATTAGGGTTTTAAGCCCTCTCAGAGCCTTAGACAAAGGATAGATCAAGGAATGACATGATCTTCAACTTGTCTAGTCTCTCAAACACACATAAATGATCAAGAGGACTCCCACATCAAGAATCAGGCACAAGGGTGCAGCATTTCAAGTGGATTAAGCCTTAAGATTGTTAGTGTCACCAAATTAGGGTTTTGGTCGACCAATGCCTCCAGATGGAAATTTTCATCTGGGCATGAGCCATTGCTTCAAAGCACAACTTAAAATACTCTAAGGGACCTCATGGACCCAATCACTAAGTCAATTTAACCTCAGGGGAAGCATTCATAAAAAATCAGGAATTAGGGTTTCTTGACCTAATTCACCCCTAAGTTGACTTTTGGGACAAAACATGAGCTAAGACCTCAAGACATGATTTTAGGGTCTCTAATAAACTACATTGATCCATTTACAACAATGGATTAATCCAAGAAGCGTGGTGCACAAGTTTCAATTTCATCAGGACCACAGTTAGGGTTTCGAGGAAAAAGTCAACTGTACCTTTGACTTTTGACCAAGACATGCTCCCAAAACCTATGACATGATTCAAAACACCCTACAACACCTATGGAACATATCCATTAGGTTTGATTTAGGTCAAATACTTGATTTCACCAAGGATCGCACAGTTTGGAATTCATCTGATAAAAAGTCAACTGTGCACAAAAGTCAAGTTTGACTTTTTGAGATTTTTCACAATTATGGTTCCTCAATCCTAAAACAATGTTATTATGTGATTTGAATCATCATTCATCAAGAAAAATCAAATAAAGTGGGATAACTTGTAAAAGGGGTAACCATAAAAACTTAGAATTTTTCTAAGTTATGGAACAAAGTGGCTAGGGTACCAACTTCCAAGGATCATAACTTAAGATCCAAGCAACCATTTTGGATGGTCCAAAGATGGATTTGTAGCTCTCATGGCATACTTTAAAAGTGTCAACTACACCTCATTCCAATTCCTCATGAATTTTTAGTTATGGAGTGATCAAAATGGCTGAAAACTCAAAAGTGACATTTTTCCAACACTTAGTGAAATTTTCACTAAGTCAGAATCTGCCTTATTTTTTCCCAAAAGTAGAGGCATTTTTCATTGTAATTCATGTTGGATCAAAACCAAAGTTGGACATCATATTGAAATAGGATATATCATCTTTCCAAAATGTCCAAGAACTCCATAAAATTCCATCTGAGCTAAGAGTTATGATGACTACAATATGCCTTGATGCAAACTGTCTTGCAAGACAGATTGGTGCATTATAGCTCGATTTGATAAATTTGTGCAAACAACAAATAAGTTTATCCATCTGCACACCTCAGGGGGAGACCAAGGAGGAACAAACACTGATCCATAAGCCTCCCAAGTCTTTGGAACTACATATAGGTTTGGCACCCCTAAAAGCTAAAGATGCCTCAAGACTCCAATTTTGTTTTGGAGCATTCAATGGATGCTTAGAGGTGGCATGTATCAGAGCAAAGATGAACACTTCAGTCAAGCCATATCCTTGAATCAGAGAACCATAGGCCAGTGCTCTAATCTCAAGTCAATGGCTAGAGGAGACTTGAGATTCCATTTGATCCACATTGGCCAAAGCCCTGCTGCAGTTGTCATTCCCTATTCCTTGCAAAACAAACTTAACAAACTATAAATAGACCTCATTTCTGATCAGTTTGAGTACACAAAGGCCTACAACACTTGCCTTTCTCAAAATCACTCCTTCACTTACAAATTTGCCTTCTAAAGCAAGTCACTATCGGGTTTTGAGTTTGAGAGTAAGTCCAACCAAACCAATCACACACACACACCTCACAAACGTCATATAGAAGTGATCCAAACACTTAAACAACATCTGGGACACTAGATTCTGAAAATCACCATCCATCTGCACAAGCCTTTGACAAATTTGCAGTTGAGGTGCCAAATCAAGTTTCAGCTCAATTCAATCCACTCCAAGCATTCAGACACACTTCATTGCACCTAGGGAAGCTGTCTAAATCATTGGAACCAAGCTGTAACACCTCTAACCCAAAACACGATCACCAGCTGCAAGAGGTAAGCCTCAACTTGGTCATCTCATGATTCATGCATATTTCCTCGCACAATAATTTTGCCATATGTTCATAATCATGTCTGGAATGTTTCCCCTCAATTAATTGCTTTGTATGAATCGTGTGTGGAATTTTTGAGCCTTCATGCAGAATCTAGGGTTCTTGAGGTTTCTCTTTGATTTCTTATTCCATGCTTAAAATAAATGAAATTAAAGACCATAGACATGATCGTGAGGTGAAAACGAGTAGATTGATATGTGGATTGTGTGATTTCATAAAATATTCAATGAGATTGATGAGAAAACGCAAATCTGGGCAAAATACAGCACGCGGGCAAGGCCAAGATGTTCTTGGCGCCCTTTTTCAAATATTTGAATATTTGAATTTTTGTGATTTTATTTAATTGATTCAAAAATTAATTTCTCTCTGAATTTTAATGATTTTGAGTTGATTCTTTTTTTAATAATTCACAAAAATGTTAAAATATTTTATTTTACCAAAATTTCCCCAAAATATTATTTATTTCATATACTTGATATTTTTGCAAGAGAATTAATTTTTATTTGTTTTTGACATTTAAAATATTTTTTCTTTCTTGATTTTCCAAACTTAAATGATTTTCAATCATTTTGTGGATAAAAACATGATTTTTGAAACATTGATCCAAGATCACAACTCATTTTTCACATGTTTTCAACAACTTTTATTAATTTTTAAACAAAATTAATTCCATTTTAGATAAAATTAGGGTTTTGATTAATTCCACCCTCATCAATCTTTTTAAAACACCCATGGGCCTCTAATAGAGTGTAAGTCCCAACCCCTTTTGAAAACCAAAATAATTTGAGCCTCAGTCATTGTATAAGACCCACAGCATTTTCAAAGAAACCTCGGCACGATCGTCATTTTCAAACAAAATAAATGGGCCTCTCCTTGAGCTGTAAGCCCCATCACTTGTACAAAAATAATCTTTGGGCCTCTAATAGAGTGTAAGACCCAATCCTCTTTTAACCAAAACTATTTTGGGCCTCAGATATTGTATAAGTCCCCCTGCGTTAAAAATGCAAAATCTCGGCACGATCGCCAGTTCAAAATCAAATCACCTGGGCCTACCCTCGTGTTGTAAGTCCCATTTCTTTTCTTTAAATAATCTTTGGGCTTCTCCTTGAGTTGTAAGACCCAACCATTTTATCAATAAACCTTTTTTGGGCCTCAGTCATTGTATAAGTCCCGAGACGAGATTCAAAACAACGGTGCAATCAGTGTTAGAACCTTGGGCCTCTCCTTGAGTATAAGCCCCAACAATCTTTTCAAAGCAATTTCTCCTTTGATTTATATTCAAATATACATGTTGTTATCAAAACTTTCTTTAATTTCTTTGTTGAACAACTAACAAAACAGCATGGAAGCTCTACAACGGGTAAGTGTTTATCCGCTTTCTTTTATCTGCTTTCATATACATAACTCTATTGTGGGAAGTTGCGCATGGTTAGTCTTCTTTCATACTCTTTTAAATACTTATCATATATCAACTGTATATATACTAGTATAGTTATTTAGAGTTTTCCCCGGCAACTACGTCTAGAACTAGGTAAAGCCCTGTTGGTCGCTCTTAAATACAAACAAAACTAGATTCCCATAGGATTCCCAGATACAGTCTTTACTTCTCTTGGGGTTAAACAATATGGAACAGAGAGAAAGGCAGTATTCTCGGTGAACCTTTTCTCAGGCTGTCACCCTTAGAAATTGTCAAAGAAATTCTACTCCCCGGAGTTGATCTATTCTCTGTGAATAGCATCTCTTGAGTTTCTTCCAAACCCTCGAACTTTCCTGGAATGATCTCTTCTCTGTGAATTGCATTTCTTGAACTTCTCTTGGTTTGGGGACCCACAGGCTTCCTAAAAGCATCCCCGCCTCCTCTTGGGCTTTGTACAAGGACCGGCTTCTTAGAAGTTCTCATGCCTTCTCTTGGGCTTAATACAAGGACCCTAACGACCTCTTAAAGGTATAAGACATAACTTAGTCATCCTTTGCTAGAGCAGTCTTTCAAGTGTCAAACCTCAGGCCACTTTAGGGTTGATTCACATCCCTTAAGGCCATTGCCCTATTTTGGTTATCCTACTAAAGATAAAACTCTTCAACACCAGTAGACTTGGACAGTCTAAATCCCCTTGAGTCTCAAAGACATTCTCAAGTTCCCTACGAGCGTAGGAGAAACCCTAATCATTCGATCAATTCCCAGCTGAGTTAAAACCCAGTCTCTCTCCTAAAGATTCCCTGACCAGGGTCAACACTATCCAAAATCAGAACCTCAAGGCATCTGATACCTCAACTCTTCTGTAATCCTCAACAAGAGTTAACTCCCCACTTGGACCTGCCTAGGGATCTTAATTATCCCCAGCAGTAAGATAGCCTCCTCTTAGGCTTTGTATAATGATCTTTCCTCAACGTAGTCAGCCTCCTCTTGGGCTTTGTACAATGATTCTTCCCAGCAGAGCTAACCTTTTCAGACTCTCTTGTTGAGTCAACACCCTTTTAACCTCAATCTCGGGCTTCGTACGAGACAACAAATCACTCTCTTGTTGAGTATAAAGGACTCTCTTGTTGAGTCAATCAATTTTTGGACTCTCTTGTTGAGTCAACCACCTTTTCAGACTCTCTTGTTGAGTCAATCTATTTCTAGCCTCAATCCTAGGCTTTGTACAGGACAGATAAAAACACTCTCTTATTGAGTCAAATCCTTTTAGCCTCAATCTTGGGCTTTGTACAAGACATAAATCTCCCTCTCTCGAGCTTGGGACAAATACCTTCCCAAGCAGATTCATTCCCTCCCAGCCTTCCTATAGGCTTTGAGGACTGATTTTCCCCAAGAAGAGTCAAACTCATTTCAGCCTCAATCTTGGGCTTTGTACAAGACACATAAAATATCCTCACCAGAGTCGGTTAACTTTCAGCCTCAATCTTGGGCTTTGTACAAGACACATACAAACCTCCCCGGTGGAGTCAAAATCCCCTTTTAGCCTCAACCTTGGGCGTTGTACAAGACATATAGAATATTTTCCCCGGAAAAGTCAAACTTTTGGCCTCCTCTTAGGATTTGTATAATGATATCCCCAAAGAGTCAGTCTCTTTTTTGCCTCAATCTTGGGCTTCATACAAGACACCTATATCTACACTCTCTTGTTGAGTCGGTCATATTTAGCCTCCTCTCCGGCTTTATATAGGGAAATCCCCTAGCCGAGTCAATTAATCTTTTAGCATCAACCTTGTGCTTTGATCAAGGCACACAAAAATCAACAAACCTTCTTTAGAGATGACAAATTCTCTCTCAGTCAAACCTTTTAGCTTCAATCTTGGGCTTTGAACAAGACACAAATAAACCCTTTTAGCTTCAATCTTGGGCTTTGAACAAGACACCAAAACATCTTTTTCCTCTCTTAGAATAGGAGGAACTACGATTGCTCTGATTTCCCTGTTTCTTTAAACGGGAATACGTAGGCATAAGATTGCGAAATCTTTGCGAGCATACTAATAAAAAACTCTAGGTCCCGTACCTTCATACTAATCGAAACTTAGGTCTAGTACCTTACCAAAAACAATCGGGAACACCCGAACATCAACAAAAACTCACCCACTCACTCATACTTCCCAAAAAACTTTCCCAACCCATCAGCAGATAAACTCTATCAATTACAAAGCGAAACCTAAAGCTAACATCCTGTGGATAACCATATATAGGATGGGTGATTGACAACTACCCATTGTATAACCTGACCCCGGACCCCCCAATCTCTTTAAGCGTTTGTCCAGTTAAACATTCGCGTGTAAGGTTAGTTTTAGATAGCTTCCATTTCCCTTCCAGCTTCACGAGATAAATAAGAAATCAGAAAGTAGCACCCTTTCTCCTAGAGGAGGAAAACCCAAACTTCAGCGATAAGGTGGTCGCGTCACTGACAAAAATCGCTCCTATAGTAAAATGGCGACTCTGCTGAGGAGTCATTGTATGTTAGGACTAGGATTATTATAGCTCTTAAGAGGTCTAGGATGTTAGTTTAGGAATGAATATATATATATATATATATATATATATATATATATATATCGCTTTTCCTAATTGATATCCGTGTTTATTTTTCTGGTAATGGGACTGCGGGTGATGCCGCATCTGGAAAGATTGAGTATACACCTAAGATAAGTGATGGCACTATACAGGTAATCTTACAGGGAGTGACTCCCAAATAAGAGGTCCCGGTCAGCCATCGACTCAGTGGAGATGCCCTTTGCGGATTCAATGCCTATACGACTTCGGTTATTGAAAGCAGATTGTTCTATTGGGTTATCTGAGAAGCTGAGGATTTTAGTAGACTGAAACCTTGTTACTATTTTGTAGTGCGGAAGCTATCAAAAATAGTTGTCATGCGATACTACCCTCATTTTAGATTACTCTAAGATACATCAGCTCGCTCGGGTGATTCCAGCCTTCTGTTGTTATCCCAAGAGGGGTCAATGATTTTGAGGACAGATACAAAAAATCACAAGTATAACCTTTGGGGATGGGTAGAGCCATGACTTCATGACACCGAACCTTTGACCCCATGTTTTTTCTATGTTTTTGTGTGTTGCATTCATGCATTCATTTCATTAAAAAACTTTAAACAAAGAAAAATCTTCTCTTCTAGTCTCTCTTTTTCAAATTAAACTAAGACAATGATTGCAAATGCCAGAGAGAAAAAGATTGCGTTATGGATTTCGGTAGAAGGAAGACTCACAAGTACACCTTCAAGGTTCCAAAATTAGAGGATTTGAGAGGGTTGGCAAGGATGATCACCAACCCTGATGCTTTCAGAGCTAAATACGGAGGGATGTTGTCTCTGTTAAGGGTCCATGTAATTGAAGGAATACTAGAGGAGTACTCCCACCTGACTGATTTACCCATCACTGACCAAGCTCCCTTTTCCGGACTGGAAGAAATTCCAAAGGATCAAACCATTGCAAGAGCAATTTATTTGGACGAGTCAGAAGTCAGGACTCACATGACCACTAAGGGTGGAATCCAAGGTTTACCATCCAGGTTTTTGGTAAAGAAGGCTCTGTACTTTGCTAGTATATGGAACGTGGCCGCTTTCGAGAGCGTCTTTGTCTTTCTCACCTACAGGTTATTTCTGTTTCCCAACATTGATAACTTCGTTGATATCAATGCCATTAAGATTTTTCTGATTGGAAACCCTGTACCGACCTTGCTCGTAGATGCTTATCATTCTGTACACTTAAGGAATCTGTACAATGGAGGAATGATCACATGCTGTGTACCCCTGCTGTACAAATGGTTCACTTCCCACTTACCCAAGTCTGCTGCATTTTGGGATCAAAAGAATACTTTACGTTGGTCGCAGAGAATCATGTCTCTTACCAACTCTGACATCGATTGGTACGATAGAGTCTATGATGGAATAAGAATCATTGACCTTTTTGGAAATTTCCCTAATGTACCCCTCATAGGAATTAAAAGGTGAATCAATTATCATCCTGTTTTGGTTCGTCATCAATTTGGATACCCGATGAGGCATGTCCCACGTAATGCTCATCTGGAAGGTCTTTTCTTCAAGGAAGGAGAAAATGACAGGGCACTAAAAACAGAAATAATGCATGCCTGGAAATGTGTTCATAGGAAAGGAAGAGAGTCTCTAGGAAAACCAGACTGTGTCTCTATGGAACCTTATTTCCACTGGGTACAAACTAGAGCTCTCAAGCTGAGGATGCCTTACCCTCGTCAGGAAGTTCTTCTGTTAATGGAATCTGTCCTTTACTTTATGTCTGATACGGAAAAGCTTCTGGTTACTCTCAATAGAGTTCAACAGGAGAAGAGGTCTTGGAAGAACAAGTACCGTATTCTCAGTGTGGAGTGCAAGAAAATACAACAACTATTAAAAGAAAAAGATGCGCTGATTGAGATTTTAGAGCAACACGCTGTAGAAAACCAAGAAGACCAAAGGAATTTGCTCGCTCCTTTCACTTGGAAAAGGAATGACAACACGACAACGGATAAAGAGCCCCGGTCAAAGAAAAGGAAAGCACCAGCACCTGAGCTCCCCTCAGAGAGGACTCAGGATCTATTAGTTTAGACTTTTCCTTTTACAGCACTTTGTAAATTACTGTATTTCCATTCTACAATCTTTGAATTCAATAAAATGGGGTTTCCCCATTGTTTGATATTTGCAATCCAATTGTCGAAGTTTATTTTGATTAAACAAAAAAAAAAAATAAATTAAATATAATCATTGCATATCATTCATCATTCTCACTTAACGCATTCTTCTTCCCTACGAATCTCACGTTTGTGTCTCGATTCTAGAGTCAAACTGTCTCATTCGTACAATACTCGGGCCAGTCAACAAAAGAAAATGGATAATCTCGAGGAAGAGAACAGAGAGTTGAGAGAAGAACTCGACGCTCTGAAAGAGGATCTGAGAAAGCTTCACAATGATATGCAAGCTCTGGCAGCAGCTCAGATGCAACAATAAAGGACTGTGATCTCAGAGATCACATCTACGCCCATAGTGGAAAAGTATGATCCTCGGTATAACATGCCTAAAGATCATCCCTGGGGCATTCCAGTTAACTATATCCTGAAAGGATATATTCCTCCAATCACGGAAGATCCAGAAACTGCAGCAGGAGCCGCTGGGCCTGAAGGTTACAAACTTCGGGAAAGCGAAGATGGCAGGGGTATGACAGCAACTCCTGAAGGTTACAAACTTCGGGAGAGGGAAGCACCAAGAGTCTCTGCCGTAATGACTATACCACCACTCGTGGTACACACTGTCCCGGAAGGACAGATTCCCCAGATACCGTCTGGTGGAAACAAAAGTATGTTCGACAAAATGAATGAGTTCCAGGAACAGTTCCTGGAGATGCAGAAGGAACTACAAGCCATTCGCAGTCAGGATCTATTTGGAAAGGACGTCGCAGACCTTTGTTTGGTCCCCAATGTGAAAGTTCCGCACAAAATCAAGGTGCCCGAATTTGAAAAGTACAAGGGTAATTCTTGCCCTCAAAGCCATTTGGTGATGTACACTCGGAGAATGTCAACTCAGACAGAGAACCAACAGCTACTGATCCACTACTTTCAAGATAGCTTAACCGGTGCCGCACTCAAATGGTACATGGGATTAAACCGCACTAAGATCACCACTTTTAGAGATCTTAATGATGCCTTTGTTCAACAATATAAGTATAACCTGGACATGGCACCAGACAGAGATCAGCTCAGAGCCATGTTGTAGAAGGATAAGGAAACCTTTAAGGAGTACGCTTAGAGATGGCGTGAAATTGCCGTTCAGATCTGTCCCCCTCTTGAGGAAAAAGAGATGACAAAAATATTCTTGAAAACCTTGAGCTCATTTTACTACGACAGAATGGTCGCCAGTGCGCCCAGTGACTTTACTGAAATGGTAGGCATGGGAGTTCGTCTGGAAGAAGCAGTTCGAGAAGGACGTCTAGTAAAAGACACTGGATCATCAAGCAGTACCAAAAGATACGGTAGTGCTCTCCCTAAGAAAAAATAGCAAGATATTGGCAATATCTCTCTCGGAAAGCAAAGGCGACGATACTAATCAGTAGCAGCTGTAACTCCTGCTATCAACCCTGCGCCTATTCCAACGTATCAACCTCAGGTTGCTCAGAGCCAACCGAATCAACAACAATATCAGCAAAGGACACAACAGCCTCTTCAGCAGGCTCGTCCTCCATATAACAACAACCTTACAACGCGACCACCAGGGTTTGACCCTATACCGATGTTGTACGCAGAACTGTTTCCACTACTACTGGTCAAGGGGCACGTCTAAACCAGGTCTCCTCTTATAATACCAGAGAATCTGCCTTTTTGGTTCAAAGCGGTTCAGACTTGCCCTTACCATCAAGGAGGACTAGGGCATAACATAGAAAATTGTCTCAGCTTCAAATCTGATGTATAGAAGCTTCAAATCTGATGTATAGAAGCTTGTTAGGAGCGGGGTCTTATCCTTCAAGGATACAAATCCAAACATTCAGACGATCCCGCTGCCTCAACACGAGAAAGTTGCAGTAAATTTGATAGAGGAAGAGTCTAACCACATCTATCAAATTCATGATGTACTCTTATTGAGGGCCAACCTTGTCAAAATGCATCGCAGACAGAGCGGATATGGGCATGTACCATCTCATAACTATCACCAGTGTGATATCTACTCTAAGAACAATCAAGGATGTTTTGTGGTGCAATCAGCTCTACAGGAACAGTTGGATCTCGGATGGATCCAAGATCACCGAATTCGTGGGGTCAACATGACTTGTACGAATTCCAACGTCATTAAAAACCACGACATCTGTGCGATGAATGTCAACTTGGTGGCAATGCACTCAAGGCAAGGCCAACATCATAATCTGCCATGGCACGATTATGATTCCTGTCTGATTTGCTCGGTAAACAATCAGGGATGCTCTTTTATACAAGAGGCCCTCCAGCGTCAGATGGATCTTATGGATTTAGGATTACCGCGATAGAAATCAGTATCAAGTGAATATGATTCAAATCTTTGATATTCGCTTGATGAATACCAGCTTGGTGGAGTTACATGCTACATAAGTCCAGCTCGGTTTTCTGACTTCGCGTAATTATCAGAACTGTACAGTATGCTATGAGAGTGACCAAGGATGCTCTCTCATTCAGAGAACTTTGCAACACTTGTTAAACCACTGGTGGCTTCCAATCTATTTAGACGAAGACACACAACAAGTCAGTATGATTAATAGGAACCCTACTAAGCATCAAAGTCAGGATGTTCGATCAATGGAAACAGATCTAGTGAGGTTACACTACATACAGAGTGGACGTGGCCGGGTGCCACCACACAACTATGAACGATGTCGAGTTTCCTCTGAAGATAATCAAGGATGTTACCTCGTGCGAGCAGCCCTTCAAAGTTAGTTGGACCACAAAGAGATTCGACCGTGTCCAGATTCTGGGTCAATCAACTTGATGACAGACTATTTCGCTGATCAAATCAAAGATGTTGCTGTAATCTATGATCATAAGAGGACCAAAGATGTTTGCGCCATCATTCCTCTACTTGATGAATCGGAAGTTCCCAACCAGGAACTGATTGAAATTACTTACAATGGTCAGAAGAATCAGAAGGCTCCTGTAGTTATCTATCTTCCAGGACCATTACCGTATGAATCAACTAAGGTTATACCTTACAAATACGGTGCAACAACAATTAAGAATGGAAAGGAAATTCCATTACCCTCCGTCGTGAATATTGCAGACATCAGTTGAGTAACACGGAGCGGTCGAATCTTAAACTGAGGAGTTGGAGAACCTACAAGAGAAAAGGAACTTCAAACGGAAGTTCCCAATCAACCAGACGCTCAATCCAGTAATCCCGACCTTTCAAAGAACAACAATGAGATGCTGAAGCTCATCCAGAAAAGCGAGTACAACATTGTGGAACAATTGTTGCAAACTCCATCTCGAATCTCTGTGCTATCACTTTTACTCAGTTCCAAAGCTCACAGGGAGGCTCTACAGAAAGTCTTAGAGCAGGCCTTTGTGGAACAGGATGTGTCAATAAGACAATTCGACATCATCATCTCCAACATCACTTCCTGCAACAACTTGGGGTTTAGTGATGAGGAATTTCCAGAAGAAGGCAAAAGTCATAACATGGCACTCAATATTACAGTCAATTGCCAGGATGATGCTTTAGCCAGCGTACTGGTAGACATCGGATCGGCTCTGAATGTTATGCTGAAGTCCACTCTAATGCGAATATCATTCAAAGTATTTCCGATGAGAGGAAGTGAGGTCATCGTCTAAGCATTTGACGGATCCCGGAAAACAGTTATTGGTGAAGTCGACCTTCTCATAACTATCGGTCCTCATACTTTCCTAGTCACTTTCCAGGTCATGGACATCCGGGAAGCATACAGTTGTTTGTTAGGAAGACCTTGGATACACGAGGCTGGGGCAATCACTTCGACACTTCACCAAAAGCTGAAGTTTGTCAAGAACGACCAACTCGTCACAGTCTGCGGAGAGCAAGCCTTGATCGTGAGTAACTTATCGTCGTCCACTTGTGTGGAACCAGAGGAGGTTGTTGGAACCCAGTTCCAAGCACTTTCAGTGAGCAATGGCAATCAATCAGAAAGAGGAACGTCGATTTCCTCATACAAAGATGCTCTCGAAGTGATCAAGAGTAACAATGCAAAAGGATGGGGACAAATTGTCATTCCTACTGACAACCAAGCGAAGAATGGTCTTGGGTTTTCTTCAACCTGTACCCAGACCGCTACTAATGATGAAAGTCTTCGTCCCATTCAGAACTTCTTCCATAGTGGAGGTTTCCTTCACCCAGTGTCTCAAGAAGTACATACCATCAACGAGGGAGACTCCTCCGATACAGATGAAGAATGGAAGTCCTATCTTAACGAGGATGGTTATATGTCTCAGGAAGAGGTGCCTACGCCATTTTGCTATCCCGCACAGAGTCCGAGATTTATACCAAGGCCAGATGTCGAAATGATATACGCAGATTGTGATCCAGAAGGATGCCGTGCTCCACCCAACTCATTAGAGGAAGACACTCTGATGAAAGACAGCTTTGACCATGACTATTATGGCCCAATGGATGGTCTGCCTATCTGGCAGCCGTACCCAGGAGACTCAGGGCAAAAGAGTCAGCCGAACGATGCATATCAGTTGAGCATCATTGAAAAGAATACCTGCGTCCCCACCATGTTATGGGGTCATTACTCAGGGCATTTAGAAAACATCCAGTGCGACGATGAATTTGCAAGGATTACAGGACAAGAGTTCCTTAACTATGCTTTTCCCGAGGTCAACGACATCGAAAGGGATGACTTCCCCAGTTCCAAAGAGGTGTGGGACACCTTAGGAAATCCGAGTGGCAAATACGACTTCATGGTCAAGTATACCGCTCCCGAAAGCTCTCGCATCAGGCTCAAAGACATTCAGCCAACTGGATGGGGAGATATACCCGAGAGTACAAACACTGTGCAAGATACAACAGAAGAATCCTCCTACGATAAATCTACCTGGGAGACAGATTCCAACGATCATGCTCCACCATAAATCAACCTTATTTCTGAAGAAAATCCAAGAGAGAAGGTACCAGACTTTGTGATTCACCGAGGAGTTCGCTGCCAATGGGTTGCTGTCAACGTTCCGAAAATTGTTCATAAGTCTAAGTAATTGCCGTCTTTATCTTAACCTTTCACCCTGCCCAGATGAAATGGATGTTTTGATAGGGCTCACTTTTCTGTAAATATACCTCTTCGCTTTGCCCAAAGCGATTGAGTTTTGTTTTATAGGGTTGTAGTTTCAAGAATCGACAAGATCATAAATAAAATAACGTCTTTCTGTAATTTTCGCATTTATTGTTGTTTTCTCTTTTCGCTTTTTCAGAAAATGGTAATCCTAAAAAACAACTCAAATAATAAAAACAAGCATTTTTCAGAAAATACACTGCACGCACTCTTGCATTCTCTCTATCTCTTCTAAAAACAAATCATCACGTTGTAGCGAGCGGTTTTTGGACGTGGTTCTTAAGCACTGCCGCTATGGGGTACTACAGGTCGATTCATTTTTTTATCCTATTGAGCTGACTAAGGAAGGGAAATAGATGTCTCCAATTAACCCTGCTTGCATACCGAGTTTAAACAGATGACTGTTGGTTTACAAATGCGGTTTAGATTGTGGGCCTCTCTCTGCTTATTTTGTTAAGAACGAAATGACGGGACTATTGGTGGGAGGTTTAAGACTGATGTTTTTCGATTGATTTATGGAGATACTGGATTTTGGGTTTTTGATTAATATGCTCGCTAAGATTTTTCAATCTTATGCCTATGTATTCCCGTTTAACGAAACAGGAAAATCAGAGCGATCGTAGTTCCTCCTATTCTATGGGAGGAAAAAAAAGTTGTTTTGGTGTCTTGTTCAAAGCCCAAGACATGAAGCTAAAGGTGGTTTGTATCTTGTTTGAAGCCCAAGATGTGAAGCTGAAGGGTCTATTTGTATCTTGTTCAAAGCCCAAGATGTGAAGCTGAAGGGTTTCGGCTTGAGCGAGAATTTGTCATCTCTAAAAGAGGAGTTGTTGATGTTTGTATGCTGTGAGCAAGGCACAGGTTTGATGCTAAAATGTTGATTGACTCAACCGGGGTTTTCTTTATACAAAGCCTAAGAGGAGGCTATTGACCCAACAAGAGGGTGTTTCTTATATGTCTCGTACGAAGCCCGAGATAGAGGCTAAAGGGTTTTGACTCAACAATAGAGTCTTGAACAGATGATTGACTCAACAAGAGAGTCTGGAAGTTGTTTGACTCAATGAGAAAGTCTTTTATACTCAACAAGAGAGTGTTTTCTATCTCGTACGAAGCCCGAGATGGAGGATGAAAGTGGTTTGACTCAACAAGAGAGCCTTTTATACTCAACAAGAGAGTGTTTTTATATCTCGTACGAAGCCTGAGATGGAGGCTGAAAGAGGGGTTTGACTCAACAAGAGAGTCTTTTATACTTAACAAGAGAATGTAGGGAAAATCATTGTACAAAGCCCAAGAGGAGGCTGTCTGTGCTGGCGACTGTTTCAGTTGAGTGACAGGTCCAGTATGTTGGATAAAAGAGAAAATCAGTTCTTATAAAGAGATTGATTAAAGGTATGTTTATGCTTTGGGATTGATCAGAGGATCAGGGTTATTTCCTGTTCTTTAAGGAAATGGGAAATCCAAAGGGTATTGAGACTGTCCAAGTCTACTGGTGTTTTGAGAAATCGATTCTCGGATAAGTGAATGATCTTTGTATGATGCCCAAGAGAAGATTGGTATGTTAAGGGATGAAGGTCAACCCATTAACTGGTCTAACACTTGACTCAGAAATACAACTCTAGCAAATTGATGACTAGGTTCTGTTCCTATACCTGTAGAGGTCTCTGGGTCCTTGTACTAAGCCCAAGAGAAGGCATGAGACCTTTTAAGAAGCCGAAGGGTCCTTGTACAACGCCCAAGAGGAGGCGGGGATGCTTTTAAGAAGCCTGTGGGTCACCAAACCCCGAGAAGTCCAAGACATGCCATTCACCGAGAATAGATCAAGCCAGGAAAGTTCGAGAATTTGGAAGAAACTCAAGAGATGCCATTCACGGAGAAAAGATCATCTCTGGGGAGTTAGAGTTTCTTTGACAATGTCTAAGGGTGACAGTCTGAGAAAGGATTCACCGAGAATGTTGCCTTTCACGTCTCCATATTGTTTAACCCCAAGAGGAGGGAAGACTGTGTCTGGTAATCCTGTGGGGATCTAGTTTTGTTTGTATTTGAGAGTGACCAACAGGGCTTTACCTAGTGCTAGACGTAGTTGTCGGGGAAAACTCTAAATAACTATACTAGTATTACACAGTTGATATTTGACAAGTATATAAAAGTTTGTGAAAGAAGACTTACAGTGAGCAGCCCCACAATACAGTTATATATATGAAAGCAGATAAAGAAAGCGGGTAAACACTTACTCGGTTGTAGAGCTTCCATGATGTTTTGTTAGTTGTTCAACAAAGAAAGCTTTGATAACAATATTATATTCAAAATTAAAGGAGAAAGTGCTTTGAAAATATTGTTGGGGCTTATAGCTCAAGGAGAGGCCCAAGTTTTATCAGTGATCGCACTGTTGTTTTGAATTTGTACAGAGGGACTTATACAAGTGACTGGGGCCCAAAAAAGGTTTTCTGTACAAAGGGATGTGTCTTACACTCTATCAAGAGGCCCAAAGGTTTACTTTTATACATGTGGTGGGGCTTACAGCTCAAGGAGAGGCCCAGGGTTGTTTATTTGAAAATGGCGATCACGCCGAGGTTTTTGAAAACACAGTGGGTCTTATACAACATCTGAGGCCCAAATCATTTTGGTTTTCATAAAGGGTTGGGTCTTACACTCTATTAGAGGCCCAAAGGTGTTTAAAGAAAAGGAATGGGGCTTATAACACGAGGGTAGGCCCAAATGATTTTTAAAAGAGGCGACGATCGCGCCGTTGTTTTTGAAAATACAGTGCGACTTATACAATGACTGAGGCCCAAAAAGTGGTGTATTTACAAAGGGATTGGGTCTTACACTCTAATAGAGGCCCATGAGTGTTTGAAAATGATTTGTGAGGGTGAAAATCAAAGAACCCTAATTTTGTTTTCCTTTAAAAGTAAATATTTAAAGAAAATCAAATAAAATGATAAAATACCAAATAAGTTTGAATAAACCATTTGTGATTTTTGTTTAAGGTTTGAAAAATGATGTTTTAATCACAAGATGATTTAGAACTCATTTGGTTTTGATTTTCAAAGTAAATATTCACTTTTAAATGTTTAAAAATAGTTAAAATTGAATTTATTCACAAAAATACTAATTATATTAAATAAATAATATAAATCTAACTTTTTTGTGGAATAAAATATTTCAACATTTTTGTGATTTTTTGCAAAAAGAACCAATAAAAAATAATTAAAATTGAGGGAGTTATTAATTTTTCAAATCATTAAAAAATAATAAAATATGAAAAAATGGTAAAAAAGAGGATCTGGGGCGAGGGGGATTCGAACCCCAGACCTCTTGTGTATAGGGCGCGCGCCTTATCACTGGGGTGGTGATACATCCGTTGATTGAAACACAATCACAAATATACAAGGCTTGCCTTGTTTTTGGCCTAGCCCAAGGCAAGGCAAGGCAAGATTTTGGTTGAAAACGTGAAGGCCATAACTTTCTCATTTCTCCATGGATTGAGACAAAATTTAGGTCTATCCTGCCTAGAATTTCACAAGGAATCCAATGGTGGTGGTGTTTTTTTTTTCTTTTCAGATCATGCTCCTATTGAAAAACCCGATAGTGGTTTTGAAATAGGCCATGATTTGCATTTTCTGTGCCATCTCTTGGTACATGCATGAATTACATGATAAATTAGTGCAAACACAACACATATAACATGTATAAGAGATGCATGATCAGTGGACATCAAAAGAAAACATGATTCAAAGAATCCAAGTTGTGATGCTTACCTTTTTTTGGAGCTTTTGTGCAATCTGCCAAGCCTCTTGTTCCAGAAATGTTTTGATGCTTTGGACACCCTCAAATGATCCCTTAGAAGCTTTTAGAGTGGTTGGAACCAGCTGGAAACCTCAGGAATGGAAATTGGCCCTTTCTTGCAAAAGGGGCAAAAATGACCAAAATAGCAACTCTCTCAAATGATGTTCCAGATGTGTGGAACCATTTGGGACAGTTCAAGGATGATATTTGGAGTGTGTTTGAGGTTTTATCTGGTTTGGAAAGTGGCTGAATCAAGACATGGCTTGAAAAATGCACAAAAGTCTTATTTTGAGGTTTTGAGAGGTGACTTTGTGATTTTGGTGTTACAGGTCACTTGTGAGAGTTTGGACAGCTTAGATATGACATATTGGATGTGTTTGGATCATAAGCTGTGGTGGAATTTCTCTCTAACTCAAAAACTCAGAGTTACCTTGCTAAAGAAGGTATTTTTTCCTAGAGAAAGAGATTTTGAGGAAAACAAGTGTTGTAGTGCTTTGGTGTACTCAAACTGAACACAATTGAGCTCTATTTATAGTAGAGCAAGTTTTTTTTGGCTGCAATAGTGAATGGCAACTGCATCAGAGGTTTGGCCAATGTTGAGCAATGAGAATCCAAGTCTCCTCTAGCCATTGACTAGAGGTTAGGGCACAGGCTGCTGGTTCCATTGCTCTTGGATAAGTCTTGACTGAATTCAGTTGGGAATGGCTCAGTCCATGCCACCTTGGTGCATCCATTAAATGCTCTAATCCAAAATTGGAGTCTTGTCCCTTCTTTAGGGATTTCTAGGTTTGACATGCTATTTTTAGTTCCAAGGACTTGGGAGGCTTGAGATTAGAGTTGGTTCTTCCTTGGTCCCCCCCTTGATGTGTTCAGATGGATAAATTTGCTTGCCCTTTGAAAAAATTTGGCAAATCGAGCAAAACTCCCAAATCTGCCTTGCCATGACAGTTTGCAGCAAGGCATATTGGCATTGTCATATCTCATGGCTCAAGTGGACTTTGATGGAGTTCTTGGCCATTTTGGAAAGCCCTCATATGATACAACAACTGTTTGATCATAGTTATTTTTGATACCTTTTGGATCCAAGTGAAAAATGCCCCTACATTTGGAAAAAAGTGAAGGCAGATTCTGACTTAGTGAAAATTTCACTAAGTGTTGGAAAAAAGTGACATTTTCACTTTTTGTGATTTTGATCATTCCATAACTTAAAATCCATGAGGAATTGGAATGAGTTCTGTTTGAAGCTTTTGTAGAGGGAAATGTGAGCTACAAATCCAGCTTTGAATGGGGAAAAATGGCCTTGTGGTTTAGGAGTTATGATCCTCCAAAGTTGGTACCCTTGCCACTTAGTTCCATAACTTAGAAAAATTTCTATGTTTTTTATGGTTACCCCTTTTACAAGTTATCCAATTTTTATTGATTTTTCTTGATGAATGATGATTCCAATCATACATTAACATCATTTTAGGGTTAAAGAACCATAATTGTGAAAAATCTCAAAAAGTCAAAGTTGACTTTTGTGCACAGTTGACTTTTTGTTAGATGAATTCCAAACTGTGCGATCCTTTATGAAATCAAGTACTTGACCTAAATCAAACTTGATGGATTGATTTCATAGGTGTTATAGGGTGTATTGAATCATGTCCCAAGGTTTGGGGAGCATGTCCTGGTCAAAAGTCAAAGGCACAGTTGACTTTTTCTGCGAAACCTTAACTGTGGTTCTGATGAACTTGAAACTTATTGATCAAGCTTCTTGGACCAATCCATTGTTGTAAATGGATCAATGTTGTGTGTTAGAGACCCTCAAATCTTCTCTTGAGGTCTTGGCTCATGAGTTGTCCCAAAAGTCAACTTAGGGGTGAATTAGGTCAAGAAACCCTAATTCCTGATTTTTGATGAATGCATCCCCTGAGGCCAAATTGACTTGATGATTGGGTCCATGAGGTTCCATGGAGTATATTAGGTTATGCTTTGAAGAATTGGCTCATGCCCAGAGGAAAATTTCCATCTGGAGGCCCTGGTCGACCAAAACCCTAATTTGGTGACACTGGCGATCTTAAGGCTTAATCCACTTAGAATGCTGCAACCTTGTGCTTAATTCTTGATGTGGGAGTCCTCTTGATCCATTGTAGATGTTTGAGAGGTTAGACAAGTTGAAGATCATGTCATTCCTTGGTTGATCCTTTGTCTAAGGCTCAAAGAGGGCTTGAAACCCTAATTATTATTTGCAGTGAGTGCTCACCCATCTTTGGGGAGACTAATGAGGCATAATGATACACCCATATTGTGATGATGGTTTGCACAATGATGGGAAATCTTAGTGGTCAAAATTTGGGGTATGACACACGTCATGCAGATTGCTTGTTTTAAACCCCATTGAAATATACGATCCAATGCCTTCTCCTAACTTTGAATTCCCGGTGTTTGAGGCTGAAGAAGGAGATGACGACAAAATTCCAGAAGAGATCTCCCGATTACTCAGACAAGAGGAAAGGTCCATCAAACCTCACAAAGAACCGTTGGAAACGCTCAACTTGGGTTCAGAAGAAGAGAGGAAAGAGGTCAGGATTTGGGCACTGCTCAGTTCAACTGTCAAAGAAAGTTTGACAAAGCTTCTCAAAGAGTTTCCCAATGTATTTGGTTGGTCCTATCAGGACATGCCAGGGTTGGATACCAACATCGTGGAACATCATCTACCGTTAAGATCAAAATGTCCGCCAGTAAAACAGAGGTTGAGACGGACTCATCCAGACATGGCCATCAAAATCAAAGAGGAAGTACAGAAACAGATTGACGCGGGTTTCCTCGCCACATCAGAATATCCTCAATGGTTAGCCAACATAGCGCCAGTTCCAAAAAAGGACGGAAAAGTCAGAATGTGTGTAGACTATAGGGATCTGAACAAAGCCAGTCCGAAGGATGACTTTCCCTTACCGCACATTGACATGCTGGTAGACAGTACAACAAAGTTTAAAGTATTCTCCTTCATGGATGGATTCTCGGGCTATAATCATATAAAAATGGCGCCGAAAGACATGGAGAAAACTTCGTTCATCACCCCTTGGGGTACCTTTTGCTACAAAGTAATGCCATTCGGTTTAAAGAATGCCGGGGTAACCTATCAAAGGGCCATGACTACTCTGTTTCATGACATGATACACAAAGAAATCGAAGTATATGTCGATGATATGATTGCCAAATCTTAGACAGAAGAGGAGCATGTGACCCACCTGTCAAAGCTATTCGAGCGGTTGAGAAAGTACAGACTCCGCTTGAATCCCAATAAGTGCACATTCGGTGTCCGCTCGGGGAAACTACTAGGGTTCATCGTCAGCCAGAAAGGAATTGAGGTTGATCCTGACAAGGTCAAGGCCATTCGAGAAATGCCTTCTCCAAAGACTGAAAAAAAAGTCAGGGGATTCCTGGGACGTTTGAATTACATTTCCAGATTTATATTCCTCATGACCGCGACATGTACGCCGATTTTCAAATTACTCAAAAACAATCAGGACTACGTTTGGCCAAAAAACTGCCAAACCACCTTCGACAGTATCAAGGAGTACCTGTTGAACCCACCAATTCTATCACCCCCAGTGGAAGGAAGACCATTGATCATCTACCTAACAGTCTTGGAAAACTCGATGGGTTGTGTACTTGGCCAACAAGACGAAACCAAAAGGAAAGAGTCTGCCATCTACTATTTGAGTAAGAAATTCACCGACTGCGAGACTCGGTACACTATGCTTGAGAAAACTTGTTGTGCTCTGGCTTGGGCAGCCAAACGTCTTTGCCAGTATATGATTCGTCACACTACTTGGTTAATCTCCCAAATGGATCCAATCAAGTACGTCTTTGAAAAACCTGCTCTCACGAGAAGGATAGCCCGTTGGCAGATGTTGTTATCAGAATACGACATCGAGTACCATGATCAGAAAGCCGTAAAAGGAAGTTTTTTAGCCGATCATTTGGCTCATCAACTGATTGACGATCAGGAATCAGTCGGGTTTGACTTCCCAGGCGAAGATGTCATGTACTTGAAAATGAAAGATTGTGATGAACCACTACCTAGTGAAGGCCCAGAACCAGGTTCCCAATGGGGACTTATCTTTGATGGAGCTGTCAATCATTACGGAAACGGAATTGGGGCAATCATCATAACACCTCAGGGTACCCACATTCCTTTCACCGCCTGTCTGACATTCAAGTGTACAAACAATGAGGCCGAATACGAAGCTTGTATCATGGGTCTCGAAGAAGAAATTGACTTAAGGATTAAGAACTTGGATGTATATGGCGACTCAGCCCTGATTATCAATCAAATCAAAGGAGATTAGAACACATACCAATCAGGACTGATTCCTTACAAAGACTACGCGAGAAGGTTGTTACCATTCTTCAACAGAATCGAGTTTCATCACATCCCCCGTGAAGAGAATCACATGGCTGATGCACTAGCCACTCTCTCTTCCATGATTAGTGTAGGTCAATGGAACGACGTACCTAAGATTGACATAATGCGCCTGGAACGGCCCGCTTACATCTTCACGATTGAAGCAGTCATAGACAATAAACCTTGGTATCACGATATCAAAAGCTTCCTTCAGAAACAAGAGTACCCACCTGGGGTATCTAGAAAAGACAGAAAGACCCTCAGAAGATTGGCAGGCAGTTTCTTCCTGAGCGGTGATACACTCTATAAGAGAAACTTCGGCATGGTCTTGCTCCGATGTATAGACAGACCAGAAGCAAACACGCTGATAAAAGAAATTCATGAAGGATCCTTTGGCACTCATGCCAACGGACACACAATGGCGAGAAAAATTCTAAGAGCAGGGTACAATTGGTTGACAATGGAATCTGACTGCTATAAGTACACGAGGAGGTGTCACAAGTGTCAGATATACTCAGACAAAATCCATGTACCGCCAACACATCTCAAAGTTCTCTCTTCCCCATGGACTTTTTCCATATGGGGAATCGACATGATTGGCATGATTGAACCTAAGGCTTCGAACGGACATCGGTTCATACTGGTAGCCATTGGCTACTTCACCAAGTGGGTCGAAGCGGTATCATACACCAATGTTACCCGACAAGTCGTGGTCCGCTTTATCAAAAACAATATCATCTGCCATTATGGTGTTTCGAGCCAGATCATTACTGATAATGGAGCTAACTTGAACAATAAAATGATGAAAGAGTTGTGTGCTGAGTTCAAGATCAAACACCATAACTCATCTCCCTACCGACCTAAGATGAACGGAGCGGTAGAAGCGGCTAACAAGAATATCAAGAAGATTATTGAAAATATGGTTGTAACCTATAAATATTGGCATAAGATGCTAACTTTCGCCCTTCATGGTTATCACACATATGTCCGCACTTCAACAGGGGCAATCCCTTTCTCTCTAGTATATGGCAAGGAAGCAGTGCTCCCCATAGAAGTAGAGATCACATCAATCTGGGTATTGATGGCAGCTAAGCTAACAGAGGCTGAATGGTGTCAAAGTCGACACGATGAACTAAATCTAATCGAAGAAAATGAATAACGGCTCTATGCCACGGTCAGTTGTATCAACAAAGGATGAAGAAGACGTTTAACAAAAAGGTCCGACCTCGCGTCTTCAGAAAAGGAGACCTTGTGCTCAAGAAGATACAATCATTCCTCACTGATTCCCGGGGCAAGTGGACTCCGAATTATGATGGCCCATACGTGGTCAAGAAAGCTTTCTCAGGTGGCGCCTTGAGACTCGCAACCTTGGATGGAGAGGAATTTTCCTACCCCACGAATGTTGATGTAGTCAAGAAATACTTCGCCTAAATAAAAAATAAAAAAGAAATAAAATAAAAAAAACGTCTCGGTGGATTGAAAACCCGAAAGGGCGATCCAGGCAAAAATTAGAGACATAATCAAAAATCATTCTGATGGATTGGAAATCTCAAAGTACAATCCAGGCAAAAGTTAGGGATTAATGGCAAGTAACTACATCTGATCAGTTCAGCTCCTCAGCAGTCATGCCATCAGTCAGAAAAACTCCAGTTAAGGTCATCTTCGACGAAAGCTCAGGATGTCCAGAATTCAAAGTTGGTAGAAGGATATCGGTCGTTATGTTTCAATGTAGCCATTTTCCCTTTAAATTACCATTTCTAACTTTGTAAATGCTCCATGGAATCACGCGTTTGGCTGATTTCCATCCTATCAATAAAATTTGAGCCCTAGTGCTTTTGTTTGCAATTCTGATTTGTTTTAGCTTTACAAAACGACATTTTAACATGATTAACGATTCTTGAAATAAAACAAAAATGAATTTACTTGTCAAACTTTTTCTGCTTTTAAAATAAAGATGGCAATTTATTTTGACTGTTGAACATCGAAAGAACATCGATCGCTTCTCCAGAAGCAATTGAGCTTCAAAGTGCAGAATCAGAATACTCCTTCTAAACCGGTACGCCTGAACGAAGGATCAACTGTGTCAGATGCGAATATTCTGTCTGACATCCCCAACAGAGTTCTTATCTCCTAAGCCCGACCAACGGTTTTCCCCACAGGGACTACTTCTCCTAAGTAAGGCAGAATTGCTATTTTGAACCGAAGATACCTCTTCATCCCCTGCAGTGGCCGAGTATCCAGTCGTGTTCATTTATTAGTCTGTATGTCGCGTCAGTTTGTCAGCATATACATACATATATCATGCATTATTACTTTGCATTCATATTCATATTGCATCACTACCACGCTAGTCGGTCTTACCCCCTAGTAATAAAAGTCCTCTTGTCAATTGAGTTGTCAGTTCTTTCCTCGCCAGGAGGTGAAACATCTAAGCAATCTCTCTCCAGTTTATCTCTGGATTAGAGACGGTCTTCGACCACTTTGATAACTTGAACCTCTGAAAAACAAAAAAACTTTCAACAAACGCCACTCTTCTCCATTGAAGATGATATCTTTGCATTCCCGGATTAAGGAAAATCCCAGAGAAAGCCTCTCAACCAAAGACTCTCAGCAACACATTGATTCTTCTCTCCAGAAAATCAATGTTAATGAAGTCAGCAGCACCTCAAAATTGGGGTACATTGTATGGCATTTCTTCGAGAAGGTTTCGAAGAGAAGTATGATGTAATATCCCCAAGCAGAAAGCAGTCTCTCAAGAGACTCGTTTTCCCCAGTAGAGTCGACAAATGGCGTCTCCAAACAGAGAAGTTTGAACACCTCTACAACTCAGACGAACGGGTTTCCCCAGTAAGTCTGACATCAAAACCTTTTCCATCAAATGGCATCTCCCCAGGAAAATTCGGCTAGAAATTTGAGGAAAACCGCTACAAACAGCGTCCATTGTCAAGAAAGTTTATTGACAGAAGAAACTAAGACCAGTTCCTGGGTAGGAAACCAGGATCGAGGGGAAGTTTATTTCAGAAACTTAGACCAGTTCCTTGGTAGGAAACCAGGATCGAGGGGAAGTTTATTTCAGAAACTAAGACCAGTTCCTGGGTAGGAAACCAGGATCGAGGGGAAGTTTATTTTAGAAACTTAGACCAGTTCTTTGGTAGGAAACCAGGATCGAGGGAAGTTTATTTCAGAAAGTAAGACCAGTTCCTTGGTAGAAGACCAGGATCGAGGGGAAATTTATTGACAAAAGAAAACTTAGACCAGTTCCTTGGCTGAAAACCAGGATCGAGGGGAAGTTTTTACCTTTTCTAAGCATCAACGCTTAGCAAACGAAGATGGATGAGCAAACTACCATTCATAACCACCATCAAAATTTCGGGTATTCTGATATTTAATCCTCTTGCACCCTGAATGCCCGAATACCTTCGCCATTCACACCTTCGGGTCCAAGAAGATTAAATAGGGGCATCTGTCATACCCCAAATTTTGACCACTAAGATTTCCCATCATTGTGAAAGTCATCATCACAATATGGATGTACTTACATGCCTCATCAATCTCCTCAGAGATGTTTGAGCACTCACCACAATCAAGGATTAGGGTTTTAAGCCCTCTCAGAGCCTTAGACAAAGGATAAATGAAGGAATGACATGATCTTAAACTTGTCTAGTCTCTCAAACACACATAAATGATCAAGAGGACTCCCACATCAAGAATCAGGCACATGGTTGCAGCATTCCAAGTGGATTAAGCCTTAAGATCGTTAGTGTCACCAAATTAGGGTTTTGGTCGACCAAGGCCTCCAGATGGAAATTTTCATCTGGGCATGAACCATTTCTTCAAAGCACAACTTAAAATACTCTAAGGGACCTCACAGACCCAATCACCAAGTCAATTTAACCTCAGGGGAAGCATTCATCAAAAATCAGATATTAGGGTTTCTTGACATAATTCACCCCTAAGTTGACTTTTGGGGACAAAACATGACCCAAGACCTCAAGACATGATTTGAGGGTCTCTAATAAACTACATTGATCCATTTGCAACAATGGATTGATCCAAGAAGCTTGGTGCACAAGTTTCAATTTCATCAGGACCACATTTAGGGTTTTGCGGAAAAAGTCAATTGTACCTTTGACTTTTGACCAAGACATGCTCCCAAACCCTGGGACATGATTCAAAACACCCTACAACACCTATGGAACATATCCATTATGTTTGATTTAGGTCAAAGACTTGATTTCACCAAGGATCGCACAGTTTGGAATTCATCTGATAAAAAGTCAACTGTGCACAAAAGTCAAGTTTGACTTTTTGAGATTTTTCACATTTATGGTTCCTCAACCCTAAAACATGTTAATATGTGATTTGAATCATCATTCATCAAGAAAAATCAAAGAAAGTGGGATAACTTGTAAAAGGGGTAACCATAAAAACTTAGAATTTTTCTAAGTTATGGAACAAAGTGGCTAGGGTACCAACTTCTAAGGATCATAACTTGAGATCCAAGCAACCATTTTGGAGGGTCCAAAGGTGGATTTTTAGCTCTCATGGCATACTTTAAAAGTGTCAACTACACCTCATTCCAATTCCTCATGAATTTTTAGTTATGGAGTGATCAAAATGGCTGAAAACACAAAAGTGACATTTTTCTAACACTTAGTGAAATTTTCACTAAGTCAGAATCTGCCTTATTTTTTCCCAAAAGTAGAGGCATTTTTCATTGTAATTCATGTTGGATCAAAACCAAAGTTGGACATCATATTGAAATAGGATATATCAACTTTCCAAAATGTCCAAGTGTCATACCCCAAATTTGTCCTACTTGTGTATAACTTTCATTTGTACATCCATCCACTAACCATAATTTAGAAAATCCAAAAAAATAAGTTGTTTCTGCTTGCCTAAGTCAGGTTCATTTGAGGCTACCATGGCATTGATGTGAGCAGTAATGTTTCAATTTATCTGGTTTGACCTAATCTTGGCCAAGCAAGATTTTGTCTCAAGATCAATGAACCAAGTTATAGGGTTGGTTCGTTTCTGGGCAAGATCATTTGTTTTGGAGGTCTTATGCCAAATTTTGAAATGAGTCCAAATTATGTTAATATCACGTGGTCTTGTTTGAATTGTTTAATCCAAGCTTGAATTGATGGGTGGATGATTTTTTGGGCGTATGCAAGTAAAGTTTTAAGAAGTTCATAGCATAACCCATTTGTAATTAAGGTATGTGGTGAATCCAAGTTATGCTGAAATTAAGGTTTATTTCAAGTTATGGATGATATCAAGAGTAACTTGTGGTAGTCTTCAACTTGATTAGTTTTGAGATCCAAGGATTCTGTTTTCATACTTCACAATGCTTTTGCTTTCCACCATATATCCCAAAACTCACTAGTACTGCAAGAACAATTGAGAATTATTAAAAATGAGGATGTTCGAGCATGTTGTGTATAAAAAGCATATAATGTTCAAATAAGTTTCAAGGGGCAACACAGATGGTAGAGATTGTGATATACATTATTGTCATCGCCTATTAATCAAAAGATGGGCACAGTTTTGTATCATTTTGTACATTGGATTAATTTTCAGATCATAAGAAATGACACCACATTACTCTGCTATATACCAGCTACCCAAAATTCATCGACAACAGTGTAAAATCCACATGCACATACAAGCAAAAATGGAAGTATGCCAAATCTTTTTCACACAATTTTCACATTCAAGAAAGACATATTTACAAAGGAGTCCAAGTAATAGTAGCAACAACCCACAGAGTTCGGTTCCTAAGTTTCAATTTAGACAAATTCATCACTAAAGATACAATTATTAATCCAAAAGCTCATCAAAATTACAAGGTCCAAACAAACTGCATTCACTGTAAAGAGTTTCCACAGATTAAGTTACAGGATAATACACCAAGAGTTCAGTACACGAGATTGCAAAAGCTTAGGCTACAAGTTTCACTAATAAAGCCTAAAAGCCATCACATGCTTTAAAAGGAACAGAAAAGTTCAAAGCTCCAAATTTAATTTGCCTTGGACCATGACATTCCTTGTATCCCCATCTTCTGCCTGCGAGAACAACAACAGGCGCATGATTTCAAAATTAGCTACATATGTCCAGCTCAAATAATTACCTTCGTGACATCAAGAAATGAAGCAAACACTTACCAAGGTTACATTTATAAGAATCTAAAATCATTAAGAGAAGGTCGTCACGATCTTGTGAAGCCTCAAATAGTATCAACCTACGAAGTTCGACGATAGGGTGCCATGCCATTTTCCCTAGTCTCGTCTACAAGAAGACACGGGAGTATTATGAATCACAAAGTGTACAATGTTTGAGAAGAAACTCATGGTTCCAACATATTTTAAAGTGGCACATATGAAATTCAAGGAGGAGTGTGATTGAAAAAAAATAAAACAGTACCAGGTTGCAAGTAGCTGCGGTAAGATGATGAATCTGTCCTAAAATGTTCTCATCAGCTAAAAGGTCATTTATCAATGTTTGATCAGCAAGGCATCAATGTGATAAAACACGCAAATTCTAAATAAGAAATTAAAATGAGCAGTCAAAAGTTATACACATTTTTACGGCAGTGAATACAAAGCTAAATGAGCAGTGAAAGGTAACAATTTTTGCAGTAAAGAAAACACAATTTTCATGGGACCACACAATTGTTAACCCTTCTAGAATGGGAGAAAAAACAAAAATTGTAAATGTCACACAATGAAATCCCACGAAATTAGGGCAAGGCAAACACTCACAACGGTTTGATTCCATCAGGATTACACCTCATCATTCTCCCTAACAAACTCACACGGATTAGAGGATATTCCTCTGGAAATTCCTCAAATTTCACACGTATCAGATTTCCAAACTCTCCTATAAATATGGCTCTAATCATCAGCAAATGAGATCCAAAAAAACCCTAACGAGACTCTGCCAAAATCAATCCCTAACGGCTCCTAAAAGTTCTTTATCCAAGCCTCCTCAGAATTCACATCAGAACTCTGAATGAGGTGAGCTTAACCACACTCACGTATCAACATATTCTCAGCAGACCCAGCAATAACACAAAGCAAGAGGAAGCAAGAAGAAGAAGCTAATATTGAACGTAAGAGACTCATACCGTGAAGCAGCTCGAGCCAGATCGTCTCACTTGTTGGTAGTCATTTCTGCCTGTGCTCTTTTGATACGCGATTTATTTCCTCTAGTTTTGTTGTCTTTTCCTTTCTTGAATCAGAATGTAAAATGTAACTGTGAAAACTTAATGAAAATGGGGTTTGAAAGGCTTGATTGGGGATAAGGGTTTTTGCTTGATTGTTGTCTCTATGCATGATTCTTTTGCTGATTGTGTTTGTCTGCTCGTGATTCTTTCTTGAGGTTAAGATTCTGATAGATCTCATGTTTGTTTTTCTGCAAATCTTTGAGTTATTGAGGAGGGGTTGTTCGTGAAACAGAGGGAGGAAGTGATAGGTTTACCACTTTACCGAAAAGTTGAAATCTCAAGATGAGTAGCAAATAGGTACTCGGTGCATCATCCTTTTATTTTATTATTAATCCTGCCATGATGATGCGATTTGAATGGCATTTAAGTCTTGATTTGGTCAAATTAAAGTGGTAAATTTACTGTGTGATAGTTATTCATGACTTTTCAGTATTTTACTTTACTTTTATTACTATAGCATAGAGTATTCACTTTTATTGATAATTAAAACGAGGCAGCTTTCTTGATTATTGTGTGCCACCTTTGGATAGTATACTGCTTTGAAAATATGAATTGTACTTGAGAGAGAAGGTGAGACATTAATGAGGGAGAATAGGGTTGCTGATTTGTTCTCTTATCAATAGTTTTTTTCATAGAGTATGATCTATTGTTTTCCGCCTGCCACGCGTGTATTGGGAGAGTATAGGCCACAGTTACTTTTCTCCTTGTAAATTTAAGATTTCAATTGAATTAAGAGGCCTCCGGCCCAATTCGGTTGATGAGTAGTTTTTTTGTTCTCACGGGCCCTTGTGACTTATTTAGAGATGTCACTCTATTTCTATTCTTGCACCTCACTCCATTTTATTGATAACTCCTCTAGTTCTATGACTATTATTATTATGACATGATAAGTTTTCTTTTTTTTTTTAGATTTAATTTTCTGTTATTATCATTTCATTGATTTCTTTATAATTTTATCATTAGAATAACTATGATTAAAATGATTGATGGTAATTTTATCTTGGCATAATCTAATACCAAATGCTTCACAATACGAATTCGTTCCCATTTTAATATTTTCCAACACTTAAGCGACTAATCAACTATTTTCATAATTAATTACGAAAGTAGTGGGTTCTTGAGGTCTAGCACTTCTTGGATCCTTGAACAATCGCTCTTGGGGCGCACGCCTTGGGTTGTGATTGTTTTGTCTTTCGTTTCTAAAAAATAATTAATTCACGCTAAGATTATAGAAACTCCTAAACACTTAATTTTCGATTAAAATACTCAACACACCTATTCAAATCCTTTTTTTAATTAAATTGCGAAAGTATTGAATTCTTGAGGTCTAGCGCTTCTTGGGTTCTTGGATAATCGCTCTTAGGGCGCACGCCTTGGGTTGTGATAATTCGACCTTTCGTTTCTAAGACACGCACCTTGACTATTTGGACAAAGGAATGCCATTGGAGTCTAGCATTCCACGTGGAACTTTCGTTGTTCATCAAACAATATTTTGCAAATCAATCGAATGAAAAAGGTGTCGTTGGGATCTAGCATCCCAATAATGCCCCGATTAATGGGTTGCGAGGCCGACGTCTCGTTTATCGAATAATCGTCATTTTCCCTAAAACACTTAACAAATCAAACCTCATATTCGCTCCTCCATACAAACGAACCCTTATTTTACCCTATAATTCGATTCGAACACACAACCAAACATTTTCTCGATCAAACTTCGAAAGAAGGAGATTCTTGGAATCTAGCATTCCTTGGATCTTCGAATGGATGGCTCTTGAGGCACGCCCCTTGGGTTGTCGTTCATTCAACCTTTAGACCCTTTTCAAATCAAACTATTCCAAAACCAATCCTCGATTCGTCGTCGAGCCAATCGTAGGTCGAGCTCCTTTTACTCGCCATCAAACGCACACTTGCACATCTCATGGTTTCGTTACTAGGAGCACCCCTAGGGACTAGTATCGAACCTCACCTCTTTTCTCAACCAATCCGACTCAATCTTTTTCAAACATTTTTCTTAATCAACTTACGAAAGGAGGAGATTCTTGGAATCTAGTATTCCTTGGATATTCGAATGAATGGATCTTGAGGCACGCCCCTTAGGTTGTTATTCATTCACCCTTCCGTCTTAAAACACTTAACCCCTATCAAACATTTTCGTAATCAACTCACGAAAGAACTGAGTTCTTGGAGTCTAGCATTCATTGGATTCTTGAGTGAATGCTCTCGAGGCACGCCCTTGGGTTGTATGTTATTCAATCTTTCATCTCCTAAAATTCAAACCCTAACCCTTCCTTTCGTGGGCGTACCACGAACTATGGACGCTCTGATTCTTCATTCATTCGAATGTAAGATACGTAGGCACAAGATTGCGATGATCTTGGCGAGCACACTTATATCCATCTTTCGTATTCCCTCTATCCCTTCCCGTAGTCGAACTACGATTGCTCTAATTCTTCATTCTCGTCCGAATGAGCATACGTAGGCACAAGGTCCCCAATTCTTGGCAAGCACCCTATCCTAAACCCACCCCATTTCCCCTAGCATCATTTCCTTTTATCTTACCATTTCGCATTTATCATTGGGAAGAAAACAAATAAGCTTAGTTAAAATTCATCACAATTCGAACTAAGAGGTTCCCGTTGAGTACAACGGACGTGAGGGGGTGCGCGTACCTTCCTCTCACGTAACCGACTTCCGAACCTAGAATGTGGTTGCGATGACCATGTTCTTATCTCTTAAAGCTTTTCTCGATATTTTATTTTCCCTCTTTTTGGGATAAATAAAGTTTGGCGGCGACTCTGTCAAACCGTTCCGCGCCTTTCGCGCGAGGGCCATGTCTTCGATGAAGCGATCTTTTGAGGTCCGACAGCTGGAGACTCTGCTGGGGATAAGAATTTGCTCCATGCAAGAGAGATTCAAGCCTATCTTAGAGCAATTTGTGAGGAGCGTTATCTTTGTTTGCTTGTTTTCTTCTCCCTTACGTATTTGTTCTCTTATGGCTTTTATATGCTCATTATTACGCTTATCTGTTGGATCTTGGGATGATATCACGAGTAAAGCTCTACACCCGAGCTTTGGTAAAAGCAGAGGGAACATATAGTTTAGAATTGGATGTCGAGTAGTGTTAGTCCCCAAGGACTCGCTCCTTGCGTGCCTAGCATGAAAGCTCCCTTAGAGTAGACCTTTTCGTAGATCTTGTTGTAACGCAGCTAGCCTCTCGCACGACTTGATTCATGAAGGGTCCGTGACTCTAGGAACCACTCTTAGAACCAAGTTCTATATTGGTGGTCGTGTAGTGTTAGTCTCCAAGGACTCGCTCCCTGCGTGCCTAGCATGAGGACGCTACTCAGGATAGACTTTATCGTCATTCTCGTCGTAATGCAGCTAGCCTGTTGCGTGACGTTGATGCGATTAGCGTCCTTGATCCTGGGAACCTTATCCGTCAACATAGAAACCATCCCGTGAGTGGGTTTATGGGTAAAGAATCTAGAACTTTCCTCATAGAGCCTACCTGTAGGGTTTCTTTGATCAGAGACTTTGGTCATTTACCCGTGAACGACCAATCTCAGAACTGTTTGAACCTGTGATTTGTGATCCAGGATCTTGCATCTTGCATTGCATACATGTCATTGCATTGCATTGCATCAGTTATGCATCTTGCATTGCATTTCAACATCAGGATCTCATTACACCTTCCTTCCTTCTCCGTTAAATCAAGCTGATTCCTCGACACCAGTACGCAACTCGAGCCAACACAAGACGAATGATGGAACATACTCCCTCCGTCCCATATTATAAGAGAAATTCACTTTTTAGATTCATTAAATAATTAATGTATCTGGTCTATATATAGACCAGATACATTAATTATTCAATGAATCTAAAAAGTAAATTTCTCTAATAATATGGGACGGAGGGAGTATTCAACAAGAGCAACCTACCTTCAGAGAGGAGTTGGACTCTATGAAGGGAAAAATTGATCAGATTCTTGAAGCCATCATGATGGCTAGAAAAGAAGAAGAACTGCGTGAAGCCGCTGCTACCAACAACAACGTTCCTGTGCAAGGGTCTACCTCAAGGCTCTCAGTTCCTGTTCCCAATCCAATCAACTATGGAATACCTATGAACTTCATTCCTGCCGCTGAAGGATCCATTTCTCAACCACTTCCAACATCTGGAGTCACTGTCGGTTCCATTCTGCAAGCTCAACCTGGTGTCATTCAAATTCCTATCCCTCAGGCTGAGGAAAATCTACAAGATCAATACGATGAATTTCAAAACTATCATGCTGCTATCCCACTTGCCAATCCTACTGCTGCTCAGGATTCTGAAGCTATCAAGATGTGTCGTGATCTAGCTGAGAAACTCCGAGTCATGGAGGGGCGTAACTTAAACTCTTTGAATGCTCTGGAGATGTGCTTGGTGCCAGATGTTGTCATTCCTCCCAAGTTTAAAGTGTAATAATTCTCGAAGTACAAAGGTCTCAGTTGTCCTCACATCCATCTGAAGATGTACTGCCGTAAGATGGCTGCCTATGCCAAAGACGAAAAGGTGATGATCCATTGCTTCCAAGACAGCTTGTCTGGGGCATCACTCAAATGGTATATGCAGCTGGAGCGTACCAGTGTGCGCACTTGGGCTGAGCTAGCTAATGCATTCATCAAGCAATACAAATACAACACCGACCTTGCTCCGAATCGTACTCAACCTCAGAGTATGGCTCAAAAGGACAATGAATCCTTTAAGGAGTACGCACAACGCTAGAGAGAGATAGCTACAAGAGTACATCCACCTCTGGTTGACCATGAACTGATTGACATCTTCATGGGTACCTTGCAAGGTCAATACTATGAGAAGCTGATTGCTAGTGTTTCTGCTGGATTCTCTGATTTGGTAATCGTCGGTGAGAGAATCGAAGAAGGTCTAAAGAGCGAAAGGATCCAAGGAGGTTCTAGAAGCCAGTCTCAAGCCAAGAAACCTTTCAATAATGGATACAAGAAAAAAGAGGGTGAAACAAATGCCGTCTCTGCTCAGAAAGGGCAAGCTCCACAAGCTTCCGCTCCAATGCCTTTTCCACTTCGCTACTTCCAGTATCCATATGTTGCTGCTGCGCAATATGGACCAATGCCTTATCAGCCAGCTGTTCAAGCTGTTCAAGCTCCAATGCCTCAACAACAGGCCCCTCAGCAACAATCCTACAATCAGCAAGGGTATCAGTATCCTCCTCAACATCAACAACAGAGAGCCGCTCAACAACGTCAGCCTAATCAACAGAGGACAAGGAGGTCTGATAGAGACTTTGATCATCTGCCAACGTTATATGCTCAGATCTTTCCTCAATTGCTGGAAAAGAGGGCTGTTACTCCCAGAGACTTAGTTCCTCCAACTGTCCTTCCTCCAGATTATGATGCTAATGCTCATTGCGAGTTTCATAAGGGTGCTCCAGGGCATACAATTGAGGACTGCAGAGCTTTCAAGCACAAAGTCCATGACTTGATCAATTCAAAGTTTCTCACATTCAATGGGAGGGCTCCAAATGTCATCAACAACCCTTTGCCGCCGCCAAGCTAGTGCCACTATCCAATCAAGTCAAGTCAAGTTCAAGTTTCCCCGAAGAAGGCAGTCATGTTGCCATCCCGTCATTTGCATTCTTGTGTTTTGTTTCTGTTTGTTTAAGTATTGTATGCTTTGAACATTGTCATTCGTATTTGGTTTTCTTAATGTATTGATTATGCGTGTTCTGAATTAGTTATGTCGTATTCACTAATTTTTCCATTTACTGCAAATCACTGACACATATATCTCCACTTCACTCTCTTTATCAACTGTTGTTTAGCAATGATTGGAGGGAGGATGATGACGAAATACCCATAATTGCAAACCGTATGCTTTTGGACCAAATCTCGTCAATGATGTACATGCATTGTTTCAATCCCCCAAACACTGGAGAGACAAGGAGTTAATCCCTAGTTAACCACTTTGAGCCAAGAAGTAGCAGTTTCCTTCGGATATTCAAACCCTTACACTCAACCTGGGGCAGGGTAGTGTTCAGTTAACTCAATTATGCACTCAAATCACAAAGTAAACTCCAAAAGACATGACGGTTGTCCATCAATACCCATGACATGGCAGTCATAATCATCCACCAAAATCGAAAATAAAAAAATTCAAAAAATCAAAAGCCCGCTAAGTCAAACACCTCAAAAGGAGACTTAGGCAAAAATCAAGGCAATCCCGATGGACTTGACAAGCAAAATCAGTCCATGCAAAAGATAGGGATCAAAACAAAATCAAAAGAGGTCCTCAAATCCTCAACAAAAACTAAATAAGATTCAGTGACCACCAAATCAAATTCAAAAGGGTCACTAACATCCAAAAAACAAAATAAGGTGACTGCCATTTCGAGCAAACCTTGAATCATCACGCTTACACCGTCAACCCTTTTGGAAGACAAACATGTTCAGAATGAACTGAACGTAGGACTGGAGATCATCACGAAGAAGGGGTGGGTACAAATCAATTTTGAGCCTAATATCCTTTGTTTCATAACCGTGGACCAGACCACGTTACAACCCTCGAAAAGACCTAATTGAGGTGAGATTTATTCTGAAAGCATACTATTGCAAGGTTGCGTAAATTGACCCCCCCCACATATTTGCTAATCTTCAGCATTGGTGTCATTCTCCTTGCTATATCTTTCACACCATCAAAATCAGCACACGTTTGGGCTAACGGTCCATTCATCTCACTATCACGACACTCCAATAAACAACTCTTTTTCAAAACTTGCATGAACATTGAATTAAGAATACCATTTGTGAATGTACAGTTTTAACTGCAAATTAGTGTTAGACATCAAAACAATTCCAACAAGGGGCAATCAAAGAGGAACTTGACTTTTCAGCGGTGCCGACCCGAATCAAGACTCCCTCAAAACCCACAGGCTAGGGAAAATCACTCAACAACTCAATCAGGGGTAAGCCATCTCAAAGCACATCAAAGCTCAACTTCTAAAGACCAGACCACTTCAGAACTGGTTAATCAGGGCCAGACCATTACCATGTTCAAACTGGGGCAAGACCATTTCAGCAGGATGATCCTTTCTGTATTTTCAAGTTGGTCAAGTAATCTTGCCAGGCACTAGCAATCTTCAAGCTCAGAACAAGAGCACATTCTTCATGATCCGGTCACGTCGCTATGCTCATTTTCAAGCCATTCTGACCATCAAGCACAATTTTAGAGAGCATTATCATCTGCCTCAATCATGGCGTCTTCAACGAACTGAATGTCGCAGAAATCAATCCCTTCCACCACCCGAAGTCCAATCCGCATTGGCAACTACCCAAAGTCCACCATGCTGGCACCCTCTCCAAAAATATCCAATCACCCGTCTGCAATCATACGCATCATATGCATCGTATTTGTCATCATAAACATCATCTGCATCATATGCATACCCAAAAAACCAAATCATACTTCCCCAGCACTTGCATCGCAGCGCGTCAGCATATGCATTGCACATCATTACAAAATCAAGCATTCATACATGCATAGTCAAGATCCAGGATCAAGCTCAAGACTACAAGAGCATCTTCAGCCCAGTCAGGGGCATCCTCAGCAAATCCATGGGCATTCCTCGCAAAGTTTTCAACCTTTTGTTGATCAAGCTCAAGACAATCTCAGCCCAGTCAGGGGAATCTTCTTTAATTTCATGGGCGTTCCTCACGAAGTCTTCAACCTTCTGTTGATAAAGTTGCCATCCCCAATTCAACCAATAAGCATTTCTCCAAGTCAGTGGGTGTTCCTCATTGAATTGGATCTCTTCAACCTTTTGTTGATGGAGTTACCAATCCTCAAACCGGTTAGTGGTTCTTCCACAAACAAAATTCAACTTTCCTCTTGGGCGTTCCCTAGTGAGTTGGTTCTTTCAACCTTTTGTTGACAAGGATGGTGTTCCTCAGTGACTTCTTTGCTTCAACCTTTTGTTGATGTCTCCAAATAAACCTCACTCATCATATCCCCAGCAAACTTGACCTTTTGTCAATTGCCTTTCTATCATCCTTTTGGTGATAGCCAAACCCTATAAATTCAATTTAACCTGCATCCTTTTGGTGTTGGTAACCCTCATATCAAAATTTTACTATCATCCTTTTGGTGATATCCAAGTCTTGTCAATTCAAACTAACCTGCATCCTTTTGGTGTTAGTCCTCTCAAGTGGGAAGTTCCTATCATTCTTTTGGTGGTAGTGGCTTGTATTGATCTGTCATCCTTTTGGTGTCGCCGGACTGTGAAACTTTGGTCTGTGTATCATCCTTTTGGTGAATGACAACCTCAAATATCATTGTGTCCTTGCTATTATCCTTTTGGTAGTATTAAGTTTTGACCTCATTTTCATCCTTTTGGTGGAAGGGTGTGTGTGTGTACCCTATTATCCTTTTGGTAATAGCAGGCTTTGACCTCATTTTCATCATTTTGGTGGAAGGGTCTATGTGTGTGTGTGTGTGCCCTATTATCCTTTTGGGTAATAGCAGGCTTTGACCTCATTTTCATCCTTTTGGTGGAAGGGTCTGTGTGTGTGTGCCCTATTATCCTTTTGGTAATAGTAGGCTTTGACCTCATTTTCATCCTTTTGGTGGAAGGGTCTGTGTGTGTGTGTCCTATTATCCTTTTGGTAATAGCAGGCTTTGACCTCATTTCCATCCTTTTGGTGGAAGGGTCTGTATGTGTGCCCTATTATCCTTTTGGTAATAGCATGCTTTGACCTCATTTTCATCCTTTTGGTGAAAGGGTCTGTGTGTGTGTGTTCCCTATTATCCTTTTGGTAATAGCAAGTTGGGACCTCATTTTCATCCTTTTGGTGGAAGGGTCTGTGTGTGTGTGCCCTATTATCCTTTTGGTAATAGCAGACTTTGACCTCATTTTCATCCTTTTGGTGGAAGGGTCTGTGTGTGTGTGCCCTATTATCCTTTTGGTAATAGCAGGCTTTGACCTCATTTTCATCCTTTTGGTGGAAGGGTCTGTGTGTGTGTGTGTCCTATTATCCTTTTGGTAATAGCAGGCTTTGACCTCATTTCCATCCTTTTGGTGGAAGGGTCTGTGTGTGTGTGTGCCCTATTATCCTTTTGGTAATAGCAGGCTTTGACCTTATTTTCATCCTTTTGGTGGAAGGGTCTGTGTGTGTGTGCCCTATTATCCTTTTGGTAATAGCAGGCTTTGACCTCATTTTCATCCTTTTGGTGGAAGGGTCTGTGTGTGTGTGCCCTATTATCCTTTTGGTAATAGCAGGCTTTGACCTCATTTTCATCCTTTTGGTGGAAGGGTCTGTGTGTGTGTGCCCTATTATCCTTTTGGTAATAGCAGGTTTTGACCTCATTTTCATCCTTTTGGTAGAAGGGTCTGTGTGTGTGCCCTATTACCCTTTTGGTAATAGCATGCTTTGACCTCATTTTCATCCTTTTGGTGAAAGGGTCTGTGCGTGTGTTCCCTATTATCCTTTTGGTAATAGCGAGTTAGGACCTCATTTTCATCCTTTTGGTGGAAGGGTCTGTGTGTGTGTTGCCCTATTATCCTTTTGGTAATAGTAGGCTTTGACCTCATTTTCATCCTTTTGGTGGAAGGGTCTGTGTGTGTATTCACTATCATCCTTTTGGTGATAGGTCCTTTTTCCTTTTAGTGTCAGATATCTCTATGTGTATGCCCTATTATCCTTTTGGTAAAAGCAGACTTTGACCTTATTTCCATCCTTTTGGTGGAAGGGTTTGTGTGCGTGTGTTCACTATCATCCTTTTGGTGATAGACTCGTTATCCTTTTGGTGTCGGGAGTCTGTGGGCTTACTATTATCCTTTTGGTAATAGCAGGCTTTGACCTTATTTCCATCCTTTTGGTGGAAGGGTCTGCGTGCGTGTGTTCACTATCATCCTTTTGGTGATAGGTCTGTCATCCTTTCGGTGTCAGATCCTCCTGTTATCATCCTTTTGGTGATAACGACCTTTGCAAGTTTTCGGTGTCTACTCGAGGGTCGACATTGATCCATCATTTCACCCCCAAGCACTTTATTTCTTTTCGGACAAATTCAGGGTCTTCTTCATATCTAATTGACTTCGACCTCGAAAGAGCGAACGTCGTAGCAGTTCATCTTGCTCGGTTTAAGCCAATTAGACAGGGGCATCTGTCATACCCCAAATTTGTCCTACTTGTGTATAACTTTCATTTGTACATCCATCCACTAACCATTATTTAGAAAATCCAAAACAATAATTTGTTTCTGCTTGCCTAAGTCAGGTTCATTTGAGGCTACCATGGCATTGATGTGTGCAATAATGATTCAATTTATCGAGTTTGACCTAATCTTGGTCAAGCAAGATTTTGTCTCAAGATCAATGACCCAAGTTATAGGGTTGGTTCGTTTCAGGGCATGATCATTTGTTTTGGAGGTCTTATGCCAAATTTTGAAATGAGTCCAAATTATGTTAATATCACGTGGTCTTGTTTGAATTGTTTAATCCAAGCTTGAATTGATGGGTGGATGATTTTTTGGGCGTATGCAAGTAAAGTTTTAAGAAGTTCATAGCATAACCCATTTGTAATTAAGGTATGTGGTGAATCCAAGTTATGCTGAAATTAAGGTTTATTTCAAGTTATGGATGATATCAAAAGTAACTTGTGGTAGTCTTCAACTTGATTAGTTTTGAGATCCAAGGATTCTGTTTTCATACTTCACAATGCTTTTGCTTTCCACCATATATCCCAAAACTCACTAGTACTGCAAGAACATTTGAGAATTATTAAAAATGAGGACGTTCAAGCATGTTGTGTATAAAAAGCATATAATGTTCAAAGAAGTTTCAAGGGGCAACACAGATGGTAGAGATTGTGATATACATTATTGTCATCGCCTATTAATCAAAAGATGGGCACAGTTTTGTATCATTTTGTACATTGGATTAATTTTTAGATCATAAGAAATGACACCACATTACTCTGCTATATACCAGCTACCCAAAAGTCATCGACAACAGTGTAAATTCCATATGCACATACAAGCAAAAAGGGAAGTATCCCAAATCTTTTTCACACAATTTTCACATTCAAGAAAGGCATATTTACAAAGGAGTCCAAGTAATAGCAGCAACAACCCACAGAGTTCGGTTCCTAAGTTTCAATTTAGACAAATTCATCACTAAAGATACAACTATTAATCCAAAAGCTCATCAAAATTACAAGGTCCAAACAAACTGCATTCACTGTATAGATTTTCCACAGATTAAGTTATAAGATAATACACCAAGAGTTCAGTACACGAGATTGCAAAAGCTTAGGCTACAAGTTTCACTAATAAAGCCTAAAAGCCATCACATGCTTTAAAAGGTACATAAAAATTCAAACCTCCAAATTTAATTTGCCTTGGACCATGACATTCCTTGTATCCCCCATCTTCTGCCTGCGAGAACAACAATAGGCGCATGATTTCAAAATTAGCTACATATGTCCAGCTCAAATAATTACTTTCGTGACATCAAAAGTTATGGTCCACACATTTTTTATACGGCAGTGAATACAAAGCTAAATGAGCAGTGAAAGGTAACAATTTTTGCAGTAAAGAAAACACAATTTTCATGGGACCACACAATTGTTAACCCTTCTAGAATGGCAGAAAAAACAAAAATTGCAAATGTCACACAATGAAATCCCACGAAATTAGGGCAAGGCAAACACTCACAACGGTTTGATTCCATCAGGATTACACCTCATCATTCTCCCTAACAAACTCACACGGATTAGAGGATATTCCTCTGGAAATTCCTCAAATTTCACACGTATCAGATTTCCAAACTCCCCTATAAATATGGCTCTAATCATCAGCAAATGAGATCCAAAAAAACCCTAACGAGACTCTGCCAAAGTCAATCCCTAACGGCTCCTAAAAGCTCTTTATCCAAGCCTCCTCAGAATTAACATCAGAACTCTGAATGAGGTGAGCTTAACCATACTCACGCATCAACACATTCTCAGCAGACCCAGCAATAACACAAAAGCAAGAGGAAGCAAGAAGAAGAAGCTAATATTGAACGTAAGAGACTCATACCGTGAAGCAGCTCGAGCCATATCGTCTCACTTGTTGGTAGTCATTTCCGCCTGTGCTCTTTTGATACGCGATTTATTTCCTCTAGTTTTGTTTTGTTTTCCTTTCTTGAATCAGAATGTAAAATGTAACTGTGAAAACTTAATGAAAATGGGGTTTGAAAGGATTGATTAGGGATAAGGGTTTTTGCTTGATTGTTGTCTCTGTGCATGATTCTTTTGCTGATTGTGTTTGTTTGCTTGTGATTCTTTCTTGAGGTTAAGATTCTGATAGATCTCATGTTTGTTTTTCTGCAAATCTCTGATTTGTTGAGGAGGGTTTGTTCGTGAAACAGAGGGAGGAAGTGATAGGTTTACCACTTTACCGAAAAGTTGAAATCTCAAGATGAGTAGCAAATAGGTACTCGGTGCATCATCTTTTTATTTTATTATTAATCCTGCCATGATGATGCGATTTGAATGGCATTGAAGTCTTGATTTGGTCAAATTAAAGTAGTAAATTTACTGTGTGATAGTTATTCATGACTTTTCATTATTTTACTTTACTTTTATTACTATAGCATAGAGTATTCACTTTTATCGATAATTAAAACGAGGCAGCTTTCTTGATTATTGTGTGCCACCTTTGGATAGTATACTGCTTTGAAAATATGAATTGCACTTGAGAGAAAAGGTGAGACATTAATGAGGGAGAATAGGGTTTCTGATTTGTTCTCTTATCGATAGTTTTTTTCATAGAGTATGATCTACTGTTTTCCGCCTGCCGCGCGTGTATTGGGAGAGTAGAGGCCACAGTTCCTTTTCTCCTTGTAAATTTAAGATTTCAATTGGATTAAGAGGCCTCCGGCCCAATTCGGTTGATGAGTAGTTTTTTTGTTCTCACGGGCCCTTGTGACTTATTTAGAGATGTCACTCTATTTCTATTCTTGCACCTCACTCCATTTTATTGATAACTCCTCTAGTTCTATGACTATTATTATGACATGATAAGTTTTCTTTTTTTTTTTAGAATTAATTTTCTGTTATTATCATCTCATTGATTTCTTTATAATTTTATCGTTAGAATAACTATGATTAAAATGATTGATGGTAATTTTATCTTGGCATAATCTAATACCAAATGCTTCACAATACGAATTCGTTCCCATTTTAATATTTTCCAACACTTAAGCGACTAATCAGCTATTTTCATAATTAATTACGAAAGTAGTGGGTTCTTGAGTTCTAGCACTTCTTGGATCCTTGAACAATCGCTCTAGGGGCGCACGCCTTGGGTTGTGATTGTTTCGTCTTTCGTTTATAAAAAACAATTAATTCACGCTAAGATTATTGAAACTCCTAAACACTTAATTTTCGATTAAAATACTCAACACACCTATTCAAATCCTTTTTTTTAATTAAATCGCGAAAGAATTAAATTCTTGAGTGGTACTTTCGTTGTTCATCAAACAATATTTCGCAAATCAATCGAATGAAAAAGGTGTCGTTGGGATCTAGCATCCCAATAATGCCCCGATTAATGGGTTGCGAGGCTGACGTCTCGTTTATCGAATAATCGTCATTTTCCCTAAAACACTTAACAAATCAAACCTTATATTCGCGCCTCCGTACAAACGAACCCTTCTTTTACCCTATAATTCGATTCGAACACACAACCAAAAATTTTCTCGATCAAACTTCGAAAGAAGGAGATTCTTGGAATCTAGCATTCCTTGGATCTTCGAATGGATGGCTCTTGAGGCACGCCCCTTGGGTTGTCGTTCATTCAACCTTTCGACCCTTTTCAAATCAAACTATTCCAAAACCAATCCTCGATTCGTCGTCGAGCCAATCGTAGGTCGAGCGCCTTTTGCCTCGCCATCAAACACACACTTGCACATCTCATGATTTCGTTACTAGGAGCACCCCTAGGGACTAGTATCGAACCTCACCTCTTTTCTCAACCAATCCGACTCAATCTTTTTCAAACATTTTTCTTAATCAACTTACGAAAGGAGGAGATTCTTGGAATCTAGCATTCATTGGATCTTCGAATGAATGGCTCTTGAGGCACGCCCCTTAGGTTGTTATTCATTCACCCTTTCGTCTTAAAACACTTAATCCCTATCAAACATTTTCGTAATCAACTCACGAATAAACTGAGTTCTTGGAGTCTAGCATTCCTTGGATTCTTGAGTGAATGCTCTCGAGGCACGCCCTTGGGTTGTATGTCATTCAATCTTTTGTCTCCTAAAATTCAAACCCTAACCCTTCCTTTCTTGGGCTACCACGAACTATGGACGCTCTGATTCTTCATTCATTCGAATGTAAGATACGTAGGCACAAGATTGCGATGATCTTGGCGAGCAGACTTATATCCATATTTCGTATTCCCTCTATCCCTTCCCGTAGTCGAACTACGATTGCTCTGATTCCTCATTCTTGTCTGAATGAGCATACCAAGGAGGAACAAACACTGATCCATAAGCCTCCCTAGTCTTTGGAACTACATATAGATTTGGCACCCCTAAAAGCTAAAGATGCCTCAAGACTCCAATTTTGTTTTAGAGCATTCAATGGATGCTTAGAGGTGGCATGTATCATAACAAAGATGAACACTTCAGTCAAGCCTTATCCTTGAATCAGAGAACCATAGGCCTGTGCTCTAATCTCAAGTCAATGGCTAGAGGAGACTTGAGATTCCATTTGATCCACATTGGTCAAAGCCCTGCTGCAGTTGTTATTCCCTATTCCTTGCAAAACAAACTTAACACACTATAAATAGACCTCATTTCTGATCAGTTTGAGTACACCAAAGGCCTACAACACTTGCCTTTCTCAAAATCACTCCTTCACTTACAAATTTGCCTTCTAAAGCAAGTCACTATCGGGTTTTGAGTTTGAGAGTAATTCCAACCAAACCAATCACACATACACACGCACACACACACACACACACACACACACACACACACACACACCTCATAAATGTCATATAGAAGTGATCCAAACACTTAAACAACATCTGGAACACCAGATTCTGAAAATCACCATCCATCTGCACAAGCCTTTGAAAGATTTGCAGTTGAGGTGCCAAATCAAGTTCTAGCTCAATTCAATCCACTCCAAGCATTCAAACACACTCCATTGCACCTAGGGAAGCTGTCCAAATCATTGGAACCAAGCTGTAACACCTCTAACCCAAAACACGATCACCAGCTGCAAGAGGTAAGCCTCAACTTGGTCATCTCATGATTCATGCATATTTCCTCGCACAATAATTTTTCCATATGTTCATAATCATGTCTGGAATGTTTCCCCTCAATTAATTGCTTTGTATGAATCGTGTGTGGAATTTCTGAGCCTTCATGCAAAATCTAGGGTTCTTGAGGTTTCTCTTTGATTTCTTATTCCATGCTTAAAATAAATGAAATTAAAGACCATAGACATGATCGCGAGGTGAAAACGAGTAGATTGATATGTGGATTGTGTGATTTCATCAAATATTCAATGAGATTGATGAGAAAACGCAAATCTGGGCAAAATAGAGCACGCGGGCAAGGCCAAGATGTTCTTGGCGCCCTTTTTCAAATATTTGAATATTTGAATTTTTGTGATTTTATTTAATTGATTCAAAAATTAATTTCTCTCTGAATTTTAATGATTTTGAGTTGATTCTTTTTTTAATAATTCACAAAAATGTTAAAATATTTTATTTTACCAAAATTTCCCCAAAATATTATTTATTTCATATACTTGATATTTTTGCAAGAGAATTAATTTTTATTTGTTTTTGACATTTAAAATATTTTTTCTTTCTTGATTTTCCAAACTTAAATGATTTTCAATCATTTTGTGGATAAAAACATGATTTTTGAAACATTGATCCAAGATCACAACTCATTTTTCACATGTTTTCAACAACTTTTATTAATTTTTAAACAAAATTAATTCCATTTTAGACAAAATTAGGGTTTTGATTAATTCCACCCTCATCAATCTTTTTAAAACACCCATGGGCCTCTAATAGAGTGTAACTCCCAACCCCTTTTGAAAACCAAAATAATTTGGGCCTCAGTCATTGTATAAGACCCACAACATTTTCAAAGAAACCTCGGCACGATCGCCGTTTTCAAACAAAATAAATGGGCCTCTCCTTGAGCTGTAAGCCCCATCACTTGTACAAAAATAATCTTTGGGCCTCTAATAGAGTGTAAGACCCAATCCTCTTTTAACCAAAACTATTTTGGGCCTCAGATATTGTATAAGTCCCCCTGCGTTAAAAAAGCAAAATCTCGGCGCGATCGCCAGTTCAAAATCAAATCACCTGGGCCTACCCTCATGTTGTAAGTCCCATTTCTTTTCTTTAAATAATCTTTGGGCTTCTCCTTGAGTTGTAAGACCCAACCATTTTATCAATAAACCTTTTTTGGGCCTCAGTCATTGTATAAGTCTCGAGACGAGATTTAAAACAACGGTGCAATCAGTGTTAGAACCTTGGGCCTCTCCTTGAGTATAAGCCCCAACAATCTTTTACAAGCAATTTCTCCTTTGATTTAGATTCAAATATACATGTTGTTATCAAAACTTTCTCTAATTTCTTTGTTGAACAACTAACAAAACAACATGGAAGCTCTACAACGGGTAAGTGTTTATCCGCTTTCTTTTATCTGCTTTCATATACATAACTCTATTGTGGGAAGTTGCGCATGGTTAGTCTTCTTTCATACTCTTTTAAATACTCGTCATATATCAACTGTATATATACTAGTATAGTTATTTAGAGTTTTCCCCGGCAACTACGTCTAGAACTAGGTAAAGCCCTGTTGGTCGCTCTTAAATACAAACAAAACTAGATTCCCATAGGATTCCCAGATACAGTCTTCCCTTCTCTTGGGGTTAAACAATATGGAACAAAGAGAAAGGCAGTATTCTCGGCGAACCTTCTCTCAGATTGTCACCCTTAGAAATTGTCAAAGAAATTCTACGCCCCAGAGTTGATCTATTCTCTGTGAATAGAATCTCTTGAGTTTCTTCCAAACCCTCGAACTTTCCTGGAATGATCTCTTCTCTGTGAATTGCATTTCTTGAACTTCTCTTGGTTTGGGGACCCACAAGCTTCCTAAAAGCATCCCCGTCTCCTCTTAGGCTTTGTACAAGGATCCTTCGGCTTCTTAGAAGTTCTCATGCCTTCTCTTGGGCTTAATACAAGGACCCTAACGACCTCTTAAAGGTATAAGACAGAAGACTTGGACACTTTAGGGTTGATTCTCATCCCTTAAGGCCCTTACCCTCTTGTGGGCATCCTACAAAAGATAAAACTCTTCAACACCAGTAGACTTGGACAGTCTAAACCCCCTTGAGTCTCAAAGACATTCTCAAGTTCCCTACGAGCGTAGGAGAAACCCTGATCATCCGATCAATTCCCAGCTGAGTTAAAACCTGATTTCTCTCCTAAAGATTCCCCGACCAGGGTCAACATTATCCCAAATCAGAACCTCAAGGCATCTGATACCTCAACTCTTCTGTAATCCTCAACAAGAGTTGACTCCCCACTTTGACCTGCCTAGGGATCTCAATTATCCCCAACAGTAAGATAACCTTCTCCTAGGTTTTGTATAATGATCTTTCCTCAACGTAGTCAGCCTCCTCTTAGGCTTTGTACAATGATTCTCCCCAGCGGAGCTAACCTTTTCAGACTCTCTTGTTGAGTCAACACCCTTTTAGCCTCAATCTCGGGCTTCGTATGAGACAGCAAGTCACTCTCTTGTTGAGTATAAAGGACTCTCTTGTTGAGTCAATCAATTTTCAGACTCTCTTGTTGAGTCAACCACCTTTTTAGACTCTCTTGTTGAGTCAATATGTTTCTAGCCTCAATCCTGGGCTTTGTACAGAACAGATAAAAACACTCTCTTATTGAGTCAAATCCTTTTAGCCTCAATCTTGGGCTTTGTACAAGGCATAAATCTCCCTCTCTCGGGCTTGAGACAAATACCTTCCTAAGCAGAGTCATTCCCTCCCAGCCTTCCTGTAGGCTTCGAGGACTGATTTTCCCCAAGAAGAGTCAAACTCATTTTAGCCTTAATCTTGGGCTTTGTACAAGACACATAAAATATCCTCACCAGATTCGGTTAACTTTCAGCCTCAATCTTGGGCTTTGTACAAGACGCATACAAACCTCCCCGGCGGAGTCAAAATCCCCTTTTAGCCTCAACCTTGGGCGTTGTACAAGACAGATAGAACATTTTCCCCGGAAAAGTCAAACTTTTGGCCTCCTCTTAGGCTTTGTATAATGATATCCCCAAAGAGTCAGTCTCTTTTTTGCCTCAATCTTGGGCTTCGTACAAGACACCTATATCTACACTCTCTTGTTGAGTCAGTCATATTTAGCCTCCTCTCCGGCTTTATATAGGGAAATCCCCTAGCCGAGTTAATTAATCTTTTAGCATCAACCTTGTGCTTTGATCAAGGCACACAAAAATCAACAAACCTTCTTTAGAGATGGCAAATTCTCTCTCAGTCAAACCTTTTAGCTTCAATCTTGGGCTTTGAACAAGGCACAAATAAACCCTTTTAGCTTCAATCTTGGGCTTTGAACAAGACACCAAAACATCTTTTTCCTCCCTTAGAATAGGAGGAACTACGATTGCTCTGATTTCCCTGTTTCTTTAAACGGGAATACGTAGGCATAAAATGCGAAATCTTAGCGAGCATACTAATAAAAAACTCTAGGTCCCGTACCTTCATACCAATCAAAACTTAGGTCTAGTACCTTACCAAAAAGGATCGGGAACACCCGAACATCAACAAAAACTCACCCACTCACTCATACTTCCCAACAAACTTTCCCAACCTATCAGCAGATAAACACTATCAATTACAAAGCGAAACCTAAAGCTAACATCCCGTGGATAACCACATATAGGATGGGTAATTGACAACTACCCATTGTATAACCTGACCCCGGACCCCCCAATCTCTTTAAGCGTTTGTCCAGTTAAACATTCACGTGCAAGGTTAGTTTTAGATAGCTTCCCTTTCCCTTCCAGCTTCACGGGATAAATAAGAAATCAGAAAGTAGCACCCTTTCTCCTAGAGGAGGAAAACCTAAACTTCAGCGATAAGGTGGTCGCGTCACCGACAAAAATCGCTCGCTACACTGACATGTAGTTGCCGTAAGCTTCGATTTTTTTGAGAGGATCCGTGACTTTAAGGACCTTAATAGAACCTTTAACCCTTTGGCCTAGTATGAATGATTGTCGCGTAGTGCGGGTCCCCAAGATACATTTCTTGTGAGGGTCGGTACAAATTCCTCACTCAGAGTAGATTCACTTGAAGAAGTTGATGACCGACATGTAGTTGCAGTAAGTGGAAAACATTCATGTGAATCCATGACTCTGAGAACCATATCTAGAACCGAAGATGATGGTCACGTAGTGAGGGTTCCCGAGATGTAGCTCTCGTAAGGGTCGATACGAAGACCTCACCCAAAGTAAATTCATTTGATGGAGTTGACAACCGGCGTGTAGTTTCCGTAAGCAAAAAAATTCATGTGGATCCATGAGTTAGGGGTTCCTTTTACAAACCTTAGATCATACCCGGTGAGAACCTGTTCTTGGATAAGCAATCTGATTCATCCATTACCTCAGACCTTTGAATCTACACACAAAAGAAAAAAATCATATATTCATCCATATTCATTTCATGTACACAAAAAAAGCAAAGCTCTGAGTTATTTTTCGTTTATTTCAGGAATCTAAGTCATTTGTAAGCAAAAATGAATCCTGAAAGAAGAAACACATATTTGTTTTAGTACAAAAAAACTTGATGTTGAAAGTTCGAAGAAACTAAGCTCCAAGTTGACTCCCTTTAAACGTGGTGACTTTAGGAAAGATAATGGGAATATTTTGAGCCTTCTAACTGAAAAGGCAGACCCATTTACCATTATCACTCTGGCCCATTTCTATGATCCTCCTTTACGCTGTTTCACCTTCTCTGACTTTCAATTGGCTTCTACATTGGAAGAATTTGAGAGAATTGTGGTCGAAGCATGAAGAATCACAATCCTTTTCCTAAACTTGAAGAAGATGTCACTCCCAAGAGAATAGATTTGGCTATAAGCATTAGTGTCCAAGATGTGCTTGCCAATTGGACCAAGAAGGGGGACTTCAAAATATTTTCCAAGATAATTTCTGGAAGATATAGCTTTGAAGTTTGAGAAGGCATAAAATTGGAAGGCCTTCAATGTCATTCTAGCTCTTTTGGTTTATAGGATAGTAATTTTCCAAAATCTTGACAATTTCATATACAAAATAGCCATAGAAATCTTCCTCTATGGTAATCCGATGCCTTTCCTCCTAGCTGACATCTGCTACGCTCTTCACGAGCGTCAAGAGAAGAAAGGAGGTAGCCTATTGTGTTGTGCTCCTCTCCTACAGGCTTGGCTTATAACACACCTGAAGGAAGAAGGTCCAATTGTTTCCAAAGAGCTCAAGCGGTCACAAAAACTAGGTTCTCTTACCACTAGAAATATCAAGTGGTACATAAGAGATTGGGAGACTGAAAACATCATCATTAGTTAAAAGGCTCAGACTGATCAAAATGCACCTGAAAAAGGTGTTAAAAAATTAAAATGAGCACGACAAGTTAAACTACACAAAACGTAGATTAATATAATTGGTGTCTGCAAGCTCAATTTTGAAATATTTCGTCCACTGATTTTACGCACAACCGAGATTCAGTTTGACCAGTCTGTTTGTAAATCCAACAAATTTATTATGGCTGACAAATTGGGCATTGCGCAAGATGAAATGCATGCTATGTTATGCAGATGACACAAATGCTATGATAACACGTCGATTCAAATATTCAGGGTCAAAATTGGGGTATGACAGTTGCCCCTATTTAAGTATCTTCAACCAGAGAATATGGAGTAGGATACTCTTCATATGATCATGGTGGGAGATACTTAAATACTAAAAGACCTGAATTTTGTCCCTGAATGCAAATTAAATGATATGATATGCTATGAATGTATGAAGGACCTTTTTTGGTTTGCTTGGGATATGAGGTATGAGATGAAACCCAGCATGATTTTTTTTATGATGGATGATGGACATACTTGTGGGAATGATGAGACATATGGTAGCAGTGATCCACAGGAAATGTCAAAGACAATGGTTGAAGACTCACTGGGATGAAAAATTGTTGGGGAAAAGACACCGGGGAAGATTCAAAGTGCTTTATCAAACAGGTTCATACATGACCTGACGACACCTTAGAATATATCTGATAGTTTTGGACTTCAAAACACAATGCCAACAATAACTGGAATTTAAATAACAGAATGCCAACAACAACTGGACTTTAAATAACAGAATGCCAGCAAGAACTGGTCTTTAAATAATAGAATGCTAGCAACAACTAGAATTTAAATAACAGAATGCCAGCAACAACTGGACTTTTAAATAATAGAATGCCAGCAACAACTGGGCTTTAAATAACAGAATGCCACCAATAACTGGACATTAAATGACAAAGAACGGATTCTGGAAATGCCTCAGAAATACAAGGGGCTATCTGGAATTACATCAGATAACAAGGCTCAATCTGGAAATTCATCAGAGAGACAGACACATCCGGTAATACATCGGGTAAATGAAACAAAATTTGGAAAAACGTCAGAATGATAACAGAATATCTGAAAATACGTCAAATAACACAATAAGGGTTCTTGAAATGCGTAAGAAGAGATACTTAATTTAGAAATACATCCGATAGGAAGACTCAATCTGGAAAAACATCAGAGAGATAAAGGGATAATCTGGAAATGCTTTGGATAGGTTATATAAATACCTCAGAACTCGACACTCAATCTGGATAAACATCAGACAGATAAAGGGATAATCCAGAAATACTTCGGATAGGTTCTGGAAATACCTCAGAACTCGACACTCAATCTGGAAAAACGTCAGAGAGATAAAGGGATAATCCAGAAATTCATTGGATAAGGGGTAAAAGAATTCTGGAAATGCATCCGAATTACAAGGGAGCATTTGGAAATACATCAAATAACAAGACTCAATTTGGAAATACATCAGAAAGACAAACACATCTGATAATACCTCGGACAGAAAGTAAAAGAATTCTGGAAATGCATCAGAATTGCAAGGGAATATTTGGAAATACATTAGATAACAAGACTCAATATGGAAATACATCAGAGAGACAAACACATCAGGTAATACCTCAGATCGAAAGTAAAAGAATTATGGAAATGCATGAGAATTGCAAAGGAACAATCTGGAATTACATTAGATAACAAGGCTCAATCTGGAAATACATCAGAGAGACAAACACATCCGGTAATACCTCAGATAGAAAGTAAACGAATTCTGGAAATGCATCAGAATTGTAAAGGAATATATGGAAATACATCAGATAACAAGATTCAATCTGGAAATTAGGCATGGCAACGGGGCAGGTCGGGGGTGGGTTTAGCTAGCCCCGCACCCACACCCGCCTCCCTGTTATAGACCCGCCCCCGCCCCCAAACCCAGTCGGGGGTGAAAATTTAACACCCAGGCCCGGCCCCGATAGAAACGGGTTTGCCCGCACCCGCACCCGCCCCTACCCGCAAAAAAAAATATTTTTTTTAAATAGTAATAAAAATTAACAATTTTATTAAAAACTTAACCATTTTAATAATAAACTTGTTTCTAAAGATGTGAGTTTGAGTGAATAGTGAAAAATGACTAATGAGGTTTTTTAATTACTTGTTCAAAAGTGAATAAGTGTGATATAAAATAATTTAAATATGGGTATTAAAGTAAATATTATCCGAGCGGGGGCGGGGGCGGGTGCGGGCGGGTAGTAGCATCCCCCTGCCCCCGCACCCGCATCCGCAATTCCAAACCGGGTTTTACCCGCACCCGCACCCAATCAAATTGGGTTTCCCCCGTTAATTTCGGGCCGGGTCCAGGTGGGCCCCGGCGGGCCCGGGTTTTCTTGCCATGCCTACTGGAAATACATCAGAGAGACAAACACATTCGGTAATACCTCGGATAGAAAGTAAAAGAATTCTGGAAATGCATCATAATACAAGGGAATATCTGGAAATACATCAAATAACAAGAATCAATATGGAAATTCATTAGAGAGACAAACACATCCGATAATACCTCAGATAGAAAGTAAAAGAATTTTGGAAATGCATCAGAATTGCAAAGGAATATCTGGAAATACATCAGATAACAAGACTTAATCTGGAAATAAATCAGAGAGACAAACACATCCGGTAATACCTCGGATAGAAAGTAAAAAATTCTGGAAATACATCAGAATACAAGAGTCAATTTGGAAATATATCAGAGAGACAAAGGAAATAATCTGACAATTCATCAGATAGGGAAGTGAGAAATTGACTCTCACGGGCAGACATCTGTCTTCGGTAAGTGCCAACTAAACTGGACTTTGAAAATGCATGCGAAAACTGGAAGATGGTTTAAGAGTGCAAAAAACGAGTTAGCCTTAGAGTTCGAAGGATATACGATTAAGAACAAGACCTAGGTTAGCGCAAAATGAACGCGAAGTACACTCTGGCTATAAATGATTGAATTTTGCTTTTATGCATGATATGAATGACCGTGATATGCAAATGTTGGCTCTATGGAGACTGGGAGTTTACGGAGACACTTTATGGAGGTTTTGATTCCTCAACACCAGGGACTCAACCAAATGTCCTGTGATGGACCATGCTAAGGGAAAATTCACCATTCTTGGCAGTTGTATTTGACCCATGGATTATTCTTGAGTATTGACAGGTTGTGCTAGAATGATTTCTCGATACTCATTTCTAACTTAACAGCTGCTGATGCATTGCAGGATCTGAAAAACTTTAAAACCATGGGGAGGACTTGCCCCTATGTGGCTCATCTTGCCCCAATCAATGGGTCTTTGAAGACATTCTCCTCACAAGGAGCTTAGAAACAACCTGTCATAATATGACCTTGAAATGGTTGCCCTAGTGCTTAAATATTTGCAGTTTGCCTCTTATTAACCAATTCCTGGAATGGGCAACTTCTGATTTGGAATTATCAGAGAATTGGAATCATTGGAGAATTGGACTCATTGATCTCTTTGTGGTAGCTTGCTCTAGTCTGAGTATCGAAGAGACTTCTTCTCTGATTAGCCGACTCTTGAGGTGACTGGCTTGACTATTGCTCAAAGTAATTTGCTTCTGTATGGACTCTTTTTTCCATATCAAGTTCCTCAACTGGATGCATTTGTTGGGATTCCTTTGATTCTAAATTGACTTGCAAATGTCATTGTTCAATCGAAATTGGCAATTTTTAATGGAACATTCATGCATATTTTGAAATCAGTTTTTTTATTGATATGATAGTGATATACAGTGGAACAGGTCAATGATCAAAACACAAAGTGGATCTAGCCATTCACAGGATAAAAGATGACGTGATCAACAAAAATGATTAACAAAGATCGTTAGGAGTCAGGTTAACGCAACCTTGCTTTAGTATGCTTTCAAAATAAACTCTGCCTCAATTAGGTCTTTTAAGGGTTGTAACGTGGCCTAGTTCACAGTTTTTTTGAAACAAAAGGATATAAGGCTCAAAATTTAGATTTAACCCACCCATTCTTCTTGATGAACTTCAGTCATACGTTCAGTTAGTTGACACACACATTCTACTTCTAAAAGAGTTCGAAGGTGTGATGATAAGGATAGGGATTCAAGATGAGATTTCTTAAAATGGTTGTCACCTTATTTTGTTTTTGTTGAGGATTTGAGGACCTTTTTTTTTTGTTTTTGATCCATAATTTTGCCTGTACCGTTTTTTTGAGGCTTTCGGTTCACCGGGATGCCCTAATTTTTGCCTAAGTCATTTTTATGGTATTAGACTTAGCGTGCTTTTTTTTTAATTTTTGCTAAAAGGTTGGCGACCTCCATGTTATTGGTGGACGATGATCAACCAACATAATTTATCTTGGATTTTCACGACTTCTCTGACACTTTGTCGTGTGTGAGAAGGATACATATGGTTGATCTCCTCAGGTGGGATGTTTTTCTCTTGAAATTGAATGCACAGTCAAATTATTTGAACACAACTACCCAGCCCCTGGTTAAGATTAAGAGTTTTAATTCCGAAAGAAACAACAACTTTTAAGCTCAAAGTGGTTGGCTAGGGATTAACTCCTTATATCTTCAGTGTTTGGGGATTTAGAAACAATGCCTTACAACATCGACAAAGTTTTATTTAAAAGCATACCAACAACAATTTTAGGTATCTGGTTTTTATCATTCTCCTTCCAATCTTTGTTAAAACAACAGTTTGAAAAAGACAAGTGAATGAGAGAAATATTTTTTGTTTTGTTTTTTAACATAAAAATGAAAAAAACGAGTGAATACGAATGGGTTAATTAAAAAATGAATAAACATTTCATTAATCTTACCGATTTAAAGAAACAACAATGCTTAAAAGAAAATACACAATCAACATGCAAAGAAAATACAACACAAAAGGCTGAAACAATCAAATGATTTCCAGCTTTAGGGAATTAACTTCAAAAAAGTTGATTCTTGCTTCACCTTCCTTGTACTGGGAAAAGGTTGATTCCAACATTTGGTCCCACGTCTTTGAAGCTCAAAATCTTGATGTCGATTAGCTCTTGAACCCTTGCTTTCAGAGGATAACATCCTTCCAACGAATGCCCTGATGCTCCCTCGTGGAACTCACAATGTGCATTAGGGTCATACCCAGAGGGGTATGGCTTCGGTATCGGGGGAAGAGACACAGTAACAACCAGACCCTTCTGCATCAGAGACATGAATAGTTGGCTGTAGCTCATAAATATTGGTTTAAAATTAGTTCTTGCCCTCCTATTGCGGTTCTGGTTGACTGGTGCATTGTGGTTCTGAGGAGCCCGGGGCCTTGGCTATTGATAAGGGCGAGCGATAAGCGCTGGTTGGTATGGAGGAGCTACTGGATTCTGCTAATACCTTGAGCGAAAGGCTGTTGATAAGGAGGAGGAACTACTTGATGATAATTGGACGCCACAACAACTACATAGGGTTGCTGACCAAACTGCATAGGATGAACGGGTTGTTGATAAACAAATAGTTATTGTTGCCTCTTCCACGAATGGCTTCTTCTTCGATTAGCAAACACAACATTTGTCTCACCTTGCTTCTTTTTCTGAAGATTTCCGGAAAAATTCTTGACATTGTTGTCGTTAGAAGTTCCAGCAGTATTTTTCATTTTCCTATTCTTCAAACCAAGCTCAACTTTAATGCCTATAGCAACCAAGCAATTGTCTCCTATCGGGAGCCATGTCCATATTGTACTTGTAATGCTTTATGAAAGCATCAGACAAGTCTTGAAAGCAACAGATGCAGCTTTGGTCAAGACTTAGGTACCATTTAGAGGGGGAACCCTTCAAGCTATCTTGGAAGTAATGAATCATGAGCTTCTCGTTTTCAACATGAGCAGCCATTTTTCGATAATACATGACGAGATGACTCTTAGGACAGGTATGGCCTTCGTATCTGTCAAAGTTAAGGGTCTCGAATTTTGCAGGAATTACAAGACCGGATACAAGACAGATCTCCCTAGTGGCAGCACCAGAAACTTGGTCTCCTTCCATTGCCCTCACTCTCTTCTCAATAGTCTGAGCATCCTCTTTAATGACCCTTATATCTTCATGTCTTTTTTCTTCATCATCAGACATTTCTAGAGCATACTGCTGATCTTCAAAGTATGGTTGTATGCATGTATGAACAACTGAAGGTACAAAAGCATGAACCATAGGGTAAGCCCCGGTGGCTACGTTTTAGATAGGGTTCTCAGAGTCATGGACCTTAGTCATATCAATGTCATGCAACATGCTAGCCGTTTTATGACAAGAGTGACGAAAAGGTCTCTTCTGAGCAGGGTTTTTATGTTGGTTGCAACAAGGAGAGATCCTTGGAGTCTAACATTACGCAATCACTAAAGCAGAAACTGGTTCTAAAAGGGGGTCCTAGAGTCATGGACATTTCATGAATCAGCGTCATGCGACATGCTAGTTGTCTTATAACGAGATCTACAAAAAGGGCTACTCTAGAGGAGTCTTCATGCTAGGCACACAAGGAGTGGCCCTTGGTGACTAACACTACACAACTTCTAAATCTAAACTACGTTTTCTCTCTTCTTTTTCCAAAGCTCGGGTGTAGAGCTTTAATCATGATATCAAATCCCAAAACCCACACATGAATTTATATACATATATAAAAATGCGATAAAGCAGAGATAAAGAAAACATATAATAATGAAGAAAAAAACAAATCTAACACACATACAAAAAACCTAACTAAAATAGGGTTGACTCACTTAAGGATGAGAAAGTCCCCAGCAGAGTCTCCATCTATCGTACCTCAAACAATGAGAACGACCTCGCGAAGCGCAATCGCACGCTCGCGGGATGGACTTAACAGAGTCGCCACCGATCTTTATTTATTCCCATAGAGGGAAAGGGAAAATATCAAATAAAACCCCTAAAAAGAAGATAAGGATATGGTCTTCGGAACCAATATCTGGGTTTGGGAGTCGGTTACGCAAGGGGAAGGTATTAACACCCCTCACGTCCGTTGTACTTAACGAGAACCATTTAGTTAGGGTCAAATGTATGTTAGCTTATGTTATTTTCTAATCTTCTACTTATTGAGATAGAAAAAGAGAAAAGAGAAATGTTTTTTTTTTGAATTTTTATTAATGAGGAGAACCTAAAAAGGTTTTTATTATTAGGGGGCCTGGCAAGATTTCACAATCATGCTCTTACGTATCTCAAAAGATAAATCAAGGCACATGTAATTTTGGGTAAAAAAAGGTTTGTTTGTTGGTCGATTTTAGCCAAAGCTATCTTGTATTAATCGACGAATAACATTGTTTTACCCAAAACAGGTGAGGAGCGGACGTTTGCATCACATTGAATGGATTTACGAATCAACATTCATGGGAACACGCCTCTTATCTCAACTCAACAATTGTGGATGAATCATTTCTTTGCATCATCTTAAGACAAGATGTCTTTCGTTTATGAAAAAGGTTTTTTAAGATTGCACAACGGCAAGAAAAATAGTTTGATTGGTTGGATGTATTTTAGGTGAATGACGAACGTTTGATGAGAATCAATTGTTCAGAGAATTACACAAGAATGCTAGATTCCAACGGCCCTTTCCCATTCAAGATTATCTTAAAAATTGTTTGATGGACAATAAACACTTGATAAGAATCAATTGTTCAAGAGTTACGCTAGAATGCTAGATCCCAACAACCCTTATTTGTCCAAGTTAATTATTAAGTGTTTTAAGGACGAAAGAAAAGAATGAATGGTTATCCCAAGACGCAAGGCTTGGGACCGATCATTTGATGGTTCTGCCAGAATGCTAGATTCTAACAGTCCCCTTCTCTCTGTTTATTTAAGAAAATAATTTTATCATTAGTAAAAATGATTTGAAAATAGTTTGAGATGATTTTGGATCAATGGAGAAAATTGGTTTTGAAATTGAATTTGAATGTTGAAATTATGGAAAGTTAATGAAATTGAATCGAAATGTTAGTGAATGAGATTATTTACATGTGTGAGAGTGTGAACATGGACACAGATAAAGAAATCAACTAATTAGTCGACTAAAACATATGAGAATGATTAAACAATTTATCAAACAATTTACTTAGATAAATGCACACAATTAATTAAACTAAAAATCAACTTATTAAAACAAATATTTAATTAATAAACAAACTTGTTAAATAACTAAATAATCAAGAAAATAGAAGAATAATAATAAAAATTAAAAAAGAAAGTAGAAACTAGGGGCGTAAACATCAAATTATTAGGCCTAAAGCAAACAATCACAAATCCACAATATATTCTCTAATTCTAATTGATTATATAAAATATATATATACAAGAAAAATGAAAAGAAAGAGAAAGTAAAAAAAAAACAAATAAAAAACTGTAGACAGGAGGGGAAGACGTGTCATCTGTCGATCATTAACCAACAAAGAAATACAATATCAACCATATGGCAATGCAAAAACATACAAAATAGAAAATAAGCAAAGATGGAAAATACAAACCTCTCCACTCTAAAAAATGATAACCAAATGGAGTAATAAACTCGCCTCTTTCAGCTTCATTGCTTTTGCAGAAACAAAAAAAAACACAAAACATGAAAAAATAACTCTTTCTCTCTTGTGATGATCTTCTTTTGTAGCTCTTTCTCTCTCTCCCTCTCCCTCTCTCCCTCCCTCTCTCTCTCTCTCTCTCTCTCTCTCTCTCTCTCTCTCTCTCTCTCTCTCTCTCTCTCTCTCTTTTGAGGGCAAGGTTCCTTCTTACTTTGTTTTAATGATGTCAAAACTAGGATATTTCGTACTTGTGTATTTTGGACGGTTCAAATCAATCCAATTTATCCTATTTAAATGTACCAATTTACACCAAAATTATATATCCAAAACAATTGGCAATTCAAACCAATATATATATTTAAAATTACAAACCAAAATTATATATACACCTATTTATAATTACAAATCATTACATTTTTTCTACAAATGCACATATTACTTATACTAGTACTTTTGCATCCAACCAAAGCATTGCTTCAAATCTACATTATAGGTCCTGAAAACACAAAGATTGTAATTCAATTAAAAGAATACATAAACAAAGTTACACATATTTAAATTCTCATCAATTAAAGTAAGAGTACAATATTATACCTTGTAAAATTCTGAGCTCCATAATGTATTGACACCAATCCTCTTTAATTTCATCCAATTGAGAAATTGAGTAATGAGCACACTTGCATTCTTCAAAGTACTACATAATAATATAACATAGTTTGATTTAGTTTTAACTATTTCATTAGACATGAGAGATATGTGTTAATATTAAAATAACTCATAAGTTGAATAGAAATATAATAAAGAAATCAAGTATATAACAAATTTTACCTCTTTCACTAACATCTCTTTCTTTTCTTGGTTGGAATAGGAATTACTTGTTTCTTAGCAATGCGGACGGATGAATGGATCCAAATTCCCTCGTTATGGTCATTTCTGATATATGACTCATCCGCTATAAGATCCTCATCTTGATCATTTCTATTCAACTCATTCCGTCTAATGCATGACTCATTCTCAACATCAATATCACATTGATCTACACCGCTATCATCAACCACTTTGTTAGATAGAAACACTATAGACCATATCGTACTCGTCGGGTCAGTGACATAGAACACTTGTCTAGCTTGAGATGCTAGAATAAAAGGATCATCTTTGTACCCCACCCTATTAAGATCCACTTGCAAAAATCCAGACTTATCCATTCGTATGCCACTACTATTTACCCACTTGCAACCAAAGATTGGAATCTGAAACTTCTCGTAATTAAGCACCCAAATATGCTCAATAACTCCAAAATATGACAGATTTGCATATTTGGGGTTTAAGTCCTTCATACTTGATATGTGCATTGCTTCAGCTAGGACGGTGACACCACTATTTTGCATAGTACTTTTATCGTCTTGTTCTTTGGTATAAAATGTGTATCCATTAATTGCGTATGCGCTATGAGAATACACATGCAAACTTGGACCATATGCCAAACATCTCAACCTTTCTGTTACTGAAGCAGGATCTGAAGAGCGCTTCGAATAAATATGATCCTTTAACCATTGTATGAAACTTTGATTGTGCTCTCGTACTATCCAATTTTCATTTCTGTTCTGATTTAACCTTCGGAGTACATCCTTGTGCATCTCAACATATGGCTCAACCTCATTATCATTGTGCAGAACATACAAATGCACTTGATCCCGTTCATCCCTTGATACTGTTACAATTTTATTTCCAATTAATTTTTTACCATCCTTTTTTTCAAAAATATGAGCTTTGGGGAGTCCAATCGACTGAACATTGGACAAATATTCAGTACAAAACTCAACCGCTTCTTCAACAATGTATCGTTCAACAATACACCCCTCTGGTCGACTTCGGCTTTTCACGTACCCTTTTAATATTTTCATATAACGTTCAGCAGAGTACATCCATCTCATATAAGCTGGTCCACACAACTGTGTCTCTTTCACAAGATGAACAACTAGATGTACCATTATGTCAAAAAAAGAGGGAGGAAAATACATTTCAAGCTCACACAAGGTAATAACTATCTCTTTTTGTAGTGTTGGTAAGATATCGGGATCGATTACCTTACTACAAATTAACCTAAAGAAAAAACACAAACTAGTTATGGCGCTTCTTATTTTCACTGGCAAAATAGAACGTATACCTATTGGTAGAAAGTGTTCCATTATAACATGGCAGTCGTGTGTCTTTAAACTCTTCAACGTGAGGTCTTTCATAGACACAAGTCTTCTGACATCTGAAGAGTATCCTTCTGGAACTTTAACTCCACTCAGAAACTTACACAATATTTTCTTCTCCTTTCTAGACAGAGTAAAAGCAGCAGGTGGTAGATATGTTCGTCTTCCTTTCTTCACGGGTGCTAATTCAGTTCTAATCCCCATCGCTACCAAGTCTTTTCTTGCTTTAAGGCCATCCTTAGTCTTTCCTTTTATATTGAGTAACGTACCAATAACACTTTCAAATACATTTTTCTCAATATGCATAACATCGAGAAAATGTCTCACATACAAAGACTTCCAATATGGCAATTCAAAAAATATCGACCTCTTTTTCCACCCACCTTTGACAACCTTATGTACAAAAGGTTTGCCAAACTCAGTACGCATATCTTTCACCTTTTTAAAAACTTGGTCACCTGACAACATAGGTGGAGCTCTACCTTGTTCGGTGTCTCCATTGAATTCTTGTCTCCACCCACGGTAGTGATGTTTGGCATTTAAGAATCTACGATGACCGAGAAAGACATTCTTATGACCAAACTCCAATCGCTTCGAAACTATTTTATCTTCACAAATAGGACACGCTTTTTCACCTTTTATGCTGTACCCTGATAGATTCCCGTAAGCTGGAAAATCATTAATTGTGCCAAACAACATCGCCCTCAAATTGAAACTTTCTTTCCTATATCCATCATAAACCTCCACACCGTTCTCCCACAATATCTTTAAATCTTCGATCAAAGGTGTCAAGTATACGTCTATGTCATTCCCTGGTTGTTTAGGCCCAGAGATTAACATAGATAACATCATGTACTTACGCTTCATGCATAGCGACGGAGGTAGGTTATAAATCATAAGAATCACAGGCCATGTGGTATGTGAGATACTTTGAAGACCATGCGGGTTCATTCCATCAGTAGATAATGCCAAGCGAAGGTTTCTTGCTTCTTCTCCAAAGTTAGGATAATCATTATCAATTTTCGACCACTGTGGTGAATCAGCCAGATGTCGCAACTTTCCATCAATAATTCTTTCATCTGCATGCCAAGTCAGGTGTCTTGCATCGGTTTCACTACGAAACATGCACCTAAATCTCGGTATTATAGGAAAATACCATAAGACCTTGGCTGGAGACAATTTTTTCTTATATCGAGACAAACCGCATTTAGGGCACTCAGTTAACGATGCATATTCGTTTCGAAACAAAACGCAATCGTTTGGACAAGCATGTATCTTATCATAGCTCATGCCAATAGAGCACAACATTTTTTTGGCCTCATAGGTTCGATTAGGAAGAACATTATCCTTCGGTAGCATTTCTCTCAAAAGGGCCAACAACTCTGTGAAACTTTTATCCGACCATCCATTGCCCGCCTTTAAGTTGTACAACTTCAATACCGCAGACAGTCTTGTGAATTTAGTGCAACCTTGATAGAGCGGTTTCTCTGCATCGCTTACCAACCTCTCAAACATTTCGGGACAATCATGAAGATCTTCTACAACTGCTTCTGCAATCTCTTCGACTCGATCACAATCGTATGTTTCCGTGTCTTTGTCATCTGAAGCATAGGTCGTATTACTTTTCCCCGTCGGTTCAACATTCTCGTTAATTTTCTCACCATGATGTATCCAACACTTATAACTTCGATCAATTCCATTCATCAGTAAATGCAATTTCAATCCATCTGCGTCAACCCTACCACATAACAACAACCCAAGCAAGGACATTTTATTCGATTGAGCTCTTCAGCGTCAACGTGTTGAACATCAAACTTAACGAAATCCAATACCCCATTCTCGTACTCTTTGGACAATCGATCGGCATCCATCCATTTTTTATCCATGGTTTTTCTACTTATTAAGGTCAACAAAATAACATTAATTCAACCATATTAATCAAGAAATGAACAAGTTTGATAGTGTTTGATATGTAACTGGTTGAATTTCTTATGTTTTAGTGAAATGTTTATGTTCATTATATTTGTTTATTAACTCAACCATCTCAAATTCTAGAATTTTGAGGCTTCAAAAACAAGCTTTGAATTCTAAAATTCAGAGCACATTTCCATCAATTTTAAGAGTTTTTTAGAAGATTTAAGAGGTGGAAAAAATAAAACTAAACTAAACTATTTATAAGTCTTAATATAAAATATGTTTTAAAATAGAACTCATTAACAAACTCATCAAACATACTCATCAAACATACACATTCACTACAAAACTTCATTAACAAAACTCATTAATAAACTCATCAAACATACTCATTCACTACAAAACTTCATTAACAAAACTTCAAACATACTCATTCACTACAAAAATTCATTAATAAAACAGTCCAACATAACTTCATTAACAAAACTCATCAAACATACTCATTCACTACAACATTGTAAAGCAACAAAACCCTACAACAACAATGTAAAGCAACAAAACCCTATTCTTCACAACAACGATGTACCTTTAACGACGGTAACAACGACAATGCAAGAACGAAATGTATCAGTTACAAAGAGCAGAAACGAACGACGACAATGAGTTCGCAACGGACGGCAATACAACGACAACAACGGACGGACGGCAATGCAACGACGGCAACAACGAACGACGGCACGGTGGAGGACGGTTGACGGTGAAGGTTTGAGTTCGCATGGGTTTTGAGCTCAGTTCGCAAGGGTTTTGAGCTCAGTTCGCAAGGGGAGAAGAAAGAGCGGAAATATGAAAATGAATACTGACTATTCATATATTTTAATTTAATTAGACCTTAGACAACGCTTTTCATAAAAACGCTTTCTAAGGTGGACCTTAGACAGCACTTTTAAAAGCGCTTTCTAAGGTTGGCCTTAGACAGCGCTTTTGATTTTTATTTTTTTTTATTTTTAAGACCTTAGAAAGCGCTTTTAAGGGAAGCGCTGTCTAATATTTTCCTTTAATTTTTTTTTTAAAATTAATAAAACTTTAGAAAGCTCTTTTTACCGAAGCGCTGTCTAAGGTCTTATATATTTTTTTTAAATTTATTAGACCTTAGAAAGCGCTTTTAACTAAAGCGCTGTCTAATATTTTCCATTAAATTTTTTTTAAAAATTTATAAGACCTTATAAAGCGCTTTTAACCAAAGCGTTGTCTAAGGTCTTATATTTTTTTGCGCTTTTATTTTTTTAAATGACTAGTTTCCTTGTTTTTAACTTATAGCAGTGCTTTTGTATTAAAGCGCTGTCTAAGGTGCAATGTTATAACTTACTTTTGTTGTAGTGCACCTTGTCTAACCCATGCATTAATAATTTACAAATGTGCATAAAGATCCGTATACATGTATTTAGACATATAGGATCATACATTATGTCAAAAATGAGTTTTGAGTAATTTTGATGCCTTAGGTTGACTCACACGGGTATAGGTCGACTGACACTCAAGAAAAATGGTGTTTGAAACTTTCTGGCATGCTTGTGTCGACCCAGGACTCCTTCAGGTCGATGCACACTGAAATGAAAAAGTTTGAAAAAGTCTCTGCCATGTATGCGTCGACGCATGGCTCCTGTGTAGGTCGACACATACTGTAAGAAACAAGTTTGAAGTTTTCTGGCTTGCATGCGTCGACGCATGACCTTGCTGTAGGTCGATGCATAGTCTACTTTTGTGTGCAATTTTGTATTTTGTCTTGATCAGGTCGACTCACAACTTTTGTAGGTCGACCTTTTGCATGTTTTCACTCATTTTTCTGTATCTTTGTGTTCCCAAAGTCTGTTTTTTCTGTTATTCATTCATATATATATATATATATATATATATATATATATATATATATATATATATGCATCATTTTGAAACGATGAAGAAAATTGAAAGATACATTGCATTGCTCTTCATATATATATATATATATATATATATATATATATATATGTATATGCATCATTTTGAAACGATGAAGAAAATTGAAAGATACATTGCATTGCTCTTCATCTTCACTCTCACAATTGCATTCATCAATAATCACACATAATCATTTTTATTGATTGTGCTTTGTCAAGAGTGATAACGTCCAAATGTAGGATTTGTAAATCGAGTTTGGGTAGAGAATCAATGAGATTTTCTTCAATAAAACCATTGGGGTTTTGTCCTCCAAGATCTAGGTAGATTTGGGGGGTTTTTGCACAAATCTTTGCATTACATATTCAGGCAAGTGAAAGCCTTGAAGAACAGTTAGTTCGGTCAAGGAAGTAGTGGTAACCCGAGGATTGTTTTGAAAGATTTGGGGTCAAACATCTTTCAATCGAAATCAGCTGAGTGAAAGACTTGAAGAACGAATGGTTCGGTCAAGTGAGTAGCGGTAACCGGAGGTTTGTTTGAAGTGTTTGATGTTCTTAATTCGGCTGGATTCAAGGGGAGAGAAGTGGTTAGGTTCAACTTCAAAATTTGGGTTAGATTGTTGGTTAGCTAGGACTTCTCTTGTATAGAATTTTGCAAACAGATATTATATATATCTCAATTCTAGTTTTAGAATTAGGGGCAGACGTACCCGAAGCGAGGACGAAAGGAGAACTGCCTAAACAAATTGGGCGTCGTTCTCTCTCTCTCTCTCTCTCTCTCTCTCTCTCTCTCTCTATCTATCTATCTATCTATCTCTTTACTTTACGTTGTTGACATTTGTGTGAAATCAATTGTTAGAAATATTTTGATTGATTTGTAGTGCTTTAAAACTGTTTAGAAAAAAACCATTGCAATCACTTTGATTGCAAGCGTGAACAATTCTGCACTACAATTTCAAAGGAAATTGGACTTGGTGTGTTTCGCACACCAAGTGTTCGACATATTGATAGCATACAAAATGTTCGTAAAATTGTCAATTCAGTTTTATTGTCTATAAAGCATTGGAAACTGGTTCACTTTAAGTGGTCTTTATTTGAATTGTTTGATTGGGAACCTTATTGATTACAGTATCTCATCAATATTATTCCATTCGGTTTCACATATTCGATCTTACCAATAACGGTTCGGTTAGATGATTTTTTGATCCAAGGCCGCTTCTGCACATTTTTAAAACAATTTTTAAGCACCAATTATTATTAAAAATTAATGATCTATTCACCCCCTTCTAGATCAGTGCCATCGTCTAACAAGTGGTATCACGCGCACTGGTTCATCTAGTGCTTCGCATATAGCTCATTAGAAAATGGCTAGCGAACCTAAAGGGGTGTACAATAGAGCGCCGATTTTTAATGGTGAAAACTACGGTTATTAGAAAGATTGTATGCGGGTGCGTATCAATTATATTGATAGAAAGGTATGGAACGTTATTCAAAATGGTCCTATTGAAATAACTATGACCAATGCAGATAATGTTATTGTACCTAAACCGGAAGCACAATGGAACGATGAGGATGAGAAAAAGTACAATTATGATTGGAAAGCTAGAAATATTCTCATATCCTCGTCGGGAGTTATTGCGGTGAGAATCGGATATCAAGCTATTGTATTAACTTGAAGCACAAATCTTGAAGTTCACCACCGAACTTTAATTTATCCAAAGGAAAGGGAAAAGATCGAATAAAACCCTAATTGTGCAATGTAGCAACAATGCAAAGAGATTTAAAGGTTTGGGGGTTGGTTATACTGAGGGAAGGTATTAGCACCCTAAGTATCTATAGTACTCTATAGGAACCTCTTGTTGTATTTGTGTTATATTTTTGTTTGTTTTCTTTTGATTGGGAATGTTCTAAGGGAAAAGACCTAAAGGTTTATTAAGTATGCTTTCCAAAACTTTGCGGTCTTGTGCCTACGAATTCTAACAAGGATGGAATCAGAGCAATCGTAGTTCACCTAAATAAGGGTGAAGAACACTTGATTATGATCAAGGTTCAAAAAGGGAGGTAAGTGTTCATAACAATAACACTTACATAGAGTCTACAACTCTATCCTAAGGCTAAGTTAAAAAGTTGGTGACTCTAACAAGGTCAAAAGGGGAAGGTTGAGGTATGGCTAAGCTACCTATAACATAAATTCAATGAAAGAACTTTTCCTTTGGATTTGGAAACAAAAGAGAATAAAGAAGGATGAAGGCTAATAAGATAACTTCACTTAGGGGTATCTTGATAAAGTTCAAGGCAAACATGTATAAGTCATAACAATACTTAAACATGGATATGATTCAAAGTTCAAACAAGACATGTATAAGTCAAAACATTACTTTAACATGGATAAGGTTCAAAGTTCAAACAAGACATGTATAAGTCAAAACATTACTTAAACATGGATAAGGTTCAAACAAGCATGGATAAGTCAAGGCATTACTTAAGCATAGATAAGTCAACGCATTACTTAAGCATGGACAAGGTTCAAACAAGCATGGATAAGTCAAAACATTACTTAAACATGGATAACAATTCAAAGTTCAAGGCAAACATGTATAAGTCAAAACATTACTTAAACGTTGAAAGCTCTTGAGGTTTGACTAAATTTTGGCAAAACTTGATGAAGAACAAGATGATCCAACATGAAGAATTCTTCCAGAGAACAAAGATGTCGAATGAAATGTCCCAACATGAAGACTCAACATCTGGACAGATATAGCAGGTTGTTTTAATTCTGTTCCAAGGATCAAGGCGCGTTTAGCAGTGGATCAAGGACAGAAGATTTGAAGCCCAAGACAGCTGAAGGTTATAAAAGAAGACTTAGACCTAGGGCTGTATAACAAATCTCTTGTAACACTTTTTAAAAGGGAAATATGGGTTTAGGGTTATAAAAGAAGACTTAGACCTAGGGCTCTTGTAACAAATCTCTTATAACAAATCTCTTGTAGGCTTTCTTGTGTTATAAGTCTCCCTTTGTATCGGTTGGATACGTTGTGGTAGACATAGATGTTTATACAGATTATAAAACCTTTAGGTAATGAATTGTATATTGTTCTTGGATGAAGCTTTAAAGCAAATCCAATAGAATCCAAGTAGGATTGTTAGTCAAGTGTGTTCGGCTAAACTTTGTATTGAAAGAGGAATCTTTCACGTAGAATGATACAGTTATTGTGACTATAACCGTTAGATATCACTGGAAGTGATTAAGGGAGTGAGATAGGTTTCTCTTATCTGGATGGAGTTCTTAGATAAAGTTTTCATTGGGTAGTAATAGGTAAACCAGAGGTTGTTTACTATAAACTGTAGTGGTAAAAATTATGAGTGTAAGCTATTGATTAAATTAACTCATAAACAAGAGTCACCACCGCACTTTTATTTTATCCAAAAGGAAAGGAAAAAGAGCGAACAAAACCTAAACAAGTTCTAAACAAGAACAAAACAGAGAATGAGGTAAGGAGGTTGGTTACGTTAAGGGAAGGTGTTAGCACCCAAAACGTCTATAGTACTCTATAGGAACCCTTTGAAATATCTACGCTTCTTGGTTTGAAAAGGTTTGTTTGAAAGAGATTGGGGAGATGAGAAGAGAAATATTTTTTAAGATTTTTGTGTTTGGAGAGACTTATCGCGTCATGCCTACGTACCCACAAAGTGAAATATTGGATCAAAACCTCGTAGTTCGTGGTACGAATAACAAAAATTATTGGTTATGATTCATTTTATCTTGAAAAGACAATTTGTCATTCTCAAGAGAGAATACTTAACTAATTACCCAATGGTATGTGAATGAGGCATTTGCATCACATTAAGATGGAGGATTTGCTTGGATAAGAATCAACATGACTAATCCCTTCAACATCATAGTGGAAAATGACCATACTTTACACAAAATACCATGGTTAGGAGCTTTACATCTCATCAAAGAAAATGACTCATGTCTAATCTTTTTGAAAAGTTTTAAAAGAAAAAGTGCATAAAAGCACAAAAAGTTTGAATGAGTTTTTGTATTTTTTATGTCCTTTTTGAAATGGTCAAAGTATGAATTATGTTGATTGGCATTTATTAAAGAAAACAAAGTTTCAAAATCACTTGACCGAAGTCAAGGTTTTATTATGAAAGAGGTTTAAGTTTTGAAAAAATAAGAAGGTATTGAAAAAGGGAGAATATTTTGAAAATTTAAGAAGGGGTGGAGAAGAAGAGACTATCCTATTGTATAAAGGTAAAAGCTAAGGATAAGAATGCTCTAACCACACAAGCAAGCTCCATAGCATAAGCATTCTTCCCTTTTTGATTTGGTCTTGATCAAAATAAGTCTTCAAAGGAGAACTTTAAGTATCCAAAATCCAAGGTTTTCCATCACAAACTTCCAAGCATAGGTTAGGATCCTAATTCTAAGTCCAAAGTTCCATGTCCAAATGCAAAGGATAGTAACCATAGTCCAACATTATGAGAACAAGTTTTTAGGGGATTTAAGCCTTTATTAATGTTTTTGGTCCAAATGGACAAAAGGAAAAGAGCATAAACATAAACAAAAGGTCCAAGTGGACAAAGGGAAAATAGTGGAAACATAAACAAATGATATGATATGATATGATAACATAAAGCATAAAAAATAAAGAGAGATAGGGAGCAAGAAGGAATCATAAACAAAATTAGTACAATAATATTGTTAGTAAATTAGTGATTAGTTGTTAGAACAAATGATCAATAATGATTGAATAATGCACTTAGGTCAAGGTTAATGAGAACTCATTAGAGGATTAATAAGACCAAAGCCTCCTAACAACAAGTTTCATAGGTATTGAGCCAAAAGACAAATAATCAACCATCCTTGGGCTTGCAAGCATAAGTTTGGGCCACGAATGATCATTTTTCGTTACGGGGCACATGTAGCGCTATGTTAAGCAATCGTAGCACAATCTATTAGGAAGATCATACTATGGGAGGCCGATCAATAACGATGTTAGTGCTAATGCATGCTAGAGAAGTGATATGTAGATCACTCTCCGAAAGCAATACCACATGAAAAGAAAAGAGGTAACGATCTCATCTTCATCAAGAACTTAAAATAAGTTCCAATGGTATCGAAGATTATCATCGATCAAAAGAAAATGAGAAATAGATGAAAAAATGCCAAATTGAACCACACAAAGTTGTAATCCAAGGAAAAAAAACAAAAGGAAAGGGAAGGAAAAGGAAATAGAACCAAAACAGTCCTAAAAACAAGCAAAAATCACATTCTGGCCACTGTGTAATCGATTACCCTAATGCTGGTAATCGATTACCACTGTTAAAAAGGCAAATCCAGGCCGCAGAAAACAGGGTGTAATCGATTACCACCAGGAAGATAACCGATTACACCTGCTAAAACAGCAACAAAACAGTTTGAAATGTGTAAAAACTTGATCAATCATTTCTTCAAACACCTCATGATCAAGGATACAATTGTGTACGGAAATTCAAGTAAAACAACAACAAATAACACCAATGGAACACAAATTGTAAGATCCGAAGATCAAGCAACAAGAATCAACAATAGATCACATTTTGAAGGATGTATCAAGAGCAACAATGGTGGATCAAGAGTTTACCACTTCAAATCTGAAAATTCTTCAAATCAAATTCAAGAACCACACTCCAAAGCCTTGATCTACAGAAATTGATAATGAAGAAGTGAATGGATGAAGGTTTAGCTCAAAGATTAGTAAGTTCTAATGATGAACTTACTAACTTTCAATGGAAGAAAGAGCTTTGGTGAATTTGGTAGTTGGAGAAAATTGAGAGAGTCAAGAAGAATTTTGACAAGGTGAATTTGGCTATCAAAAGCTTGTGAAATGAGGCCTCTATTTATAGGATTTAAGCTTGGAAATTTTGGTGGTTTGGAAACAAAATTAGGATTGGAATTGGAATTTTGGAGGTAAAATCAAAATCAAGTGGTGATTAATGAGGGTGTATGGTGGGAATTAATTATGATGAGGTAGGGGAATTAAAATGAGGTGATCTAGAATATTCTCAAATGATGAAATTGGTGCCAAATGCTGCTGAATTTGAATTTGGCACATTTTTCTCAAATTTCCCACGTGGTAATCGATTACCCATATAGTGGTAATCGGTTACTTCAGTGAAAAAAATGGGAAAATTGCCTTTTGATTGCACTGCTGTGACTCTGGCTCGATTCTTCTTGCTTGTCAAAGAAGGCATGGAAATAAACACATAAACCTTGGAGTCTATTGAATAATAATGAATTAAATCTTGGAAACTCTTGATCAGATGATTTTTTTGAATTGTTTGCAGATCAACTTTGACTTTTTTCAGATGAAATTCAATCGAGCTGAGGAACTAATTTTGGTATCCTTGATCCAAATTCTTTCTGAAAAGTTAGTAAAGAAAAAAAAAACAAACATATTTTTGGATTTTAGTTAATGGTTAGTAAACATAAACATAAACAAACATAAAGCAAACAAGAAAACATGGGTGCTCGGTGATCTCACTCAAGAACAAACCTTCAGAGGAGGGCAATAGAACCAAAACTTGTGATCTTGTTTGTGATATGAGATGCAAATGATAAGTGGGATATTAGGGGTAAAAATTAGGGAATTACATAAACTAGAGGTTGTTTACATAAAACTATACTACTGATAGTGGTTTCTTCTTCCTGGCTTGGTTGCCCCCAGATGTAGGTGAATTGCACCGAACTGGGTTAACATATCTTGTTTTATTTATCATTCTGCAACTTTACAGTTTAGTATTTGCTTATTGATTAACATGTTGTGACAGATATTGAAACATCTGTCATGACTCTGTTGCTGATATTCGAAGTGTCAGCTTGATTATTTTGCCATTGTTTTAAAGTTATGTAGAGAACAATGTCGTGACATGTTGTTAGGACATATGTAATCTGCATGCCAAAATTTCAATTGGTATCAGAGCAGGTATCCTGTCTGTTTCTGGATGAGATCTTGGGAGTTACTTTCTGGCTCATTAAGCAAGGTGTGTGTTTGTGCGATCAGTCCATTCATTAGATATCTAGAATAATTGGTATTATATCAAGGATGACAGCTACTAGTTGGTTGTCTTTTGCTTCAGTGAAGATGTTCTAGCTGCTGCAGGTGTTGAGGTTCTTTTCTGCAAGGTGTCCTCTAAGATGTCTTGACATCTTGACTGGAGCCAGTTGAAGATGTGTTGCTGTTCCGCTGCATGTGTTTCTGATGAAAGGACCTTGGTAAAGGTAGATTGAAGACTCTATTTATCCTCTTCAAATATTTTCCATGAAGGTGTCAACATCTATGGAAGTTTTAGCCGTTCCAGCAGGGAGTAATGGAATGGAGAAAGTTGTTTGGTGTTGTTTGCCTTTGTTGACTTGGTACTTGGAAGTTTGGCATCATCAGGTATTTTGAAGTCAGAAGAGGAGAGTTCTAAGTTATCAAATTCATGGTTTATGAAATTGATAAACTATCCTTATCGCATTTTTGAAGATTGACTAAAGACACTTGAGATCTCTCTCAAGTCCACTCATAAGACATCTCTATTCGTGATTAGATGAACATGAAAGATAATCTTGTTTTCTTTCTGAAGATAGTCATCTGGAGTTCTCTAGTGATGATAAATGTTCATCATCTTGAAGATAATGGGAGGTGATTTATTTTCACCATCCATGATTTGCAAGGGTTTCATCAGCAAGAGAAAGTCATAGGTAGGATGAGTCAAGGGTGTCAGCCTTGATGTCTCAACAATTTGCTTGGCACATAAAGATACTTGCACTAAAGAATACTTATTGGTATTACTGAAGTGTAAATATTCATTGAATGGTCTTCCCTACAAGATGTGTGGTTTATTAAACAAGGATTTAAGATCAATTGCTACTTGTGGAATGCACAAGTATTTAATTGGTTATCCATGTTCTTAAAGCTCAAGATTGCTGGAGTTCAGGAGGTGCAACATTTCTCGTTGCAACAACTCAAGGACTAACATTGGTGGATGATCCAAGAAGGTTTTCTTATAAGGATTTAAGTTCACTGCTATTTGTGATATTCATAAGTATTTAATGGATTATACTTAGTTGATGATCAAGGAAGATGAAGCCAAGGTGTCTCATCAGTTGTTGCATCATCAATGCTCAAGTATCTGGTCCTTGGATCTGTTTGGACTACTACAAGGATCTGATGCTCAACCAGATGTTGAAACATCCCATCAACAGAGTTTGTGCATAATCTTGCTGATTCAAAGAATGAATCTCTAGGACAAGGGAGGGGAGTAGCTTATGCTCTGGGAACCAAACTTTTGTGTGTTGACATAAAGTGTTGGGAACCTTCTTCTGGTTGGATCTGTAGAGGCACATAATCTGACTAGGAAGTTTCGTGGCAAGAAACTTATCTAGAGTATGGTGCTGATGGAAGTGAAGATGAAGATATCTTAATCTTGATGAATATTGCTTGGATCAGTTTATTTCTGATCTAGGTGAATTAGAATGCAGCTGCTGAGAGCATGTGATCCATTTCAACATGGAGCTTCTGGATAAGTGTCCAGGATAATATCTCTAACATCCTGAAGATTTATCTTCTTAAAATAAAGCTGGATTTCTTGTAGCTGTTGTCTGGTGTATTCTTGTGACTACTCTTTCCTAAAGAATCATGCTTTGGCATGTTTGGTTCTTCTCAGGATGAGTTCTTAAAGCTGGTGCTCTTCAAGGTATCTGGTCTTAAGATTTGTTGTGGATCATTAACACAGGATGAAGGTTGTCTACTCAAACTTGATATGTTAATCAAGTCTATGAGAGCATGGAACTCTTGTTCTGTAGAAGTGGAGAAGTTCCTCAAGATGGCATTTCTGTGGGGGAGTTGATCAAGACTGTATCAGACAGACTTGAGCTTATCAGTTGGAAGTCATGACATTGATGTCAAAATCAGATGTTCTAACATCAGGGTTATCATCAGATTGTTCCTTATGTGAGATCTGATTACAGTGGAGGTTTATCATCTTGAGAGAAGCTGATCTTCTCAGATGTGATTGGAATGGATGCTTCAAAAAGCCTATGCAGTGTATAGGAATCGTAGAAGCTAGTATAGGTTACATTTCATAGTCTTAGTGTATCTAAGATGTCTTGCTTTGGAGAAAGTAGGATGTTTGCTAAAGACCCAGATTCTTGGTTGAACTAAGAGTATTCTGTCTCTTGGAAATACGGAGGAAGCTATGTGACACTTCTTTGTTTAACCATAGTCACTTGAATCCAAGATGTGTGTTTCATCTTGTCCTTGGAAAAAATTACCTTTGTGGAGAAGAGAGGTTGTTTGAAGACCAAAGGAGGAGCTGGTTTTGCTCTTGTCTTGCTAATTGTGGAAGGGATCTTCGCTTAAGAAGCTTGCTTTGGTGGGAGTTTGAGAGTTTATTTTTCTCTACAGTTGTATGGAATTCTTATTGATCAAGTTGGTGAAGCTATGTTCTCTGGAGATTTTTAGATGGATTACTATGCAGATAGTAAGTCCAGTTGTTATTGTATCAAGAACCATAATGTATGGTGTTTGTGATATGATCCAGATGTCCTAACTAATGTTAGAACATCATCATGTTTTATGAACTTGGAATTCAGATTGTGGAAGCTGATATTCACCAGTTGAATCAGAAGTGTTCTAACTTATCATACAGAAGAATGATGAGGTGAAGACTGTCTTGGATTATGGGGTGTCTATCTGGTAGTCTGACTCTTATTGAGGTTAGAATGCTTGTGGAGATGTGGTTTCTTCTACTGCAAGTATCTCTAGAAATAAGTGGATCAGTTTAGTGCTTGTGATGCAAGTAAGCTGAGGATTTTTGGAGCATGTATTTGATGTCTTTCAAGTGTGAATGACATCTGGGCTAGCTAACAAACTAAGAGATTTTGTATGTCTCTTTGAGGAATGTGAGCATTCCAGGTTTAATTGGATTTATTCTCAAGGAACAAGGATATCTATGGCTGTAAAATTCAAGGTGGATTTGTACAGGGTATGGATGGGTTCATGATGAGAGGGATCAATGGTGATTTTGGTCTCAATCCAAGAGTTTGTTGGTTATGGTACAAGGATGGTAATCCTGGTACTTTCTCACTATATGAGCATGAAGTTGGTCATGTGATAACATGTGGTGATTTTGGGTGTTTCTTGTTGGAAGAAGCATCGTTTATGAAAGATAGGGGGATAACTTCTGTCTGTTGGGCGTACTTTGTGGTACATAGATTGCTTGTGGATCAAGCAGTGAGTGAATGCATTCAGTAGGTGTGTTGAACAAGGAGTGAGCTCTTGAAGACATGAAGATGAGTCTTATGTTTTCCGTTCACTTTAAAGTGTTCTTCTTACAAAGGAGCACTAGTTATCTTTGACAGGGGGAGTTGGATTTCTATCTAGGATCTGTTGCTGCAGTAGTGCAGTTGTTTATCAAGATTGTTTGTAGTTTCAAGCAGTTTGTGATAAGATACCTCTGATGAGGGTGTAATGTCAGAAAAGATGTCATGACATTGTATTACTGGTATAGTTCTGGGTGGACTTGACTGGTGGATTTTGGTTTTATCATTAGGATGTCAATGGATTGAATCAGAGATGTACAAGCTTCTTGGGAGTGTCCTGAGAGTCATTGCTTGTATCTGGGAGAATTTATTTTTCTCGGTAGAATTAGATAAGACTCATGGGAGTCTTTGTTGTTAACTGGGAGATGTTTGAAGGAATGTCTTAACATCTTGGTCAGCTGTTTTTTTTTACTTCTGGTTGAAAGGAGTATTCTTGGGGCTCATTGAAAGGCATTGTGACTATGCTTCAGAGTTTACAAGATGGACTAAACAAAGTCTGACAAGGTGTCAGAACATTGTTTAGGACGTGTGGCTATTTCCAAGCTAACTGTCTTGGACAGTGGAGAGTGCGTCTTAGAGAAGGCGTGTTAAACATGTGTCTTGATACATGCACATTCTTTGGACGGTTCCTCTTTAATAAGAAACAATCAAAAGTGTTTTGGCCAATGCACTTTTTTTTAAAGTTTCATTCCTCATTTAATGCTCTCATTGAATTGACCTTCATTATTTTCAATGGTTAATTACATCCTAAGGAAAACGCTCAGGTATATAAATAGGGTTTTTGGCTTCGACTTGTCTCGGGTTATCTTTTCTGTTGTCCTGTGTTCTCATGGGATTTATTCGCCTTTGGGTATTGATCTGTATTGGACATCTTTGTCAATTTTTGGCTAAAAAGAGGGAGAAAAGTACAGGGGTTGAGTTTGTTCTTGCAGTTAGTTTGCAAGGATGTTGGATAAGATGTTATGACATTCTATCTGAGTCTCAGGTTTCCCTTTTGTTCTGAGTCCTTCCTTTGTGTCCTGTGATCTGAGTTATGAACACAGTCATGTCCTGTGTTCTGAGTTACCCAGAAGGAGTTTTAGCCAAAATTTGTCAAAAGGGGGAGATTGAAAGCTCTTGAGGTTTGACTAAAATTTGGAAATACTTGATAAAGAACAAGATGATCCAACATGAAGAATTCTTCCAGAGAACAAAAATGTCAAATGAAATGTCCCAGCATAAAGACTCAACATCTGGACAGATATAGCATGTTGTTTTAATTCTGTTCCAAGATTCAAGGCGCGGTTAGCAGTGGATCAAGGACAAAAGATTTGAAGCCCAAGACAGCTGAAGGTTATAAAAGAAGACTTAGACCTAGGGCTGTATAACGAATCTCTTGTAACACTTTTGAAAAAGGAAATAAGGGTTTAGGGTTTTAAGAGTCGTAGGTTTTCTTGTGTTGTAAGTCTCCCTTTGTATCAGTTGGATATATTGTGGTAAACATAGATGTTTATACAAATTCAGAAACATTTAGGTAATGAATTGTATATTGTTCTTGGATGAAGATTTTAAGAAAATCAAATAGAATCCAAGTAGGATTGTTAGTCAAGTGTGTTTGGCTGAACTTTGTATTGAAAGAGGAATCATTCAAGTAGAATGATACAGTTATTGTACCTATAACTGTTAGATATCACAGGTAGTGATTAAGGGAGTGAGATAGGTTTCTCTTATCTAGGATGGAGTTCTTAGATAAAGTTTTCATTGGGTAGTGATAGGTAAACTAGAGGTTGTTTACATAAAACTATACTACTGATAGTGGATTCTTCTTCCTGGCTTGGTAGCCCCCAGATGTAGGTGAATTGCATCGAACTGGGTTAACATATCTTGTGTTATTTATCATTCTGCAAATTTATAGTTAAGTATTTCCTTATTGATTAACATGTTGTGACAAATGTTGAAACATCCGTTGTGACTCTGTTGCTGATATTCAGAGTGTCAGCTTGATTATTTTGCCCTTGTTTTAAATTTATGCAGAGAACAATGTCGTGACATGTTGTTAGGACATCTGTAATCTGCATACTAGAATTTCAAACATGGTATCATTCAAACAAGCATGGAAAAGTCAAAACATTACTTAAACATGATATCAATTATAAACAACACTCAAACATGGTGTCAATCATGAACAAATCATAAGTGAGGGAGAAGATATTCATACATGATATCCTAAACAAGTCAAAGGTAATGTTCAAACATGACATTAATGGAAGATATCAAATAGATGTTCAAACATTACATCTACTAGGGTAAATGCTCAAACATGACATAGGAGATATGATAAAGGAAATGACATTCATGCATGATATCATAAACCTAAACAAATCAGACATAGTGAAGACATGCACAAGACATGGTTCAAACATGAGATGTCAAGGCAAGTTAGGAGGCATGTGAGCATGAACAAAGATGTAACAACATCAATCAAAGATGCATTAAGTCAAAAGAGTATGCATGACATGGATATATCATCATGAATATGAATAAGTATGAATGACATAAATATGGATGAACATGTATATGCATGAGTAAGACATGGTTTAGACATAACATTACTTAATCATGAAAACAAATTAAGGTACATTCAATCATGAAAACAAGTTAAAGTATTCAATACATACAAGATGACAGCCAAACATGCACGTTAGGGTTCATTATGATCATGATCACAAGTTAAACATCACATAAAGTTTTGAACATGCAAGCATACAAGTTATACAAAAACATGTTATCATGATTTTAAAGCTTTTATGAACACATTAACAAAGGTAAACCCAAGGGCATATATGTACACAAAGGTTCAACAAGACATGGAAGAATGACATATGAATCATGCATCAATGGCAAAGCAATCAACAAGAGTTCATGGCATATGCAAAACATACATAAAAAGAATCAAATCTTAGTCAAAACCAAGAGAGACATGTCAACAACATCAAACAAGGTTCATACAAGGTGTACAACATTCATACAAGTCATGGTGATCAAGAAAAATCAAAGAATCAACCAAAGAAATGCATTTGAAACCATAAAACAAACCTAAAAAGGTGCCTACTTTGAACGAGCATAAGAGCATGAAAAATTAATCAATTCTGGAATTTCTTCACACCATCATAAAATAGGAAAAATTATGAACACATAGCAAAAAGAGTGGCTAAAAAGGCTTAGGGAGCACAAAGTTAAGGGTCTTTGAAGTTGTGAAAAAGTAACAAAATAAATGGCAAAAAAATACAATGAATAAAATGGGTCTAGGGCGAGGGGGGATTTGAACCCCAGACCCAAGGCATACAATCTCTTAAAACGCACGCTCCTTGCCACGGGGGTGTCTGTTTCATCCGGTCATTAAACACAAAGATAAATATATATTTTAAGAATGCATCAAAAATGGGATTTTTGCCACCTCATCACCACCTTCATCATGCACTCTCCTTCTCTCTCTCTCACTCCTGCATATCGTGTTTTCCTTTCTCTCATGCAACAACAATTTTTCATTTTTCTTTCAAACTTTTAACAACAATAATTCATTCATTTCTTGATCATTTTTCACAAAATAAAAATAAAAATTGCTTAGAAAAATCCAAGGAACACGATGGTGCCATTATTAAGACCTAAAACTTAATGGCTAGGGCATACTAAGGTAAAAACCAGATCTGAACCATAAGGTTTCTACCAATAAAAACTCAATGCATGAGCATGGTATAATGCATATAGTAGCAAGAATATAGCAAACACAGTATGTACTACATTTTTACTTTAATAAATACTCAAGAATGATGTATGAATAAAGATATCAAAGTGTGAAACTGTTACCTATTGGAGAAAGTCCAATGCTTCTTCAATAGAGTTCCATCAAGAAAAGAGAGATCTTATAAGCCTCCTAGGTCTTTATGAAGAGTGTTTGAACAATCACTTTGGCCAGAAACAACTTGTATAACCTCACACGAATATTTTTGCAATATTGAAGAAGTGAAATGGTGAATGGTATAAAGGATGGTACAAAACCTATTCAATGGTATGAACAAGTTCTAACAAGTGTTTAGAGATGATTTGTGGTGTTTGTTTGAAGAAAACTCCCGGGGAAAGTGTTTGACTCAAGAACTTGCAAAACATGAGGTTTTTGCAAATTCTGTTGGAGAGAGAGAATGTTGAGGTTTTGTAGAGTGATTGTTGTGTTTAGAAGCTTGGGGGATCCCTCTATTTATAGGGAACGAGTGGGAGCAAGGGCTGATCAGAAACAAGAGTTATCAAGTTATGGTTTTGGTTGAGAATGAATGAGGAGTTTCATGAGATTATGGAGTTCCAATGCAAAGGTACAAGTGTGTAGGGTGGTTGGGATGTTGCTTCTGAGTTTAGAAAAGGTTTGAGTGAAGAGCAAACATTTGTAGAAGCTCAAGGAGTTGCTTTTGTGGTTAAAGTGGCTTTTCAAGAATGGAAGTGTTCACTTTCTTCCCAAAATGGAAAAATCCCATGAACAAAGGCTTAAACACTTGGACAATGCCTTAAGAACTTGTGTAATATTATGATTAGAGGTGGATTTGCAAGTAACCAGGCCTGCAATCAAGGGATTTGCAAGTTTAGAATGGTTTTAATCCAAGAATTCATCATGAAGATGACTTGAAATTCAAGTTTGGAACCCTAACTTCCCATTTTCGAAACTGTCAGCTCATGCATGGGGAAAAAATGTACCTGTACTTTTTGGAAATCCCAAGACATGCTCTACAACTTTCATGTTTTAAGTTTTTTTGGAATAAAAATGGATCATGATGAAAAATGGCTCACAAGTTGGTTACTTTTACAAGGCATATTTGTCTCAAAAATTTTCTAAGTGCTGGAAATCAATTTTGAATGAAACACTAACTTCATGGCTTCATAACTTTAAATCTAAGCACTTTTTGGGAATTAATCCTAACTGGAAAAGTTGTAGTATGTAAAGAGCTCTTCAACTTGATCTTTGGAGCAAGAAAAATGGATGCTTGGATTGGGAGTCATAACTTAGAAAAAAATTCACTTTCTTCAAAGTTGCCCTTTTTACAAGTAACCTCAATTCTCTTGATTTTTCTTGATCAAACTCAATCATCAAACATTTTTTCAATGAATATTGACTAGAGGAACTCATATCTGACCAAAAACCCTGAAGTAAAAGGTTTAACTTTTCAGTGAATGCCTTATGTATCAGATGAACTTTCACTTCTTGATCTTCAATTAATCCAATCTCTTGGGCTATTTGAACACCATGGATGAACTCCAAGGGTGTATTTGAATATATTGAATCATGTATAAAGGTTTGAGGTCATGCCTTGATCAAAAGTCAAAGGTGCAGTTGACTTTGGTTAACAAAACCCTAATTTATGGCCAGATGAACTTGGGTCTTGAAGGACTTGTAATGAAGCCAATTTACCTTTGATATTTGATGAAGGGAGGTCTCTTAAGTGTATGGGAACTTGTTTGATTGATGATCCATCCAAAACCTTGACTGATAAACCCTTTGAGCCTCTTAGGGCAAACCCTAGTTCACAGGTGAACAAAAAGCAAACAAATTCTTGATAAATTGGTTAGCTATACAATGAATGATTGACCTAGAATGTTGTGTAAATGATAATGGAATCTAGGAGTAATATTTAGGGTATGACAGGAGTTGATGAATACTATAGAGTTTCTCATTGTACTACTGATAAGGCTATTTGAGACGCATTACAAGTTGCCCATGAGGGAACTAATGATGTCAAACTAGCTAGAATCAATACTTTGACACAAGAGTTTGATATCTTTCGCATGAAGCATTGTGAAACCATTGCAGAAATGCAAAAGAGATTTACTCACCTAATTAATTGTTTAAATTCACTTGGTAGACCCTGAAGGTGTGAGAATACACAAGAAATTGGGGTTTGAATTGGGTTTTTAAAATGAAATCTTTTCGTGAAACTCAAACAAACATCACAAATAAACTAGCAATATAGAAAGACACACGATATATCCTGGTTCACTTGAAAACTATCAAGTTAATCTAGTCCACCCGCTAAGGTGATTTCGCCTTATACACAAAGACTTAATCCACTATAACCAAACTGATTACAACTTCTAGTGACTAACATACATAGACTAACCCTCTCTTCTTAAGGATTCTGACCTAACTGGTCCCTTAAGGAATACAAACAACTGTTTGATCAAATTTTATGTTTACAATGAAATGCTTCTACGCAAGCTGATATAAACACAATTTCTAGCTCAAACTAACTTAGAGAAAAACTATATAGTATGAACAATGTTTCTTCTTTGTATTGTGGTGCTTTACTGTTCACTCATGTGTTTCTCTATCTCGTATCAGTGTCTTCTCTTTTGTATATCAGTATCACTCATGAATTTCAACGTCTCATATTTTTCTTCAAGTAATCAAGTCTTTATATAGCCAGAAAAAGATTCGTTGGATGGAAGCTCAGGAATATCATTAAGATTGTTGGCAGCTTGAAATAATGTCGTTATGTAGGGATGAAAATCGTACACTAAAGTTGTCTTTTGTACCACCAAATTAGGGTAGTGGAATGGTAGTGGAAAAGAACGTGTTTGAGATGTACTATGTACTATTTTCCCTCCCAGACGTTTCATAATCTTATGTTCATCAGAGGCTTCTGAATAGAGAGTTAATTGAAGCATGAGAAGAATATATGATCACTGGGTCTTTAGAGTCTTGAGTCATCAGAGTCTTCAGAACTTGTTCAGCAGAACCTTGTCTTCAGAGTCTTTAGCACTCAGTTTTCAGAACCTTTAGTCTTTAGAAACTTAAGTCTTCAGAGTCTTCAGAATGTTGTTCAGCAGAACCTTGTCTTCAGAGTCTTCAACACTTAGTCTTCAGAAACTTAAGTCTTCAGAGTCTTCAGAATGTTGTTCAGCAGAACCTTGTCTTCAGAGTCTTCAGCACTTATTCTTCGGAAAACAATAACTTCAGAAGTTGGAAAGCCTTCAGAAGTAAATTATCAAAGTCATATTCAGAGGCAGAATCCAAGAGAGCATTACAGCAGCAACATAGAGTCTTCTTAGAGTCTTTCTGAATTTGAGTAGATAAGAAGCAAACTGGCTTCTTTGTGCAGAAGCGACTTTTGATCAGATAAGAGTGACATTCCACATTATCTCTATCAGAGTCAGAGCTATCTTTATCAGAGTCAGATCCTATTTGTCAATTCTTCAGAATACAAACGTTAGAGTACCAAAATTGTTCTCACACAAATACTACTTTGTTATTATCAAAACTTTGAGATAACTTACAGAACCAAATCTAGTTTTAACAATCTCGCCCTTTTTGATAATGACAAAACAATGTATTTTGATAAAAAAATTGTACGAAGATGATTAATAGGAAATGACGCAGATAAGTTTAGAGAAAACTTCCCTTTATCAAGCTCCCCCTGAATCTAAGACTTAAAAAAAAATCTTATCAGATTAGGGATACCAGAGCCTGATTATAAGGATCTAGTCAGATCCATAATATCAGAGCTTGATTATAGTGGTAATGGAGTCTAAAATTAGAGCTTGATTGGTTAGATCAGAGCCTGATTAATATCGGAGTCATATTGTTAATATAAATATTGTTCCTGAAAAGAATTCTAAGACACATTTGCAATAAAAGTGTTAGAATGTTAGAGCTATGACTCAGAGACAAGATATTTATCAAAATAACTTTCCATTAAAATACTCCCCCTTTTTGTCATAATCAAAAAAGGGTAAACAATGGTTAATGCAAACATTTGGATTTAATTCAGTACATCTCCCCTTTGATGGCAATCATAAAGAAATGCAATAAGATAAGATAGATGCAATAAAGATACTTTTTATTGATTAAACAAAACACCAGAGGCGAGGTACAAAAGCAGGACACAAAACAAGACAACCACAAAACAACAGACAGAAGCAACAACGATTAATCTAAGTCATGAAAAGAGAGACCAAAACAGAGAGACCAACAGAAACACCCGTCAACCAACTATCAGAAATCCTCCACCTCATCAACCCTTTCACACCTTTCTTTATCCATTGCATTCTCTGGTCCAAGTATTCTGGCTAGACTGATGATTTCAGCCTTGAAGAATAACTCAGAAAGAATTCTTCCATAGGGTATGAAGGACTTGTACTGATTTCTGGAGATTTCAACACAGTTCTTCAGATGATTGAAAATGGTTTGAGGAAGGTTCACCCAGACATTGTACATCATGAAGTAGATAAATAGTTTATCATCATGAGTCAAGGTATTTTTGGCCACTCCTCTGGGTCAAAAGTTGGTAAGAAAAAGTTGAAACCACATTTTACCAGTGGGAAGGAGCCCTTCAGGATTATAGGGTTCATATCTGTTACGAGACACATCATGAATTATAATGAGATCCTCAACAAAGGAATAGGACAGATGAAAATCTTCAACAGTGACTCCAGACTGAACACAATTGATGGCTTGGGCGATGGAGGTAGGTGTTATGATGACGGGAACACCAAAAATAGAAGACCAGACAGAATAGTTGGCTTCTCCAATCTGTGCATATTTCCAGAATTCCTTCAACAGGACAGGATAAATGGGTCCATGCAGGATTGCGTAGTGTCCCGACCACCATTGAATTTGCATGTTGGTAGATATGTATAAGCTTGAGTCTCTTAGTTTTAGGAGGTTTGGCCTTTTCTCATTGATGACTTCCATAACTTCGTCATTGCCAAGGAAAGTTTTGATAGACATAGTGAATGAAAAAGGATAGGAATGAAAAGCAAGTTGAGTAACTGATGAAAAGTTATAAAGAGGAGTGTGGTATATAAAAAGAAGAAAAATGTGTTAGAAATAAATGGCAATAAGGATTAGATGAATTGAAACAAAAATTCATCATTTCCAATACAAGAGATACAAACAAAAACAAAGAATGATAAAAGAGTGTATCAGTCTCCAAAAGATCACAGATCAGGTATACGTTATTCAAATCTTGACATCATTCAATAAATACAAATAAATGATTACTTGAAAGTGGGAAGAAAGAATCTGACAAGGAATAAAGGTTGGGAAGAGAAGAGTTTAGTTTCAAGAAATCTTTGTCTTACACACAACTTAATGAATGCATAATAAAGGGGGAAGACGTAAATATTTTAAACTATTCTCAAGTAAATTATCAAACCCAATGCGTTAAAACATGATTACAGCAATAATAAGGAATATTAAGGAGTAATTACTTGACACCTAGTCTCAAGAAATCACAACGCTCGAGGTGTCTCTTCAACAGTAAGTATGATTTGATATTGGACAGGTGTCACAAATAATCATAATCGTTTGTTTTCAAGAGAGAACGTTTGATATTCCCAAGGTCAAGAATACCAAGAGCTATCTGACTAGACGAGTTTCTGATCAGGACAACTTCTAACATGTAGAAGTACTGAAAGCTCCAAGAGTTTGACTAAATTTTGGTAAAACATAATGTTAGGAAAGATGTTCCAACATGAAGGTTTCAGACCCAGACTGAAGATGTCGAGTGAAATGTCACGGCATGAAGATTCGACATCATGACTATCACAACAGGCTTGTTTCAAATCTGTTCCAAGATTCAAGGCGCGATTGGCAGTGGATCAAGGATCAAATATATGAAGCCCAGCAAAGCAGAAGACTATAAAAGAAGACCAAGACCTAGGCAGAAAAGAGAGAGAGGACGACATAGACTTAGGAATCCTATTTTGTAAAGTAGGGTTTAGGTTTTGAGAGTCATAGGTTTCTCTTGTAAGTCACCCTCTGTATCGATTTGATGCAGTGTGGTAGACATAGATACTTGTACAGATTCGAAAGCTCGTGGCAATGAATCGTGTAGTGTTCTTGGATGAAGATTTTAAGGAAATCCAAGTTAACTTGTTAGTCAAGGTTGTTTAACTCAACTTTGTATTGGAAGGGATGTCTTTCAATATGGTAGATACAGTTATTAACTGTTAGATAATCACAGGTTGTGATTTAGGGAGTGAGATGGGTTTCTCTTATCAATTAGATGTGACTTCTAATGATAAAGACTTCATTGGGTAGTGATAGGTTAGCATGGGTGTTTTCTGTAAACTTGAGGTTGTTTACATAAAATTATACTACTGATAGTGATTTCTTCTTCTTGGATTGGTATCCCCCAGATGTAGGTGAGTTGCACCGAACTGGGTCATCATATTCTGTGTTGTTTATCATTCTGCTATTTCCAGTTCAGTCTTAATTAACATGTTGGATCTAATGTCGTAACATCTGTGATTCTGTAATTCTTATATTCAAGGTATCATTCTGCTGTTGTACCTCCGAGGTTAAATGTTTATGCAGAACAATGTCGTGACATGTGTTAGGACATTTGATGTCTGCATTGCCAGAATTTCAATTGGTATCAGAGCAGGCATCTTCTCTGTTTCTGGATGAGATCTTTGGGAGATACTTTCTGCCGTTTAAACAAGGAGGAGTTTTGAAGATCAGATCAATCAACTCAGACATACTCAAGGGTATTAATGGATGGGATGAATGTTCTGGATCGAAGGTAACAACCCAGAGGTTGTTCATGTTGTTGAGGAAGTTCTACAACAACTGCAGAAGAAGTGGCTAGTTCTCTTAGTGGAGTGTCTTATAAGATGTTCTGACATCTTATTAGGGCAAGTTGAATTTGTTCCTTGGTGGTTCTGCTGTATATGTTTCTGATGGAAGAGCTCTAGAATTATGGGATTCTAGAGTTGTTACTGAAGACAGATGGTGGAAGGTCTCAATCGTCAGCCTCTTTATGTGAAGATATCTGCATTCTTTTATTCCAAAGTCGGGAGCGATGGAATGAATGGAGTTGTTGGAAGATGTCTGTTATGGTTACTTGGTACTTGGAAGCGTGGTTCCATGGTAGAGTGTGAAGTCAGTTGAAGAGGAGAGGATTTGAGTTTAAATTTATCAAGTTCGTGCTCTGGGAGTTTGATAAATTATTGATCGGCTAAGTTGTCAAAGATATTTGAGAATTCTCTTAAGTTCACTCATAAAGGCGTCTCAGTCGTGCATCTGGAGTTTTCTAGTTATTCTTCTGACTAGAAGGTGTTTCTATGAAACACAATCTGAAGAAAGTGGAGTTGATTTATTTTCACCATCCAAAACAGCAAGGAAGGATTCATCTCTCTTAACCTTAAGGGTGGATCCAATCTGATTGGAGGTCTCAGAATCATTGAGGGAAATAAGGTTCGTTCAGAGAGAATCTTAGTTACTCGAGTCAAGGGTGGCAGCCTTGGTATCTCAACTATTTGTGTCAAAGAAGATACTTGCAAAAGATTGAATACTTGATAAGTGTTCATAAAGTGATCTGGTGGAGCTTAGCTACAACAGTGAAGAAGGGTTATTGGACAAGGATTTAATATCAATTGCTATTTTTGGAATTCACAAGTATTTAATTAATTATTCTTGAAAGTCAAGAATGTTGATGTTCAACAAGATGTTGGAACATCTCATCATCAGAGTTTGTGCAGAATCATGGGAGGGGTACTACATACGCTTTAGCATCTATTTTAGTCTTGGGTGTTGACCTAAGAATAGGCTTCAGTCTGGTATGATATAAGCATATGATCTCTGGAGAGTTTCCTGGCAAGAAACTGGTCTGGACTTTGGTGATGTTGAAGATGAAGATGAAGACATCATAATCTTGATGGTTACTTCTTGGATCAGTTTATTTCTGATCTAGGAGGAATGGAGTGCTGGTGATGGCACAACTAGGATCAGTTTATTTCTGATCTAGGAGGAATGGAGTGCTGGTGATGGCACAACTTGGATCAGTTTATTTCTGATCTAGGTACTTGGGAGCATGGGATCTTGCTCAGCTTGAAGGTCAAGGTTAAGTGGCAGTTTTCTCTGACTTTCTATAGACTGCTCTACTAAGGAAAGTGGCATTCTTTGGTATGGCTATGGTGTAGTCTAGGACTAGTTTATCTTTTGTAGATTCAGACGTGGCAGGTGTGAAGTCTTTGGAGTTTCAAAGCAAGATGGAGGTTGTCTACTCAAACTTGGTTGCTGAATCAAGTCTATGAGAGCATGGAACTCTTGTTCTGTAATAGGGAGGAGGTTCTTCTAAGTGGTAGAAGGAGGAGTTGAATTTAGCAGTTGGATGTTGTATCAGAATGTTCTGACATCTAGCTTAACATCAGGATCTCAGCTGGTGATGTGGCACATGAGCTTAAGATAAGGTGATCTACAGGAGAATGGAAGTAATGGATGCTTCAAAAAGGTTTATCTCATGCAGTTTGCGGGAGTTGTGGATGGGAAAATGTTACATGTCTAAGAGGCTTGGTGGATCCAAGATGTCTTGCTATGGAGCAAGTAGTTCATGTGACTTGAAGATCAGATTTCATTGGTGGATCAGTGTATCTTGTGGGAGTTCTGAAGAAGAGTGAGATCAATCAAAAGGTGGCATTTGGTTGGTTTCATAGTGTGCATTCAAGCAGGGTGTTTGGAACTAATTACTCTTAGGCAGAAGGGTAGTTGGTTAAAAACGTAAGGAGGATCTGGTTCATATTGGAGCTTGTGGCAGAAGTTCTCAGTTTATGGAAGATTACCTTCTTTTGGTGGATGAGAGTTTATTTCTCTCTGGGTTTCTAAAGTTCTCTTTGTTCAAGCTGGTGGCGCAGTGTTGTTTGAAGATCTTTAGTTTGGATTACTATGCAGATAGTAAGTCCTGTGGTGGAGAATATCAAGAACCATGGTGTGTGGTGTCTATGATGTGTGAAGGATATCCTAATTGATGTTAGAACATTTTTGGGTTGGTTATCCTTGGAGTAGGATACTAAGTTCTGAGTGTGGAACTTGACATTCACATCTTGTCCTAGAAGTATTTATCTTATCATACAGGAGAATAATGGGTAAAGGATTGTCTTGGAAGTCTGATGTGAATGGGCATGCTAGAAGTAAATTAGTTGGTGCTTATGGAGCAAATGGGCTGAATATTTCTGGCGCATGTGTTTGACGTTCTTCAAGTGCGAAGAATATCTGGGTGAGCTAGCAAACTAAGGGGCTCTGTGCGTCTCTTTGAGGAATGTGAAGCATTCTGATTTAATTGGGTTGTATCTCAGGGAACAAGGAGATTTATACATAAGAATTCAGGAGGAGTTCGTGTGGTGTATAGATGGTTTCTAGACGAGAGGGATCAATGGAGATTTGATCTCAATCCAAGAGTTTGTTGGTTGTGGTACACAGATGCGTTCTGGGTATTCACACACTATATGATCATGAAGTTGTCATGGGATATCATGTAGCGGCTTTGGGTGGTTCTTGATGAAGAAGCATCTGTTGAGAAAGATAGGGGGAGAACTTCTATCTGATTTATGTACTGGTATGGTACATGGTGTGCTTGAGGGTCAAGCAGTAGGTGAATGCGTTCAGTAGGTGTGTTGAACTGAGGGTACGCTCTTGAAAACATGAAGATGCGTCTTATGTTTTCCATTCATTTAGGGTGTTCTTCTGGCAAAGAAGCACTGGTTGTCTACGACAGGGGGAGTTAGATCTCTGTTTTAGATATATAGCTACAATGGTGCAGACTGGCTATCAAGATTGTTTGTGGTTTCAAGCAGTTTGTGATAGATTGCCTCAGGTGAGGTTGATATGTCCGACGAGATATCGTGACATTGCCCTACTGATATGAGTTCTGGGTGAACTTATCAGGATGTTCTGATTCTATCATTGGGTGTCAATGGATTGAATTAGAAGTGGTACAAGTATCTTAGGAAATTCTGTTGTTGTCTGGAAGAAATTAGTTTTTTGCTAATGGAAGGGTAATCGAACGGATTCTGATGTAATCAAGGGTGCTAAATCTGAATTAAGAAAGTCCTATCTGTGGGGACCATAAGCGTGACAAAATCAGGTTAGGTATCAGAACACTGTTCAGAAGTGGTTTCGAGGACAAGTCAGAAAAGGTGGAATCTTTTGAAACTAACCTGATCAGCAGTTATTGCACTCTTTGACTAGTCTTTTGGATTGTCTCTACCCACATAGCTTCTTCATTATTTAAGGAGAGTTGTGATGCTTGAAGTGTAAAATCTCTTCCTATTAATTTGAGATAAATGGGTTTTGTCCGTCTTTGGGAAAGCACAATATGGGTATGGGTCTGCAAGGGTCATTGTTGTCAACTTTTGGCTAAAAAGGGAGAGAATGACTTACTGCTACTGAGAGGTGTATGTGCATTTGTGCTGGTGGTATGCAAAAATGTTCCAAAGGATGTTCCAACGTTCTGGTTATAACATTTTGGGGAGTTGTGTTTTGTGATCAGAGTTAGAAAGCAAGTTATGTTTTGTGATCTGAGTTACATTCTCTATGGACTCGGTGTCACAAGGAAATAAAGAAGGTAACTCCGAATTATCTTCTCCCTTTTCCTTACCACTTGCTTCAAGTATTTTCCCACTGCATGCACCATCAGGCTGAAGGATGTTTTAGCCAAAATTTGTCAAAAGGGGGAGATTGAAAGCTCCAAGAGTTTGACTAAATTTTGGTAAAACATAATGTTGGGAAAAATGTTCCAACATGAAGGTTTCAGACCCAGACTGAAGATGTCGAGTGAAATGTCACAGCATGAAGATTCAACATCATGACTATCACAGCAGGCTTGTTTCAAATCTGTTCCAAGATTCAAGGCGCGATTGGCAGTGGATCAAGGATCAAAGATATGAAGCCCAATAAAGCAAAAGACTATAAAAGAAGACCAAGACCTAGGCAGAAAAGAGAGAGAGGACGACATAGACTTAGGAATCCTATTTTGTAAAGTAGGGTTTAGGTTTTGAGAGTCGTAGGTTTCTCTTGTAAGTCTCCCTCTGTATCGATTTGATGCAGTGTGGTAGATATAGATACTTGTACATATTCAGAAGGCCGTAGGCAATGAATCGTGTAGTCTTCTTGGATGAAGCATTTAAGCAAATCCAAGTTAACTTGTTAGTCAAGGTTGTTTGACTGAACTTTGTATTGGAAGGGGTGTCTTTCAATAGGGTAGTTACAGTTATTAACTGTTAGATAATCACAGGTTGTGATTTAGGGAGTGAGATGGGTTTCTCTTATCAATTAGATGTGACTTCTAACGATAAAGACTTCATTGGGTAGTGATAGGTTAGCGTGGGTGCTTTCTGTAAACCTGAGGTTATTTACATAAAACTATACTACTGATAGTGATTTCTTCTTCCTGGATTGGTATCCCCCAGGTGTAGGCGAGTTGCACCAAACTGGGTCATCATATTCTGTGTTGTTTATCATTCTGCTATTTTCAGTTCAGTCTTGATTAACATGTTGGATCAGATGTCGTAACATCTGTGATTCTACAGTTCTGATATTCAAAGTATCAGTCTGCTGTTGTGCCTCTGAGTTTAAATGTTCATGCAGAACAATGTCGTGACATGTGTTAGGACATCTGTTGTCTGCATTGCCAGAATTTCAAGTGTCGTTAATCAGAAAGACATAAAATAAATAATAGTAAAACACTTTGCTTAACATCAAAATCTTATATCAGAAGTTCTGGTGACTTGACACATCAAAATATCATCTTCTCATTCTGGACAAGGTTTTATAAATAGATTTTCTAGAATGAATATGAATCTATCCTCAGCAAGGGGTTTTGTGAAAGTATCAGCCCACTGGTGATCTGTATCCACAAATTTTAACTGAAAAGTACCCTTCTGAACATAGTCACGTAAAAAGTGATGTTTTATTTCAATATGTTTTTCCCTAGAATGCATAATAGGATTCTTCGATAAACAGATATCAGAATTATTATCACAGAAGATAGGAATGTTACTCTCATGTATCTGATAATCTTCTAGTTAATTCTTCATCTAGAGTATCTGAGTACTGCACAGTGATGTTGAGATATATTCTGCTTCTGCAGTTGAAAGAGCAATTGTTGATTGTCTTTTGCTTGCCCAAGAGACGAGGTTGTTCCCCAGAAACTGACAGTTTCCAAATGTAATTTTCCTTTCCAATCTGTCTCCAGCATAATCTGCATCACAATAACTAGAAAGCTTGTACTCTGATGTTTTCTTATACATTAAGCCAAGGTTAGTTGTTCCTTTTAGATACCTTAGGATTCTTTTAACAGTAGTTAAGTGAGTTTCCCTTGGATCTGATTGGAAACGAGCACAAAGATACATTGAATAGAATATCTGGACGAGAAGAAGTCAAATACAGAAGAGAGCCTATCATACCACGATAGAGCTTCTGACAAACCTTTTTACTTACTTCTTCTTTATCCAAAATGCATGTCGGATGCATATGAGTCTTAGCAGGTTTACTTTCTGAGATATTGAACTTCTTTAGAAGTTCTCTTGCATACTTGCTCTGATGAGTGTATGTTCCCTCTGGACGTTGATCAATCTGAATACCCAGAAAGAATCTAAGTTCTCCCATCAGACTCATTTCAAATTCTGTCTGCATTAACTTAGAAAATTCCTTGCACAAGGAAGTATTAGCAGAACCAAATATAATATCATCAACGTAGATTTAAACAACCAGAATTTCATTTTTTTAAGGTTTTACAAAAGAGTGTTGTATCAACTTTTCCCCTGGTATAGTCATTTTCCAAAAGAAAGTTACTTAGCCTTTCATACCAAGCTCCGGGAGCCTGTTTCATACCATATAACGATTTCTTAAGTTTGAAAACAAAATCTGGATTTTCAGAACTTTCAAAACCAGGAGGTTGGTGCACATACACTTCTTCAGAAATATACCCATTTAAAAATGCACTTTTTACATCCATCTGATATAAAGTAATGTCATAATTCACAGCAAAGGAAATTAAAAGGCGAATAGATTCTAACCTGGCAACTGGTGCAAAGGTTTCTGTATAGTTTATTCCTTCTTGTTGACTATAACCTTGTGCTACCAGTCGTGCTTTATTTCTTACGACCTCACCTTTCTCATCTAACTTGTTTCTGAAAACCCACTTTGTTCTAATGACATGGACACCTTTGGGTTTCTGAACAAGATCCCAGACATCATCTATGGTGAATTGATTCAGCTCTTCTTGCATGGCCAGAATCTACTCATTCTCCCTAAGAGCTTCATCAACTGATGTTGGCTCTATCAGAGACACCAAACCTAGAAGAGTTTCTTCAGAAGGTTTGAATGATGAACGAGTTCTGACTGGATCAACTTTGTCTCCCAGAATAAATTCTTTAGAATGAGAAGTCTTAAGTCTATTCTTCTTCTGATGAGATGGACTATTCGCTGCTTCTGGTAAGGTTGTATCTGATTTTGAAGAATCTGCATCTTTATCTCCTTCTTTAGAATCTTTTTCCTTGGATTCTGATAAGGTAATCTTCAGATCTGTAAACTTTTCAACTAGCTTTGACTTTACAGGGTCAAGCTTCTCATCGAATTTGACATGAATTGATTCCTCAACAATTCGTGTTTCTGTGTTATAGATTTTGTAGCCTTTAGAGCGTTCAGAGTATCCTAACAGTAAACACTTTTGTGCTTTGGAGTCAAACTTGGCAAGATTCTCTTTAGTGTTTAACATAAAACAAATATAGCCAAAATGATGAAAATATGAAATGTTGGGTTTCCTATTCTTCTACAATTCATAAGGAGTCTTACTCGGAATAGGTCTTATAGAAATCCTGTTCTGAATATAACATGTTGTATTTACTGCCTCTGCCCAAAAGTGCTTAGCCATGTCAGTCTCTTGGATCATGGTATGAGCCATTTCTTGTAAAGTCCTATTCTTCCTTTCCACTACTCCATTTTGTTGTGGAGTTCTGGGACGGGATAAATCATGGGAAATGCCATGGGAATCAAAAAGATTCTCAAAGTATCTGTTCTCAAATTCTCCGCCATGATCACTTTTGACTCTGACTATTTTGCAATCCTTCTCTATTTGCACTTGAGAGCAAAAGGTAGAGAACACATAATGTGACTCATCCTTGTGTTTCAAGAATTTTACCCATGTCCAACGACTATAATCATCAACGATAACTAATCCATACTTCTTTCCACTGATTGACGCAGTTTTCACTAGTCCAAGTAAATCAATGTGTAGAAGTTCTTACGGTCTAGAGGTGGATCCAACATTTTTTGCTTTGAAGGAAGTTTTAGAGAACTTTCCTTTCTGACATGCTTCACAAAGAGCATCTGAAGAATACTTCAGATTTGGTAAGCCTCTGACAAGTTCAAGCTTATTTAGCTGAGAAATCCTCCTCATGCTAATATGGCCTAAACGTCCATGCCATACCCATTGCTCCTCATTAACAGACATTAAGCATTTGACATTCTGTTCACAGAGATTAGAAAGTCTAATTTTATAAATGTTGTTTTTCCTCTTTTCCGATAAAAAGGATTGAGCCATCTTTCTGACTAATAGCCTTATAGGACTTTTGATTAAAGATGATATCATAACCATTGTCACTAAGTTTACTAATTTACAACAAGTTATTCATCAAACCATCGACCAGAAGAACGTCAGTAATAGAAGGAAGGTTACCATTACCAACAGTTCCAGAGCCAATGATTTTTCCTTTCTGGTTTCCTCAGAAACCAACGAAGCCTCCAGGCTTAAGTTCCAGACTTTAGAACATATGCCTTCTTCCCGTCATGTGTCGCGAGCAACCACTGTTTAGGTACCATGATTGGTGTTTCAACTGAGCTGCTAAGGATATCTACAACATAGATTATCTTGTCCTTAGGTACCCACTTTCTGGGTCCTCTCTTGTTAGTTTTCTCAGAGTGTTTGACAACTTTGGGCTTTTGTACAACAAGATAATCAAGTGGAATTTGTGCATGATATTTGACTTTAGAAATATATTTATGTGTCGATGGAGGTTTCTGTGCAAGCTCAGAGCAAACAAGCTCAGTGACAGAAGGCACAAAATGGTCATAGAGAGGTTTTGGTTTAAGAGGTTGACTTTCGTCAATTTCAAATGTTTCTGTACATCCCAAACCTTTCTTACCATTTCTGCTAACTCCATAGGTCATGGAAGCTATTATGCTTCTATCTATGCTTTTAGCTAGAAAATACTGGAAAGCTCTATCATACTTGTTGATACAGCTTGTGCCAGAGACATTGAAGATTAATTCTTCTTCTAATTTAGAAAATTTTCTTTTCAAAGCACAATTACTATTTTTTAAGGAAAAAATGTTTTTATTTAGAGAAGAATTATTCTGCTCAAGCTTATCTTTTGCTTCAGAAGCAATTACATGGGATTTTTTAAGATCCTTGTATTTACTTTGAAGAGTTTGATATTTTTCCAGCATTTTCGAAAGACATGACTCTAATTCACAATGAGGGAGTTTAGATAATACCTTTGATTCAGAGTCAGAGTCTGATTCTGGTTCTGATGATATTTTGTCTTCTAGTTCTCCAGAGACTTCAGCGTCAATTGTTGTTGCCACAAACACAACGTTTGCTTGTTCTTCATCAGAATCTTCTTCTTCTTCAGAATCAGAGTCATCCCAAGTTGCCATGAGTCCCTTCTTCGCTTTGGAGAAGTTCTTCTTAGGCTTCTTGTCTTTCTTAAGCTTTGGACAATCGTTCTTGTAACGACCTAGCTCATTGCACTCATAGTAGATGACTTCTTTTCCGAAACTCTGCTTCTTCTGTCCAGATGATGACTCAACACGACCTTTATTTCTTCTTGATCCTCTAAAGTTTCTATGTTTCCAGAGTTTTTTGATCCTTCTGGAAATGAGTGACAACTCATCTTCTAATTCTTCATCAGAATCTTATGATTCTTCTTCAGCTTAATAAGCTTTTGCCTTTTCAGGTTTAGACTTCAGAGCAATAGATTTACTCTTCTTTTGAGGTTCATCTTCTTCCAGCTCTATCTCATGACTTCTTAAAGAACTAACAAGTTCTTCAAGACTTATACTATTAAGATCCTTGGATAGCTTTAGAGCTATTACCATAGGTCTCCATTTCTTGGGAAGGCTTTTGATGATCTTTTTAACATGATCAGCAGTTGAGTATAATTTGTCCAGAGCTTTAAGTCCTGCAACTAGAATTTGAAACCTTGAAAACATAGTCTCAATTGTTTCATTATCCTCCATTCTGAATGCCTCATATTTCTAGATTAAGGCAAGCGCCTTTGTCTCCTTAACTTGAGCATTTCCTTCATGAGTCATTCTCAGAGAATCAAAAATGGATTTGGCAGTTTCTCTATTTATTATCTTCTCATACTCAGTATAAGAGATAACATTTAGCAATATGGTTCTTGCCTTATGATGATTCTTGTAATCTTTCTTTTGTTGGTTGGTCATAGCACTTCTAGACACTTTAACTCCTGTAGCATCAACTGGGTGAGTGTAGCCATCGACTACAAGATCCCAAAGATCTACATCATAACCAAGAAAGAAACTTTCAAATCTATCTTTCTAGTAGTCAAACTTTTCACCATCAAAGACTGGTGGTTTGGCACTGTAATTATCTTTCTCTTCTTGAATAGGATTAGCATTAGGTGTAGCCATGATATCTTACACAAATACTAGATCGGTACTGAACACGTTAAAGTGTTGATAAATCTTTTTATCACAATCAGAACCGGAGCTCTGATGCCAATTGAAGGTGTAAGAAAACACAAGAAAGGGGGTTTGAATTGGGTTTTCAAAATGAAAGCTTTTCGTGAAACTCAAACAAAGATCACAAATAAACTAGCAATGGAGAAAGACACACGATATACTTGGTTCACTTGAAAACTATCGAGTTAATCTAGTCCACCCGTCACGGTGATTTAGCCTTATACACAAGGACTTAATCCATTATAACCAAACTGATTACAACTGCACTAGCAACTGCTGGTGACTAACATACACAGACTAACCGTCTCTTCTTAAGGATTCTGACCTAACTGGTCCCTTAAGGAACACAAACAACTGTTTGATCAAATTTGATGTTTACAATGAAATGCTTCTACACAAGCTGAAATAAACACAATTTCTAGCTCAAACTAACTTAGAGAAAAACTATACAGTATGAACAATGTTTCTTCTTTGTATTGTGGTGCTTTACTGTTCACTCATGTGTTTCTCTATCTCGTATCAGTGTCTTCTTTTTTGTATATCAGTATCACTCATGAATTTCAGCATCTTATATTTTTCTTCGAGTAATCAAGTCTTTATATAGCCAGAAAAAGATCCGTTGGAGGGCAGATCAGGAATATCATTAAGATTGCTGGCAGCTTGAAATAATGTTGTTATGCAGGGATGAAAATCGTATACTAAAGTTGTCCTTTGTACCACCAAATCAGGGTAGTGGAATGATAGTGGAAAAGAACGTGTTTGAGATGTACTATGTACTATTTTCCCTCGTAGACGTTTCATATTCTTCAGTTCATCAGAGGCTTCTGAATAGCGAGTTGATTGAAGTATGAGAAGAATAGATGATCACTGGGTCTTCAGAGTCTTGAGTCATCAGAGTCTTCAGAACTTGTTCAGCAGAACCTTGTCTTTAGAGTCTTTAGCACTCAGTCTTCAGAGTCTTCAGAACGTTGTTCAGCAGAACCTTGTCTTCAGAGTCTTTAGCACTTAGTCTTCAGAACGTTGTTCAACAGAACCTTGTCTTCAGAGTCTTCAGCACTTAGTCTTCAGAAAATAATAACTTCAGAAGCTGGAAAGCCTTCAGAAGTAAATTATCAGAGTCATATTCAGAGGCAGAATCCAAGAGAGCATTGCACCAGCAACATAGAGTCTTCTTAGAGTCTTTATGAATTTGAACAGATCATAAGCAAACTTGCTTCTTTGCGCAGAAGCGACTTTTGATCAGATAAGAGTGGCGTTCCACATGATCTCTATCAGAGTCAGAGTTTTCTTTATCTGAGTAAGATCCTATTTGTCAATTCTTCATAATACAAACGTTAGAGTACCAAAATTGTTCTCACACAAATACTACTTTGTTATTATCAAAACTTTGAGATAACTTGCAGAACCAAATCTTGTTCTAACAGATCCATTTCCAATGATGTTGCTACTAACAAAATTTTGAGATGTCTTAATAGGGAATGGCAACCTAAGGTCACGGCGATCAAGGAAGCTAATGATCTCATGACATTGGACATCACAACATTGTTTGGTGAGCTTGAAGAACATTAGCAAGAGCTCATAAGTCTTGATCAACACAAAAAGAAAGAAAAGAAAGAGAAGTCGAAAGACACGGACAAGAAGCATATTGCTCTAAAGGCTTCTAGCTCAAAGTCCTCCACAAAAGAGCTTAGTGAAAGTGAGTCAAGTGATGATGATGAAGATTCGAATGAAGATATGGGGATGTGTTCGTGAGAAGGTATAATAGATATATCAGGAAAAATGGAATACAACATTCGGACAAAAATCTCATCAACTTTAAACGTCAATCAAAATCCTCAAAGCATGAAGGAAATAAGAATACAAAGTCAAAGGGTTCATGCTATAATTGTGGAAAGGTCGATCACTACAAGCCAAATTGTCCCTTGATGAATAAAGATAAAGGAAAAGATAAAAATCGTCAACAAAAGAAATCGAGCAAGCCTAGAAGGGCATACATCGCATGGGAGAGTGATAGTGAGTCCTCTAGCGAAGATAGCTCAAGTGATGAAGACAAATCAGTCAATCTTTGTCTCACGACTCATCTAAAGAAGAAAAATAATGTAAGTCATTCTAAATATGAACATGTTGATAAAATGTCTCATTCAGGATTGTAAAATGCTTTTGAAGCTCTACACCATGAGGCCAAAGAAGCCTTCAAACGCTTAGCCTCAAATAAGCAAATTTTTTCACATTTAGAGAAAAAGATTTCTGATTCCGAAAAGGAATTAGAAGCTCTTAATAACTCAATGGTAGAAGCTAGAAAAGATAAAATCGAGGAAGACAAGTCCTCTTGGTTAAATTGGGGTTGTGAAACTTGTCACATTTGGAAAAAAGAGGTTAGAACTCTTAAAGCCAAGTTAGACAAGGCTTTAGAACCTAAAGTTACATTTGCTATTGATCGCTCACATTTTAGAAGTAGTATGAATAATCCTTATAAAAAATATACACATGTGATAAGAGATCAAAGTAGCAAAAGTAACTCCAATGTTAACCTAACTTGTCTATATTGTTGCAAGAAGGGACACACCATTGCTAAATGCCGATTTAGGAGATTCTTGGTTCCTAAAGGTATTTTCCAATGGTTGCCCAAATGCAACCAAAGATTAACTCACACATAAGGACCCAATAAAAATTGGGTACCTATTTCCCTTGTTTAATTTTGTAGGTAAAATGTCTTGAGTCTACGGAAAGAAGATGGGTTCTCGATAGTGGATGCTCAAGGCATATGACGGGAGACATTTCCTTATTCATTGACTTTGTGACAAAGAAGAAAGTATTTGTGACCTACGGTGATAACAACAAGGGAGCTATACTCGGAAAAGGTAGTGTAGGTAATCCCTCTTCTACTACTATCTCAGATATCCTTTTAGTTGAAGGTCTTAAGCACAATCTTATTAGCATTAGTCAATTGTGCGACAAAGGATATAAAGTTTATTTTTCAAAAGATTGTTGCATGATTAAATACAATGATAAGAAAGATGATATGTTTAAGGGCTTGAGGGTAAATAATGTCTACATGCTTTACTTGAATGAAGTATCTTTGACTAACACTAAATGTCTTATCACCATGAGTGAAGACTCGTGGCTATGGCATAGGCGCTTAGCGCATGCCAAATTTGACTTGCTAAATAAAGTAGTTTCAAAGGATCTAGTTGTCGGTCTACCCAAGATAAAATTTTCAAAAGATCACTTATGTGATGCATGTCAAATGGGAAAGCAAACGTGGATCTCATTTAAATCTAAAAATGTTGTTTCTACATCGAGACCTCTTGAACTCCTCCATATTGACCTTTTTGGGCCATCAAGGATCAAAAGCTTGGGTGTAAATTACTATGGTTTTGTTATTGTAGACGACTAATCTAGAAAATCTTGGCAAATTTGACTAAAAATCCGATGAAGGTATCTTTCTTGGATACTCTCAATCTAGCAAACCATATAGAGTATACAATAAAAGGTTACTTATTGTGGAAGAATTGATGCATGTTACTTTTGATGAATCTTATCCGAAAAATGTCGGGAAAGGTATTTCTTTTCATTGTGCAGGTGTATCTTCAGAAGACATACTCAAAGACACTGAAGAAGGGACTGATCAACCTGAATCGGTGAAAGTTGAGGAGGAGGAAGATCACAACTCTGAAAATATTGAGGAGGAGCATCCAATTAGCAACGATGACCTTCCTTTGGCATGGAAATCTTCTAAGGATAATCCAATCGACAATATTCTCAGAGATATAGCAAATGGAGTAAATATACGGTCTAAGATAAGTAACTTTTGTTATCACTTTGCTTTCGTCTCTCAAATTGAGCCTAAAAACTCCAAAGAGGCCTTACTCGATGAACATTGGTTTTGGCAATGCAAGAGGAATTGAATCAATTCAAAAGAAATGAGGTATGTGACCTAGTCCCTCCTCTGCAAGGCCATCGAGTAATTGGTACAAAATGGGTATTTAGGAATGAACTAGACGAAAACGGAGTAATAACTCAAAATAAGGCCCGTTTAGTGGCTCAAGGCTATAACTAAGAGGAGGCATAGACTATGAGGAGACTTATGCTCCTGTTGTCCGCCTTGAGGCTATACGCCTTTTGGTAGCCTATGTGTGTTCTAAGAATTTCAAATTATATCAAATGGATGTTAAGAGTGCTTTCTTAAATGGATATATTAATGAAGAGGTTAATGTATCTCAATCTCCCGGTTTTGAAAGTTATGAGTATCCATATTACATTTATAAACTTAAACGGGCTTGGTATGAGCGACTTAGCAAATTTTTACTCGATCAAGGATATTCAAGATGGAAGGTTGATACTACACTCTTCATTAAGAGTCAAGGAAATTACTCTATTTTAGTTCAAGTTTATGTAGATGACATTATCTTTGGATCTACTAATATGCACTTGGTCAAGGAATTTTCAAAGCTAATGCATGGTGAGTTTGAGATGAGTATGATGACGGAGCTAACCTACTTCCTTGGACTTCAAATCAAACAACTCGAAGAAGGAACGTTTGTGAGCCAAACAAAGTATTTCTCTGAGCTACTCAAGCGCTTTCATATGGAAAATGCAAAAGCTATTGATACTCCAATGCACACAAGTGTGAACTTAGATCGAGATGAAAAAGGTAAGGTCGTCGATATAAAGAAGTATAGAGAGATGATAGGTTCTCTTCTCTATCTCACTGCATCTCGACCAGATATCATGTTTAGTGTTTGTATGTGTACTAGATAACAATCATGTCCCAAGGAATCACATTTAAAAGCAGTAAAGCATATACTTAGATACCTTTGTGGTACACCCAAATATGGGATTTGGTTTTCCAAGGGAAATGATTGTAATTTGGTTGGCTATTCTGATTCCGATTTTTCCGGTTGCAAATCAGATAGGAAGAGCACTAGTGGCACTTGTCATTTCTTTTCAAATTCCTTAGTGAGTTGGCATATCAAAAAGAAAGTTTTCGTTGCTTTGTCAACTGTCGAGGCGGAATACGTCGCAACCGGTAGTTGTTGTGCCCAAATCTTGTGGCTTAAGCAACAACTACCCGATTTCAATGTTAAACTTGATCATATTCCTATTTTTTGTGACAACACGAGTGCCATTAATCTAACCAAAAATCCAGTGCTACATTCACGCACCAAACATATCGAGAATCGTCACCACTTCCTTAGGGATCATGTAGAGAAAGGAGATGTTGTATTCGAGAACGTTGATAGTAAAAATCAACTTGCCGATATTTTTACAAAACCACTTGCGACGGAAACTTTCTTTAACATTCATAGGGAACTTGGTGTTCTCGATATCTCACATCATGTTTAAATGAATTGCTGCATGCTATCTATCTATGCTTGTTTATATATTGCTTAACAATGTTTGAAAGCTTAAGCTATGTGAGGGAATTCATCTTTCATCACCATTGGAGGTACTATCGTTCCTATCTATTTACTTTATCTTGACTAAATATGTGTTTTTATACTATATGTGGAGTGCAATCTTGTTACTTAAATGATAGTTTTAGATTCCTATCTTATTCCATATTGATGTTTTGAAATAGTATGGGCTTGCTATTTATGTTTCTCTGCATCATTCATGTTTTTTTTTTCTATTTTTCTTTTTCATTTTTAAACTGCATGCGTCGACCTGTCTGGGCTATAGGTCGACTCATGGTCATTAAAACACAAGCTTGAAAGTCACTGCCTATCATGCGTCGACCTGAGGGTCCCTCTTGCGTCGACTCATACTGAACCTTTAAAATTTTTGAAAAATTCATTCACATGCGTCGACGCATCGCTCGTGTTTTCTGATTTTTTATTTAAATTAAAACCTTTCAAGCGTGTGTTTTGTCATCCATCTCTTCATTTGTGTCTTGCATGTTCCACAACTCTATAAACTTCTCCAAAACCCTAAAAACCCCCTTCAAGAAATCTCCAAAATTGGTGTTGCAAACCTAAATTAGGGATCGCAAATAAACCCGGACTCGCCCGCACCCGCCCGGGCCCGCATCGAAATTAACGGGAAAAACTCGATTTAATTGGGTGCGGGTGCGGGTGCGGGTGAAACCCGATTCTTTACTACGGGTGCGGGTGCGGGGGCGGGTAGACACCAAGACCCGCCCGCACCCGCCCCCGGATAATGCATTTTATTTTAATTCTCTTATTTTACTTATTTTAATATTCATTTATTAATTATATTTTTAATTAAATTATTAATACCCTTATTGCAATTAAAATAATCAAATTTATCAAGTTAATATTTATTTACTAATTAATATTTTAATTAAATAATTAATTAATTTATTAAAATAATCAATTTTTTAATTAAAATTATTATTTTTTATTGCAATTAAAAAGAAATTATTTTTTTGCGGGTGGGGGCGGGGCGGGTGCGGGTGCACCCGTTCACTACTGGGGGCGGGTCTGGGTGGTAAATTTTTACCCCCGGTTGGGTTTGGGGGCGGGGGCGGGTGTGTTATATGGAGGCGGGTACGGGTGCGGGTATAGTTAAACCCGCCCCCGCCCCGCCCCGTTGCCATCCCTAACCTAAATTGATGAAGAATTTTGTCTTTCTACACTCTCTTCTACTGCTGTAACTGTATATCTTCTTCAACAAAGGAGGTTTTTTTAAATGGCTACTTCAAGGGTGACTGGTAAAAGGTCCGGTAGAGCATCCTCTTCTCAAGCAAACACATCTCAAACACCGGTAAATGCTTTGTCTCTCCTCTCTTCTGAACTTGCTGAGGTATATGAAACAGATTTTAAGAAAAGATCTATTATTAAGAAGCATGTCTATTATTCTAAGGTAGCAGATAGAATGCATATTCCTGAAATTGTTGATATGCTAAACCATCAAAACTTTAATGCCTTCGTGGAATGTAGTACTAACAACAATGAGGATATGGTTAGACTGTTTTACGCGGGTTTGGAGGTTAAATTTACTGGTTATGAGTTTGCCTACAAGATGGGGGGGTTAAAAGTTACAATGTTGGTAGCATTGTGTGGCGAGACTTGTTTGATATGTGTCCTTGCCTTTCTCCTGATGTTCATATTACTGATACTAAGTAACATCAAAACTATGAATTTAAGTCTGCATTGAATTCCATGCTTAAGGAACCTTATCTTGAGGAAGCAGTCGCAAGTGATTTCTTCCCCAAATCAGTCACAACTGGTATCTTGAAACGGGAGGATTGAATCCTGCAGTGGATTGTCTCCCATATTTTGCATCCAAATAAAGGGGGTTTTTCTCAAGTTGATCAAGCTGAAGTCCATTTAGTCTATCTTATCAAGAATAAAATTAAGGTAAACTTGCCGTATTATGTTGCAAGTCGCATTTATGCTTTGAAAGAAAGCGGGAGAGGCTCATCTTTATGCTACGGATTGTTTATCCAAAGCATATTGGATCATGTCGAAATTGCTATGACAGACATCCCTTACATATCTCTTTCTGTTGACCAAGAGTTTAGTCAAAAGACTATGACTCTTATAGGATACATTTGGGACAGACAACAGAAGACTTATGTGGTCAAGTCCAAGAATTCAAGTGGACGGATTCATAACTTAGATGAAGGTGAATATGAAGAACAAGATGAAGATGAGGAAACTCATCCTATGGATACCGAGGTTCCCTTTGAAGGTCATGACGATCATGCTTGATTAGGTGGCTCTCTGGTTCAGGATATTAATGCTAACCAAGGATGGGGTACATGGCGTCAAAACACCTGGTCCGAGCAAGGTACCTCATATGTGCCTCCTTCTCCAAATCAACCTTATACAGACAATTCAGAAGTTCTTGAAATGCTCTGAAGCATGCAACTCGAGCGACAAAAATTTGCAGCTCTTCAAGAACAACGGTATGAAACAATACAGGGACAAATTCGAGCGCAAAATTAGAATTTTGATCTCTTTGCATCAAGAGTTTTGGGTCAGTTTGATCGAATGGCTAAAACCTCAGCAAATCAGCATCGTTCCCTCTCACTGAGCTTCAACACTCTCAACAGAAGTGTCATTGGTCTTTGTGAACGCCTGGAAGCTCAAGGAGAAAATAATCAAGATCATTCATTCCGAGGGAGAGGTCAACCTCATAGGGGCCGAAGACCATAATTTATTGAGTTATGTTGTTTTCTTGCATTTCATGTTGCATTTTGTTTTGTTTTTGTTTTTGTTTTGTCATTTTGTTTGTCTCAAGACTTGTATTGAACAATGTATGTTGTGTAATGCATTATTATTTCTCTATGATTCTTGAGCTATTTAATTCTATATTGTTTGCATTGGCAAAATTATATGTGGATGCTTGTTAATGCCGTATCTGTTGCAAAGCATAAGTTTGTGTTGGTATGTGTATAATATGTTTACAAATGACTATTTGCTTCACTCTTTTTGATGTTTTCAAAGGGGGAGAAAGCAAAAGTGAGTTCACAAAGTTCAAAATTTTATGGAAGTCCATACAGTCAGTGGGAGAATGTCCTTCAAGTACTCAATGTTTGGGAAGGTTTTGCAAGGTTTTGCCATCATTAAAAAGGGGGAGTACATGAGGGCACGGTTCCTTTCTTGCTTTGTTTTAATGATCTCAAAACTAGGATAATTCGTACTTGTGAATTTGGGACGGTATCACCTCTAAGCCATGCATTCATCTTTTACAAACGTGCATAAGGATTCGTATACATGTATTTAGACATATAGGATCATACACTATGTCAAAAATGAGTTTTGAGTCAATTTTGATGCCTTAGGCCAATTCACACAGGGTATAGGTAGACTCACAATCAAGAAAAATGGTGTTTGAAACTTTCTGGCATGCTTGCGTCGACCCAGGACTCCTTCAGGTCGACGCACACTGAAATGAAAAAGTTTGAAAAAGTCGCTGCCCATGCGTCGACGCATGGATCTTGTGTAGGTCGACGCATACAATAAGAAACAAGTTTGAAGTTTTCTGGCTTACATGCGTCGATGCATGGCCATGCTGTAGGTCAACGGATAGTCTAATTTTGTGTGCAATTTTGTATTCTGTCTTGTTCAGGTCGGCTCACAGCTTCTGTAGGTTGACCTCGCACGTTTCACTCATTTTTCTGTATCTTTGTGTTCCCAAAGTCTATTTTTTCTGTTATTCATTCATGCTCATATATATATATATATATATATATATATATTCTCATATGCGTCATTTTGAAACGATGAAGAAAATTGAAAGATACATTGCATTACTCTTCATCTTCACTCTCACAATTGCATTCATCAATAATCACACATAACCATCTTTATTGATTGTGCTTTGTCAAGAGTGATAACGTCCAAACGTAGGATTTGTAAATCGAGTTTGGGTAGAGAATCAATGGGATTTTCTTCAATAAAACCATTGGGGTTTTGTCCTCTAAGATCTTGGTAGATTTGGGGATTTTTGTACAAATCTTTGCATTACAGATTCAGGCGAGTGAAACCCTTGAAGAACGGTGGGTTCGGTCAAAGAAGTAGCGGTAGTCGGAGGATTATTTTGAAAGATTTGGGGTCAAACATCTTGCAATCGAAATCAGACGAGTGAAAGACTTGAAGAACGGAAGGTTCGAACAAGTGAGTAGTGGTAACCGGAGGTTTGTTCGAAGTGTTTGATGTTCTTGATTCGGCTGGAATCAAGGGGAGAGAAGTGGTTAGGCTCAACTTCAACAATTGGGTTAGATTGTTGGTTAGCTAGGACTTCTCTTGTACATAATTTTGCAAACAAATATTATACATATCTCAATTCTAGTTTTAGAATTGGAGGCAGACGTACCCGAAGCGAGGGCTAAAGGGGAACTGCCTAAGCAAATTGGGTGTCGTTCTCTCTCTCTCTCTCTCTCTCTCTCTCTATCTATCTATCTATCTATCTCTTTACTTTACGTTGTTGACATTTGTGTGAAATCCATTGTTAGAAATATTTCGATTGATTTGTAGTGCTTTAAAATTGTTTTGAAAAAAAACCATTGCAATCACTTTGATTGCAAGTGTGAAAAATTCTTCACTACAATTTCAAAGGAAATTGGACTTGGTGTGTTTCGCACGCCAAGTGTTCGACATATTGATAGCACACAAACTGTTCGTAAAATTGTCAATTCAATTTTATCATCTATAAAGCATTGGAAACTGGTTCACTTTAAGTGGTCTTTATTTGAATTGTTTGATTGGGAACCTTATTGATTCCAATATCTCATCAATATTATTCCGTTCAGTTTCGTATATCCGATCTTACCAATAACGGTTTGTTTAGACGATTTTTTGATCCAAGGCTGCTTCCGCACATTTTTAAAACAATTTTTTAAGCGTAAATTATTATAAAAACTTAGTGATCAATTCAACCCCCCTTCTAGATCAGTTCCATCGTCTAACATCTCTCTCTCTCTCTCTCTCTCTATACACAATAACCATGGCTTCAAAACCAAAAACCTCTAATCTATCATAAATCGTTTTTCAAATTGAAACACAAGAAATTTTAAACCCACATCAAAAAACGGAAAGTGGTGAAACAATGGAAACCTCTTACGGTGGCCGGGATTGACGGATGTGAGATGGGTTATCGTCAGAGTCGTAGGTCTTGCGAGGTGGCCAACATGATCTCGTTGTTCAGCAGCGGCGGTTCATGCGGTTTGTGTTGTGGCGATTGGTTCAGTTATAGTGTGAGAGTTGTGGTGGTTCGCGTGGTGTTTCGTTCGTGTTTATTGAAGGGAAATAGGGTGCGGTGGTGGCAAGAAATACACGGTGGCTGGCCGGAGTTTGCTTGGTGGTTATGGATTTGTATGATGTTTGGAGATGTGCGTTGATTTTGTGTGTGTTGAAGAGAAAAGTGATGATAAGGAGTATAAGTCGTGCGATTGGAACAGTGAGAGATATGAAGGTTGGTTGTTGAGTGTGGTTTATGGTTTTTAGTGATGTTAATATGAGATATGAGAGAAAAGGCGAGGTACTGTACTTATAGTGTTTTGCTTTTATCAAGAAGAAATGGAGAAGAGGTTGTAGTAACTTAATGAAGAAGAAGTCCACTATAAGTGCCTACGCTCAGAAAGAGAGTCACGCTCTTATATTATTTTTCATATGATTTATTTTCCTAAATTGTGTTTAGAGGAACTATGCACTGCTGCTTCGTGTGAGTTGTTGTTTATATGAGAAGAGGAAGTATTGTTAACATGATGAGGTGTATATGGTGAGGTGTGAAGCTCTTTGAAGAAGAAGATGAAAACTGGGCAAATAAAAAGAGTGTTTTGTATGAGGCTTAAGGGTTATGGGTGATTGTTGTAATTTGTTTCTATGGTAGAAATATAAATGATGAGAAGTGTGTTATGAAGTTGGAGTCTTGTATGTATGACGGAGGAGGATAAATGCAGCGAAAAAAATAATGAGGAAGGAGAGAAAGATTGTGTGAGGGGAGTGGTGGAGAGGGACGAAGAAGAATTAGAGGGAATTTGTGTGTGCTGGTATGCCTCCTATTTTCTAGTGATTGAGAGATCCAAAATTTGGATCCCCATCTCCATGTGTCGCTCTCCTGGTTTCTTTGGTGTCTCCCCCCTTTTTTTGCTATCTCCAATGTTAATAATATATATATATATATATATATATATGGTTTTAAAAAATAGGGTTTTCAAAAATAAGCATGTCTAAAATACCATTTAGACAACTTAGTATACAAGAATTTGCTAAAATAAAATAACTTAAAAAATAAACAAATATTTTTTTGTTTTTATTTATAAAAAAAGGTTTAATACCCTTTTTGGTCCCGTATTTTTAACCTCGGGGTTCATTTTGATTCCTTAACTTTAAAAAAGTCCATGTTGGCCCTTAATTCTTCAAAATGTTCCATATTAGACCTTTTTGTCCTATTAGCGACGAAAAAAATCAAATATCAGTCACTAAATTCGTCGCTAATTAGACAAAAAAGACTAATATGAAACGTTTTGAAGAGTTAAGGGACCAATATGGACCTTTTTAAAGTTAAGGGAGCAAAATGAACCCCGAGTTTAAGATACGGGACCAAAAAGGATATTAAGCCAACAAAAATAGAAATGTGTTGATAACTAAATTAAAACAAAATCAATTATTTAAAATAAACTCAAATTAATCACTTAATTATTATAACTAAATTAAATGATTATTTTGACAGAAATAAAAAATTAAACGGACTCAAAATGAAAGAAAAAAAAAGCCAGACACGAAAGTGCTCGAAAAATTGAAATGAATGCACCAAAATGATTAGCGCGAAATAAACTTATTGGAAAAATACAACGTTTGATCAATTTTTGAAATAAATTTAGACCAGTTAAAAGGCTCAGACTGATCAAAATGCAACCGAAAAAGTTGTTAACAAAATTAAAACAAGCACACCGGGTTAAACTTCACGAAACGTAGATTAATATAATTAGCATCTGCAAGCTCGATTTTGAAATCTTTCGTCCACTGATTTTACGCATAGTTGAGATTCAGTTTGACCAGTCTGTCTGTAAATCCAACAAATTTATTATGGCTGACAAATTGGACATTGTGCAAGATGAAATGCATGTCATGCTATGCAGATGACGCATATGCTATGATAACGCGTCGATTCGAATATTCAGGGTCAAAATTGGGGTATGATACTTGTGTACTTCACTTTTGTTTTTCTTATATCTCTTAACACGTGACTTTCATATTCTTAAATTTAGACATGTGTTTAAGTTTGATTTTTGGATGTTTGGTAAGTCAATATTTGAGATGAAAGACAATTGGATCACATTTTAATTAAGAAAGTCATGAGAATCTACAAGTATTATCCAAATCATTTTGATTACTATCTTAAGGCATGCATTCATACCCCTAAGCTAAGGGACCTTCATTCATGCTCATTCACATTGCTTAATTTTGATTTCATTCTAATAGAATTTTTTGATATTGCATAATTTTCATTCATACTCTAAAAGACATATCCATCAATATTGCATAATTTTCATTCATAAGACATATTCATTCATGTTGCATGATTTTTTTCTAACACATTCATTAACTTTTATTCATCCATAATCAAATCAAGTCTTTGTGTTACAAAGAAGGCACTTTCATACAAGAAAAAGTATTGGAAATGCAAGTTTTGTTACAACACTTTAAAATTTGATTCAAGCCTATCATAAGTTTTTGACAAGGCAAAAGTCAAGTGAAGTATCATTTGATTTTGGATTTAGAATCTAGACAAAGTCATATTTTTTTGAGGAAATGATTTCAAAACCTATGTACATTTGTAAAGTAAGAGTTTATTTCTTTTTTTTTTTTGCAATCTACAAACTTCATGTCATCTCAATTACATTGACCTAAACCTAATTCTAATGGTCTTCAAGCCTCCATTTGTTTTTCTCCAAAAGGAATTCAAGCCATGCTCCATCTCCAAGTAACCTCTAGCCATGCTCACTTTGTTGACATTCATGCATTAGAACCTATAACACAAACAAAACAAGATTTCAAAAGGAGAGAGGGAAGACAAACTTTTGTTACTGTAGTGATTTCAATAAATTCCAAATTTACCTATGTTTTACCATAGACAAAATAATGCAGGAAATTAAAATTTTTCACAAAAAAAAAAACTCTTTTTCTGCAGTATAGTACGACAGAACATCTTATACCATTTTGCTAAACACGAGCTATGACCTCTTAGAAAGTTCATCAATTGCATTACCATGCATACCATTTTTACAGCAAGACACAAAGATCAAACCCTAAATTAAACTATAAAACCAACAGTAAGTAAAACAAGAGGATCATGAGCAATCCCTAGTAGTCATTAACATACAATTCTGATACAGAGAAAAAACCTAGCAACCCTCATTCACATATCAGAAGAATAAAAATCCAAATCCACCATATTCATATCAGACACAATAACGCTGCAGTTATGATGTAGCCTTCAAAAATTAATATCCACTAATATCTATAAGCACACCAGAACAATTCAATTCGAGCATAAATCTTAGGATACTGAACAAAACACCATAATGTTTGAAATAGATCGCAGCAACAACATAGCAGTAAAACAGAAGCGAGCAGAAGAAGAGAAAAGTTTAGGGATTACGTAGGAATCTTCACTCCTATAACAATGAGAGGTACGAATTTCGGATTTTCATCTCTTTTATATTGCCTCAACCTGCTTGTTTGCGTTTTGCTGATGTGTTCTTTTGTTCTTTTCTTGAATTACTGGGCTATTATTAGTTTCTGAGGGTATTTTATTTTTCGTTATTTTGTTTGATTTTATGCAGTGAAAAAGTGTTATGGTTCATTCCAATAAATTGGTAAAAATATTGTGAACCTAGAACGAGAGTGAAGAGTGAAAGAGAACGAGGTGGTCGGTTTTCTGTAGAGAATGAGTAGTGAAGGGTCGCAATTTCAATTCGCAGGACCATGCATTTTTACTACTGTACGAAGTTTTTGAGATTCATAAGAGAGCAAGAGACATATCGTGAGAAATGATTGTGTTCTTGAAAGTGAGTTTGGATGGGGGTGTTTCCCGAGGAAAGAAAGGAGGAATGATGATTCAAAAGTGGATTTAGGATTCCCTCATGTCTTTTTTTTAAGAAACTAGAGCTAGGTCCTGGTCAACAAGACCCAACCCATTTTATTCCCCCATGACCCGCGCCTTGTAACACTTGGGGTTGCTATCTTGGGCTTTATCACCCTAACCTCAGATCCGCACCCCTTAGGCCCATTTATTATTGTTTGGTTTAAAATAAAAACTTGTTTTCATAACATTTAGTTTAAGATTTAAAACAAATTTTCAAAAAAAAAAAGAGTTTTAGATTTTATGTAGACATTTATTTTCTTTTATTTCTAATTTTTTATCAAAGATTAATTTTTATTCTAATTTTTTTTTAGATTGTTTGATTTAGGTTTAGCCTTATGACATATCAAAAATAAAAAATGATAAAGAATATCCTAATATTAAAAGTATAAAAATATAATAATAATATCATTTTTTTTTCCAAAATATATATAGAAAGAGAAATTAAGTTCCCTAAAAAATGGCAATTTATTTTATTTTTCTCGTTTTCTATTAATTTTTTTTTTATAATTAAAACTTAGTTCTAGTATTCTTTATATATATAATAATAATATCCTAATATAAAAATCTAAAAATATAATCTCGATTTCTCCTTTAGAAATAGTTTTGCTCCGATTTTATGTTTGTCTTTATTTTCTTTATTGTTTTTTCTTTTATATTTGTTTGCTTAGTTTCCAGTTTCTTATATTTTTTATTGGCTTTATTGAATCATTATCCCCCAATTTTTAAAATGTATCCACCACCCTTTATTTGTAATCGTGTATTTATTTCTTTTTATGCTTTCTCTTTTATTTATTTACGTAGAATAATAATTAAATAATAAATAAAACAAAAATATAAAATCAACCCTTTTTCAAAGAAAAAAAAGCACTCGATCCAACGTCGAGCCACTTTCCTCAAGGCAAACCATCAACCATTGTCACTCCAATCACTCCAGATTATTTTCAAACCCTTTCAATTACTTCAAATATTTTTCATAATCATGAATAAAAGCTTGATCCGGTGTCAAGCCATTTCCCAATCAAAACCTCAAAACATCTAAAAATATTAAAACTCATTTCAAAATAAAGATGAAAAAGGAACGAGGTGTAGTCCACGAGCTCCCGAGAGTTAGGAAACGAGATGTAGTTCTCGCCCTTCTGAACTCTCTCATCATCCAAAAATACTTCAAACACATTAAACTTTTTCCTTGCCATCCTGTAATAAATTTCAAACCTGTTTTCAAAAACAAAAGATAATTTGTCTTAAGATGATGCAAAGCAATGCTTCATCCACAACTGTTGAGTTGAGATAAGTGACGTTATCCCGTGAATATTGATTTGTAAATTCATTCAATGTGATGCAAACGCCCACTCCTCACATGTTTTACGTAAAATAATTTTTTCTGTCGATTAATACAAGATAGCTTTCTCTAAAATCGACCAACACACAAGCATTTTTACCCAGAACTACGGAAGCCTTGAGTTCTCTATTGCACCCGGAGATACGTAAGAGCAAGATTCAAAATCTCGTCAAGCACCCTAATAAAAAAACACACTTTTTTGTCCTTTTTCTTTTCCCTCTTAATTACTCGAGAAGCCTAACATTTTAAGTTAACACTAATGCGCACAACTAACCAAACAGTTCCGTTGAGTACAACGGACGTGAGGGGTGCTAATACCTTCCTCTTGCGTAATCGACTCCTGAACCCTGATTTGGTTGCGACGACCATAATCATTGTCGTTCTTTTTAAGTTTTATCGATATTTCCCTTTCCCTCTTTGGGAATACATAAAGTTAGGAGGTGACTCTTCTAAGTCAATCCCGCGAGCGTGCGATTGCGCTTCGCGAGGTCCTGTTCTCAATTTTTAAGGTACGATAAACGTCTTCACTTCCCTCATTAAGAACTTGAAGAAAATCCCACATTGTCTTAGCCGTTTTAAAATGTGAAATCGAGAAATAAACATTAGCGCTCAAGGAAGAAATTAGTATATTTCTTTCTTTCAAATAATAAGAGGTTTTCTTAGATTCATCATCAGTCCAGTCTTTTTGGGGCTTTATTAATCGAAATGCCATTAAAGATACTTTTTGGGATAAAAGGACCATTCTCGATAGTAACCCAAAAAATTTTATCTACTGACATCAAGTGTACATACATGTATTGTTTTCGATACATGTAATTTTTTCCTTTGAATAAGGGAGCTCTATAATATGCACCCTTCAAATCAATACTTAACCATATTGATAACTTTTAAAGTTGCAAGACCTGATCAAAAGACTAGCTCCGAGGCCAACTGCTGGGTTGAATATGGCCATGGATTGGTCTAAAAGAGGGGTTGAATAGACCTTTCCCCAATAAAACTTATTTTTAAAATGTTTTCCAAAATTAGAGTTTAAAATGTGCAAGAATAGAAGTTGAAAAAGTGTTTTAAAAGGATTACATGATTGAATTGATGTATAGATGAATTCAATGATATCAAGATGATAATTGATCAGATAATCAACAATATGGTAATTAATATAATTGGATTCAAACAAATACATTTGAATAGAATTTGATTAATTGATAAAAACAATCTAGAATTATAGTTTCCAGAATAATCACTAGAAATAAATGTTTAGCATACTAGATCTAACACATACATAAGTTTAAACACTAAATCACTTTAAGTAGAAAACCCTAAACACATGCAAACTAGAAAGAAAATAAAACCTAAAAATATGAAAATTCTATATAGAAATTAAAAAAGAGAAGGGATTAGAGAAAATGTACCCTAAGATTTATAGTGATTCAATGTGTTATTTTTGCTTGCACCTAGTACAGTCTTTAATGTCAAGCCACCAATTTTTTTTTTTAAGTTTTCCAATAATATGAAGTTCACAAGTGTATTTTGATACGATAGATAATCACAGAAAAGCTGAAAAAACTTAAAGTCAACTGCTAAGAAACACATTTTTTAGGCTTAATTCTCCTTCTACTGTACACAACTCACTAGGCTGTAAATCCTTCAAGATCTTCAGTCTTGAATCGAAACACCTTCTCAAAACCAAAGTCCTCCAAGATTTTGTCTCATCAATCTTCACTCGACATTAAGGCTTTGCTTGTGAGTTTGGAGGGAAAGTGAGGGGAGGACATTAAAAAATAGGAAGGATTGAGTGAAAAAAAATAAAAATATTTTGGTTGGGAGGGTTTGTTTTTATTCATAACACCAAAAACACGTTAATTTGCTGGAACTCAAAATTTTTATTAGATGAGGCTTTCGGAAGGCTTAGAAAAATTGTTCAAATAAAATTTTTGTTGTTATAATATTTCAAAAAGTAAAAATATATTAATGATAAGCACTATTTTATCATTCTAAACAAAATCTTTTTTTTCAAAAAATGTTAATTTCTATATTTAAAAAGAAACATTTTTCGAAGCCCTCCCTTCCCCTCCCCTCCAAACTCCCAAACAAAGTCTAAAGAAATGTCATTGTCCGAATCTTTGAACTTGTTGAAGAAGCTAGAAACTCCAAGACCTTTAAGTGAATAAACTCTTCTTTTTCTTCACTAGATGTAAATCTCCATAAATCATAATCACAGTGTAATTCTTCAATATGAAAAGACATAATCTTCATAAGAACATTAGAGCACCTAACAAACCACCTCACAACTGCAACTCACACCGTCTCTTAGAGTTGAACAACACTAAAAAATGGTGTTTTGACTAGAGATTAGAGATATAGTTTTATTTATAAAAATTTCACGCAACACTTGTTCATACTCAAGAAACTTAAGGTTATTCAAATATTATGAAAGTTTTTTTAGATAGAGAAAGAAATTGATTATTACATTTTCTAGAGATAAAGCACTAAAAAAATGTAAAAACAACTATTTGATTTGAGTTAAGAGAAAAAAATATGATTCAAATCAAGTGAGAGAATGACTTAAATAAATAATGGAAAATCATAATTTTCTTGTTTGATTCGAGTCATGACTTGAGTCAAAGGATTCGAGTCAAGGCAATCTATGACTCGAGTCAAATTTCTTGAATTGAATTACAAATGAAAAAATATTTCATGACTCGAGTTAAACCAAACTATAATTTGAGTCAAAGTGCTTTTGGTTCGAGTCATGTAAGGGATTGATTTGAATAACACTTTTAGTTCCAAATTCCAACTTCTAAAACTTTCCCATGATTTGAGTCAAGCCTTTTCCTTACTCGAGTCATGTTTCCCGAACAAAAATTCTAGGTAAAATGAGACTTCGTGATTTGAGTCAAGTATGTGCCTAATTTGAATCATGATTCGAGTCAAGGATGTATCTCACTTAAATCATGCCTGCATGAGTTTCTTGATTCAAATCACAAACTTTTTTACTTGAATTATTTTGTGTATTCTTTTATTCAAAGGCCTTATTTATGATTGAAAAATATATTTTTAATGAAAAGTGAAAAATGTAAGAGATGTGCGAAAAACTAATAGTGAAGCACTAAATTACTAGAAAGATAATTAAATAGGCAAGCAACAAAACTCTAAAAATTCAGGGATACCTTAGGAGCTATTTCAACCCAATAAACAAATGTATTATATTAATTTAACATAATATTATTCTGATAAAATATCATTAACTTTGGAGTGTTACACCAGTTGGGAGACATGTTCTTATACCTAAAAGACCGACTACACGTCTCATAGGTATGACTTATTCAAGGAGTGACTGGGGTAAGTCACCCATTATGTATAAAGTAGGATCATTCCAACAGATACTTCCATTATTCCTACTTTATACATGTCCTACCATCCCATACCCAAGTATTCTCCCCATTAATTAAATATAAGAGAGTTGGCGGGTCGAGCCTTTTGGGCCTCTATCGAAGATATTCCAATTTACAATTCTTCAATCACGAGGCCTAAAAAGGATATGTGATTAAGGTAGGACATTCCAGCCCACAATCCCTCAAGTATGAGGTCTGAAAGAATGATGTGATTAAGGTAAGAGATTCTAGTCCATAGCCCCTAAGTACGAGGATTGAATGATCGATGTGATTAAGGTAGGATTCCATTCCATAATCATTCAAGGACAAGGCCTATAAATGAGATATTATTAAGGAGTGTTAACTGATACAAATGGTCAAGCTTGATTTTGGTCATGATGTTTTGTGATATTGAAGTTCTTACTCATACAAGAACAAAAGTTGGATTTTGGGATTGATGGTGGATTTAATGTGATGCAATGATGAAAATTGTCTTGGAAATGACCAAACGATTTGAGCCATTGGTTTGGTTGCATGCTTGTAATAAGAACCCTTGATATTATGTCCTTTTATTGATGTCCATGACTCTATAGGTTGCAATGATGGTGACCTTTAAATACATACTCGGTCTATGAGGAAAATTACCCCCCTTTGAATACATGACTCGTGGTCTTCCCTTTTCATTGTTTTCCTTCCATATTTTATCTTTTTTGTTTGTTTAGGGATCGCATTTTCCAATACAATTTCATTTTACACACTTTCTCAAGGAAAACACATGTATTAAGCTATGCTTCCCTTATTCTTAATTTTTTATTACATGACTGAGTGATGGTAATTATTAGAAGGTACAATGGCAATGGTAATTTCATAGAACCTCTAAGGCATGAGAAAAGATGTAGGATGTTGAAACACTTGTGGAACTATTTGCTTGCAGGACCAAAAAAGAAGTGATCAAAGCAAGACACTCCTAGACATATCATGGTTTTGATGATGACAACTCATAAAGGTGCAATATGAAATTGATGACAACTATTGAAGATGTAACATTACTTTGATGAAAACAATACATGAAGACAAGAAATTACCAAAGCTGCCTCAAGCTGTCAAAGATGCAAAAGACAGTTATGTCTGAAGATTTAGGGTTTAATAATCACCATGATATCCTCTGATGACGACGTCCGAATTTAAGATATCTCAAGTTTCATCTCCAAGAAGATTCAGGCGAAGTGATTATGTGATTGGCTTATCCAGCAAGAGACTTTAAGCTTCAGATTATGAAAGTGTGGAAGCTCACCTATTAGGTTTTGAGTAATTAAAGTTTTGTAAAAAAAGAACAACCAAGATTTCATAAATTAATATAGATAAATCACACTCACTAAAAATGATTTTTAAGCCTTTATTTCTCAAAGGAAAAAAAAATCCTAAAATGATTTGGATCTTAAGTCAGATGAATTAAGAGCTGTCAGATTGATTATGGCAAGATTTTGAAGCTCCTAATCGATTGGACAAGGATCCTAATCAACTGAACAAGGGATAATCGAGTCCATGATTGATTATGATAGTGTCTTAAATAATGGTAGCCACTCTCTATCCAATATTTCTAAAATAAACTAACATAATCAATTATTTACGTCATATAATCAATTGGAATAATTACCTAATCGATTATATAATTAATTTTTCCAATGGACCATTTCCTTTTTTGAACCACCCTTTTGCCTATAAATAGAGGCCATCCTTTTCATTTTTTCACATTCAAAAACGTGATTTATCTCACCTTCCCCTCTCTCTCTAAAATATTTTTCTTCTATCACATAAATTTGGCCATTTCGCTTTGAGAAAGGTTCTTGTGTTTAAGTAAATAAGTTATTCTAGAAAGAGTAATATTGTAAAATCACCAAGAGTTATTTTTCTCTTGAGTGAATTTGTCTTCCTTAGGAAGTGTTTGTTTGGGTTAGGAGCTAAAATAGACAAAATCCCTTTTGGGGGGATTTAGTATTAAGTATCTATTTGGTTCGCGAGTTCAGCCACATAAGGAAAAGCTCCCCATTTAGGTTCGTGAAGAATAACAAGATAAAAATCTTCACATCGGTTTTAGATCAAGCCAATATAAAATCTCTCTTGGTTTCTGAGTTAGCCTGTGTAAAAGCTTAGTAGATTCGAGATCAACCTGGTAAAAATATCGATATGGTTCGTGGTGGGCCCTTGTAAAACCTTGTTAAGTTTGGAGGATAGCCAGTTCAAAACTCAATCTTGGTTCGAGATAAGTCTGTACAAAATATCAGTTAAGCTTGGATACTAATCGCTCAAAACTTTATTTGTGTTTGGCGTAAAGACTAATCACTTTGTTCCATTGTTTTCTATTTGGTTGGATGTAAACCTGAAACTTCATTTTTCCTTGTATAAATGGGTTCATGAGCTAAACCTGCTAAAAGCTCAAAAACATTATGGGAATATCACAAGATCAATTATTGGGGAAAGGAGTAGACCCCATCATTTAGATTGAACCTCTATTAATCTCTAGTGTCTTGCTTTTCCCTTATTTATTTATTTATTTATTTATTTTGGCATATTTTCTTTATAATGATTTTCCACTGCAAAATTCAAATGCTTCTTTGAATTTTTTTAAACTTTGAATTAGAAAACAAATTTTTTTGAACCAATGTTTTTTCAAATCCCCCAATTCACCCCCTCTTGTGTATGAAGTCACATGTTCAACTTGTAAAATCAGAGCCTAACTCCTGTTCAAAGACTAATCGTCTCAAAAGAAGGATGACTTCCAACCCTATTTTAAACAAGATATCTTTCCTAAGCACACCTCTATCATTTAATGGTGATAAGTTTGAACCATGGAAAGCTAGATTTAAAATTTTCATTCAAAATTTTCATTTCAAATTATGGGAAACTATAACTAATTATCTGCTTATCCCTACTCACCACATAAATGGATAAGTAGTAGATAACCCTGATTTCCTTTGGACCATAGAGAAAAAGAGAAAGTTTGGAATTGATTTCAAAATAATTTTTTAGTTACGTCTTTCGATGGCAATCAATTCTCTCATGGTCATAACTGTATGTCTATCAAGGAAATGTGGGATACTCGAAATAATATATGGAGTCCACAAACTTTCGAATACACCACCTTAAGACGATACTTGCACTACTACAAAAAACATATACAACAACTGTTGGAAAAGGGATAACATCACGCATGACTTGTTGTTGTTACGTAAGGTGTGATTGCATATGTGCTACTTACAATCACAATTTTATGACCGTTGCAAAAAACCTGAAAGCGCGCTATATATGATCACAGTTTCTATAACTAACCGTTGTAATATATTAAAGGTCCTAGCTAGGTTCGATTCTCAACAGCGCATCGTTTGGTGTAATATATTATTCTGGACAGCGTTCACTAGTCAACCACGGTTATATATTAGAACCGTCATTAAATTATCTGCTATTTTAAAAATAATTTTTCTTCATTTTGAAATTTTTCCATTTTTTATCTTGTATTTTTTTGAACCATATCAGAACAAAAACAACAATTGTATCATAATGAAGAATTGTATTGTATTACATCAAATTCATACATTGGATTAAGAACCAAACATTGTATATATTACATCAAAAGAAAAATGGCACAAAACAACCTACAAACATTATATAACATCACATAATTGTATCTTATAATGTTTTGGTTTCTTTGTCTCTTGGTGTCTTGTATCTTGGTGTATTGACTTTAAACACCTACAATTTCAAATAATCATAATTGTTAGTAAATATACTTAGAAATAATGACTTACATTAATTAAATTATGAATAAAGAATAAAATACTAATTACTTGTTAATTTTCCCATATGCCTTCATTATGATCGATACGAATATCATGCACATCATCTCTATCAACTTCATCATAAGTGGTAGGCACTTTTGTTGTGTAAGAAGGAGTAGAAGGAATATCAAATCTTTCATCACTACTAGGAATGTCTTTTCCTAGGAGAACAATTGACCATTTCCCCGATGTGTCCGAAGGGTCGGTCACATAGAAAACTTATTTTGCTTATGAAGCTATGATGAATGGTTCGGTCATATAATTTTCCTTGCCAAGGTCAACCCAGGTGAATCATATGTCATCAGTTTGTACATCATTAATATTATTGGGAACCCACTTGCATTTAAATAAAGGAACTCAGAAGATAACATAATCAATCTCCCAAATCTCCTCAATAACACCATAGAACGCACTAGATGTCAATATTGTATTATTATCTTTCAAACTAGAGAAATACATGGATTCGGCCTCAACCATAACCCCACTATTTTGCATTGTACTACGATCATCTTTTGATTTTGTATAAAAGGTATAATGACCAATGTCATATGCATTCCAAGTTATCACATTAAATTTTGGCATGAACGACAACCATTTAATTGTCTCAGATGTACTATGATCTTTTGGTATCCTTTTATTAAACCAATCTAGGAATTTCTTATTATGTTCGATCAACAACAACTTGTCACTCATCCATGGATATTTTTCCTTCAAAAGCCTTTTGTGAGTAGCCATGTAAGGTTGAACTTCTTCAAGATTATTCAATATATAGAAATGTGCCTGAGTAACTACACCCTGAGCCATTGACTTAACATTTAAACCTCGAATACCTCTACCTTCAGTGTCAACATGACGAGACTTTGGAATTTCTATAGACTCTACTTTCGATAAATAGTTTGTACAAAACTCAATAGCTTCTTCTGTGATGTACCTTTCAACAATCGAAGCTTCTGGTCACTGATAATTCTTCGTATATCCTTTAAAGATTTTCATGTATCGCTCTATTAGATACATCTAGTTTAAATAAACTGATCATAAATTCTGATTTCTCTAACTATATGAACAAGTAAATGAACCATAATGTCAAAAAATGATGGAGGAAATTACATCTCCAATTGACACAAGATTATGGCAGCTTCATCTTCTAATTCATCTAATTTTTTGAAATCAAGAACTTTATTACATATGGCATTGAAGAACAAACATAATCTGGTGATAGTTACTCTCACATTTTTTGGTAGGATGCCACAGATAGCCACTGGTAGAAGTTGTTGCATCAAGACATGGCAATCATGAGATTTCAAACCAATTAAATTGAGATCTTTCATTGATACAAGTTTCTTGATGTTTAATGAGTAACCTTGGGGAACTTTGATACGATTCAAACACTAGCAAAAACTTTTCTTTTCCTTTTTACATAGAGTGTAACAAGCCGGAGGCAGATAAGTTCTTTTCCCTTTTTATATTGGAGCCAATTGTTTTCGTATACCCATTGCCTCTATATCGAGATGAGATTGCTTACTATCTTTAGTCTTACCTGGAATGTTTAGAAGTGTTCCAATCAAACTATCACACACATTTTTCTCCACATGCATCACATCAAGACAATGTCTTACATGGAGACTTGACCAATATGGAAGATCAAAGAAGACAGACATCTTTTTCCATATATTTTTTTCAACAACTTTCCCTTTTTCTTTTTCTCTCTTTCCAAGGACAACATTAATGTGTTTCTGTCATTGATAAACTTTATCCCCGGTTAAATGTTTAGGAGCGATATCAAACTCCTGCTCTTCATTAAAAGCCTTCCACAATCTACGATAAGAATGACCGGGTTTTAGAAATTTTCGATGCCTAAGGTAAACAGTCTTTTTTTCAAACTCAAGTTGGTGATAACATGTATTAGATTCACAAATAGGACACGCTTTGTGTCCTTTGACACTATATCCAGCCAAATTACCATATGCAGGAAAGTAGTTGATTGTGAAAAATAACATTGCACGCATTTTAAACTTTTCACCAGAATATGCATCTTTAACTTCAACGCCTTCCTAACACAAAAGTATTAGATCTTCAATTAATGAACTTATATAAACGTCTATGTCATTTCCAGGTTATTGTGGTCCAGAAATCATCATACTTAACAACATATACTTACGCTTCATGCACAACCAAGGAGATAGGTTGTAAATCGTGAGAAGAACAAGCCACGAAGAATGGTTAGTACTCAAATTACCAAAGGGGTTCATGTTAGAACAAGATTTTGGTTCTGCATATAATCTCTAGTTTTGGTGATAACAATACATATACTGATATGTAACAATTTTGTACTCTAATGAATTTCTTAAAGTATGCAGTTGTTTTGTGAAAACTAATTTTGGATAACTCTCAAGAATTTTAAATCAGAATCTCTTGCATGCCTCAAGTAATCTACTTCATTCTTTTCTAAAGAAACATCAGTAGTTCTGATGAATGCTGAATGCCTCTGAAGATAAAGAAAGATATGTGCTTCTAAGAAAAAGCTTCGCTTCCAGCTCTGATAAACTGGTCTGAAGACTCTGAATACAATGTTCTATTGAATGTATTCTACAGATTCTGAAGATAGCACTTCTAAAGATTTTAAAGACACTGAAGACTCTGATATCACTCATTCTTTTATCCTCTGGTCTTACAAGATAAAAGTGATCAGAAGATATTGACAAGACAAAAAAGTGTGAAGGAAGTATTCGTACTTGTATACATCCATATATTGATATAAACTGATTTCAGACAGTACTGTTGTATGCAATATGGTGAGACTTTGCTACTATTGTCTCTCACGGGTCTAATGTCACCGTTGTAATTGCTGGCTTGAATAGTTACGCTTATACCCCTCAAGGGTCAAACATCCAGCTATATAAAGAGATCACTCCTTCTTACAAAACAAGAACGATCAACATCAAAAGAAGAGAAACACCCACAATCTAAAATCTATTTCTCATACACACGAGTTGCTGCTCATATTTGTGTAAAAACTTTGTTCTTAACTTTGTTTCATTTGCTTTAAAGAAGCATTGTTGTTAACATCTTTCTATATCTTTGTTGAATTGATTTTTCCTCAAGTGACTAAGTATTAGTCTGTAGACTTGAGAGGGCAAAGGTGTTTTTCTAAATACTTAGATGAACTTGTTGTAATATTTCAAGATTAGTGGATTAAGTCCTTTTCTAAGGAGAAATCACCTTGGTGGGTGGGTTGGAGTAACTTTGTTAACAGTGAACCAGGATAAAAATACCCGTGTCTCTTTAACTCTTTTCTCTTGGTAATTTTTATGTAGAGGTCGAAAAAGTTTTACATTTGTAAAAACCCAATTCAAACCCCCTTTCTTGTGTTTTTCTCCACCTTCAGTTGGTATCAGAACTCCGACTCTGTTATTGATTTGTATATCAAACACTTAACCGTGTAGAGAGATCCAGTGTGAGAAAAACATTATGGTCGCTACTAACACAAATAAGAGAGATAGTTACAATGCCAAGCCTCCTATTTTGATGGAGAAAAGTTTGACTATTTGAAAGATAGAATAGAAAGTTTCTTTCTAGGCTATGATACAGATCTCTGAGATATTGTTACAAATGGTTATGAAATACCTGTATTTGTGATTGGCATTCCCATTCTCAGAAACAGGATGAACAATGATAAAAAAATGTGAGTTTAAAAATCAACACAAAGCCAGAACCATCCTTCTTAATGTTATATCTAACAACGAATATGAAAAATTACTAATAGAGATACAACGAATGATAATTTTGATTCCATGAGAACGACACATGAAGGTAATACTCAAGTCAAGGAAACAAAAATCTCTGGCATTGGTCCAGAAATATGAGGCCTTCAAGATGGAAGACGATGAAACCATTGAGATTATGTTCTCAAGATTTCAAACCCTAGTTGAAGGACTTAAGGTTCTGGATAAAGGTTACTCCACGGCTGATCAAAGCAAAAAGATAGTAAGAAGGCTTCCAAAGAAATGGAGACCAATGGTTACAACTCTTAAACTGTCCAAGGATCTGAACTCTATAAGCCTGGAAGAGTTGGTCAGCTCACTAAGAAGTCGTGAAATAGAACTAGAGGAAGATGAGCCTAAAAAAAAGGTCAAATTTGTCACTCTAAGGTCTAGATCATAACGGAAAAGGCCAGAGAAGAGTAAAGCCTTCCAAGTAGAGGAAGAAGAAATAGAAGATTCTGACGAAGAATGTTCTGATGATGAAGATGAACTGTCCCTTTTCTCTAGAAGAGTCGTACAACTCTGGAAGAAAAGACAAAGCAACTTCAGAAAATCTAGAAACAGAGGTGATCGTCCAGATTCATCTTCAAGAATAAAAGCAAGCAGAGAGATAACATGCTATGAATGCAATGAGCCAATACACTATAGAAATGTGTGTCAAAAGCTAAAGAGGACAGCTCTAGAAAAGAAAGTTTCAAGAAGGATGCTTTCAAAGGCAAGAAGAAAGGTCTCATGGCAACATAAGGATGATTCTGACTCTGAAGTGTCTGAATCTGATTCTGAAGAAGAGCATGCCAATGTAGCACTCATGGCATCTACAGGAGACACAACAGAAACTGAGTCTGACTCAAAAGAGATATTTTCTGAATTTTCTCGTGCTAATTTAGAATCATGTTTGTTTGAGTCTCTGAATAGGTATAAGAAATTTCAACACAAATTCAAAGACCTGAAAAAGGCTCATGAATCAGAAGTTAAGGAATGCATTAAGCTATAAAAAGAAGTTTCGAAACAAAAAGATAACAATTTTGTCTTGGAAAAAGAAAATACTTTTCTGAACAAAAATTGTTTAAAACTTGAAGAAACTCTTTCTAAAGCTTCTCCAACTTCTGAAACCATCTTATATAAATATGATAAGGCATTTCAGAAATTCTTAAACAATAGCATAGATAGAAGCAAAATGGCTTCCATGATCTATGGTGTTAGTCACAATGGGAAGAGAGGGATTGGTTATGATTCTGAAAATGATGATCAAATCCCTCTCAAAGAAGAAAAACCAAAATCTCTTTTTTCTTATCATTACACACCTACACAGGCACAAAGATTTAATACTGCACGAAAACACAGCGTAATTAGAAACTCTAGGAAATCTAATCAAAGAGGACCCAAAAGGTTATGGGTACCAAAAGATAAGATAGTTTATGTTGCAGATATCCTATGCAGCAGAGTTAAGACACCCTTCATGGTACCTACACTCTGGATGCTCGCGACACATGATGGGAAGAAGTCATATGTTCCAAAACCTGGAACTTAAAGATGTTGGATTCGTAGGTTTCGGAGGAAACCAGAAAGAAAGAATCAAAGGATCTGGAACAGTTGGTAACAGATTTATTCCTTCTATATCTAATGTACTTTTTGTTGAGGGTCTTATGTATAACTTGTTATCCATAAGTCAATTAAGTGATAATGGCTATGGCATTATCTTTAATCAACAAACGTGCAAAGTTGTAAGTCAGAAAGATGGCACAGTTCTCTTCACTAGAAAAAAGAAAAACAACATTTACAAGATTAAGCTTTCTGATCTTAAAAACCAAGATGTTAAATGCTTAATGTATATTAACGAAGAGCAGAAAGGCAAGTTTTCAAAAACATATTTTAAATCTAAGAATGTTGTTTCCACCTCTAGACCACTGGAGCTTCTACACATTGACTTGTTTGGTCCTGTGAAAACAAAGTCAGTCAATGGTAAGAAATATGGACTTGTAATTGTGGATGATTACAGTCATTGGACATGGGTTAAATTCCCAAGGCACAAGAATGAGTCACATTCTGTGTTTACTAGTTTTGGTTCTAAAGTGCAAAAAGAATTTGATTCTAAGATCGTTAGAGTCAAAAGTAATCATGGTGGCGAATTTGAGAATCAGTGGTTTGAAGAGTTATTTGACTCTAATGGCATATCTCATGATTTCTCCTGCCCTAGAACTCCACAGCAGAACGGAGTTGTAGAGAGGAAGAATAGGACGTTGTAAGAAATGGCCAGAACCATGATCAAAGAAACAAATGTGGCTAAGCACTTTTGGGCAGAAGCTGTGAATACATCATGTTACATTTAGAATAAAATCTCTATTAGACCTATTCTAGAGAAGACTCCTTATGAATTGTGTAAGGGAAGAAAACCTAACATTTCTTATTTCCATCCTTTTGGATGTTCATGTTTTATTCTGAACACTAAAGAGAATCTGAACAAGTTTGATTCTAAGGCACAAAAATGTATTATGTTGGGATATTGTGAATGCTCTAATGGCTACATAGTATTTAATATAGAAACACACATTGTGGAAGAGTCAATTCATGTTCGTTTTGACAATAAGCTTGACTTAGAAAAGTAAAAGCTAATATAAAATTTTACAGATTTAGAAATAACACTTGCAGGCTCAGGAGATAAGGCAAAAGACTATGAGGATAAAGATTCAAAGAATGCTAATATAAATAATTCAGAAGCAACTGAATGTCCTCCAACTCAGAAAAGGCAAAGGAATAGACAAACTGTCTCTGAAGACTTGATTCTAGGAGATAAAGCTGAACCTGTCAGAACAAGATCCACTTTCAAACAAACTGAGGAAATGCTTTTGGGATAGGTGTCTCTGATAGAACCAACTTCTTGTGATGAAGCACTTCAGGACAATGAGTGGATTCTAGCAATGCAAGAAGAGTTAAATCAATTCTCCAGAAATGACGTATGGGATCTGGTACCCAAGCCGAAAGGAACTCATGTTATTGGAACCAAATGGGTATTCAGAACCAAACTAAATGAGAAAGGAAAAGTCGTCAGAAACAAAGCACGACTGGTTGCACAAGGTTACAGTCAACAAAAAGGTATTGACTATAATGAAACCTTTGCTCTAGTCGACAAGTTAGAATCAATCAGTCTTTTAATTTCTTTTGTTGTTAATCATGGTATTATTTTATATCAAATAGATGTCAAAAGTGCGTTTTTAAACGGATACATTTCTGAAGAAGTATTTGCTCACCAACCTCCAGGTTTTGAAAATGTCAAGTTTCTAGAACATGTTTTTAAGCTTAAAAAATCTTTGTATGTGTTGTGGTGAAAATTTGATATCAAGCTATTGATTAAACTTGAATTGCAAATCTTTTAAAGATTCACCACCGAGCTTTGATTTATCCAAAGGAAAGGGTAAAGATCGTAAACAACCCTAAGTTTGCAATGTAACAACAATGCTAAAAGATTTTGGGGGATTGGGGATTGGTTATACAAAGGGAAGGTATTAGCACCCTAAATATCTATAGTATTCTATAGGAACCTCTTACTGGTGTTTGTGATTTTGTTTGCTATTGTTTGTGTTTAGGTTATACGGTGAGAGATAGGAACCTAAAGGTTTAGTCACTAAGTATGCTCGCCAAAACTTCATGGTCTTGTGCCTACATATCCTTACAAGGATGGAATTAGAGCATTTGTAGTTCTCCTTACTAGGGATGGATGAATACTTGATTGCGATCAAGATTCAAAAGGGGATTAAGTATTAAGGTCTTAACACTTACTTGACTTAACAAAGTTAAAAGAGTTGTAGGTTCTAACCTAAGTCTAAGACTCAAAAACCTAATGACTCTAACAAGGTCAAAGGGTGTGGGTAAACATGAGTTATCTATGACATGAAGTAAATAAAGAGACTTTCCCTTGGATCAAGGAATAGGGGTAGTTTGAGGATGGAAGCTAACAAGCTAACATTACTTGGGGGAATAACTTGACAAAGTTAAATGGAGTATGATAAGTATGGATGGTATGGACAAACATGATATTCAAGCATGATATCAATGGAAGGTATAAAAGTAACATTCAAACATGATGTTAATGAAAATATGACAAAGTAACATTCAAACATGATGTTAATATGGAAAAGGTAAAGCATGTGGTTACAACCAAAGCATAAGGATAAATGTAACAACATTAAGGGTAAGGACTTAACAAAGTAAAGAACCAAACAAGGTAACTACCTAGTAAGTTCAAAGGTTTAAGGAAGTTTAACATCAACATGGTGACAAACAAAGTAAGTTCAATCAAACAAAGATGTTACAACACCTAAACAAGCATGAGATATAGTTCTAACAAGACTAAAGTATTATGGATGAAAGTTCAAGTGATTGATTAAGGCAAACATACTTTAGGGTTTACTAACACCACTTAATCATGAATACAAGACAAAAGAAGATAAGTTGTAATAACACTTGATCATGAATACAATTTAACATTTCAAAGCATGGATAAGTCATTACAATACTTAGGCATGATAAGATTCAAAGTTCAAGTTAACATGGGAAAGTTATGACAACACTTAAACATGGATGAAACAAGGGTTCAAAGTGGACATGCATAGATAAATTAAGACATTACTTATCATGGATAGAAAACAAAGTTCAAGTTCAAAATGTAAAGGTTATAACAATACCTAGACATGAATGAAGTTCAAAGATGTAGTGAAGCATACATGAGTCATGATAACAATCAAAGCATGTATGGATAAGTTAAGACATTAATTATCATGGATGGAAAGTGTAGACAAGTAATGGTGACAACCAAACATACTTGGGTAAGAAAGACATGTTTATGAAAAAAACATGTGGATGAATATGCAAGCACACAAAGGATGGCATATAAGAATGCTTAGAGATGGCATATTGAAAGTTCAAACAAGTGGTGAATAAGTTAAAACATCACTTGAGAAATTAGGCATGGTTAGAAGATAGACATGTTGGCACAAGTAGGTAATAACCTAAACATGTATGTTAGGGTTCTAACATGGTGGACAACTTCACAAAGATCCACATATATACAAGCATGGCTACAGAGTTATTTTCAAGGTAACAACCTATGGTTTAAGGATACCTAAACATGGCATAACTCAAACTAGGGCATATGTATACACCAAAGCCACATAAACATAGAAAGGAATCACATGTTAAAGACAAAATGACCAAACAAAAGTTCATGGTATGTTTAGGAATTCAACATACATTTACATGTGAATATACACTTGAAAATGCATCTAAATCAAATTGAAACAAACATGTACAAGTTCACAACATGGTACAAGACTCACATAAGTTGCAAATGGTTCAAACATGTCCCTAGGTGCAAAGACAGTCAAAGGAATCAAACAAAGAAACACAATGGTCCTTAAGGAAACCTAAAAAAGGTCACTTACTTCAAACATGAATAAGTGCTTCAAAAATAATAATTTTTGGAAATTTCTTCTTACCATAAGAAAATAGACATCAATAGGAGTCTATAGCAAAAAGAATGGGCAAATAAGCCTAAGGGATGACCAAGTTGTGAGGTTTCTAAGTTTTGGGAAAACTTGAGAAAATTAGGTCCTAAAAATTAGGGAAAGTGGTCCTAGAGGGTCTTGAAACCAGGTTTTCTCGCCTACAGCTCAAAACATATGCCAACCCAACTGCACGCGCGTTGTGACAATGTGATGAGGGCATGTTATTATATGTGTTGCTTTCTTCCTAACTCAGAAAAATAAAATGAAACTGGGGCGGGGGGGATTTGAACCCCAGTTTCAAGGGTGGTAGGCAAGGAAAATGCGTGTGTTGAACCACTGGGGTGGTGATACATCCATTGTATCATCTCACCCCATTAAAATATAAACCTAAGCATGCTTTATGGCCCGACCAAGAAGAAAGCGCTATGGCTGGCTCGGCAAGGTCATCAACATGACCATTTGCAAAAGCAAGCATATCTCCATGAATACGCAATGAAATTTAACAAAATTTAAACCAAACTTGTGTGAGTTTTTATGAGGAATTCAGTGGTGCAATTAGATTCTTCTAAAAATTTCCCTATTTTAAAACCCGATAGCAGCACTCAAAGGGCTCAAATTTGCAATTCCAGTGGTATAACCTCATACAGTCATGGATATTGGCATTTAATGGATCAAACATGTCATATGTACTATAACTAACATGTCCCTACTCAGTATATATCAGAAGCATGCATAATTTGCAATGTTCTAAGTTTGATTGAACTTACCTCTTGAAGCAAGATGCCAAAGTCCTCCAAAGGTGTTACAGAACTTGTTGGTGGATTGGAAGACCTTCAATATGCCTCTTATGAAGCTTTGAGAGGCTTAGAATCAACAGGAAATCACTGGAATTGAAAATGCTCTCTTTTTTGCAAAAATGAAGAATATGGTGATTTGGATTTTGATGAAAATGGACACACAGTTGAGGAATGATGTTATGGACACCTCAAGGTATGTTTAAAAGTTGAGTTTGTGTGATCAAAGTGGTTAAATGTGGTCAGAATGAAGTTTTGGGGGTAGAAAATGCAAAAAGTCAATGATTCTATGGATTGAAGGTTGACTTTTTGATCTATGAGGCTTTTTGAAGGGGTGAGGGTTTGGACACTATTATAAGGTGTTTTGTGGTTTGTGAGAATGATTGGTTTGAAGGTTTTATGGCTGGAAATGGTTTGGAGATGGTTTTTGCAAATTTGAGGTTTTTGGCTTTCAAGTGATGACTTGAAAGCCAGTTATGGTATGAGGTGATTTGGGAGCTCTATGTTGTGTATTCTTGTTGTGTTTTGAGGTTAGAATCATCCTTTATTTATAGGGCAAGAGTGGAGGAATTGATTCTGATCATTTGGAGCAGTTTGGTTGCTTGTTCTAGTTAGAATTCAAGGAAAGGTTAGTTTGGTTTCAACTTGGAAAGTACAATGGTTCCCATGTTTCCAATATCAAGTACAAGCTTGCGGGAATCTCTTTTGTGCTTGCTTCTGCAGATGGAAATGGTTTGAGTCTCAATGCATAAGGTTTATGCTTAAAGTAGCTTTTCAAGAGTAGCAATGTGGCCTTTATGGCAAAAACACCCCAAAATGGCATGAAATTTGAATTTGGTGCTCAAATCTTGTGTGTAGTGCTCCAAACTTTGTACAATCTTCTGATTAGTGATGGATTTGGAAGCAACATGGCCTGAAGAGCAAGATCTTGCAGGTTAGGAGTGGTTTGGCAACATGTTCAACATGTTCATGACCTTGAAATTCAAGTGAAAAGCCTCAACTTTAGGTCTTCGAATCTCCTAGCTCGCAAATGGGATTGGGGAGTTCTTGTACTTATTGAAAATCCCCAAACATGCTCTAAAACTTTCATGTTCAACAAAAATTCTGAATCTAAAGGGATCATGATGAAAACTGGCTTCAAAGATTAATGTTTCAAAAGATCAAAAGCTGCCTTGAAATTTTTCTCAGTGTCCCAAGATTTTTCCAAACTTTGGAGCCTCATAACTCAAAATCCATACTTTTTTGAGGTTTCCACCTCTCATACAAAGTTGTAGTATGTTGCAAGGGCTTTAATTTGAGCTTTAGATCACACTAAATGGCTTTGTAGATTGGGAGTTATGATCCTTCAAAGTTGGCCTCTCAATTAGGGTTTTTCCATACTTAGAAAATATTCAAGTTTCTTTAACTTTGCCCCTTTTGCAAGAAACCTCCCAAATCTTGATTTTTCATGCTCAAACTCATTGATCAAACATGTCTTGATGAAATTTGTCTTGATGACTTCAATTTGGACCAAAAACCCTAAAAGTCAAAGGGTTGACTCTGTCAGATGAAGCTTGTATAATCAGATGAATTCAACTGTGTGATCTTCAATGATCTTGCATTCTTGAACCTTTCCAACATCATGGATGGACTACAAGGATGTTTATGAGTGTCTTGGATCATTTCCCAAGACTTGGTATCATGATTTGATCAAAAGTCAAGGCACCGTTGACTTTTTCCTTATGAAACCCTAATTGGGGATCAGATGAAATTGAGCTCCATGAAACTTGTAATGAGACCATCTTGCACTTGATTCTTGGCAAGGGGAAGCCTCTTGAGTGTATGTAAGCTTGGTGGGTTGATGATTATTCCAAAACATTGACTGATCATATGAAGATTCCCTTGATTTCCTTGAGCCAAAACCCTAATTTATGAAACCAAACAAGAAACATCTTGAACAATGGTTAGAGTTTGCAATACAATGCTTGATGCTTCCTAGAATGATGATGACATCTAGGGTCAAAATTTGGGGTATGACAGTATGGTCTGAAACAAGCTCCCAGAGCTTGGTATGAAAGACTAAGTTGTTTTCTTCTAGAAAATAACTTTACCAGAGGACAGGTGGACACTACTCTTTTCTGTAAGAACTTTGGAAACGATCTAATGATATGCCAAATTTATGTAGATGATATAATTTTTGGTTCTGCTAATCCATCTATATGTCAAGAGTTTTCTAAGCTAATGCAAGCAGAATTTTAAATGAGTTTGTTGCAAAAGTTAAAGTATTTTCTGGGGATTCAAATAAATCAGACTCCAGATGCCACATACATTCATCAAAGCAAGTGCACAAAAGAACTCCTGAAGAAATTCGACATTTCAGATAGCAAACCAGCAAAGACTCCCATGCATCCTACAAGCATTCTAGAGAAAGATGGGGTAATTAAAAAGGTTTTCCAGAAGCTCTATCGTTGTATGATAGGCCCTCTTTTGTATCTAACTGCTTCTCGCCCAGATATTTTATTTAGTGTATGTCTTTGTGCTCAATTTCAATCAGATCCAAGGGAAACTCATTTAACTGTTGTTAAGAGAATCCCAATGTATCTGAAGGGAACATCTAACCTTGGCTTGATGTATAAGAAAACATCAGAATACAAGCTATCAGGTTTCTATGATGCAGATTACGTTGGAGAAATTTGAAAGTAAAAGCTCCTCTGGAAATTGTCAGTTTCTGGGTAACAATCTTGTCTCACGGGCTAGCAAAAGGCAATCGACTATTGTGCTATCAACGGCTGAAGCATAATACATCTCAGCATCACTTTACAGTACTCAGATGCTCTGGATGAAAAATCAACTTGAAGATTTTCAGATACATGAGAGTAATATTCCTATCTTCTGTGATAACATGGCTGCTATTTGCCTAAGTATGAATCCTATTTTACACTCTAGAGCCAGACATATAGAAATCAAACATCATTTTATTAGAGACTATGTTCAGAAAAGGGTTATTATTTTAGAATTCATAGATACAGACCACCAGTGGGCTGATATCTTCACAAAACCCTTAGCTGAAGATAGGTTTCTATTCATTCTGAAAAATTTAAAAATGGAACTCTGTCCAGAATGAATTTTCCTTTCTAATGTGTTCAACACTATCTAAAATTGTGATTTTGACTTCTGTAAATATTTTTTAATTGTATCCTTCTGACTCAACGATATTTTTACAAAGTTAGAAAGTGTTTTGGTCAGAATTATCTCAAGTCAGAAAACCCTTTGGTATTCTTGACTCTGAGAGCATCTAAACTGTGAATTTTCAAACGTGTGGCTATGATTTGTCTTAGACACATGTCTATTTCAAATTATACGTTACTCGTTGAAGTGGCACCTCAAGCGATGGAATGTCTTGAGATTAGGTTTAAAATCATAATTACTATTTATTACTCTCCCTATTGTTTATTTTTCAAAGTGTTATAATTATTTCTTTTTCTATATATCTTCACTACTCCCACTCTCACACACTACGTTCTCCTTTTTCCACACTTCATCTTTGTTAAAACAAAAACCCCTCTTCTCTGAAACCCTTGTCTTCAATGGATCCATAACAGCAAGCTGTCTACGATTTTTCGCAACAAATGCAACAAACTGAATCTTCTCAACAAATGACTACTGGCACGATGCAACCAAAATCCATGACTTTACAACAATCTCTGGCTGTGATTCAACTGGCTGTCTTCCAACATATCCTTTATCGACCTGCGTAAATCAATTTGGCTATACCATTTGAGGAACTAGAAGTTCTCTTTGAACTTTTGGTGGACTTCAATAACTTAAAGGAAAATGGGTTGAATTTAACCGAGGATCTTTAGAAACAAGGCTGACAAAATTACTTTGATTGTCTCTACGGTCCCATTTTTCCAAATTTGATAAAAGAATTCTGGAGATTTGCTGATATTGATGCTAAATTCATTGTCTCTTTTGTTTTGGATAAGAAGGTTTTCATCATTGAGAAGTCAATTTCCAATCTGCTTGGAATGGAGCATGCAAAATGGAAATGGGTCTACAACATGAACCCTTGATCAAAGATACTAAGTCAAGAGATCAATCCTGCTATTTTCTCTGAGGTTTCTGAAAGTAAATCTAAGAATCAGGAACTCCACAAGAAACTTAGATTTTGGATCAAGATTATTCTGGGATGCATTCATCATAGACCTGCATCTAGTTCCTCTGATTATGTGAACGCTGATCAGAAGTTTATGTTGTATTATCTAATGAAATGAGAACCGATGCATCTACCTTCCATTCTCTTCAAATATCTCAGGGATGCAGTTAAAGATACCAGACAAATTCTGAAACCCAAAACCTATATTCCTCTAGGTAGACTCATCTCGGATATTCTCATAGAAAGTGGTCTTGTAAATCATTTATTGAGTCTGAATCTGTTAGATGACATTGAACTGGATGTCGGAAAACCTCTGAATGGAAGAAACCTTAAAAGTATGGGCATTATTGAGAAGGTTCTGGTCAAACCTACTATTCCTACAGATTGGAAAAGTATAAAAAATAGAAGAACAGTCGTTAATAGATTCCCTTTGTTCACCAAACATGATTTACCAGAAGCCTTAGACAAATATTTCAAAATGCTCATAGTTGAAGGCCATGACGTATCTAGTTTCTCATATGATGATCTTCATGATGCTCCTCCTGATCTGATGAAAAGACCACGTGAACCATCTCTAAAGAAGTCTGAGAAGAAGAAAAAGAATATCTAGAAACTTCATCTGGGAGATTTTGTAAATCTTCAGAAGTCTTATGCACCGGGATCATATCCTACTCCCTCTAGTAAGACCTCTCGCTCTCATTATGCTTTTCCGGGTTTTGATACTATAACTATTGCTTCATCGATTCCTCCACCTCATCCACTTATTTCTACCACAGTCACAACTACATCCATCCCACCTTCACCATCCACTATGTCAGCCCCCACTAAAAAAATCCAAATTACCTCCTACCATCTCCAAACCCGCTTCTCAAACCACAACCACTAATCCTGAACCTATTTCCCAAACAACTACAACATCTGAAGCCCCTGCCACCAATACAAGTAATCCAAAAATTATTCCAACAACAAATCCTGAAATAGTCGCCCCTTCAACCACTTCCACAACAGTTGTAACAACATCACTTTTCTCTTTTGCATTTTCATCTGCAGCAAACGTTGTCCCTCCAGAAACCTTCCCAACCAACATTACTCAGCCACTCTCTGAAACTACCACTTCTGAACTAATTCCTACCTTGGAACCCATACCCATATCCACAATAAACGTTACTTTATCATTCAAATCTTTCACCTCTGAACCTTCTGATCCACACTCACCTGATAAGAATACTGATCAAACCATGACAAATGTTCCTTCAGAATCCAATAACACTTCTACTGAGAAATCAGTTTATAATGAAGAAACCAAGTCTAATCATAACACCTCTGATTCTCAACCTCCTAACCTAATCCTTGATGAAGTGCTATCTAGTTTCAAGACTAATGCAGAAAGTAGAGTTCAGAAGCTTTATGAGGGAGTCTAATCTAGCAATGATCCTTCATATCTGGATACTTGCTAGAACAATTTTAATGAATGGATAGCTTGTGAGTTTGACAAACTCATAAATCTCTGTGATCAACAAAAGGATAAGTTTGTCAAGGAAGCGGAAATCATATTGGAAGCTCAGAAAGCTGCAAAAAGATAGGATGCTAAAATAGCTGCAAGAGAAGAAGCTGAGAAACAAAAAGCTGAAGAAGCTACTGCAGAGCAAGCCGCCGCTAGAAAGGTTGCTGCAGGTAAAGACTCAGTAGAAAGCTCTGACCCTGCATTGAGAAGCAAGATGAAGTTAACAACAACATTCATGACTTACTTACTAAACTTCTTCAGAGAATCCATCCTCCTTCTCAACTTTAGGCACTTAGGCTCTCTTTTAAAGCCTTCTTTTTGTTCTAGGTTGTTTGTTGTTTTTCTCCCTTGTATCATTTTGCATCTATCTGAATTTCACATAACTTTTTGATTATGACAAAAAGGGGGAGTAGAATTAGTATTTGATTTTTATAACATATTTGATTCTCTAAATATCATTTCTTACATTCTAACATATATATATATATATATATATATATATATATATATATATATATATATATATATATATATATATATATATATATATATATGCAAAGTATATAAATATCTTCTTTCATGAACCGTTTGAAATTAGATCAAGCTCTAAATGTTTCACTGTAAAAGTTTCAAATAATTCAAGCTCTGATAAGTCAACAAGGTTCTGACTCAGGGGGAGCTTGTATATCTTAGGGGGTGTTTTCTAACTTAACTCTGATAAATTTATGAAACTTTAGCATCTTTTGCATATATACTCGTACATATTATTCCATAAAAATACATGATTTTGTCATCATAAAAAAGGCGGTTCATGTTAGAACAAGATTTTGGTTCTGCATATAATCTATAGTTTTGATTATAACAATACATATACTGTTATGTAACAATTTTGCACTCTAATGAATTTCTTAAAGTATGCAGTTGTTTAGTGAAAACTGATTTTGGATAACTCTCAAGAATTTTAAATCAGAATCTCTTGCATGCCTCAAGAAATCTACTTCATTCTTTTCTAAAGAAACATTAGCAGTTCTGATGAATGTTGAATGCCTCTGAAGATAAAGAAAGATATGTGCTTCTAAGAAAAAGCTTCGCTTCCAGCTCTGATAAACTGGTCTGAAGACTCTGAATACAAGGTTCTATTGAACATATTCTACAGATTCTGAAGACAGCACTTCTAAAGATTTTAAAAACACTGAAGACTCTGATATCACTCATTCTTTTATCCTCAGGTATTACAAAATTAGTGATCAGAAGATATTGACAAGACAAAAACGTGTGAAGGAAGTATCTGTACTTGTAGACATCCATATATTGATATAAACTGATTTCAGTCAGTGCCGCTGTATGGAATATGGTGAGTCTTTGCTACTATTGTCTCTCACGGGTCTAATGTTACCGTTGCAACTTCTAGCTTGAATAGTTATGCTTATACCCCTCAAGGTTCAAACATCCAGCTATATAAAGAGATCACTCCCTTGCAAAACAAGAACGATCAACGTCAAAAGAAGAGAAACACCCACAATCTAAAATCTATTTCTCATACACAAGAGTTGCTGCTCATATATGTGTAAAAACTTTGTTCTTAACTTTATTTCGTTTGCTTTACAAAAGCATTATTTTAAACATCTTTCTATATCTTCGTTGAATTGATTTTTCCTCAAGTGACTAAGTGTTATTCTGTAGACTTGAGAGGGCTAAGGTGTTTTTCTAAACACTTAGACGAACTTGATATAATCTTTCAAGATTAGTGGATTAAGTACTTTTCTAAGGCGAAATCACCTTGGCGGGTGGACTGGAGTAAGTTTGTTAACAGTGAACCAGGATAAAAATACTCGTGTCTCTTTAACTCTTTTCTCTTGGTAATTTTTGTGTAGAGGTCGAAAAAGTTTTACATTTATAAAAACCCAATTCAAACCCTCTTTCTTGTGTTTTTCTCCACCTTCAGTTGGTATCAGAGCTCCGGCTCTGTTATTGATTTGTATATCAAACACTTAACTGTGTAGAGAGATACAGTGTGAGAAAAACATTATGGCTGCTACTAACACAAATGAGAGAGATAGTTACAATGCCAAGCCTCCTATTTTTGATGGAGAAAAGTTTAACTATTGGAAAGATAGAATAGAAAGTTTCTTTCTAGGATATGATGCAGATCTCTGAGATATTGTTACAAATGGTTATGAAATACATGTATCTGCGATTGGTATTCCCATTCTCAGAAACAGAATGAACGATGATAAAAAACGTGAGTTTAGAAATCAACACAAAGCCAAAACCATCCTTTTGAATGCTATATCTTACAACGAATATAAAAAAATTACTAACAGAGATACAACAAATGATATTTTTGATTCCTTGAGAATGACACACGAAGGTAATACTCAAGTCAAGGAAACAAAAATCTCTGGCATTGGTCCAGAAATATGAGGCCTTCAAGATGGAAGATGATAAAACTATTGAGATCGCGTTCTCAAGATTTCAAATCCCAGTTGCAAGACTTAAGGTTCTGGACAAAGGTTACTCCATGGCTGATCAAGTCAAAAAGATAGTATGAAGTCTTCCAAAGAAATGGAGACCAATGGTTACAGCTCTTAAATTGTCCAAGGATCTGAACTCTATAAGCTTGGAAGAGTTGGTCAGCTCGCTAAGAAGTCGCGAAATAGAACTAGAGGAAGAAGAGCCTCAGAAAAAGGTCAAATCTGTCGCTCTAAGGTCTAGATCAGAACAGAAAAAGTCAGAGAAGACGAAAGCCTTCCAAGCAGAGGAAGAAGAAATAGAAGATTTTGACGAAGAAGATTCTGATGATGAAGATGAACTATCCCTTCTCTCCAGAAGAGTCAAACAACTCTGGAAGAAAAGACAAAGAAACTTCAGAAAATCCAGAAACAGAGGTGATCGTCCAGATTCATATTCAAGAAGAAAAGCAAGCAGAGAGATAACATGTTATGAATGCAATGAGCCAGGGCACTATAGAAATGTGTGTCCAAAGCTAAAGAAGGAAAACTCTAGAAAAGAAAGTTTCAAGAAGGATGCTTTCAAAGGCAAGAAGAAAGGTCTCATGGCAACATGAGATGATTCTGACACTGAAGTGTCTGAATCTGATTCTGAAGAAGAGCATACCAACGTAGCACTCATGGCATCTACAGGAGACACAACAGAAACTGAGTCTGACTCAAAAGAGGTATTTTCTGAATTTTCTCGTGTTGATTAAGAATCATGTTTGTATGAATCTCTGAATAGGTATCAGAAACTTCAACACAAATTCAAAGACCTGAAAAAGGCTCATGAATCTGAAGTTGAGGAATGCATTAAGCTAGAAAAAGAAGTTTCTAAACAAAAAGATGACAATTTTGTCTTGGAAAAAGAAAATACTTTTTTGAACAAAAAATGTTTAAAACTTGAAGAAACTCTTTCTAGAGCTTCTCCAACTTCTGAAACCATCTTATATAAATATGATAAGGCATTTCAGAAATTCTTAAACAATAGCATAGATAGAAGCAAAATGGCTTCCATGATCTATGGTGTTAGTCACAATGGGAAGAGAGGGATTGGTTATGATTCTGAAAATGATTATCAAATCCCACTCAAAGAAGAAAAACCAAAATCTTTTTTTTATTATCATTACACACCTACACAGGCACAAAGATTTAATACTGCACGAAAACACAGCATAATTAGAAACTCTAGGAAAGCTAATCAAAGAGGACCCAAAAGATTATGGGTACCAAAAGATAAGATAGTTTATTTTGCAGATATCCTATGTGGCATAGTTAAGACACCATTCATGGTACCTAGACTCCAGATGCTCGCGACACATGATGGGAAGAAGGTATATGTTCCAAAACTTGGAACTTTAAGATTCTGGATTCGTAGGTTTTGGAGGAAACCAGAAAGGAAGAATCAAAGGATTTCGAACAGTTGGTAACAGATATATTCCTTCTATATCTAATGTACTTTTTGTTGAGGGTCTTATGTATAACTTATTATCCATAAGTCAATTAAGTGATAACATCTATAACATTATCTTTAAGCAACAAACATGCAAAGCTGTAAGTCAGAAAGATGGCACAGTTCTCTTCACTAGAAAGAGGAAAAACAAGATTTACAAGATTAAGCTTTTTGATCTTAAAAACCAAGATGTTAAATGCTTAATGTCTATTAACGAAGAGCAGTGGGTGTGGCATAGGCGCTTGGGTCACATTAGTATGAGGAGAATTTCTCAGCCAAATAAACTTGAGTTAGTCAGAGTTCTACATAAGCTGAAGTTCACTTTAGATGCTCTTTGTGAAGCATGTCAGAAAGGAAAGTTTTAAAAAACATCTTTTAACTCTAAGAATGTTGTTTCGACCTCTAGACCACTGGAGCTTCTATACATTGACTTGTTTGGTCCTGTGAAAACAACACCAGTCATTCGTAAGAAGTATGGACTTGTCATTGTGGATGATTACAGTCGTTGGACATGGGTTAAATTCCTAAGGCACAAGAATGAGTCACATTCTGTGTTTACTAGTTTTTGTTCTAAAATGCAAAATGAATTTGATTCTAAGATCGTTAGAGTCAAAAGTGATCATGGTGGCGAATTTGAGAATCAGTGGTTTGAAGAGTTATTTGACTCTAATGGCATATCCCATGATTTTTTCTGCCCTAGAACTCCACAGCAGAATGAAGTTGTAGAGAGGAAGAATAGGACGTTGCAAGAAATGGCCAGAATCATGATCAAAGAAACAAATGTGGCTAAGCACTTTTGGGCTAACAGTGAACCAGGATAAAAATACTCGTGTCTCTTTAACTCCTTTCTCTTGGTAATTATTGTAGAGGTCGAAAAAGTTTTACATTTGTAAAAACCCATTTCTTATGTTTTTCTCCACCTTCAGTTCATTCCATCGGTGGAAAGCCCAAGCCTACGGTTTCTTGGCTCAGTGCCAAAATCCAGAAACAACGAATCAATTTTTTTCCATTGGAAAGAATTAGCTACATGGCATATGTTTCCATCACATTTTCTTTCATCTGCATGCCATCTAATATTCTTTGCATCATCCACATTAGCAAAAAGTTTCTTGAATCTTGAAATTATTGGCAAGTACCATAACACTTTAGTAGGAGGCCTCTTCCTAATAACATTGTCATTGTCATCACCATTGTTGTCCTTTAGCTTGTAATGCGACACCCCACATTCCGGACATTGATCAAAATTTCCATACTCTTTCCTCTATAATATGCAGTCATTAGGGCATGCATGTATTTTGATATACTTCAAACCCATTGGACACAATATCTTTTTGGCATCATAACAACAATCAGGCAAATTGTTATCTTCTGGTAGCAATTGTTTTATAAAATGAAGCAATTCCATGAAATTTTTATCCGACCACCCATTTTTTGCTTTCAGATTAAACAGCTTTAAACCGACAGACAATCGTATAAAACTTGTGTACCCCTTATATAAAGGGGTGTCCTTATCACTACATAAAGTATCATAAATATGGGCTTTTTTAAAAGAATATTCTCCAATATCATGGAACATATCTGCTAGGCGGTCATCCATATATTCATCTTCATCAACTTCGTGACTTTATGACGCAGGGTTTCGATTTTTTTCCACCTCACCATGCCACGTCCATATTGTATAATTTTGACATATACCATCACAACATAGGTGATGGAATATCTCATCCTTTGTACCTTTATTTATATTCCCGCAATTAACACAAGGACAATATAAGATACCATTATTGTCAGGAAGATTTTGATCAGCGTATTCAAGGAATTCAAGAACTCCTTTCTCATATACCGGACCTAATCTATCACCTTTCATCCAACTACGATCCATAATAAATTCTGAAATTTATATCAAAACAGTATTGTGAATGGCACAACAAAATCTAAACCTAAAGCTTGTCGAAAAACTAAAGCATATTCAGTACAATAATACAACTTTAAATCTTAAGCATATGGATAAAGCATATGAACTTTGCAAGAAACAGACCACAAAATCCAACTACAAAACATAAAGCATATTCATTACAATAATACAACTCTAAATCTTAAGCATATGGATAAAGCATACGAGCTTTGCAAGAAACAGACCACAAAATCAAACAAGAATGAAGATGGTGAAGATTATCAAGAATTAGGAAGATGAGGAAGAGCTTGAAGTTTGCACGAAACATATCGTACTTCGAAGGGACCAAGAATAAAGATAGTGAAGATTATCAAGAATGAAGATTGTGAAGATGAATATTCCGCTATCGTTATCGCTGTCGTCTTTGGTTCGCTGGTTCGCTAGTTCGCTTAGGGCATTTTATGAAGGAAATAATTAATCTGTTTTGTTTTAAATTTATCAGGAAAAACTTTAATCACAATTGATATTTACAACCGCACTGAAATGTAGATATTATTACAACGGTTGTAGACTAAAAACGTGGTTAAATAGTGTTTAATTTTTTATTTATTCCTGAACTTAAGTGACACGTGCTTTTTGTAATAGAAAAAAATGGAAAAAATGCAGTTGCTAGGATTCGAGGCTTTTAACTATTACTTTATCACCACGGTTGTTTATATCAACCGTGATTAAATAACTTTCAAAAAATAAAAATTATATCAGGCGCATCCAGTTTGCAATATTACAACGGTGGAATGCATAACAGTAGTAGAATTAGTGTTACCTGTAGCGTGCAATTTTTGTCGGTGACGCGACCACCTTATCGCAGAAATTGGGTTTTCTCCTCAATGAAGAGGAGGGGGTGCTACTTTCTGATTTCTTATTTATCCTGTGAAGCTGGAAGGGAAAGGGAAGCTATCTCAAACTAACCTTGCACGCGAATGTTTAACTGAACAAATGCTTAAAGAGATTCAGGGAGTTCGGGGTCAGGTTATACAATGGGGAGTTGTCAGCTACCTATCCTATATGTGGTTATCCACATGTTGTTAGCATTAGGTTCCGCTTTGTACTTGTTGGTGTTTATCCGTTGATGGGTTGGGAAAGTTTCTTGGGAAATATGAGAGAGAGAGTGAGTTTTTGTTGATGTTTGGGTTTTCTTATGTTTTTGGTAAGGTACTGGACCTAAGTTTTGATTGGTATGAAGGTACTGGACCTAGAGTTTTTATTTAGTATGCTCGCTAAGATTTCGCAATCTTATGCCTACGTATTCCCGTTTAAATGAAACAGGAAAATCAGAGCAATCATAGTTCCTCCGATTCTAAGGGAGGAAAAAGATATTTGGGTGTCTTGTTCAAAGCCCAAGATTGAAGCTAAAAGGTTATTTGTGTCTTGTTCAAAGCCCAAGATTGAAGCTAAAAGGTTTCACTGAGAGAGAATTTGTCATGTCTAAAGGGAGACATCTCGTCTGCTTATCACAATTGTTGGGTGACTTATTATAAAGGAGGATTACTTTAACTAGGATATATGAATCCAGAAATGCCATAATTTCCTTTATAGGGGTGTTATCCTGAAGGGGAAAACTTTAACTCAGTGTAGAGCAATGCCATTTTTCCTTAGGAATTTCTAATGCTAAGAGAGGGACAGTGGCATGGATGTAAATAATCCAAAGGCTTGCCGCTTACAGCAATTAGATGAAAGAGAGGATTTACCAGGATAAAAGATGGACAATAGCTTGGATATTTGGATCAACAACTGTGCCTCTTATAGCAGTTATCAGGGATCAGGGTTTGTTTTAAATGTCTGTTTTGAAGAGTGATAAACAGAGAAATGACTTCCTACAGAGAGATTTTGATTTCCTCTGAGGGGATGTTGATTTTTGTGTGCCTTGATCAAAGCCCAAGGTTGAAGCTAAGAGGTTGATTGACTCCACTGGGGAAGTCCTTATACAAAGCCTAAGAGGGGGCTATAGAAGGATGACTCAACAAGAGAGTGTTTATATATATGTCTTGTACAAAGCCCAAGATTGAGGCTAAACAGAGACTGACTCTTTGGGGGATATCATTATACAAAGCCTAAGAGGAGGCTAAAAGTTTGACTTTTCCGGGGAAAATGTTTTGTCTGTCTTGTACAAAGCCCAAGATTGAGGCTAAAAGAGGATTTTGACTCCGTTGGGGAGGTTTTATATGTGTCTTGTACAAAGCCCAAGATTGAGGCTGAAAAGAAGACTGACTCGGTGGGAAAGAAATCGTTATCTATCTTGTACAAAGCCCGAGATTGAGGCTAAAGTGAGACTTTACTGACTCAGCTGAGGGTGTTATAAGTGTCTCGTACAAAGCCCAAGATTGAGGCAGAAATGAGTTTGACTCTGCTGGAGAGTATTATCTGTCTTGTACAAAGCCCAAGATTGAGGCTGAAAAGGAGAGGATTGACTCTGCTTAGGAAGTTTATATGGTGTCTTGTACAAAGCCCAAGATTGAGGCTGGAAAGGGTTTGACTCATCAAGAGAGTGTTTTTATCTGTCCTATACAAAGCCCAGGATTGTGGTTGAACAAGCTGGAGAAATTATTATACAAAGCCTAAGAGGAGGCTAGCTTTTGCTAGGGGAAATCTTTATACCAAGCCTAAGAGGAGGCTGGAAAAGATTGACTCAACAAGAGAGTCTGGAAGGTGATTGACTCAACAAGAGAGTCTGAAAGGTAATTGACTGAACAAGAGAGTCTGAAAAGGTCAGCTCCGCTGGGGGAGGATCATTGTACAAAGCCCAAGAGGAGGCTGACTATGCTGAGGAATGGCAGGATCATTATACAAAGCCTAAGAGGAGGCTAGCTTTGCTAGGGATTATTGAGATCCCGAGGCAGGTCCAAATGGGGAATCAACTCTTGCTGAGGGTTACAGAAGAGTTGAGATATCAGATGCCTTGAGGTTTTGATTTGGAATAGTGTTATATTGATGATAAACTGACCCTGGCTGGGGAATTTTTAGGAGAGAGACTGGGTTTTAGAACCCATGGGTTTTAACTCTACTAGAGATTGATCCAAAATGACCAAGGTTTCTTTTATGTTTGTAAGGTGCTTGAAAATGTCTTTGAGATCCTGAGAGGGGATTAAACTGTCCAAGTCTACTGGTATGGAAGAGTTTTATCTTTGTATGATGCCCAAGAGGTGGCAGGTGTTTTAAGGGATGAGAATCAACCCTAAATTGGTCTGAGATTTTGACTCAAAAAAGACTGCTCTAGCAAAGGATGACTAAGTTCTGTCTTATACCTTTAAGAGGTCGTCGGGTCCTTGTATTAAGCCCAAGAGAAGGCATGAGAACTTCTAAGAAGCCAGAGGGTCCTTGTACAAAGCCCAAGAGGAGGCGGGGATGCTTTTAGGAAGCCTGTGAATCCAAACTTAAGAAGATTTCAAGAAAAGTTTCACCGGGAATAATCTTTTCTTTAGTGAACAGTTCTAGGGTTTAAAGAAATTCAAGAGAAGTTTCACTGGGAATTAATCCTCTCTGGGGAAACTGAATTTCTTTGACAAGTTCTAATAGTGACAGTCTGAGAAAAGGTTCACCGAGAATACAGCCTTTCTCTTTGTTCCATATTGTTTAAGCCCAAGAGAAGGCAAGACTGTATCTAGAAATCCTATGGGGATCTAGTTTTGACTGTATTAAAGAGTGACCAACTGGCTTTACCTAGTTATAGACCTAGTTGTCGGGAAAAACTCTAAATAGATATACTAGTATATATACAGTTGATATATGACAAGTATTTAAAAGGATATGAAAGAAGGACTTACAGGGGAGCAACTTCCCACAATACAGTTATATATATATATATATATATATGAAAGCAAGTAAATGAAAGCTGATAAAAACTTACAGGTGAGCAAGCTTCCATGCTGTATTGTTAGTTGTTCAAAGAAATTAAAGAAAATTTTGATAACAACTGTATATTTGAACCTAAATCAAAGAGAAGTTGTTTTTGAAAAGATTATTGGGGCTTATACTCAAGGAGAGGCCCAGATGAACAAAACAGTAATCTTACCGTTGTTTTGAAAATTGTACTGGGACTTATACAATGACTGAGGCCCAAAGAGGTTTTCTGTACAAAGGGGTTTGGGTCTTACACTCTTTTAGAGGCCCAAAAATGTTTTTAAGAAATGAATGGGACTTACAGCTCAAGGAGAGGCCCAAGTGATTTGATTTTGAACTGGCGATCGCGCCGAGATTTTTGAAAATGTGTTGGGACTTATACAATGTCTAAGGCCCAAAAAAGTTTTGGTTAAGAAAAGGATTAGGTCTTACACTCTATTAGAGGCCCAAAAGTGCTGTGAAATATTTGATAATGATCAAAAATCAAAGAAACCCTAATTTCATTTTCTTTTAAAAGTAATTCTTTAAAGAAAATTAATAAAATGATAAAAAAAACCAAATAAGTTTAAATAAACTACTTGTGATTTTTGGTTAAGGTTTGAAAAATGAGGTTTTAATCACAAGATGATTTAGAACTCATTTGGTTTTGATTTTCAAGATAAAAATTCACTTTTAAAATGTTTAAAAACAATAAAAAATGAATTTATTCACAAAAATACCAACTATATTAAATAAATAATATAAATCTAATTTTTTTGTAGAATAAAATATTTTAATATTTTTGTGATTTTTCAGAAAAAGAACCAATAAAAAATGATTAAAATTGAGAGAGAAATTAATTTTTCAAATCATTAAAAATAATATGAAAAATAAAATAAAATGGGACAAGTGATAAAAAAGAGGTCTGGGCTAGGGGGATTCGAACCCCAGACCTCTCACTCGCTCAATACACACAAACCAGCTGATCAACCACTAGGACGCAATGCCAATTCATTTATAATATGGCAAAGGAAAAATATATAGCAAACTTGGTTGGATTTCTGAAAAATGGCACCATTGCCATGTTCATCCTCGAGCTCATGCAAGAAGCACCTTATCTCACTCGTTCCTCAACCAATTCTCATGATTCAAAAATGAAAATCGTGCGTTTTCAGATGAGGAACACAATGACAATACCCAATTTTATTTAAATCAAATGGATCAAAACATAATCTGATAAAACCTGAAGAACCCTAAAATTGGCATAAACTCAATGAAATCCTATACACGAGTTGTAAATAACAATTGATTTAGGGTAAATGATCTGCAAACATCCAGAAACACAATGGTAACAAGAAAATATGTTTATGATGCATGATTCATTGAGTTCGAGAGTTCAAGTTTTACCTCTGCAAGTGAGAATCAAATTCTAGTTTGGAGGTGTTACAGATGAGTTTCAATGATTTGGACAGCTTCCTTGTACCTCAATAGATATGTTTGAGTGCTTAGGTTGATTGGAAAACCTCTGGATTGATCAACCTGATTCCTTCTACAACAAGTCATGAGTCTTGTGCAATTGGGTCGCCATTTGGTGATTTTGATGTTACAGATAGGATGTAATGGTTTAGATCACTCCTATATGTTGTGTGTGAGGTGTGTGAACCATTGGTTTGGTTGGAATCACTCTCAAATGCAAAACCCGACAGTGACTTGCAAGAGAAGGTGTTTTTGGAGTGAAAGAAGTGATTTTGAGAAAGGCATCTGGTTAGGACCTTTGGTGTACTCAAACTGATCACAATTGAGGCCTATTTATAATGTGTCAAGTTTGTTTTGCAAGCAACAGTGTGTGGCAACTGCAGCAGACCTTTGGCCAATGTGGATAAAATGGAATCTCAAGTCTCCTCTAGACATTGACTTGAGATTAGAGTACAAGCCTATGGTCCTTTGCTGTATGAGCTTATCTTGACTCAATTGGTTGATCATGGACTGATACATGCCAGCTCTATGCATCCATTGAATGTCTCAAAACAAAATTGGAGTCTTGAGGTATCTTTTAGCTTTTAGGAATGACACGCCTACATGTAGTTCCAAAGACTTGGAGGGCTTATGAATCAGTGTTTATTCCTCCTTGGTCTCCCCCTGAGGTGTGCAGATGGATAAACATGTCTTTGATGACTCATAATATGCAAATTCGACCAAATGCACAATTCTGACTTAGTGAAAAATCAGATTTTGGAGCTAACTTCCCATGGATGTATCTCTCAGCTCAAAATGAATAAGAGAGACTTCTTGTACTTTTTGAAAAGCTTGAATGATGTACTAAAACATTGAAGTTTTAAGATTTCATTGATTCATCTTGGATCAATGTGAAAAATGCCTTGGAAGTTTGATGTTTCATGCTGAAATTACAAGGCAGAATTTTCACTAAGTGTTTTTTGACATATTTTGGTTTTTTCACCACTTTGATCCACTACTAACTGAAAATCCATGAAGAATTGGAACTTGATGTAGTTGAAGCTTTTGTAGAGTGTAACAAGATCTACAAATCCAACCTTGGATCACCCAAAATGGTTGCTTGGATCTCAAGTTATGGTCCTTGGAAGTTGGTACCCTAGCCACTTTGTTCCATAACTTAGAAAAATTCTAAGTTTTTGTATGGTTACCCCTATAGCAAGTTAACTCACTTTCTTTGATTTTTCTTGATGAATGATGATTCAAATCACATATTAACATTGTTTTAGGGTTAAGTAACCTTGGTTGACCAAAAATCCAAAAAGTCAAACTTGGACTTTTGTACAGTTGACTTTTTCATCAGATGAAATTTTGACTTTGTGATCCTTTTGTGAAATCAATCCTTGGGTTCAATTAAGCTTCATGGATGGCCTCCAAGGGTATTTAGGAATGTCTTGGACCCCTCCCCAAGGTTTGATATCAAGGGTAGGTCAACAGTCAAGGATAGGGTTGACTTTTTCCATCAGAAACCCTAATTTGTGATCAGATGGTTTTGAGTTCTTGTGGTTTATGATGTGAGCTTTTTGAGTCAACCAAATCTTGTAAACATGTCAATATGAGGTATTTGAGGTCCTTGAAGTTCATTTTGAAGCTTCAATCCATGCCTCACTTCACAAGTTAACTCAAGGGTTAAATTAGGTCAAAACCCTAATTCCTGATTTTTTGATAGATGGACCTTCAAGGTGATTTTGACATTATGGATGGGCCCTTGAGATCCTTTTGAGCTTATTGGACCATACATTGAGGCATTGGCTCATGCCCAGATGGAAATTTTCATCTGGGGACCTTGGTCGACCAAACCCTAATTTGGTGACACATGCGATCTTGAGGCTTGATCAACTTGGAATGCTGCAACCTTGTGCTTGATTCTTGATGTGGGAGTCCTCTTGATACTTTGTGGGTGTTTTGAGAGGCTATACAAGTTGAATATCATGTCATTTCTTGATTGATCCTTGTCTAGATGCTTTGAGGAGATTGATGAGGCATAAAAGTACATACATATTGCGGTGATGATTTTCACAATTATGGGAAATCTTGGTGGTCAAAATTTGGGGTATGACATTACCAAAGGCGTATTTTGTAGTAGTGTTGGTTCTGCATCCTCCATCTTCGTTAAATCTGCCTTGGTGTTGCATTGCCTGCACACACTCTTCACAAACTTCAGTTGACATATTTATCGATGGCATACCCATAATCATATTATTTTTCTACATAGAATTAAGGTCCTTGAAATTCAAATTCCCAAGCCAATAGTTTCATATCCATTCTGAAAGCTCTTGTGTTTTGGACAAATTTTGGTAAAGCATAAATGCTGAAAAAGAAGCGTCAACATGAAGATCAAGCTGAATAATTCTGCAGAAGATAAGATGTCGAATGAGATGTCCCAGCATGCAGACTCGACATCCTGGACCATTATAACAGATTGATTTAAATCTGTTTTATATATGCTGCAAGATTCAGGAGAAATGGTAGGAGTGGATCAAGGAGATGGAAAGCCCAAGACAGCAGAAGACTATAAATAGTCGACTTAGGTCTAGGGCTTAAGGACTGTACTTTTGTATCACTTGTAACTTTGTAACCTATTCTTTTAGTAAAATAAGGGTTTAGGTTTTGAGAGTCATTGGCTCTTAGGGTTGTAGTTCCCCTCTGTAGTATGGGATGCAGAGAGGACGGCATAGGAGCGAGTACACAACCGAAAGCCTTTAGGTAATAGTTGTTGTATTGTTCTTGGACGAAGCTTTTAAGCAAGTCCAAGATAAATTCTTGGTCAAGAAAACCGTGACAGGTTCTGTGATGGCAGAAGACAGAGACAACGCAGGTTGTGATGGAGGATGTGAGTAGGTCTCTCATATCAGAGTTGTAAATGACTAGAGTTTAGCTTTGGTAAAGATTTCCATTGGGGTAGTGATTAGGAGATAAAGTTGTAAATGGGGGAGTTTAGCTTTATGATAATACTACGATATAGTGGAGTCTTCATCCTGGATTGGTATCCCCCAGAGTAGGTGAATTGCACCGAACTGGGTCAACATATCTTGTGTTAATTTTACATTCTGCACTTTACAGTTTTGTTGTATGTGTTCTTGACTGAGATGTCACTGTAAGACCCTAATTTTTGACCCCTAAGATTCCACATATCATTCACATCTCATCTTGCATCTTATACCACAAACAAGATCATGCTTTGGTTCCTTTATCCCTCTCTTCTTTGGGTTTATACCTTGCAAAGATCACTGAGCATCTGAGTGTTTCTTATTTGCCTTTATTTGCTCATGTTTACTAACCTTTAATCAAAATCCAAAAATATGTTTGTTTTTGTTTTCACTAACTTTTTCAGGAAGGGAATCAAGGATATCAAACTGTCCCTCAGCTCGAATGAATTTCATCTGAACAATGTCAAAGTTGATCTGCAAACAATTCCAAATTCATCTGATCAAGAGTTTCCAAGATTTAATTGATTATTATTCAAGAGACTCCAAGGTTCATGTGTTTATTTCCATGCCTTCTTTGACAAATCAAGAAAATCGAGCCAGAGCCAGAACAATCCATCCAACATGGCCATTTTTCAAGTTTTTCAACTGTGCAATCGATTGCACTATTGGTCCAATCGATTGCACCAGTCATTTTTTGCCTAGATTTGGAAGTTTTTAGCAGTGCAGTCTATTTGCGCTACAGTGCAATCGACTGAACAAAGACAGAATTGGCCAAAATCAGCATTTTTCAAATTTTGAAGCATTTGGCACCAATTTTATCATTTGAAAATAATCTAGATCACCCAAAAATAATCCTCCTACATGATCACAATTAATTCCCACCATACACCTTCACTAATCACCACTTGATCTTGATTTTCCCTCCAAATTCAAATTCCAAGCCTAATTTTCATTTCCAAACCAAATTCCAACCCACCAAATTTTCCAAGCCTAAACTCTATAAATGGAACCCTCATTTCATTCATTCTTCAAGCTTTTGATAGCCAAATTCACCTTGCTAAAATTTCTCTTGAAGCTTTTGAGAGCCAAAAAACCTCTTGTAAATTCTCTCCCCAACCACCAAAATTCAATCAAAGCTCACTTTTCTTCTCTTGAAAGTTAACAAGAATTCACATTGAATCTTGTTCAACTTTGAGCTAAACCTTCATCCAAACTTGTTTTCTTCATCAATTCTTGTAGATCAAGGCATTGGAGTTTGGATCTTGGAGTAATTTGAAGAAATTTTCAGATTTGGAGTGGTAATCTCATTTTCCACCATTGTTGTTCTTGATTCATCTTCCACAATGTGATCCTTTAATAATTCTTGTTTCTTGATCTTTGGATCTTGCAATTTGTGATCCATTGGTGTTATTTTTTGTTGTTTTACTTGTATTTTCGTGCTAATTTTCATCAATGACCATGAGGTGTTTGAAGAAATGATTGGATCATGGATGCTGAATTTTTCAAAAAATTTAGTGATGTCTGTCAGTGTGCAATCGATTTGCATTTCTGTGCAATAGACTGCACAGTGCATTTTTTACCTAAGAATTGCTGATTTTCTACTGTGCAATCGATTTGCACACTGGTGCAATCGACTGCACAGAGGAAAAATGGTGTTTTTCACCTATTTTTGGGACTGTTTTGGTTGTTTCTTCATTCCTAACCGCTTCCCTTTGTTCTTAGCCTTAGATCACATAATTGTGTGGTTTAATTTGGCTTTCTCTTCATCTATTTCTCTTTTCTTTTGATCGATGAAAGTCTTATGGATCATAGAATTCCGTTGTTGAATTTTGATCAAGACGAGATCGTTACTTTCTTTTCTTTTTGTGCGGTATTGCTTTCGGATGACGATCTACATATCATTCATCTAGCATGCATTAGCACAAAAAGCTATTGACCAGCCTCATTGTAGGGTAATTACTCCGTAAATTACTCGGCGATTGCTTAACATAGCGCAACATTATGTCCCTTATCGGAAAACCACTCAATGTTGATTGATCTTTTGTATTAGGTTCACAATCTATGAAGCTTGTTGTTGTAGAGGCTTTGATTCTATCAGTCTTCTAACAAGTCTTCATTAACCTTGACCTAAGTACACTATTCAATCATTATTGATCACTTACTCTAACAACTAATTACTAATTACTAACTTCTAACTTCTTTACAATTCCTTCTCTCTCCTTATCTCTCTTTTACTTTTATGCAATTTTTCCTTTGTCCGTTGGACACATGTTTATGCTTCCGCATATTTTTCCTTTGTCCATTGGACACATGTTTATGCTTCCGCAATTTTTCCTTTGTCCGTTGGACACATGTTTATGCTTCCGCAATTTTTACTTTGTCCGTTGGACACATGTTTATGCTTATTCCTTTTTCTCTTTGTCCACTTGGACCAAAAACATTAATAAAGGCCAAAACCTCTAAAAAACTTGTGCTTCTAATCTTGGCCTATGGTTACTATCCTTTGCAATGGACATGGAGTTTTGCACCTAGACCTTGGACTTCAATGCTATTCTTGAATCCTTGGACATAGAACTAGGACATCCAATGCTATTCTTGGAACCTTGGACTTAGAACTAGGACCTTTTCCCTTTGCTTTGGAATTATGGTTCGAAGACTTCGAAGACTTGTGCTTTTGCATGGTTTATGGTGAAAACAACTACATTTTTGGTTAAATCTTTCTTATCCTTAGCTTTTACTTTATGCTTTAGGATAGTCACTTCTTCTCCTCCCCATTCTTCAATTTTCAAAACTTTCTCCCTTTTTCAAAACTTTCTTGATTTCAAACTATCACCTCTTTCATAATCAAACCTTGACTTCGTCAAGTGATTTTACTCTTTTCTTTTCATTTCTTAACAAATGCTAAACTACATAAGCATATTGACACCTCTTTCAAAAGACTTAAAAAACATCAAACTCATCACTCTCTTTTTCGTGCCCTCGTGCACTTTTTCCTTTAACTTTTTCATAAGTTTAGACATGATTCATTTCTTTAAGCGGAATTATTCGCTTGGAAATGACGACTTGTCTTTACATTTTAAAACCAACCAAAACAAACAAGTTCATTATTTGTACCACGAACTACGAGGTTTTGATCCTACATTGCACTTCGTGGGTACGTAGGCATGAGACGACAAGTCTCTCCAAACACAAAAATCTTAAAAACAATTTCTCTTCTCATCTCCTCAATCTCTTTTAAAGCAAACTTTTTCAGACCAAAAGGGTAGATATTTCAAAGGGCTCTTATAGAGTACTATAGACGTTTTGGGTGCTAACACCTTCCCATTGCGTAACCAACCCCCCTTATCCAGTCTCTCTTCACTTGTTCTTGTTTAGAGCTTGTGTAGGTTTTGTTCGCTCTTTTTCCTTTCCTTTTTGGATAAAATAAAAGTGCGGTGACGACTCTTGCTTTTCGAGTTAAGTTAATCAATAGCTTACACTCACGATTTTGCCGCTACAGGAAAAGTGGTGACTCTGCTGGGGACATCCTCCCTTGAGGGGTCTAGCCTACTTTGATTTATTTACTGCTTTTTGTTTGATTTGCTTATTACTTGTTTATTCTATTTTGGAGTTCCTCTTTGTGCAAGATATGTCCTATACCCGGACCAGAGTGTACTTTGAGATAGGAGGATGGTATAGTCAAGGGAGCTTTGAGGGAGTCGAATCCCGAAAAAGCAGAACTTGAGAATCCATCCGCTCGGTGGTTGCCTCTTTGGAATTACTGATGCTGATCGAGCAATCGTGAAGGCATTACTTTTTCCATAGAAGCCTATAACACCGAGGACCGTAGTAACCCTTAACCCATCTTAGCCTTTTTAGGATCGTGGCACGGAAGCTATGAAGATGCAAATCTGACTTAGCTGTCACGCAATGCCACACTCAGGTTAGATTTTCTTGAGGATAACTACTAACCTCCGAGTAAATCGGTGCGCTGGTGTGTCTGATAGTGGATTTTGGACCCTGGGCACTCTGTTAGAACCGCTGTTTCTGCAGGTACAATGAAGACAAAACCTTAGCATACACCTTTTGTGGGATTGGTTCTTAACCTTGGCTTCATGCTCGTGACTTGAACCTTTGAACTCGTGTGCTTTGAGTGATCTTGTTTGTGGTTGTTGCATCCATGCACTCTTGCATCCATAAGCATACATATGCATTCTTCCAAATTGTCCAGAAACTCATTTCAACTATCTCCTTCTTCAGTTATCTGTGAACCATCAAGTTGTTTCCTCAACACAACTACGGAACTAGAGCTGCTTTCAGATTAAGAATGGAAAACCAAGAACAACACAACGCCGAAGTCAGAATGGAAATTGATGAGTTGAAGGCCGGCATGACCAGACTCACAGAAATGATGCAAGTTCTGATTGCTAGAGGTGAACCACATCAGAGGACTGTGATCTCTAAAATCTTACCAGCTGCTGTTGACCTTCCACTGACTCAGCAACTAGCTTCTACTTGTCCAGAATTTGGGTTACCTCTGAATTACTCACCACCTTTTGCAACTACTCCTGTGGTTGTCCCATCCGTACTGCCAGTATCTTCAGCTCCATTGTTCACTAAACCTCAGCCTATTGTGCATTCTGTTGCTCAAGTTATTCCTGAGAATCCTCCTTTCGTGTACCATGCTGCTGTTCCACAATCTGAAAGTCAGGGAGAACCTGGATACATTGAAGAAGTCAGAGAGCAATGGGAAACTCTGGACAAAAGGATAAGATTCGTGGAAGGAAGTGATGTCTTTAGTGTTGCCGCAATGGACATGTGCTTGGTTTCTGACTTGGTTATGCCTGCAAAATTCAAAACTCCTGATTTTGAGAAATACAAGGGCCACACCTATCCCAGAAGCCACTTGGTGATGTACTGCCGCAAGATGGCTGCTCATGCCAAAAATGACAAACTGCTCATTCACTGTTTCCAAGACAACTTGAGTGGGGCTTCAATGAAATGGTATATAGGACTTGAGAAGAACTGTATCCAAAGCTGGAAAGACTTGGCTGATGCTTTCTTGAAGCAATATAAGTACAATCTGGACATGGCACCTGATCGCCGTCAACTGCAAAACATGTCTCAGAAAGAAAAAGAATCCTTTAAGGAGTATGCTCAGCGCTGGAGAGAGCTAGCTGCTCAAGTGGAGCCACCATTGGCTGAAAAATAATTGACTGGTTTGTTCATGGACACTCTTCAGCCACTCTTTTGGGAAAAGATGATAGGCAGTGTATCATCTGGTTTTGCTGACCTAGTCACTATTGGAGAAAGACTAGAAGAAGGTATCAAGAAAGGAAAGATTACCAATGCTGAAGCCTTTAGTGGTGCTAAAAAGTATGTTGGGAATTTTCAAAAGAAAAAGGATGGTGATACCCATGCTGTTTCAGTTGAAGGTAAACCTCATCGCAGGCAACAACAATATGTAGCTGCAGTCGCTCCTGTTATCAATGATCAACCAGATCAAGCTCCTCGTCAGACTGTTAGACAAGATCAGAATCGCAATAGGGTTAACTATGATCCAATCCCGATGTCCTACACTGAGCTATATCCATGTCTTGTTCAGAAAGGTTTGATTACAACGAGGGATCTACCTCCTCCTCCAAATCCTCTCCCAGCCGGCTATAGGACTGATCTTCACTGTGAGTTCCATCAAGGTGGGGCAGGGCATAACTCGGAAGGTTGCTATGCATTGAAAGCTAGAGTACAAGAATTGGTGAACTCAAAGATTCTGACTTTTCTTGATGAGAATCCCAATGTTGTCAACAATCCTTTGCCAGAGCATGCCAAGTGAAGTTTGAGTCAGTTTAGATGGATCATCTCCTAAAGCCAGTGTTTCAGACAGGATAGTTCATCCTGGTTGCTGATTAGTCACTAGGCCTTGTTTCTTTCTGTTTGCATTTTTCTTTGATTGTATTGACTGTTTGCTTTCAAACTTTATTTGTACTTTCATGGTAATTTCAATGAAATGAGCATTGCAATGTTTTGAGTCAATTCATTTATATCCACTGTGTGCATCTTTATGCTTTCTTTTTCACAAAACAAAAATATATCTCCTGTTCACTTTCTTTATCAAACTTTTGTTTATGCAAAGATTGGAGGGAGGATGATGAAAGCGAAATACCTAAAATTGCTGAACTGTATACTTTCATTTAAAACTTGGCTGATGATGTACATGCATTGTTTCAACTCCCAAACATTGGAGAAATAAGGAAGTTAATCCCTTGTCAACCCCTTCAAGCCTAGAAGTTGGAGTTTCTTTCTGTACGAAAAACCCGTAATCTTAACCTGGGGATGGGTAGTTCTCAGTTAATTTGACTGTGTATTTAAACACAAGAGAATCATTGCAATCACAAGCTTTCCTTCGCACACATCAAAGAAGTGTTGAAGATTTCTTTCAAATCAAAAGCCAATGATGGTTCACTGTAATCATTAAGCCAGGCAGTCACTACCTTTCAAAAAAAAAGAAAAAAAAAGATCAAAAGATCAAAAGAAAAGCCCGCTAAGTCAAAACCTATGAAGGAGACTTAGGCAAAAATTGGGGTATCCCGCTGACTGTAAGCTCAAATGACACAGTTTAGGCAAAAGTTAGGGATAACAAAAGATAAATCAAGGGGTTACCAAAATCCTCAAAGACAAAACGAGTTGACCGAGGTCCTCATCAAGAACAACAAAATATTGTAAGAAAGAGTGATTTCCATCTCAAAAATCCCTTGAGCCATCATCATAACAGTGTTGCAATTCTAAAATCCCTTGGAACCTGAATGCATAGTTTGAATTAACTAAGCATAGGACTGGAGATCATCACGAAGAATGGGTCAGGTACAAATAAATTTTGAGCCTATATCCTTTGATTCAAAAATCGTGAACCATACCACGTTACAACCTTCAAAAGACCTAATTGAAGTCGGGTTTCTTTTGAAAGCATACTACAGTAAGGTTGCGTAAATTGACTCCTAAGATTATTGCCAATAATTTGCTTTGATGTCATACCTTTGCTTTCTCTTTCATTTTGAATGTCTAAACCGCCGTGTTTTGACAAGTGATTCATTTGCTTTACATCAATAATATCATTCCAAAAATGATTTTTGATTTCAAAATTGCATGAGCTTTGCATTAAAATGACCATGTTTGTTTGAGTGATTTTATTTGCAGACAAACTTTCCTCATCAAGAAACTTCAAACAGTTGAGAAACTTGGTCAGTGATCCTATCAGGGGTATTACTTCCAGATCCTGTTGTGAATTAGTTCAAGATTTGTTGCTCAGTGCAAGATATTCTTAGAATTGGTTAACCAGAAGATCTCTTTCAAGACCCATACTGAGTTTAGCCTTCCCAACAGACATTTCAAGAACTGAAGCCATGATTAGTTCATCCCCAGCAACTGAAGCCATGATCAGTTTATTCTCAACAATCATTTCAAGAATTCAAGCCATTATCAGTTCATTCTTCCCTTGCAGCAGTCAAACTGAAGCTACAATCAGTTTATCCTCATCAGTCAATCAATCTGGGGCAATCTTCTTCAAGAATCCTCAAGATGTCTTTCCTCAAAAGACCATCAGCCTGATACAATTCACAAGTGTGACAGAGATATGTTCAATATCTTCTCTCCAAGAAGAGTGGGCAGTGTTCCCTGTGTTGAGGAATTAGAGTTCCTTTCTTCCCTCACAAAAGAGTCTATCTCAGTTGTCCCTATCATATGCATTGCACACATAAATCATTCATCTATCATACATAGAAAAATTTTCATAGCTCAAATTGTGCTTCACGCTCATATGCATTTCCTGAGGTCCTGTTGTTGTCAACATCTTACGTTGTGATCAAAGTCCAACATACTTGGCGCCTACCAAACAGTTACCTGTCTTTTCATTCAGTGTTATTCCTGGATGTTATTGTTTCCTTGTGCACCCAGTGCTATTCCTGGATGTCTTGTTTATTTTCTTTCTTTCCAGTTCCATTCCTGGATGTTGTCGTTTCCCTGTGCATCTAGTCCTGTGTTAGATGTTTGTCTTCTTTTATTCCAGTGCTATTCCTGGATCTTTGTTTTTCTTTCACTCCAGTGTCATTCCTGGATGTCTATCCCTTTTGATCTCCAGTGCCATTCCTGGATACCTTGTTCCTCTTGTTTCTCCCAGTGCTAGTCCTGGAAGTTTTGCCTCTCTTCTGTAATCCCTATCATATTTTCTTGGATATCTTTCAGCGCTATTCCTGAAAGTTTTCTCCTTTGCATTCAGTGTCATTCCTGGATGTCTCTCTCACTATCATTCAGTGCCATTCCTGAGTGTAGTGATTTACCTTTACTTTCAGTGTCATTCCTGAAAGTTTTATCTGTTTATTCAATGTCATTCCTGAATTTAGTTTCTACTTTCAGTGCCATTTCTGAAAGTTCTTTTCGCTTTATCCAATGCCATTCTAGGATATCTTTTCCTCAAAAGAGTCCAATGCTATTCTTGGATATTTTTTATGTTTATCCTCTTTTATCCAATGCCATTCTTGGATACCTTTTCCCCAGCCAAGTCCAATGTTATTCTTGGATATATCTGATGTTTAACCTTGCCATCCAATGCCATTCTTGGATGTCCCTAGTGAAGTTTTCAAATGGAATTTTGATTATATCCAATTTTATTCTTGGATGTCTCTGATATTTGTTGTTGCCCAATTCAATGCCATTCTTGAATGTTGTAGTTCCTTTCATCCAATGTCATTCTTGGATATCTCATCCCCAATAAAATGTTTTTCACCTCCATCCAATGTTATTCTTGGATGACGCTGTTGTTTTTACCAAAAACTTTCCTGTTATTGTCCAATGCCATTCTTGGACATCTTTTGGCATACCTTTTGTCTCGTTCGTAGTTTCTATCCAATGCTATTATTGGATGTTACTACTCATTTTTCCAGGGTCTTGTCCCTCTCTTTCTAACTATTGATGGATACCTCTTGTCACCTCAACAGATCTCCAGAAATAGCTTGTGTTCCCCAGTGTATCTTTTTCGCGTCATCTCTCTCAATTTACCGTAAAATCTCTTGTTTCCGGTTTCCCCGCAGAGTGTTTCATCCTTTGCATTCATATCATCTTGTGGCATCTTAGGGCTTAAAAATATAGCATTTTGTATTTAAGTATCTTCATATCTCCCGATAGAAGAAACTTAAATAGGGGCAGCTGTAAGACCCTAATTTTTGACCCCTAAGATTCCACATATCATTCACATCTCATTTTGCATCTTATACCACAAACAAGATCATGCTTTGGTTCCTTTATCCCTCTCTTCTTTAGGTTTATGCCTTGCAGAGATCACTGAGCATCTGTGTGTTTCTTATTTGCCTTTATTTGCTCATGTTTACTAACCTTTAATCAAAATCCAAAAATATGCTTGGTTTTGTCTTCACTAACTTTTTCAGGAACGGAATCAAGGATATCAAACAATCCCTCAGCTCGAATGAATTTCATCTGAACAATGTCAAAGTTGATCTGAAAACAATTCAAAATTCATCTGATCAAGAGTTTCCAAGATTTAATTGATTATTATTCAAGAGAATCCAAGGTTCATGTGTTTATTTCCATGCCTTCTTTGACAAATCAAGAAAATCGAGCCAGAGCCAGAACAATCCATCCAACATGGCCATTTTTCAAGTTTTTCAACTGTGCAATTGATTGCACTATTGGTCCAATCAATTGCACCAGTCATTTTTTGCCTAGATTTTGAAGTTTTCAGCAGTGCAGTCTATTCGTGCTACAGTGCAATCGACTGAACAAAGACAGAATTGGCCAAAATTAGCATTTTTCAAATTTTGAAGCATTTGGCACAAATTTTATCATTTGAAAATATTCTAGATCACCCAAAAATAATTCTCCTACATGATCACAATTAATTCCCACCATACACCTTCACTAATCACCACTTGATCTTGATTTTCCCTCTAAATTCAAATTCCAAGCCTAATTTTCATTTCCAAACCAAATTCTAATCCACCAAATTTTCCAAGCCTAAACTCTATAAATAGAACCCTTATTTCATTCATTCTTCAAGTTTTGATAGCCAAATTCACATTGCTAAAATTTCTCTTGAAGCTTTTGAGAGCCAAAAAACCTCTTGCAAATTCTCTCCCCAACCACCAAAATTCACTCAAAGCTCACTTTTCTTCTCTTGAAAGTTAACAAGAATTCACATTGAATCTTGTTCAACTTTGAGCTAAACCTTCATCCAAACTTGTTTTCTTCATCAATTCTTGTAGATCAAGGCATTGGAGTTTGGATCTTGGAGTAATTTGAAGCAATTTTCAGATTTGGAGTGGTAATCTCATTTTCCACCATTGTTGTTCTTGATTCATCTTCCACAATGTGATCCTTTAATAATTCTTGTTGCTTGATCTTTGGATCTTGCAATTTGTGATCCATTGGTGTTATTTGTTGTTGTTTTACTTGTATTTTCGTGCTAATTTTCATCCATGACCATTAGGTGTTTGAAGAAATGATTGGATCATGGATGCTGAATTTTTCAAAACTTTTAGTGATGCCTGTCAGTGTGCAATCGATTTGCATTTCTGTGCAATAGACTGCACAGTGCATTTTTTGCCTAAGAATTGCTGATTTTCTGCTGTGCAATCGATTTGAACACTGGTGCAATCGATTTGCACACTGGTGCAATCGACTGCACAGAGGCAGAATGGTGTTTTTCACCTATTTTTGGGACTGTTTTGGTTGTTTCTTCATTCCTAACCCCTTCCCTTTATTCTTAGCCTTAGATCACATAATTGTGTGGTTTAATTTGGCTTTCTCTTCATCTATTTCTCTTTTCTTTTTATCGATGAAAGTCTTATGGATCATAGAATTCCGTTGTTGAATTTTGATCAAGACGAGATCGTTACTTTCTTTTCTTTTTGTGCGGTATTGCTTTCGGATGACGAACTACATATTGTTCATATAGCATGCATTAACACAAAGAGCTATTGACCGGCCTCATTGTAGGGTAATTACTCCGTAAATTACTCGGCATTGCTTAACATAGCGCAACATTATGTCCCTTATTAGAAAACCACTCAATGTTGATTGATCTTTTGTATTAGGTTCAAAATATATGAAGCTTGTTGTTGTAGAGGCTTTGATTCTATCAATCTTCTAATAAGTCTTCATTAACCTTGACCTAAGTACACTATTCAATCATTATTGATCACTTACTCAAACAACTAATTACTAATTACTAACTTCTAACTTCTTTACAATTCCTTCTCGCTCCCTATCTCTCTTTTACTTTTAGGCAACTTTTCCTTTGTCCGTTGGACACATGTTTATGCTTCCAGATATTTTTCCTTTGTCCGTTGGACATATATTTATGCTTCCGCAATTTTTCCTCTGTCTGTTGGACACATGTTTATGCTTCTGCAATTTTTACTTTGTCTGTTGGACACATGTTTATGCTTATGCCTTTTTCTCTTTGTCCACTTGGACCAAAAACATTAATAACGGCCAAAACCTCTAAAAAACTTGTGCATCTAATCTTAGACTATGGTTACTATCCTTTGCAATGGACATGGAGTTTTGCACCTAGACCTTGGACTTCAATGCTATTCTTGAATCCTTGGACTTAGAACTAGGACATCCAATGCTATTCTTGGAACCTTGGACTTAGAACTAGGACCTTTTCCCTTTGCTTTGGAATTATGGGACGAAGACTTCGAAGACTTGTGCTTTTGCATGGTTTATGGTGAAAACAACTACATTTGTGGATAGATCTTTCTTATCCTTAGCTTTTACTTTATGCTTTAGGATAGTCACTTCTTCTCCTCCCCATTCTTCAATTTTCAAAACTTTCTCCCTTTTTCAAAACTTTCTTGATTTCAAACTATCACCTCTTTCATAATCAAACCTTGACTTCGTCAAGTGATTTTACTCTTTTCTTTTCATTTCTTAACAAATGCTAAACTACATAAGCATATTGACACCTCTTTCAAAAGACTTAAAAAACATCAAACTCATCACTCTCTTTTTTGTGCCCTCGTGCATTTTTTCCTTTAACTTTTTCATAAGTTTAGACATGATTCATTTCTTTAAGCGGAATTATTCGCTTGGAAATGACGACTTGTCTTTACATTTTAAAACCAACCAAAACAAACAAATTCATTATTTGTACCACGAACTACGAGGTTTTGATCCTACATTGCACTTCGTGGGTACGTAGGCATGAGACGACAAGTCTCTCCAAACTCAAAAATCTTAAAAACAATTTCTCTTCTCATCTCCTCAATCTCTTTTAAAGCAAACTTTTTCAGACCAAAAGGGTAGATATTTCAAAGGGCTCCTATAGAGTACTATAGACGTTTTGGGTGCTAACACCTTCCCATTGTGTAACCAACCCCCCTTATCCAGTCTCTCTTCACTTGTTCTTGTTTAGAGCTTGTGTAGGTTTTGTTCGCTCTTTTTCCTTTCCTTTTTGGATAAAATAAAAGTGCGGTGGTGTTCGCTGTTGATTTTGGCGAACAACCTCTGGTTTACCAATCTCTTATAAAATTGGGTTACTTGCAGGACCAACCACACAAATCCTGGGATACATGTGCAAATTTATCTAACTCTTAGGATAATGGTATTTTGATGGTTTGTTTTGTTATATCTTTTATGTATGAATGGTTTGGTTAAAGAACTAAATAACAACTTCTGGCGAAAAGATAAATTGAATGAAATTAAAACTTGCATAAAGTAAATGACAAAGGATAAATGACTGGGAAAAGTAAAGGCAAATATAAAAGACTTTGACTTTCTATAAACTTAAAAAGATGGTGTTTCACACGTACATTTCCAGATAATAAACTCTTTTCTCTCGCATGGGTACTTTGAGTATTTACGGGAATTTAGTACAAGTTTTTACACACTAAAATTCTACAACAACTATCCTATTTATATACAAATACAATAACTTCCTAATAACGGAAAAATTCTAAATCTTTGACACTTGGCCTTCTGCATGTCTTCTTTTCTTCTAAAGCTTCCACGCGTCTTCTGCCAAACGTTATAACTCTTGAATTTGAATTTTCCTTTTGTGTCGAAACGTTGCGCCTCTTCACCTTGTCGAATTGTCGAAAAGTAATAAATGTCCTTCAAACCTTGTCTGATGAAAACTTCCTTATGTTTCTGTCGAAATGTCGAAACTCTGTTCTTGTCGAAGTGTCGAAAACTTCTTCTGAATACCTTCGTTTTCTTTCTTCTTCATCTGTAGTCATTTTCTTTAGTTAAAGAACATCATTTTACCTACCAAGACATGGTGTCGAAAATATATGTCTACAAATTGCCCCCCAGCAAAGATAATTCGACTTATTTCTGGAGAAACCATCATTTGCTGTCGAAAATATTTCGACGCCATGTTACCTGCATTAATGATGTTGGTTTTCAAGACGTGACCTTTTGTTAAGTCCCAAGAAAGTCTATCATTACACTTTTCTTAAAACGTCCCATCTAATCCCACGTTTAGACATGATCTCCATAACCCTAAAAACTAGCTAGCCATGCTTTTTTCAACTTCCCATACTTTTGATCATCACCGTTGAAATCTTGGCACATGTCCCAAGATCAATATTAAAACTGGAACGTTTTCTCATCTTTCCCTCTATAAATACTTATTTCCAAATCTTTTAACACTTTTACGTTCCTGACCTTCTTCTTCTTCACAACCCATTTCAAACCTTCATACTTTCTTCTAAAATTTCTTTGCTTCCCTCATCAATGGCTCCCCGCAAAGCTCCTACTGACAAGAAAACCAAGAAGACCAAGAACACTACTGCTCTCCCTTATGCGCACAAGTTGCCTGGACCAGTGATTGTGAGCAATCAACAGTATATTCCAGAGCCTCCAAATGAAAGAGAGAAAGCAAGCATTTATCAATCCCATGTACTCATTTCGGTCCTTATTTATGGCACTTGCCATGCAATGTTGGGTCCACTCCCTGACCCCAATGCTGATGCTGATCGTTTAAAGGATTTTTTCCCTACGTATTCTTATTCAAAACCCATAGGTGCTGGAATAAAACCCATACCTAGTGAAACGTCCTCAAAAAATCCTGAGAGCTCCTCAGCTTCTGAAGAAATAGATTTAGCATATTTGAACCAAGCTAGGATCTTTAGAAGTTGCCCTTTGACAAAAGATCCTTCAGACTATTTGGCCTGGCTGACTAAGGTCGAAAAAAGTAAAGGGGATTTCTGGAAGCAAACTGGCATCTTCGACTTGATCCAACTGTCGAAGGTGGGCCCTAGTTATTTCCCAAACATGCTCTTGGCTTCCCTTTACTTTTGGGATAACACCTACAACAACTTCCATCTTCCTTGTGGAATGGTCACTCCAACCTTCTTCGACATAGCTGCCATAGTTGGCCTTAGCCCTATGGGAATAGACTTCGACCCTACTAATTTGGATGAAGATACTATAGGTTTCAACACCAAACATGCCTCCTATTCTTTGTTTATTGCTCGTTATCATGACAAAACAACTACGGAAGTCTCTGATGTAGAGCACATAGCTTTTTTGACCACCTGGTTGTCGAAATTTGTCTTTTGCTCTCGTTCTCTTCAGGTTGCCAAAAAATACCTTACCATAGCCAACCAACTCCATGCTGGGAAAAAACTTTGTTTAAGCGAAATGGTTTTGGCGAACCTTTATGAATCCATCAGCGAGAGTGTGGAGTTTCTGAAGACTGGCAAAGAGAAAGGAAAACTAAGCTTGGCAGGGCCTTTTTGGCTTCTACAGTTATGGCTAAATGCCACCTTCGAGGCTTCTCTCCCTATCAAGAATAAAGTAAATGAGGAAGAAGTGAAGGACTGAAACGTCGAATGGCCTAGGTTGGTAAAACTAACTCCATCTGACGAAGGAATCAGCCTTCGACAAGCCTTCACCAGTTATGTAATGATGTTTGCCAAACGCTACAACTTCACTCCGTCCATAGCACCCTTTGCCAACAGAACTATTGGTCCCAAATGGTTTACCAAACAACTTCCTTTAGAGATGCAGAAAGAAGAAGATACATTTTTGGTTATCTGGGAATCGTTCCTAACACCAAGACACCTTTTCTCCCATCACAACACGAATAACACAAAAATTTCCCTTATTGTTTATCAACCCAACCTAGTGGCTCGACAATTTGGGTTAATCCAAATAAAAACAAAACCCATCTATCCAAAGAAAGGTTTTATTATTTTTTACAATTCTTTTCATAATCTAGAGAAAAGCATAGAGTTATCAGAAAAATTATTTGATGAGACTCTGGAGATTCGACCGGTGGTCTTTCGACCATCTTTCCTCTGCACTCAAGAATTCGATGTTTGGTGGAAAGACTACTACCTCACTAGATTCTTCGACGTGGCGTCCTTTACGACTCATCTGACGAATGCTTTCACTTTTGTGCAGGATCGAACAAAGAAAGGTACTGAAAGACATATTAAAGAAATCCAAAAGTTTCAGAATTATTTTGAAACTATTTACAGGCCAAATGATCTTAGTCGAACCATAAGCAAAGCAGCAGTGACTTTGAAACACAAATTTACCGAAAAATTGGGGAAGCTGGAGTTGCCTTCATATGTTCGCCCGGAAACACGTTATGATTTGGCATACAGCTATTATCCACCAAAGTTTCCCCCTCTATCTTCTGCTGAATTTGGTGTGGCATTAAGCCCTCCATTCCCAGATTGGTTTATTTGTGGATCTCATATGAAACTGCTCCGTGAATCTTATAAAAAACCTGCTGAGCGTGTGGTTCCGACTAAGTATCATTTGGACAATTTCCCAGGGCACCTTCATATTGGAATAGAACATGTTCGCGTGGAATCTCCCATTCTTGAAGGTGTTTAAAGAAAACACAATTTTTCTTTACTTTATTCTAACTTCCTTCTTATGTTTTTCTTCTTTTGTATTCATTTCTTTATTTTTCTTTCTTTCTTTCAGCTGTCAAGATTACTGCTAAAAAGGCTTCTGTCGGAAGTAGTTCTGGAAAGGTGGTCGAACAACCAACCTCTACAGTCGAAAAGGTTTCATCAGAAAATATCAACTTTCTTCCATGTAATAAATTCTGTTTAACTCGAACTAAAACAATTTTCTCCTGTGTTTTTAGGTGAGTCAAAACCCACCACCCCCCAAGAAAAGAAAACAAGAGGAGGAGGTAAAGGTAATCGATGAAGAATCTGGGGATGAATCTCCAGACCAACAACCTCTTAAGAAAAAGAAGGTCCCGAAGATCAAGACAGTTGCCTCTCAAAGGTCCATTGTTAGATCGACCAAGAAAACTCCCCCCACCAGTCCAACTACAAAAGTTCTTATCAAAGATACAGAGAGTGGGAATTCTAGCTTCAATACTGAGATCCCTCAGGTAAACCTTTATTTTGACTGATGATATTCACTTTTACTTGCATTTTCTTTTCCTTGACTTTTTGCTTGTTCTCAGATCCAAGTTGATGTCGAAGAACACCCCATAGCAAAAGAAATGCCAACATTTACAGGTGGTCCTACCTTCAAAGCAGCTAGTTCAATGCCTACCTCTTCCAAAGCTTCGACAAAGAAATCAACAAAGGAAAAAGAGCAGGACACAATTGATCTTGACTCTGAAAAGACTTTGGCTGAGAGACTCCAAGAGGGAATCAACCCTGATGCTGGTAGCTATGAAAGGCAAACCAATGATAAATTCGACACTGACATGGAAGAGCATTCTGATAATACTTCTCCTGTTCGTCTAGCATTAAATACTGAAAAGGATGGTGATGTTGACATGGATGCTGGGGTCGGAGATGACAATGAAAAAGAAACTGCTAAGGAAGAGAAAAACATGTCGAAGCAGCCAGATGCTGAGCCAAATTTTGGGCAAAGTATTCAATCAAATCCTGCCCAAACCAAAGAAAAATCTCCATCAACATGTTCAACTAGTTTCTCTCGCGAGGAACTTGAGAGCCTCAAAGTCAAGAAACCTTTGGAGTATCTAAGGGCTATGCTCAGCGCTCGACACAACTTCCAAGACTCATCCTTCAGTAGTTCGACTACTTCTGGGGCCACTTCTGAGGTTAAATCACTTGAAGCCACCATGACTGAAATCAAGACCAAAATACTTGGTGTGGATTTATTCAAGGTTTTGGGCGAAAATCCTACTGCCCAGTTCGACCTGAAGAAATTCCTCAAACAAGTAAATGTTTTGGAAGCCTCTACTGAGGACAGTCGTCTGGTGATGGATCTAGCCCAGATAATTGACCTGGTGAGCGCGGACCTGCACCGCCAAAAAGAGTTCTCCCAACAAATCTCTAACAAGTCTGAAACTCAAATTGCAGAGTGGGATGTTGTGGCTGCTTCGACTGACAAAGTTTCTGAGCTGGAGAAACTTTCTGAGGTTTATTCGAAAGGTGTTGCTGACTGTGACATCAACATCAAAAATTGGGAGAAGCAGATAGCAGATCTTCAAGAAAAACAACGCAAAGCAAGCCTTCAGCAACCCAAGCAAAATGAGATTGACGAAGAGCTTAAAGTGGGATTGCATCATGCAGCTAGAGCTCAGCAGTTGATTCAGGAGATCGACAGCCTTTCTCATAACAAAAACCTTTGTGAATGTCGACTCCAAGTCCAGAAGAGGAAATTTGAAGAACTTAAGGAATTTTTTCTCAAAGATTAACTTGTAATAGAAATAGGTTTATTATTTTTTATTGCTGGCAGCCTTTAAGGCTTTTCTTTTGTAATGACATTGACGCCATTTGTTTGGCGAAACGTATCATTTTATTCTACAAAATCATTCTATTTCTATTTTAGCTTCTTGCAATGTTGGCTTATATTTTTTCAAATACTTGCCATTTATCTTCAGTATTCTTTATCTTTATCTATCTCTTCGACCTCATATGCGCCATTTGAAAAAACTTTTAAAATTTGGAAAGGTCCTTCCCACTTAGGAGACCATTTTCCCATTAATCTATCTTTTTGATCCATAGGAAGAATTACTTTCCAAACAAGATCCCCCACTGAAAGGGTCTTAAATTTCACTTTCTTATTGTAAAACTTTTCGACTCTTTCTTTTTGTCCCTTTATCAGATCTAACGCACGCAATCTCTCTTCATCCAAATCAACTAGTTCATCCATCATCATGCTCCAATATGTTTCTGATGGAATTTCATGATGCCTTTGAACTCGTATTGACTGTAAATAAATTTCGACTGGTAGCACTGCATCATGTCCATAAGTCAATTTGAATGGAGTAGAATTTGTCGCTTCTTTAGGAGACGTTCGACAAGCCCATAAAATTTGATCCAAAGTCTTATGCCAGTTTCTAGGTTTTCTACCCACGTGCTTTTTGATCAAATTTATCACAACCTTATTTGCTGCTTCGACTTGTCCATTTGCCTGGGCATAATAAGGTGTCGAAGTTAAGAGTTTAAAACCTGTGTCTTTTGCAAACATTTGCATGTTTTTCCCAGTAAACACAGATCCCTGATCAGTAGTTATTGTTTCTGGTATCCCAAATCTGTAAATTATATGTTTCTGGATAAACTCTATAACTGTCTCTTGATCCACATTTACCAGTGGTATAGCTTCAATCCACTTAGTGAAATAATCTATTCCAACTAAAATGTACTTCTGCCCTTTTGAAGAAACTGGTCAAATTTCACCAATTAAATCCAAAGCCCAACCTCTGAATGGCCAAGGTTTTATAATTGAATGCAACTCACTTGCAGGGACATATGGTATACCTGCATGCACTTGGCATTCCTGACAACCTTTTGCAAATTCGACACAATCTTTCAACATTGTTGGCCAGTACATTCCTTGTCGAAATAATAACCATTTTATTTTGTGGCCTGCTTGGTGTGCGCCACATGCACCACTGTGCACGTTCGACAAAGCTATGTAAGCTTCATCTTCACCCAAACATTTCAGCAAGACTCCTTCTGCAGTCTTTTTAAATAATTCGTTTCCAAAAAGTACATAACTTAAAGCTCTGTACTTTACTTTTCTTTCGACTTTCTGATTTGGGTCTTGTAGATAATCCTTGATAGGTTTTCTTCAATCTTCAATTTCTGAATCATCTACATTGAAAATTTCAAAATTTTCCTCATCCCCATAACCTAATTTTATTGTCTCCAAATCTGAAGGAGCCAATTTGGTGGATATGACTCTTCCCCTTACTTCAATAGCTTTCTCCAAGTTTTCTTTCGACACTTTGTAGCCTGACGCAAGTTGAGCCAGATCATTTGCTTCTTGATTCTCCAATCTAGGAATGTGTCTAATGGCCACATTGTCGAATTTTTTTCAGAAGTCTGTTAGCTATTACGAAGTACATAATCAGATTCTCTTTGACACATTTATATTCTCTTGTCAATTGTTTTATCACCAACTCAGAGTCACCCATTATTTCGACTCTTGTTGCCCCCAATTCCAACAATATTTCAAGTCCGGCAATCAAAGCTTCATATTCTGCTTCATTATTTGAACATAAGCCTTCGACTTTGTACTTGAATTTTGATGGAATTCTGTCAGGAGAAATAATTAGTATTCCAACACCAGTTCCATTCTTATGACTGGAACCGTCGAAATATAACTTCCATGGCTCTAATTCGACATATTCTACTTCATTTTCATTTATTGAGTGGTCAGCTATGAAATCAGCAACCACTTGTCCCTTAACAGCCTTTAAAGGCAAATATTTTAAGGAATATTCTGTCAATGCCAAAGCCCATTTCCCAATTCGACTATGTAAAATGGATTTAGATAACATATACTTTATTACGTCGAAATGAGAAGAAACATATACATCAACAAGTTTTATATAGTGCTTTAACTTTGTACAAGAGAAATATACACACAAACATAATTTTTCTATCACACTATATCTAGTTTCAGCATCATTTAGGACTCTGCTGAGATAATAGTTGGCCCTTTCGACACCATTTTCATCTTCTTGACACAGCATGCTTCCCAAAGTTTTGTCTGATGCTGAAATGTATAACCTCATACTTCTTTTTCTACAAGGAGACATCAAAACTGGAGGACTAGCCAGATACTCTTTGATCTTGTCGAAGGCATCTTGTTGTTCTTGCCCCCATGTGAAATCTTCCTTCTTTAGTCGAAGTAGAGGTGAAAAGGCTTGTGTCTTCCCACTAAGGTTGGAAATGAACCTTCTGGGAAAGTTGATTTTCCCTAGTAGAGACTGCAATCCCTTCTTTGTCGATGGCGCTTTCGCTTTCATTATGGCGTTGGCTTTGTTTTCATTTATTTCGATCCCTTTTCTTGTGGACCACAAAACCTAAGAAATCACCCGCCTGCACACCAAAAGCACATTTAAGGGGATTCATTTTTAAACCAAACTTTCTCATCCTTTCAAAGGACTGTCGAAGATGGTCTATATGACTTGTTCCTGAAACGGACTTAACGACAATATCATCAATGTATATTTGCATAAAGTGTCAATAAAGTCATGAAAAATTGAATTCATGGCTCTTTGATAAGTTGCTCCAGCATTTTTTAAACCAAAGGGCATTACTACCCATTCATAAGTTCCTATTGCTCCAGGGCAACGAAAAGCTGTTTTAGGAACATCTTCTTCAACAATAAAAATTTGATTATAGCCAGAGTATCCATCAAGCATACTCAAATACTCATGGCCTGCTGCAGAATCTATGAGCATTTCTGCCACTGGCATAGGATATTCATCCTTAGGGGTAGCTGAATTTAAATCTCTAAAATCAATGCATACCCTCAACTTGCCATTTTTCTTAATTACAGGAACTATGTTTGCAATCCATTCGACATACCTGGTGGTGCGGATGAATCTGCATTTTAGAAGTCTTTCGACCTCTTCTTTTATTTTTGACAAGATTTCTGGTGCGAAGCGTCTGGGAGTCTGCTTTACTGGCTTCGTTCCCTCCATTATTGGCAGCTTCAATTCGACCAAACTCCTGTCTAATCCTGGCATATCGTCGTAATCCCATGCAAAACAGTCTTTGTACTCATTTAGCAATTGGACTATTTCGACTTTGAACTGAGGATCCATCTTGGCGCTGATGTAAGTTGGCCTTCTTTCTGTCCCCAGTCCTAAATTGATTTCTTCTAATGGATCCTGTGCCACCATCTTCATGTTAGTCGATGCTGGATCCTTTTCGAACCCCAAGGGTTCGTCATCATAGATGGCATCAAGCTTCTGATTCTGCCATTCGCCAATCTGATTGTTGTCATAACCTTTTTCAATATCCCTTTGGGGACATTGCTCTTCAAAATCTTCTTTGTTGGCTTCGACAGCCATGTATTTTACTTCGGCCTCTAGGGCCGCTTTGAGTTTATTTTTGGCTATATAAGCCGTAATTCTTTCGATCGCTGAGGCTTCACTCATCATAATCATCAAATTCACTTCCCCAACCGGTTGGCTCAGTATGAGAAGTTCCCCATACGTGACTTGGTTCGCTAATTACTTCTTTGTCCCATTGAAAACCATGTGTTGGGTGAAGGTACATGGAACAATAGGCATTGTCAGTTGCCTTCAAGTCGAATTCTGCTGGGTTGCAGGGGGGTATGTGAGCCAAATTCTTGTCAAAACTTCAACTATTCACATTGTTTACTTCAGTCATAAAATAGCTTTGATCTGCTTCAATATTCTCAACAATCCCATCTGGCCTCCAGATGGCTATTCGTTGGTGCATGGATGATGGTACAGGTCTTATCCCATGAATCCACTCTCTTCCAAGCAACAAGTTATAATTCGCCCTTGAAGCTATCACTATAAACATTGTTGGTCTTGTTATGGTTCCAACAGTTAGGTTCACCTGGATCACTCACATGGTACTTCCTACTTTTCCCTCATAATTTGACAACACCATGTTGTGGGGCTTTGTGTCTGAGTCATCCTTTCCAATCTTTTTTATCATGAAATGGGGCATTAAATTCACAGCAGCTCCACCATCTACTAATATCTTGTTGACACCAACGTTCTCCACATTTCCTTTTATGAACAAAGGCTTCAAGTGTGCCTTCATTGCATCATCTGGTCTTTCAAAGAAAGCGTTCTGCTCTTCGACACAGCCATTGTTCATTATATAATAACACACAGGCCTGAGCCCCATGATGTCATCTTCAACATCATCTTCTTCGTCTTCGATCTCCATCACTCTATCATAGTCTCTAGGCAGCACTGAAACCACATTGCATGTGACATCGAAAGATGCTTCTGAGTCTGACCTAAAATCATCAGTCACTTCATCGTCTTCTGGCACCTTGTTGTTAGGCTTCGACATCTCCACCATGTTGCTTGGTTTGTCCTTTTGAGAGGGCTCATTTTTGGGAACAGACTCTTCTTTGTTCATTATCTGCATGTTCTTACTTAACTCAGATTTATTTTCATCAACAGTGTTTTCTTTGATTTTGTTCTTTTCTGCAGCCTCCTTTTCTGCTCTTTTCTATCTTTGGAACCTTCTCCACTGAGACCTTGACATGGGATTCTTTCCTTTATAGTTCTCTGATGGGTATGGTCTTGGTTTCTGTTTTTCGACCTCCCTTTTTCCTTCCATGGAGGAACCTCTCTGTATTTCAAAATTCTTCCATCTTTTCTGCCCTTGAGCATCTCTGATTGGTTGGACCCACTTATCATCCTGAGCTTTGACAGATGGCTTGTAAGTTCTATGACGTCCTTCGCCAAACCTTTGGTTGTGATGCTCACTCCTCCTTGGATCGAACCTTCCATTTCTGGCTGCTGGGATTGCCCCCCAGTTTCCTCTTCTTTTGGCTTTCTCCACCCCCTCCAGATTGCTCGCTGCTTTCTTGTCGAACACCGCACTACAACGTGGGCACAACATGACTTCAGCCTTCTTACTCTGGCACCTTTGGATGAATTCGACTAAGTTCTCCTCCTCCTTAGGGTAAGCCAACTTCTGATACTCTTCTCGACGACGTTCTTCGTCAGTTTCTGTTTGTTTCTTCTGAGAAATTTCCACCATGTTGACATCCACATTCTGGTCATCAGTGATACTTAATTTATTCATTCTTTCAATAAGTCTTGCCTCCTCTTTAGCATTCCCTTTCGCCTGGTCGAAGCTTCCCCCTGAGGGTAGGTCCCTGGAGATGAGTTTGCAGCATTGCTCGACTGAGTTTCCTTTAGGGTCTTCCATTGTTCTACGCAAAATCCCATAAGGAGCAGGCTTCACAAGGCCTTCAGCAGCCTCTGCCTTGATTCTGGTAACGTTCTTATTGACTGGTTCCATAGTGTTGATCTTGTCAGCAACTCTCATTGTCTCCATTTTGTCATGATTAAGGCCTTCAGTAGCCTCCTCTTTGATGATAGGGGCATTATCATTTGCTTCTTCATTAGTATCTTCAAAGAAATCTCCCCATCCAGTTGGCTGGATCTTGTTGATGTCAATACGAGAACTTGGGGGTGCAGAGTATTTCACGAGATAGTCGAATTTTCCACTGGGCTCCCCTAAAGTATCCCAAATTACTCCATCTTCAGCAATTTTGTTGTTATTCTCTTCGTCGAAACCTTCAGTAATTCCAACTGCGTTCTGGTTGTTGAAACCTTCAGTAGTTTCCTCCTTTTTCTGACTGTCGAAGACTTCAGTATCTCCAACTTTGTTCTTACTGTCGAAACCTTCAGTAGTCTCAACTTTGCTGATATAGTCATTCAAATTTCCTACATCAAGATTTTCAGTAATCTTGATCAACACTGGCTGGTCTACAAAGTCCTTGGATACTTTTTCCACCCCAGGCTTGTCTAGGAGATCATCAGTAACCTCCACCATGTTGATATTATTGTCGAAGCCCTCAGCAGCTTCCACCATTTCAAAACTACAATCAGAGGCTACTTCGACTTCCACCATATTCACCGTGGAAGGTTCAGCATAATTGGCTTCGACCACCTGCATGGGGTTTGAGTCAATCCTCATCTGTTGTTTTGATTTGTCTCCAAACTTCAGTCTTCCATCACGGCTTGTATTCTGAACAAGATCCCTGAAAAGGAAACATTGAGAAGTTTTATGACCCAAAAAGTTATGGTATTTGCAAAAACCTCTCTTTTTCTGTTGGTCCACAGGAGGCTCTTTAGTGCCTGCTGGTTTTATTAATTGACCATCTTTGACTAATAAGTCAAAAATTTCGTCACACTTGGTGACGTCGAACGTATAAGTTCTTTTAGGAAACCTATCATTCTTTTCAGGTTCGACTGGATTTTTCCCATTCGACGGAGTTAGTACTTTACAGGCGTATGGTGGGCCTGACTTTAGTTCTGCCAGATCAATTTCTTGTTCGTCGAACAAAATTAGTTCATTTTCGTCACTATCATCATCCTGGCATACTCCTACATAGGCCACTCTTTCCTTTTTATTTTTATTTGATCTAAATTTCTCAGCTTTTAGCCTTTCAATTTGTCTTACCCTATCTGCTAATTGTGCCATATCTCTCAAATATTGAGTGTCTAATTTCTTTCTTATAGAATAATCTAGACCCCCTGCAGCCATTTCGACTAACTCTTGTTCTGGCACTTGTGTGAAACATCTTGCCTTAAGCAACCTGAACCTATTTAGGTAATCATCTATAGGCTCTGAAAATTTCCTCTTAACACTGGCTAATTCCTTCAAACTTATATTAGTCTGACCCATATAAAATTGTTCATGGAACAATCTTTCTAATTGGGTCCATGTGAATATAGAGTTCGCAGGCAAGGATGTAAACCAGGTAAACGCATTTTTTGTCAAAGAACTTGGGAAGTATTTCATTTTCAAATTTTCATTATTGGCTATTTCTCCTGCTTCGATCAAATAACGCGCTATATGTTCTATGGTGGATTCGCTAGTGTCCCCTGAAAATTTGGTAAATTTGGGGACTTTCCACCTTGGGGGTAATTCCTGTTGTAGAACATATTCAGATAATGGGGAAGCATAACTAGGCCTTTGTAATCCTACATTTACCCCATTTTGCGCCATTATCCTTTCGACCATGGCTGCTAAATTGTTTTCGGCAGGCAGGTTATTATATCGTATTCGTTGTTGCAACACATCATCAGCATCTTGGCCTCTCTGGACTATTACCCTCCTAGGTTCTTGTTGAACGGGGAATTCGACACGAGGCTGTTCGACCACTGCCTCTTGGTTTCTAGGGTTTGCCTGAGGATTCTCTAAAGGCCTTTGATTTATTGTGGGTTCCACTTTGACATTCACTACTGGGTTTTGAATTACTTGTTCTCTTTGTCGCGTTTGAGGAACACCAAAAAAGTCAGCAATACGTGTCATTTGCGCAGCCAACAATTGGTTGGTTTGGGTAGTGTTTTGTATTATAGGATTAAACACTGCTCCTATTTGTTGTGTCAACATTTGGACCATATCATGATTACTTTCGTCCATTTGTTGTCGAATTACTTGCGCAGAATTATTTGTAATTGCTGGCATTTGGAAATTTGGTAGGGGTTGGTTCAATCTACTCATATTTCCACCATATCCCGACCCTTGTAGTGGTGAAGACACGTGGACCATGGCATCAGAATACAAGGATGGTGCATTTTGCAAGTTTGCCATCACTGAAGTTGGCATTCCATATGGTTGTTCTCTACCAAACATAGGCATGGAAAAATTTGTCTGAAATGGCCTATAATTATGTCCTCCAGGAGGAGGCGTCCCCATGGGCATTGAATGTCCCATTGTGGAAGAACTAGGCATATTTTGGGAGAGCGAAACCGCTGGTATAGATCCTGTTGATGAAGGCATAGCCTCTTCTAGAACAGGGTTTGAATCCACATTTCCCCCTGTTGAAGGGATAGGGTTGGAAACTGGAATGGTTTCATTTAGATTTGGATTATTTGGCTGATTTGCCATTCTTCTTACTCTTGTTCTTTTAGGTCTTTCTACGTCGGTTACGGCTAATTTACCGCTTCTCAAAATCATACAACGAAGTAGAAACTATTTGGCTAAGAGTTCTTCTGTAAAAAATTCTAAAATTTTGCACTGGTCCCACTGGGCGTGCCAATTTGTTCGCTGTTGATTTTGGCGAACAACCTCTGGTTTACCAATCTCTTATAAAATTGGGTTACTTGCAGGACCAACCACACAAATCCTGGGATACATGTGCAAATTTATCTAACTCTTAGGATAATGGTATTTTGATGGTTTGTTTTGTTATATCTTTTATGTATGAATGGTTTGGTTAAAGAACTAAATAACAACTTCTGGCGAAAAGATAAATTGAATGAAATTAAAACTTGCATAAAGTAAATGACAAAGGATAAATGACTGGGAAAAGTAAAGGCAATTATAAAAGACTTTGACTTTCTATAAACTTAAAAAGATGGTGTTTCACACGTACATTTCCAGATAATAAACTCTTTTCTCTCGCATGGGTACTTTGAGTATTTACAGGAATTTAGTACAAGTTTTTACACACTAAAATTCTACAACAACTATCCTATTTATATACAAATACAATAACTGCCTAATAACGGAAAAATTCTAAATCATTGACACTTGGCCTTCTGCATGTCTTCTTTTCTTCTAAAGCTTCCACGCGTCTTCTGCCAAACATTATAACTCTTGAATTTGAATTTTCCTTTTGTGTCAAAACGTTGCGCCTCTTCACCTTGTCGAATTGTCGAAAAGTAATAAATGTCCTTCAAACCTTGTCTGATGAAAACTTCCTTATGTTTTTGTCGAAATGTCGAAACTCTGTTCTTGTCGAAGTGTCAAAAACTTCTTCTGAATACCTTCATTTTCTTTCTTCTTCATCTGTAGTCATTTTCTTTAGTTAAAGAACATCATTTTAACTACCAAGACATGGTGTCGAAAATATATGTCTACAGGTGGCGACTCTTGTTTTTTGAGTTAAGTTAATCAATAGCTTACACTCACGATTTTGCCGCTACACTCACAACACGATGTCTCGACATTTTTTGTGACTTTGCTGCTGCACTTCATAATAGCAGCTGATGTATTCATCCTTGCTTATTAAAGATGTAGTAATCAATGTCCAAACCTGATGTTGGGACATTCGAGTATCTGCATAACCAGAATGTCAATTGGTATCAGAACAGGCATCCTGGTCTATTTCTGGATGAGATCCATGGAGTACTTTCTGGTGATTAAACAAGGAAGAGTTGGAAGAAGCTGTTCAATCGTCTGATAATTAAAGAGGAGTGTTCTAGTTCCTTATTGTCTGAAGGGTTCTGCAACAACAAACAGGAGGAGTGGTAGTTCTCTTGGGTGATGTCCTGAAAGATGTCTTGACATCTTGTCTAGGGCAAGTTGAAGTTGTTCTTTAGTGATTCTGCTGCAGATGTTTCTGATTGAAGGATTCCAGTAGTATGTGATACTAGAGTAATGATTGAAGGAAGATTGTAGTTGTCCTTACCTGGTTCTGTTCGTGTAGATGTTAGTCGGTTTGAAGACACATAGAATTCCAAAGTCGGAAACAGAGGGATGTTATTGTGATGGTTGAGTCTTATGTGACTTGGTACATGGTTGAGTGGAGTCATCATGTATGCTAAAGTCAGATTGAAGAGAAGGGGTAAGATGGATTATCAAACTCATGCTCTATGGGTTTGATGATTTCTTGTTGGCTAAGTTGTTGAAGACACTTGATATGATGATCAAGTCCAATCAAGGCAATTCAGTCATGTTCTGGAGTCTTCTAGTTATTCTTCAGACTAGAAGGTGTTTTCTAGGAGGCATAGGAGTGAAGACCGTTGAGGTGATTTATTTTCACCATCCACAAAAAAAAAACGTGCAAGGAAGAACTCATACTTCTCAACCCTAAGGATGAGTTCACACGGTTGAGGTAATTAGGATTCGTTTAGAGAGAATCTTAAGAGCTTGAGTCAAGGGGGCAGCCTTAATATCTCAACAACTTGCACAAACAGAAGAAGACAACATGAAGAGGAATATCTTGGTGATATTCAGAAGATGTTGGAATCGGATAAGGGTTAAAACTACAAGGATTTAAGATCAATTGCTTTATGTAGATTGATTATCCTTGTGATTCAAGATTGAGGATGTTCTGTCAGATGTTCTAACATCTTTTCATCAGAGGTTTGGAGAATCATGGGAGGGGTTCTACATTCGCTCAGAAGTCTCCTAGGTGTTGACCTGGGATTATTGGCTTAGCATCTTTTCCTGGAAAGTATTGTGAATGACTTGTCCAGATGGTGATGTTGTTCAAGATGGAGATAGAAGACTATGATAACATTGTAATGCCCCAGTTTTGGTTATTTTTATTTAATTGAGTCGTTTTGATTATTTTATTATTATATTATTTTATTTCTGAATTTTATTTGAAAATATGTTATTTTTCATCGAGATTAAGTTTATCGGGTTTTGGGAACGTTTGCGAGATATTTGAGTGTAGGGGTATTTTAGTCTTTTGTCGGGTAGATATTATATTTTTCATAGAAATAGAAATAGAAAGAGGGAAAATAGAAAGGAAAGAAAAAGAAGAGAAGAAAAAGAGGAAGAAAGAAAGGAGAAAGAAAAGGAGATAGAGAGAAAACTTGGAAAATCTAGGAATCGATCAACTGACTTTTCTACACGCGATTTAATCGGGTAAGGGTGCGAAACTCGATTATCTTATCATTGTGTATGATTATGTATGTTTGTGTGGAAGTTTATTTAGTTTTTAGATATAGGTCGAAATGTGATAAACGATAGAAATCGATGTTTTCGCGGTTGGAAATCTGTGTAAATGCTGTAGAATACTTGTTACCATGTTTGGGTTATGTTCTGATTTCATTATTTTGTGTTGGAAGAGTTTTTGGGTGAAAAATATGATTTTTGGGTTGTGAAACAGCGCTGCAGAATTCTGGGTTTTCCTTGGTTCGCCTAGCGAACCTGGGGCGAAGCAGTAGCGAATGAGTTTTCGCGGGTTCGCCTAGCGAACCAGTTAGCGAAGGTCAGCGAGTGTTCGCTAACGTTGTTCGCCTAGCGAACTTTGTATCTTTTTGGTTCTGGTTGTTGCTGCCTTAGTTCGCCTAGCGAACTTTGTGACTCTTTTTATCTGATAGTGGGTTCGCTGGACATTCGCCTAGCGAAGGTGGTAGCGAATGCTCGCTAGAGGGTTCGTCTAGCGAACATGGCTGTTTGTGCAATTTTGTTTTCTTCATAACTTTTGATCCGTAAGTCCGATTGGGGTGCGGTTGGGTGCGTTATAAAGCTTTTGAGTTGTTCTTGCTTATTAAATTGTTTTTGAGATTGTTGTCCGATTTAATTATGTTGAGAATTTGGAATGTGTGGTTTGTTGACTTTTACCGTTTTAATGATGTGCATTTGACGTGTTATTATGCAACATGCTGGTGATATGAATTGTATGACTTATGTGCTATTGTGAAATGAAGATGCACGTGATATATGTTGTGATGATGAATTGTGGCCTAAGGGCAAGAAAATGCAATGTGTGGTATTTGTTGATATATGCATGATTATGGAATGTGTATATGTGTGCATTTGAATGTCATGAGTCATTGTATGCTGAGCATCATGATGTGCATTCTTGTGATGTCGTGTGCCCTAGTGGGTGTGAGAGACGAAACGGTTCCAGAGGGAATCCACTATAACATCGTGAGCCTTAAAAAAATAAGAGGACTGAAAGCGATGATTATAGACGATCGTGAGCCTTATACAAAGAGGACCGAAAGCGATCGGATCGTGAGCCTTATACAAAGAGGACCGAAAGCGATCCATAAACGTCGTGAGCCTTATACAAAGAGGATCGAAAGCGACGGGGAACATCGTATGCCCGAAGGGGAGTTACACTAAGTAACGAGCAATGGTTCCAATAGTTCCTGAGTGAACTGGTGTTGAGAATTGATGGAAGTCGGTACCGCATGTGCATATGCAAGGAGTCGTTGTGTCGGTCTCTTGCATTTGCATAAATCATTAATGGTTTGTTTATGTGTGGAATTGTGGATGAAATTGATAAATTGATATATGTATATGTGTTGGTGATACTTGTATTGTGCATGGTTGGTATACCTTGGTGATGGAAGTATGAAATATACATTGTGTTGTTTTGTGTTTGAATTCTGGTATGAGTTGTGGTGAGAACAGTATATATGTGTATTTTTGGTGTTATATATAATTTTATGCAATTATATTATGATTGTGTTTCTCACCCTTCTGCTGTTTTTAATGCTCTATGAGGCATTGCAGATTAGATGCTGGAGGTCTTTTGGTGAAGCTTAGGTCTTCATTATTTTGTCGGTCGGCTCTGATATGTAGCACCGGGTAGTCGGGGTGATCGAGTGTGATTATTTTGTTTTATGTATATGTGTCTTTTGGATTGTACATGTATGATATTGTATATGACGGACAAACTTCTTGTCATATATATATGAGATTTCAGTACAGATTTTCCACTTTTATTCTGTATCTGAATCGTGGGTAGTAGGAACTAAGTTCCTCTGTTAATTGCTACCTGATTGTTGCATATCTTTATGGGCAGGTTTATGGGTATTTTGTTTCAAATTGATGCGACCCCCTCGGTCTATGCCGTGAATTTTTAAATATACTCTGATGAAATTTTGAATTTTATTTATCGCTTTAATAGCTTGGGGGTATAGATTGGGGATGTTACATTAAGTGGTATCAGAGCCAGTGCGTGTCAGTTTGTGTCAGTCCTTGTCGGTCTTGGTGTTTGGGTGAGCTGTTTGTTTAACCATAGTTGCTGTTATTGGAAATGAACAGAATATGGCTGGTAGGAATGACGCTGCTTTAGCTGGTGCTATGCAAGCTATGGCTCAGGCTGTGCAGGGCGCACCTAATGCTGCAGGTAATGATGAGTTCAGGAAGAACAAACCGCCTGTCTTTAAAGGAAGATATGATCCTGATGGTGCACAAATTTGGCTGAAAGAGATTGAAAGGATCTTCTGAGTGATGGATTGTGATGAGGATCAGAAGGTGAGACTGGGTACTCACATGTTACTGGAAGAAGCTGATGACTGGTGGGTTAGTACTCGTCATGTGTTGGAAGCTGCAGAGGAGGAGATCACTTGGGTTGTGTTTAGCATTGAGTTTCTGAGGAAGTATTTTCCCGAAGATGTAAGAGAAAGAAGGAAATTGAGTTCTTGGAATTGAAACAAGGTAATATGTCTGTTGTTGATTATACTGCTAAGTTTGTGGAGCTTGTGCAGTTTTATCCACATTATGCTGAAGCGACTGCAGAGTTTTCTGAGTGTGTAAAGTTTGAGAACGGATTGCGTCCTGAGATAAAGCAGGCAATCGGTTATCAAAGGATTAGAAGGTTTTCTGATTTGGTGGATTGCTGTAGGATTTTTGAGGAGGATAACAAAGCTCGTTCTACTCACTATAAGAGTGTGAACGAGAGGAAAGGGAAGCAACCGTTTCGCAGTGGTCCTTATGTAACACCAGCTGATAAAGGTAAACAAATGGGGAATTTTGAGCGAAGGTCAAGTGGAGGAGGTATGTCTAGTCCTCTGAGATGTTATAGATGCGGTGATGTGGGACATCGTCAGTCCGAATGTAGGAAGGATTTGAGGAAGTGTTCTAATTGTGGAGGTTTAGGACATGTCGCAGCTGATTGTGCAAGGAAGAATATGGTGAAGTGTTTCAACTGTGGTGAACCTGGTCATATTAGTACGAAGTGTCCGAAACCGAAGCAAGCTCCAGCTGGTGGGAAAGTTTTTGCCTTGGCAGGAACTCAGACTTCAAGTGCAGACCGTCTGATCAGAGGTACTTGTTTTATTAATAGTACGCTTTTAGTTGCAATTATTGATACTGGAGCGACTCTTTCGTTTATTTCGTCTGAGTGCGCGAAGCGTTTGAATTTTGTGTTGTCTTCGATGGGTGGAGAGATGGTTATTGATACTCCAGCAATGGGGTCAGTAACTACTTCTTTGGTTTGTTTAAGTTGCCCTTTGACCATTTATGGTAAAGACTTTGAGATGGATTTGGTGTGTTTGCCGTTGGAGGGTTTAGATGTGGTTTTGGGAATGAATTGGTTGCAGTTCAATAGGGTTCATATTGATTGTTATCATAAGCTGGTAAGGTTTCCTTCTCTTGAGGAAGACGAAGACTCGAGTTTCTTATCTACCAAAGAGTTGAAGAAACTTTTGCCGGATGAAGCTCAGTTGTTTGGGTTGTTTGCATCGTTGACTGTGGATAGTCAAGTTTCACTTGATGTGTTTCCTGTTGTGTGTGATTTTTCGGAAGTGTTTTCCGAGGATATTTCGGACTTGCCGCCAGAGAGAGAGGTGGAGTTTTCTATAGATCTAGTTCCTGGTACTAGACCTGTATCTATGGCACCATATCGTATGTCGGCATCTGAGTTGGTTGAGTTAAAGAAACAGTTAAATGAATTGTTGCAGAAGAGGTTTGTGAGACCGAGTGTGTCGCCTTGGGGTGCTCCAGTTTTATTGGTGAAAAAGAAAGATGGAAGTATGCGATTGTGTATTGATTACCGCCTGTTGAATAAGGTGACGATTAAGAATAAGTATCCTCTTCCAAGGATTGATGATCTGATGGATCAGTTGGTTGGTGCGTGTGTGTTTAGTTAGATTGACTTGAGGTCAGGGTATCATCAGATTAGGGTGAAAGAGGAAGATATTCAGAAGACGGCTTTTAGGACACGTTACGGTCATTATGAATATTATGTGATGTCGTTCGGGGTTTCTAATGCGCCAGGTGTGTTTATGGAGTACATGAATCGTATTTTTCACGAGCATCTAGATCGTTTTGTGGTTGTGTTTATTGATGATATCTTAATTTATTCTAAGTCTCGGGAGGAGCACGCGGAGCATTTGCGTATTATTTTGCAGGTTTTGAAAGAAAGAAAGCTTTTTGCCAAACTGTCCAAGTGTGAGTTCTGGTTGTCAGAAGTGAGTTTTCTTGGGCACGTGATTTCAGGTAATGGTATTTCTGTGGATCCATCTAAAGTAGAAGCAGTTCTACAATGGGAGGCTCCGAGATCCGTTACTGAAATTCGAAGCTTTTTGGGTTTGGCCGGATATTATCGAAGGTTTATTGAAGGTTTTTCTAAGCTAGCACTTCCTTTGACCCAGTTGACTTGTAAAGGGCAAGCGTTCATTTGGGATATTCGGTGTGAGGAAAGTTTTAATGAGCTGAAGAGAAGATTGACGGCAGCTCTGATTTTGATTTTACCGGATCCTAATGAACCGTTTGTGGTGTATTGTGATGCGTCTTTGATTGGTCTAGGTGGTGTTCTGATGCAAGAAGGTAAGGTGGTGGCTTATGCTTCGAGGCAGTTGAGAGTGCATGAGAAAAATTACCCTACTCATGATTTGGAATTAGCGGCTGTGGTTTTTGTGTTGAAAATTTGGAGGCATTATCTCTACAGTGCAAGATTCGAAGTCTTTAGTGATCATAAAAGTTTGAAATATTTGTTTGATCAGAAAGAGTTAAATATGAGGCAGCGGAGATCGTTGGAATTTTTGAAGGACTACGACTTTGGCTTGAATTACCATCCTGGTAAAGCGAATGTGGTAGCCGATGCGTTGAGTCGGAAATCATTACATATGTCCGCTTTAATGGTTAAGGAGTGGGAGATTTTGGAAGCTTTTAGGGACTTGAGTTTGGTGTGTGAGATGACGTCCGACAGCGTGAGGCTGGGTATGCTAAAGGTTACTAATGATTTTCTGTTGACGGTTAGTGAGAAACAGAAGATGGATGTGAAATTTGTGGATTTGATGACGGTTGGGGATAAAAGTGAAAATGAGAATTTTACAGTGGACGATAAAGGTGTTTTGAGGTTCTGAGGTAGAATTTGTATTCCGGACGATGCGGAGTTGAAGAAGATGATTTTAGAGGAAGGACACCGGAGTAATTTGAGTATACATCTGGGAGCTAATAAGATGTACCAAGATTTGAAGAAGATTTTCTGGTGGTCGGGTTTGAAAAGAGATGTGGCTCAATTTGTGTATGCGTGTTTGACTTGTCAGAAATCGAAGGTAGAACATCTGAGGCCTAGTGGTTTGTTGCAACCGTTGGATATTCCTGAGTGGAAGTGGGACAACATTTCTATGGATTTTGTAACAGGGTTGCCGAATACTCAGCGAGGGCATAATGCCATTTGGGTGGTTGTTGATAGGCTGACTAAATCGACTCATTTCATTCCGATTGACATCAGTTTTACTTTGGAGAGGTTGGCTGAGATTTACATCAGTGTGATTGTGAAGTTGCATGGGGTTCCGTTGAGCATTGTTTCTGATCGAGATCTGAGGTTTACTTCGAGATTTTGGGAAAGTTTACAGAAGGCTTTGGGTTCTAAATTGAGATTGAGTTCGGCTTATCATCCTCAAACGGATGGTTAGACCGAGAGAACGATTCAGTCGTTGGAAGATTTGTTGCGGGCTTGTGTTCTTGAACAAGGTGGTGCGTGGGATAGTTATCTTGCATTGATTGAATTCACGTATAACAACAGTTTCCATTCTAGTATTGGAATGGCACCTTTTGAAGCGTTATATGGACGAAGATGCTGAACACCGTTGTATTGGCACGAATCTGGTGAGAGTTCGGTGGTTGGACCCGAATTGATTCAACAGACTACGGAAAAAGTTAATCTTATTCGTGAGAAAATGAAGGTTTCTCAGAGTAGGCAAAAGAGTTATCATGATCGACGAAGGAAAGATCTCGAGTTTCAAGAAGGCGATCATGTATTTTTGAGAGTTACGCCGGTAACGGGTGTTGGTCGTGCATTGAAGTTGAAGAAACTTACTTCTCGGTTTATTGGTCCTTACCAGATATCCGCGAGAGTGGGTTCGGTGGCTTATAGGGTGGCGTTGCCGCCGAGTCTGTCGAATTTACACGATGTGTTCCATGTTTCACAGCTTCAGAAGTATGTTTCGGATCCGTTGCATGTGATTCCGACAGATGAGGTTGAGGTAAGGAGAACCTTACGGTTGAGGTATTACCCGTTAGGATTTTGGATCGCGAGGTGAAGCGGTTGAGAGGCAAGGATATTGCACTTGTGAAAGTGGCGTAGGGAGGCGCTGTTGAGCGCAATTTGACTTGGGAGTTGGAGAGTCGGATGCGGGAGTCGTATCCAGAGTTGTTCGTCTCAGGTATTATTTTCGAGGACGAAAATTTCTAAGTGGGGGAGAGTTGTAACGCCCCAATTTTGGATATTTTTATTTAATTGAGTCGTTTTGATTATTTTATTATTATATTATTTTATTTCTGACTTTTATTTGAAAATATGTTATTTTTCATCGAGATTAAGTTTATCGGGTTTTGGGAACGTTTGCGAGATATTTGAGTGTAGGGGTATTTTGGTCTTTTGTCGGGTAGATATTATATTTTTCATAGAAATAGAAATAGAAAGAGGGAAAATAGAAAGGAAAGAAAAAGAAGAGAAGAAAAAGAGGAAGAAAGAAAGGAGAAAGAAAAGGAGATAGAGAGAAAACTTGGAAAATCTAGGAATCGATCAACCGACTTTTCTACACACGATTTAATCGGGTAAGGATGCGAAACTCGATTATCTTATCATTGTGTATGATTATGTATGTTTGTGTGGAAGTTTTATTGGTTTTTAGATATAGGTCGAAATGTGATAAACGATAGAAATCGATGTTTTCGCGGTTGGAAATCTGTGTAAATGCTGTAGAATACTTGTTACCATGTTTGGGTTATGTTCTGATTTCATTATTTTATGTTGGAAGAGTTTTTGGGTGAAAAATATGATTTTTGGGTTGTGAAACAGCGCTGCAAAATTCTGGGTTTTCCTTGGTTCGCCTAGCGAACCTGGGGCAAAGCAGTAGCGAATGAGTTTTCGCGGGTTCGCCTAGCGAACCAGTTAGCGAAGGTCAGCGAGTGTTCGCTAACGTTGTTCGCCTAGCGAACTTTGTATCTTTTTGGTTCTGGTTGTTGCTGCCTTGGTTCCCCAAGGGGTTCGCCTAGCGAACTTTATGTCTGTTTTTATCTGATAGTGGGTTCACTGGACATTCGCCTAGCAAAGGTGGTAGTGAATGCTCGCTAGAGGGTTCGCCTAGCGAACATGGCTGTTTGTGCAATTTTGTTTTCTTCATAACTTTTGATCCGTAAGTCCGATTGGGGTGCGGTTGGGTGCGTTAGAAAGCTTTTGAGTTGTTCTTGCTTATTAAATTGTTTTTGAGATTGTTGTTCGATTTAATTATGTCGAGAATTTGGAATGTGTGGTTTGTTAACTTTTACCGTTTTAATGATGTGCATTTGACGGGTTATTATGCAATATGCTGGTGATATGAATTGTATGACTTATGTGCTGTTGTGAAATGAAGATGCACGTGATATATGTTGTGATGATGAATTGTGGCCTAAGGGCAAGAAAATGCAATGTGTGGTATTTGTTGATATATGCATGATTATGGAATGTGTATATGTGTGCATTTGAAGTTCTTGAGTCATTGTATGCTGAGCATCATGATGTGCATTCTTGTGATGTCGTGTGCCCTAGTGGGTGTGAGCGACGAAACAGTTCCAGAGGGAATCCGCTATAACATCGTGAGCCTTAAAAAAATAAGAGGACTGAAAGCGATGATTATAGACGATCGTGAGCCTTATACAAAGAGGACCGAAAGCGATCGGATCGTGAGCCTTATACAAAGAGGACCGAAAGCGATCCATTATTGTCGTGAGCCTTATACAAAGAGGACCGAAGCGACGAGGAACATCGTATGCCCGACGGGGAGTTACACTAAGTAACGAGCGATGGTTCCAATAGTTCCTGAGTGAACTGGTGTTGAGAATTGATGGAAGTCGGTACCGCATGTGCATATGCATAGAGTCATTGTGTCGGTCTCTTGCATTTGCATAAATCATTAATGGTTTGTTTATGTGTGGAATTGTGGATGAAATTGATAAATTGATATATGTATATGTGTTGGTGATACTTGTATTGTGCATGGTTGGTATACCTTGGTGATGGAAATATGAAATATACATTGTGTTGTTTTGTGTTTGAATTCTGGTATGAGTTGTGGTGAGAACAGTATATATGTGTATTTTTGGTGTTATATATAATTGTATGCAATTATATTATGATTGTGTTTCTCACCCTTCTGCTGTTTTTATTGCTCTATGAGGCATTGCAGATTAGATGCTGGAGGTCTTTTGGTGAAGCTTAGGTCTTCATTCTTTTGTCGGTCGGCTCTGATATGTAGCACCGGGTAGTCGGGGTGATCGAGTGTGATTATTTTGTTTTATGTATATGTATCTTTTGGATTGTACATGTATGATGTTGTATATGACGGACAAACTTCTTATGGTATATATATATATATATATATATATATATATATATATATATATATATATATATTTGAGATTTCAGTACAGATTTTCCGCTTTTATTCTGTATCTGAATCGTGGGTAGTAGGAACTAAGTTCCTCTGTTAATTGCTACCGTATTGTTGCATATCTTTATGGGCAGGTTTATGTGTATTTTGTTTCAAATTGATGCGACCCCCTCGGTCTATGCCGTGAATTTTTAAATATACTCTGATGAAATTTTGAATTTTATTTATCGCTTTAATAGCTCGGGGGTATAGATTGGGGGTGTTACAAACATCATAATCTTGATGACTACTTGGATTGGTTTATTTCTGATCCAGGTACTTTAGGGCATTCCATAATGCTCATCATGGAGTTCAGATAGGTGGCAATATCAACAACTTCATGAAGACGGCTCTACTTAAGGAAAGGTGGCATTCTTGGTATAACTATGGGGGGTAGTTTCTAACTATTCCTTCTGAAGATTCAGACAGTGGTAGGTCTGAAGTCTTTGGAGAAGCACTGGGAGGTATTCATCAAGGTTTGAGCTTGTATGGAATAACTGCAAAATCAACAGGATAAAGGTTGTCTACTCAAACTTAGTTAGTAAATCAAGTCTATGAGAGCATGGGACTCTTGTTCTGTTAAGGGAGGAAGTTCTTTCTAGTGGCAGAAGAAGGAGCTGAATTCAACAACTAGTTGTCGAATCAGAATGTTCTGACATCTAGTTCAACATCAGAATCTCAGTTGGTGAAGTGGCACATCAACTTAAGATAGGGTCATCTACAGGAATGAACAATAAGATGCTTCAAAAAGATCATTCTCATGGCAGTTTGCGGGAGTTGCAGGAAGGAGAAGATGTTACATGTCCATGGATTAGGGAGTCTAAGTGTGTTTGCTATTGAGCAAGTGGAACATGTGACTTGAAGATCAAGTTTCATTGGTGGATCAGGATATCTTTGAGAGAGTTCTGACAAACATGAAAAGGTCAAACTGTGGCATTTGGCTATTTTCATATGAGGATTCATGAAGGAGGTGATCAAACTGTGGCAATTGGTTGATCTCAGAAGTGGATTCGAAGAATCAAGATAATCAGAGTGTGGCAGCTGATTAGTCTTGAGGATTGTCTTGGATCAAGTTACTCTTGGGCAGAAGGGTGATGAGTTGAAGACTCAAGGAGATTTTTCTTCTTGAAGGTGGAAGAGAGTTTATTTCTCTCTTTCTGAAGTTCTTATTGATGAGGCTTGTGGAGCAGAAGTCATTGAAGTTATTCAGTTTTTTTTATTACTATGCTATAGTAAGTCCAGTTGGTGGAGCATATCAAGAATCATTGTGATGATGTCTTGGTGTGTGGAAGATGTTCTAACTTGATGTTAGGACATTATCTGGGTTGGATATCCTTGGTGAAGGATGATTATGCTCTGGTCCAGGAGTTTGGTGCCTACATTATGCCTATGGAACATCTACATAATCATACGGGAGAATGATGAAGTAGAAGGACTGCCTTGGATGGAGAATGTAGAGAAGACTGAAGTAGATCAGGTATTGATTGCTTGGAAGTCTGAATATGAAGATATTCATCAGCTGATCAGGAGTATTCCAGGTTATCATACGAGATAATGATAGGGAATGACTGCCTTTGGAGAGTTGGGTGATTATCAGATGGAGAGGCCTTGCTAAGGCCAGATGAAAAGCTTGTGGAGGGGATACCGCCCCTAATTGGTAAGTCATGCTTTTCTAAAGCATGTGTCCGATATCTGACACCGATGGGAGAAAAAAACTAAGAGGTATGGTATCTCTTTGGGGAGTGTGATACATTCCAGGCCAATTGGACTTTATCTCAAGCATCTGGAGGTCTATACATGAGAATTCAGGTGGAGTTCGTATGGTGTATAGATGGTTGCAGGAAGAGGGGGATCAATGGGACTTTGATCTTAATCTAAGAGTCTGTTACTAATGGAGGATGTCGATCCTTATGTGACCTCACGATAGCATGATGGGACTTCATGTGTGAGTGATTATTGGTTCTTGTCAGAAGAAGCAATAAGAGAGTTGATGATTGTGTTCAGCAGGTGGCTTGACTAAGGGTGCGCTCTTGAAGACATGAAGATGCATCTTATGTTTTCCATTCATTAGCAAGGTGTTTTGTGGAGGAGCACTGGTTACCTTGGATAAGGGGAGTTGCTCCTTGATCTAAGATGTTTTTCTGCCAAGGTGCAGTTGGAATTCCAGTTTGTATTGTGTGTCAAGCAAGCTATGATTATGTGTCCATCCTGGGAGGATGAGATGTCAAGAAGGATGTATTGACATTCTTGTATTGTTGCAAGTTGGGGGAGACTTGGCAGTGCAAGTTACATGGTTCTTATTGGATGCTTAAGAATCATTGGTTGAGTCTGGGGGAATTTATTTTTCTCTGCGAACTGTGATCACAAAACTGTGAAGTCATTGATCAATACAGAAGTTTCTGGTAGTTAATGTCTAATTGCTACTGCTTCTGCTATTCTGCTACTGTCTGCTTGCTTTTGATTGATTACCCTTAATGCATAGTTGCTTGGTTTGTCATATTATGGCTAAAAAGGGGGAGAAGTAAGTAGTAGTAGTGTTCCTTGGTTGTTTCCTTGAGGGGGGATATGGATGTGGTATGCAAAGGTTGTTTTAGCCAAATTTACCAAAAAGGAGGAGATTGAAAGCTCTTGTGTTTTGGACAAATTTTGGTAAAACATAAATGCTGAAAAAGAAGCGTCAATATGAAAATCAAGCTGAATAATTCTGCAGAAGATAAGATGTCGAATGAGATGTCCCAGCATGCAGACTCGACATCCTGGACCGTTATAACTGATTGATTTAAATCTGTTTTATATATGCTGCAAGATTCAGGAGAAATCGCATGAGTGGATCAAGGAGGTGGAAAGCCCAAGACAGCAGAAGACTATAAATAGTAGACTTAGGTCTAGGGCTTAAGGACTGTACCTTTATATCACTTGTAACTTTGTAACCTATTCTTTTAGTAAAATAAGGGTTTAGGTTTTGAGAGTCGTTGGCTCTTAGGGTTGTAGTTCCCCTCTATAGTATGGGATGCAGAGAGGACGGCATAGGTGCATGTACACAACCAGAAGCCTTTAGGTAATGGTTGTTGTATTGTTCTTGGACGAAGCTTTGAAGCAAGTCCAAGATAACTTCTTGGTCAAGAAAACCATGACAGGTTCTGCGATGGCAGAAGACAGAGACAACGCAGGTTGTGATGGAGGATGTGAGTAGGTCTCTCATATCAGAGTTGTAAACGACTAGAGTTTAGCTTTGGTAAAGATTTCCATTGGGGTAGTGATTAGGAGATAAAGTTGTAAATGGGAGAGTTTAGCTTTATGATAATACTACGATATAGTGGAGTCTTCATCATGGATTGGTATCCCCCAGAGTAGGTGAATTGCACCGAACTGGGTCAACATATCTTGTGTTAATTTTACATTCTGCACTTTACAGTTTTGTTGTATGTGTTCTTGACTGGGATGTCACAACACGATGTCTCGACATTTTTTGTGACTTTGCTGCTGCACTTCATAACAGCAGTTGATGTATTCATCCTTGCTTATTAAAGATGCAGTAATCAATGTCTAAACCTGATGTTGGGACATTCGAGTATCTGTATAACCAGAATTTCACATTCTTTTCTACTAGAAGCCGGTTTGAGACACTTATGCTCAATTACTTTCAATTCAAATTTGAAAGTTCTGTTTTGAGCCATAGGGGCCTTTAGGATCAAACTCCCATTTGCATCCATAACTTTCAGCACTTTGTTTTCCATGTGAATCTTATAATTCCTTTCAAGCAATTGACCATTGCTTAAAAGATTACATTTGATTCCCAGAATATATATCACACCTTTAATCAAGGAATGCTCACCATTCTTCCTCTTGATTGATACGTCGCCAATACCCTCTGTTGCAAGTGTGCTATCATCTGCGAATTTCACCTTGTTCTTTAAAGGTTGATTGATCTTAACAAACCAATATTTCCTTTCCGTCATGTGCGTTGAACACTCGGAGTCAAGGTAGCCTTGATCGGTGCATTCTGCATCTTCTTGCGTAGTCACCATCACGATTTCAAGCGATTGTACCCGACATTAGCTGCATTTTGTGCACTATTTTCTGCTTTAGCAATCACCATTAACAATATGCTTTCATCATCTTCTTGCCTTGCAAACTTTGCTTCACCTTCTTGTGGATCATTCTTGTTGGCATGACATTCGCGAGAAAAATGTCCAAGCTTTTGGCATTTGTAACATTGAACATTTCTGCTTCAGCAATCACCATTAACAATATGCTTTCATCATCTTCTTGCCTTACAAACTTTGCTTCACCTTCTTGTGGATCATTCTTGTTGGCATGACATTCGCGAGAAAAATGTCCAAGCTTTTGGCATTTGTAACATTGAACATTTCTCTTGTCATTCTTCTATCTTCCTCATCATCTTTAATTGTTGTCACCTTTGTAATTGCTTGATCCACCACCTTTGTTGCTGCTGCTTTCACCCTTTTGGAATGTTGAATTGTTGAAATTTTAGGAGTCTCCCCCACCATCACAAGAACAATGGCGAATAACAAATAAATAGAAAAATGACAAAATTAGAGTGAAAATATAGCATTCTAACATTAATAACCCAACATGGATATTTAAACCATCATACAAAACAATACACAACTAATAAAAAAAACAAACTTCTCAATCCTGTAAGCAGTCACACATTTAGTGCATCCGTTTATACTAAATTTTTACCTCAAAAATACAAAAACTAAAAGGAGTGCATACTGCAACCTATTACATCAAATATGTATCTGAAAACTAAACACGACATAATATATGTGTAACCTTGTGTACTAAAATTTAGTACAACATATTATATTTTAGTACAACATATTAGGCTGACTTGAATTATATTATTTTTTAACATTCTTCGATAGCTTTTGAGAAGGTACTAAGAGGAAGATGAATTTTCTAATACTTGTTCAACTTGTAGACTCCGCGCAAAATGTTGATTACAGACAGTTCTCATCGGTCTCTTTGGCCATTCGCTATCAATCTAGTTACGTAGAATAGTTGAAAAGTCCGCAATGATCTTTATCTTATATTTTAAAAATAACATATTTATTATTTTTTGTGATCATTATTACTACAAAATATTGACTGAGAACTTTCTTATAACAAAGACTTGTCTTAATCGCCAAATTTGACCACAAATTCGATTCCAATGAACACCACCAACAAAAAAACAACACTATCTTTTTCTTTTGTTTCTGTCACCATTTATTATTATTTTCTTCAATGATTCCATTTCCATGTAAAAAAACCAAACTCTCTCTTCACAAAATAGTAATCTCCAAACCATCAATAAGAGAGAAAAAAAATGGAGCGTTTGCCTCAAGATTTAGTCTCCAAAATCCTCATAAAGTTACCAGCAATAGAGTTATCAAAATGCAAATGCATTTGCAAATCATGGTTAGATCTCATAACTAATCCTCAATTTATTACAAGTTATTATACTGTCTACAACAAGAATCAACAAGAACATCTCTTAGTCATAAGTCGACCTTTTCTATGTGGTCTCAAAACATATATTTCTCATCTTTCATGGAATTTCAATGATCCAAAAAAACATGTTTTGTCTGAGATTTTCATCCCACCTTATGAATTCAGTTCTGACCAAAAATACTGGACTGAAATAATGGGTCCTTGTAATGGAATATTCTTTCTAGAAGGTAATCCAAATATCATGATGAACCCTTCTTTGAGAGAGTTTATGGTTCTGCCTCAATCCCATTTTACACCTCCTCAGGGTTTTTATTCTTTCACCGAGTATTATGGTTTTGGGTTTGATTATAAAAGTAATGATTATAAAGTTGTGGTTTTGAAGGATCTTTGGTTGAAGGAAACAGATGAGAGACAAAATGGGGGTTGGAATGTTGAGTTGTATAGTTTGAATTTGAATTCTTGGAGGAAGATTGATGCTGAAGATTTGCCTCTTCCGTTTGAGATTTGGGGTTCTTCTAGAGTTTTCACTTTTGTGAAAAATTGCTGTCATTGGTGGGGTTTTGTTGATGGTGGTAATATAGGAGATTTTGTTTTAGCATTCAACATGGTTGATGAAATGTTTAGGAAGATAAAAGTGCCTAGAATTGAGTATCCTAGTTCTTCTGTTGAGTGTTTTAAGACATTGGTGCCTTTTGATGAACATGATACTATTGGTGTTATTGTTAATCCTGTGAGAGGAATAGATAAATGTTTTGATGTTTGGGTGATGAAGGATTATTGGGATGAAGGTTCTTGGATTAAGGTGTATAGTGTTGGACCTGTGCCTGTGATTTATAAGCTTGTTGGGTTTTATGGAGGTAACAAGTTTCTTTGGAAAGATAGCAACGAGACGTTGGTGTTGTATGAATCTGAGAAGGGAAATATAAGGTGTCTTGAGGTTTATGGAAAGTATGATTCAATAAGAGGTGTTAGATACATGGAAAGTCTTGTTTCTCTTCGAGGAGGAAATCGAAGTAGTCGACAATGTTTTTCATGTACTTTGGTTCCAGATCCTTTACTGAATTTGGAGGAGTAGTTTTCTGTTCTTTTGGCTAAGTAGTTTAGTTTCAGATTATTTGTATAATGTGTTTTTGTATCTGAATTCTCCTTTTGAAGATGCATACCTTAGAAGTGCATCAGAAAACTATGTGAAGCATGAAATGAAAGATAAAGTTATGTTGTGTTTCATAAATCTTTCTATGCTTTTGAAACTCAGTTCTTGAGAGTCTTGGATTTTCTGAAATGAGCTTAAAAGAGTGTGAGTTAGTATATTAGATAACAATAAACTGACATGATCTCTTAAGCTTGGATAGCTTCATTTATTACTTGAACTTTGCTAGACAAGGAAAGAACCATTATCAATAGCATTTTTTTAAAGGATAAAAGCCAAAATATTAAATTGGAGTTTGAACCGACCAAAAATAAAAAGGACACAGAAAAAATAAAAATAAGTAAAGAGAATTTCTTAACACACCACCCTTGTTTCTTAGGCACCATCTGAATTTTCGATTTTGCCCACTGATTCTGGATGTGTACATCCGGACGCACCATTTTTTTAAAAAACGTTGATGCGTTCTGGAAGTGCACATCCGGAAACATTTCTGATCTGCAGATCCAGAAAACAGCAGAACTTATATTTTTTTAAAAAATTGATTTTTTTGCTTGGTCGCATATGTTAATAAATTGTCGCAACTTAATATACATTTGACAACATCCATATATAAAATAAAATAATATATATATATATATATATAATAAACGTCTGTCAAAATACAGTGCATACATGTAATATAAATATGATACATAAAAAAAAACTACTGCGTATGGCGAAGAATCTCTCCTGGCTTCCCTGCTCCTCTGCCCCTACCCCCCAACCTGGATCGATGTCTGCGGTACTGAAGTGCCCCCCCAGCAATTGCAATCATCCTATCCACGGCAAGTCTGGCACCAGAGCCCTCAGGGAGGTGACCGACCTCAATGGCCTGCTGCCCTATCTGTACTATCTGACGACAGCGTGGTAGGACATCCTGAGTATGGTCCAGCTGAGATTGCTGCTCCTCTAATATCTCCTGATGAGCAGGTCTGGGTGGCGATCCCTCAGCAGTGGGCACCATGCATGGGTGTGAGACGGTGTAGAACCACACGATGTACCCAGCAGCAACACTCCAGTCTGTCTCCGCTCTGGTCGCCCGAGCCTCCTCCGGTACCAAGTGGGACTAGCAGTCAGCATATAGCTCATCTATCTGCCTACGGGTCAAGCCTAGAGGAGCAGACTCATGAGACATCCTGGGGATCGTCTGCATGTAACCGAACTGACGCAAGACGCGCTCCGGCAGGTATCGGGCAGTAACGGTCGAACTGCATGCCAACCATCCTGAGAACAAACAAACCTCATCGAACGGGCGCGTCACACGGTGAGTGGCATAGGGGCAATACAAAAACATCCTCAGCAGCCATCCGATCTAGATACACTCTGAAGGGGTCCGGCGCCTGGTTCCCTCTGAGCAGGACAAATGTAGCAGCACGTGGCATATCCTCAGTGTACCCCTGGACACTCCCCCAACCAGTAATGTAGGGAAAGTGTTGTAAAATCCACGCCTGAAATGGAAAATATAACATGAGTGTCAAACATTATAATGAATACAAAAAGAAAAGAAATGAAAAAATCACTTAGAATATTAGATTGTTACCACGTATAGCGTACAGCTGCCTACCACAGTCTTGGCTGCCCAGCGGCAACCATCAGAGATCTTGGAATAGGTGAATTCCAACGCAGCCGCCCCCCCAGTTGTACCCATGGATCTCTGTCTGATCCGAAAGGTACCTGAGGTAGACGATATCAACATAATAGGCGCTGGTGTCCACAAACACCTGCGTGCCCAGCAAAAACAAGTAGTAGCATCTCAGGGCACGCGTCCTGTGGATCGCCACCTCAGCTGGATCACCATCTGCCCGTCCTGCCTCTGCAAGCGCCTCAGCAAATCTATCCATCAGAAATGAGAACCGGACGTGTGCGCCCCTCAACTGGTGCACCTCCGCATGTGCCTTCTCCGAGCTAGCCCCAAGCTCTGTAACCAACAACTCCATGTCGTCCGCCTTCGTCATCCTACCGTGACGGAGAAGGGTACTCGTGATCGGTAGATGTAAGAGGCACGAGACGTCGTCCAGCGTGATCGTGATCTCGCCGTACGGTAGATGGAATGAGGATGTCTCAGGGTGCCATCTCTCAACAAATGCCATCAGGATACCGTACTGGATCTGGGAATACCCAATCCTAGACAGGCCTCCAAGACCAGACTCCGCAAGTGCAGACGTGAACCACTCAGCCTCTGGCAGCATCTCAATCGTGTCCATAACCTTGCCCCCATGGTTATAGAACTTTTGTGAATCCTTCTCCTGAAAATTTCCAAATAAAACAATGTTACAAATGAACATATTTTCAACGAATACAATTCTATAAATAAACCGAGAAAGGTTACATGTCCTAGCCAGACATATCTGGCAGTATGCTCAGAGTACCCCCCGAGTAGGGACATATCAGACGGTCCCCCGGGGTAACCACCCAGCTCATCGAAATCGTCATCAGCGTCAACACCCTCATGTGCTGGGTGATCACCATCTGGAACTGGAACTGGAACAGGAACAGGGGAACGAGGAGGAGCAGCTGATGGAGCTGGAGTCTCCCGACGACGCCTGCGTGCGGGCTGGGACCCTGATGAACTAGCAGTAGAATCCCGACGCCTCCGAGATGTAGAATCGGCGACTGACGGGGGAGTGGCCTGAACCTGTGATGTGGAAGTGGCCTGAACCTGTGATGTGGATGGCTATGGTGTACAATGTGGTGTAGGATATCCCTCAGCTGTAGGGGCTGCCCCAACTCCCTCTGCGCCGGAAGTCTCGGCTGTAGACTGCATCCGCTCACGTCGGACAGATGTGTGATGAGCTGTCCGTCCATGTATGGTACGATCGTCTCTGCCAGCCATCTAATCTGCAAAGCATAATAAATAAATTAAATTTTGTTTAAAAATAATTAAACAAAAACAAACAAACAAACAAAATTAAAAAATTAAAAAAAATAGTCTTCCAGATGTGCACATCCGGAAGGACACAGAATTTTTAACGTTGGGTATTTCCGGATGTGCACATCCGGAAACACTCAGAAAACTAAACGTTACAATCTTTCCGGATCTGCACATCCGGTACGTATTTTGAAGTTTAAAAATGCCAGTCATGGCCACTGTAACATACAAAAAGGCATTTTAATGCCCTGATCGTCCGTTTGAAGCAGTAAAAATGACCTACATTGTCTCTAACCTATGTTATTCATACAACCTAACAATTTCTACACCTAAATGTCTACTCTAAATCGATTACTCGGAAATAACTCCGAAACTCTAAAATTTGAAAACTTACCGATTAAAATGAGATACAGAGGATTTGGAGTGTGTTGATGGTTGTAGAAGTTGCTCTGCGCCGAACTCGAGTGGAAAAAATCGAGATTTGTGGTGATTGAAAATTTGAGAGTTTGAGAGATTTTAGAAATGGAAAAAGTGAAGAATGAGGGGGAGGAAGAACGTCTGGCGCGAATTAATAAGAAATCCTTCCGGAAGTGCACATCAGAATTGTTTTCGGATATGCATATCCGGAACACTTCAGCGTTTTTTAAAAATTTGGTGCGTCCGGATGTGCACATCCGAAATCAGGGGACAAAAAAATAATTTTACGTGGTGCCTAAGAAACTTGGATGGTGCATTAAGAAACTCTCTAAATAAATAGTTAAACAAATTACATAAATTTACTATCTAAGTGAAACTCCTTTGATATATTTTTCAGAGATGTCTTATATATTACTTCTTTAAAAGGGTTTTCATATGTAGTGTTTGTATGAATTTTACTCATCTGTATCATATGTAACACTGAGATGCATATTTACTGTATTACTTTATTGTTCTTCGGCTTGTTTTTTGTCTTGATTCTTTGTTAAATTCGTTACTATTTGATGAGTATGAATCTCAGTTTGAGATTAATCTTCTTGCTCTTCTATTTCATGATAATTTTTTTTCTCTACATTTTATCATGAATCTAAATTATCTAATAATGTAACTCGCGTATGTTCATATGGCGCATTAGTATCGTTTATTTATTTATTTTTTTTGAGAATTTCTTAATACACCCCATAAGTTTTTTAGACACCGCGCGAAATTCTACTTATGCCCCTTGATTCTGGATGTGCAAATCAGGATGCACCATGGCGTTAAAAAAAATTATTGATATATTTGAACCTGCATGATCACTCCCCCCATTCTTCCCATTCTCAACTTTTCTTCTTCCACACTCACCCTCACCAACCTAAAAAACCCTACTTCATCAATATCATTTCTCACTCAAAAACTCCAACTTTTTGGTGCAACAAATCAAAGGGAGCAAGAGAAGATTGAATTTCAGGTAAATATTCAACTTCATCCCGTACATTGCTCACATTATCAATCTACTTTTTGGAAAAAAAAACAAGTTACGCGGCTTCCGGATGTGTAAATCCAGTACGTATTGAGTATGAACTTATCCGGATGTGCACATCCGAAAAAATGCCTGGAACTTATTAATTTTAATTTTCAGCAAATTTTAATAGATTTTAGTTATATATATTTATTGTTCTATTATTGTTTATAAATAGATATGGTGCACCCCGATAACATCTCAAAAGAATTAGTTTCGACGATTTCTCCGAAAGTTGAAGGGATTATCGTAAAGTCGGTTGATGTGGCGGTGACTTTAATAACAAGCAAGAGTTTGATGATCGTGATAGCATGCTCGCATATATTCATAGGACGACTATTGGCCTTGGTTTCGGTGTGAATATCGGAAGATCGGATAATGGTTCGGGGCGACCGTCAAAATCCGAAGAACGGTCGATGACATCTTAGAGATGTGCAAGCGTCCACCGGGCTATTGATCTTGTAATATTTAAATTTCTGTCGATGTAGTGCCGAATTTCTGAATGTAATTCCGATTTTATGTTATGAATGTGAGAAACATTGTTGGATTTTTGGTATTCTGCATCTGGTTTTATTCTGTATTTTCAAATGCGAACTTTTACCGGATGTGCACATCCGAAAAAAACTGAAAAATTCCAAAAAAAAAAGGTGCGTCCTGATTTGCACATCCGGAACAGAGGGGTATTTTTGTAAGCACACAAGGTGCCTAAGAAACTTATGGGGTGTGTTAAGAAATTCTCTTTTTTTTTTATAAGTTCATCCAATTCCTTGGCTTTTTTTTTATTTTTATTTATTTTTATAATTGGACCAGCCAGCAAAACTAATACAAAGATTCATGGGCCAATGGCCCGGATTCTATTGACACTGTTGAAGTGAGTGAACCTCACTTGCTGAAAGTATCTCTTCAGCTTCCACATACACCTACATTATATGCCAATAGCATTCTGCGGAACCTCACGATCGATCTTGTTCATGATGTCTATTACTTGTTTATTGCCAAATTGGAAGTTAACCTTTGTTCTTCCCACTTCACTATTCGCTCCATGGCTTCCGCTGCTGTTGGGTGTAACGCCCCGAAAATCTAAATTAATCATTTATTTATATATTTAATTAATTTAGAAGGAATTAAGAAGTTTTGGTAATTTTGGAGAATTTTGGATCAAAAGAGTATTTTTAAATAATTTAATAAAATGAATAATTAATGTATTATTTATACTATTATTATTATTATTTAAAAATATTAAGAAAAGGGCAAGATGGTCTTAAAGGAAAAAGAGTAAGGGTAGAGTTGGAAGTTCATAAACTGGGATATTTTGTCTAAAGAGGAGAAGACCGATTTATTCTAACTTATCGTGTATTGTGAAGAACGCTGAAGAAGAGAAGAGGAGGAGAAGAAGAAGGAGAAAAACCCTAAGGCTTGAAGGTTGCTGAAGAATCATAGAGAAGGAGGAAAGTTACTGAATTTCTCTAAGGTATGGGGAGTTTTCATGGTTTATTATAGTTCTATAAGATTTGGTTATGAATAGATTAGGTATTTGTGAATTTTGGGAAATTGTGGTCTTTGATGATGTAGAATGAGTTAGGGATGATTGATTTTATGAAATATAATGAAATAGAATGTTATGTGTTGATGTATGTGTATTGTGTGAGTCTTTTGGCCACATTTTCGTATTGGAAAAACTGAATTTTTGGGGTATTTGAAGTCAAAACGTAGCAGCAAAATATTTTGAAAAATTCTAGGTTTCGCATCCTGACACGGGCCGTGTCACAGGACACGGGCGACCGTGTCAGCCTACTATCCCTACCGTAAATTTTTCTGTTTTGGATTTGTGCTTCAGGGCTTCGGACACGGGCCGTGTCACAGGACACAGGTGGCCGTGTCAGACAGCTGTTTTGCTGTTTTTTTTTGTTGTCGTTCCTCTTGAGGTTTCTTGACGTTTTCTCGTGCTGATATTTCGTTGTTGAGTTGTTGTTGATGTATGATGATAAAACATTATTGTATGATGAATACTTGTTGAATATGAAATGAATGATGCACACGTTGATGGTTGATGAATTTCGGAGGTTTAGCATCATTGCATTTCATAGCATTTTTATGTTGGGGCTTCGGTCCATTGGTAGCTTCAATCCCATTGTGCGGATTGAAGTGATACGTTGATTACGTTGTGCTCCTTTTGGAGGGTTGATGGCCAGTGTCCATCCACGTTGAACCGGTACCACATGCATCCTTTGCACTTCATTATAGTTGACATTGCATATGAATGATGTAATTGTGATTTTGGTGTGAAGATTCTGTTGACGATGCTATGATGTTATGTTGCCTACTCTGTTTATTTTCCACGTACTTATACTATTATAATGAATTGTGATTTCTCACCCTGCCTTCTTGAAAATGTTGCCTCTTATGTGGGTAACTTGCAGATAACCAAGAGTAGACTTGCGGTGCTGGAGGATTGAGTCTTGGAGCGTCTTTTTGACATTTTAGCCGTGTTTTAAGTGGTGTCCTGCTCTGTGTCATGTAACATCGGGTTGGGATTAGTTGTGAACCTCGTATTTCTTTTTGGTTTTATGTTAGGATTTCTTTTCATATTGTTGATGCCATTTTGAATTGGAGACTTTTATCTATGAAGTATTTTGTTGGCCTGAACTAAAAGTTTGATTTCCGCTGTGTAGTTGTTAATTTATGTTAATGATGAATGAATAACCCGTGTTACGGGACAAGACATGTTATTGAATGTCGGTTGAATATATGTGGCACCTTTCTTGCTGATTTTTACTCTGATAATATTAAGTGTTTTCCTAAAATTGTATGTGGGGTAGAAGGGTGTTACATTAGTGGTATCAGAGCAGGTCGGTTCGTCCGGCCAAGTTGTCTAATGTTGTTTACTCCTTAGTAGGCGGCATATGTGTGAAACACTGTCGGTACTTGCTTATTAGTTTTCTAACCGTTTGTCTCCATGAGTTGGTTTGAAACAAGTGGGGGAGAAGCTTACTTCCCGAAAATGTTAATGGTATGTGAAGTTGGATCAAGGTGATATTGATTGCAAGAGTGCAAATGTTGTTGGAACTGTGTTGCGAACCGACGAGGGTATGGACTCATGATTCTTATCGGTCAAGTTTGAGATGCCTTTGAGGGAGGACAAGCCGATAATTGCAATTTGCCTCTGAAGTGTAGATCAGAGTTTGGAGACAGTTAGGAGATGATGTTTTTACCTGCTAAGCGAGTAAGACAACTCGTACATAATGGAGCTTATATGAGCGCATGTGGGTGATAATGGTTAATTGAGAGGTGTGTAGACTACCGACGGCGGATTAAAGAGGTGATTGAGAATAAGGATCCACTCCAAGAAAATGATAATTCGATGGATCAACTGGTAGACTAGTATGTCTTGAGTATAATTGGATTGAAGTCGGATGATTTTCAGAGTTGGGTGAAAAGCAAGGATAATTGGAGGATCTCAGAAGCAAGAGAGAGGTAGAACTCATGTTCACCAATTTCAATTTTCATTTTTGCAATTATGGAACAGCCTTCAGAAAAGGGGGTATAACTTTCCACTCGTAACTCCGATGGAAGCGAATCTGGATGTATGGAAAGCTTACGAAATTCCCTACGGTTTGCATATAAATTTTGTCTTTGGCATGTTTTTGAAAAAAGAGAAAAACGCGTTTGAATATTGGGTCTGATGCTGATTTTGGTGGAAGTGAGTATACGGGATTTCTGGATCAGCCGCCATTGCACAGGCGATAACTTTTTACTCGTAACTCGGATTTAAGCGATTCTTGAAGTCCTGAAATCTACATGAAATTCCCTTCATTTTGGAATATAATTTTGTGTTAGGAGGTCCATATTGAAAGAGATAATTGTGTTAGAAGTTGAACGATTCTTACTAGAGACGAGTAAGATAAGATCAAGTGTGAAATGTTTGGAAATTGGAAGGAGGTAAGGATATCGAAGGAGCACATAGAGATTGCGGCGTATGCCAGTGGAGAATTATTAGAATATAGATTTCCTTGAGGAAGGTTAAATAGTAAAGTGGACTGTGTGTTATTGTTGATATAGTGTCGACATGTGTCGGGATAATTTTGGAAAGAGGTATCACCAACTAGATGATGAGGTGGTACGATTGTGAGTGTGTTTTGAATGAGAATCAAGCGTGAAACTATATGGATCATAGAGGTTCTTGGATTAAAGGAAAGACGAAGGATTGGTTAGTGTTGTTGAAGTTCTTAACTTGAATAAAGGTTTCGATTTGGAGCAAACAGATTTGGATTGTACTTGGTGTCGTAGTAGTTCCGGTGTTGGGCTACGAGCGCGTATAGGAGAATCTATACTGGATCTTGGACTTTTTGTATCATTGACGAGGTGGAAAATAAGAAAATTAGGAAGACGTTGGTAAGCCTTAGAGAGATGGGGGAGCATTATGCTTAGGTAATTTTGAGCACAAGGTAAAGGACGCTATTGTAGTTGGGTAATGACGATTTATGCCACCGTTATGGTTGCCGGCTGTCTATTGACAAATTAAGGAACTGATCACCCTTAATCTCTTGTTGATAGTAGATGGAATCATGTTGGATGGAATAGACGTGTCTTGCCGGCCGAGATTGTATGTACAGTGAATTATTCGGACTTGAGCCAAGTGTTTAAGGATTGTTTTGATTAGTCAATGCAAATTCTTATATAGGAAGATGAGGCGAACTCGAGGATGATAGCATGAGGTTACGAGTTGATCGGTGAGTAGTATGGAAACTCACAGTTGTATTCGGGATAACTTGAGTTTTGATTTGCGATGAGTCGAGAATCCGATTGACATGAGACTTGAGGCATTATAGAGATGAACCAAGGAGGAAGTAAATAGAAATGTAAGACCACGATTTGATCAAGGATGTCGGGTAGAGAATAGTAGTGGCTAGTATGCCTTAAAGTGTATATAAGGAATATGAATCATATCTTCAATACTTGTTTGGATAAGTTGGAACCAGTGCTCGCTGTGGATGTTCTTATCTAGTATAAAATCAGAAGAAGAGCGCGTAGAATATTTGAGGATTGAGTTACAAGTATTGATAGAAGTGAAGTTATATGTTAAGTTATCAAAATGTGATTTTGGTTAGTAAAGATGAGTTTACTTGGTTGTGTTAATTCAGATGAAGTTTATGAAGGATTGTGTTAGTATGAGTAGGAATTGATGAATTGGTTTGTTGGACTGATTTGGTTAATGTGCATAGGTTGGGTGTGGAGTATGGATGAAAAATCTGTGTTTAATTAGTGTTAAAGAACTGTTTGGAAAGTGTTAAGTCGCAGCAGAACATGTGTCTTTCGCATGGTTTTTCCTGTAGAACTCACAGATCCCGCTTAGCACGGCCTGGGAGTGAAAAAGATAATTTATCTTATTGAGATTAATTGGACACATGTAGCTTATGCTGTTGGAATGTTGTACTGTTGATGTGATGGCATTGGTAGGTGGTTATGATGAATTTGGACATCGTGTTAATACAAGATGGTAAAGTTGTAGCTTATGTTTTACGGTAATTGGGGATTCATGAAAGTATTTATTCTATTCAAGATTTGGAATTGGCTGCGGTTGTAGTTGTGTTGAATATTCGGAGGTGTTATTTTTTTTTTTGTAATCGGAGTTCAATGTATTCAGCAATCACAAGGGTATGGAATGCCTGTTTGGTTGGAATTTCCGATGAGTTAAGTCGAAAGTCTTTTCTTATGTTTGCTTTGATGGTCGGAAGTTGATGTGAACTTGGTAAAGCAGATAGTTGCGAGTACTCAGAGTGCGCAGTAAAAGCGTGGGTAGCGCAGTTGGTTCTTATGTGGGTAACAACGATGTCGGTAGTTTGGTTACGTTGAAATTATGCCATAGGCTTTTGTGTTCTTATCCTTGTTGTTGCCTCGTTATCTATGGTGATGGTTCGAGTGCGAGTAGATAATTCCTATGATGGGGAGTTAGGGGAGGGTTGCCTATGGCGATGGTAACGTTCGTGTTGTATTCTGGTTCATAGTGCACCTGTGTGTTCTTAATTCGAGTATCTCGGTGTTTTGAGTTGGTCGTCGAGTGCATCGCGTGGGCGTTTCATCTTGTTGTCGTTGTCATTGATAAGGCGTATTGTGGTATTGCCATACGAGGCATGAGAGTTGATTAGTTGGATGTGATAACGTATCTGGAGTGGTTTGTATCGAGTAAATTTTCGAGGACGAAAATTCTTAAAGTAGGGGAGAGTTGTAACGCCCCGAAAATCTAAATTAATCATTTATTTATATATTTAATTAATTTAGAAGGAATTAAGAAGTTTTGGTAATTTTGGAGAATTTTGGATCAAAAGAGTATTTTTAAATAATTTAATAGAATGAATAATTAATGTATTATTTATACTATTATTATTATTATTATTTAAAAATATTAAGAAAAGGGCAAGATGGTCTTAAAAGAAAAGGAGTAAGGGTAGAGTTGGAAGTTCATAAACTAGGATATTTTGTCTAAAGAGGAGAAGACCGATCTATTCTAACTTATCGTGTATTGTGAAGAACGCTGAAGAAGAGAAGAGGAGGAGAAGGAGAAAAACCCTAAGGCTTGAAGGTTGCTGAAGAATCATAGAGAAGGAGGAAAGTTACTGAATTTCTCTAAGGTATGGGGAGTTTTCATGGTTTATTATAGTTCTATAAGATTTGGTTATGAATAGATTAGGTATTTGTGAATTTTGGGAAATTGTGGTCTTTGATGATGTAGAATGAGTTAGGGATGATTGATTTTATGAAATATAATGAAATAGAATGTTATGTGTTGATGTATGTGTATTGTGTGAGTCTTTTGGCCACATTTTCGTATTGGAAAAACTGAATTTTTGGGGTATTTGAAGTCAAAACGTAGCAGAAAAATCTTTTGAAAAATTCTGAGTTTCGCATCCTGACACGGGCCGTGTCACAGGACACGGGCGGCCGTGTCAGCCTACTGTCCCTACCGTTAATTTTTCTGTTTTGGATTTGTGCTTCAGGGCTTCGGACACGGGCCGTGTCACAGGACACAGGTGGCCGTGTCAAACAGCTGTTTTGTTGTTTTTTTTGTTGTCGTTCCTCTTGAGGTTTCTTGACGTTTTCTCGTGCTGATCTTTCGTTGTCGAGTTGTTGTTGATGTATGATGATAAAACATGATTGTATGATGAATACTTGTTGAATATGAAATGAATGATGCACACGTTGATGGTTGATGAACTTCGGAGGTTTAGCATCATTGCATTTCATAGCATTTTTATGTTGGGGCTTCGGTCCATTGGTAGCTTCAATCCCATTGTGCGGATTGAAGTGATATGTTGATTACGTTGTGCTCCTTTTGGAGGGTTGATGGCCAGTGTCCATACACGTTAAACCGGTACCACATGCATCCTTTGCACTTCATTATAGTTGACATTGCATATGAATGATGTAATTGTGATTTTGTTGTGAAGATTCTGTTGACGATGCTATGATGTTATGTTGCCTACTCTGTTTATTTTCCACGTACTTATACTATTATAATGAATTGTGATTTCTCACCCTGCCTGCTTGAAAATGTTGCCTCTTATGTGGGTAACTTGCAAATAACCAAGAGTAGACTTGCGGTGCTGGAGGATTGAGTCTTGGAGCGTCTTTTTGTCATTTTAGTCGTGTTTTAAGTGGTGTCCTGCTCTGTGTCATGTAACATCGGGTTGGGATTAGTTGTGAACCTCGTATTTCTTTTTGGTTTTATGTTAGGATTTCTTTTCATATTGTTGATGCCATTTTGAATTGGAGACTTTTATCTATGAAGTATTTTATTGGCCTGAACTAAAAGTTTGATTTCCGCTGTGTAGTTATTAATTTATGTTAATGATGAATGAATAACCCATGTTACGGGACATGACATGTTATTGAATGTCGGTTGAATATATGTGGCACATTTCTTGCTGATTTTTACTCTGATAATATTAAGTGTTTTCCTAAAATTGTATGTGGGGTAGAAGGGTGTTACATTGGGTCATTGTTCCCTTTAACCTTCGCGGAGGGCTCACCTACCATTTTACCCTTTGCATTGAAGTTGGAAACACAGATACCCCAGTATCCCTCTTCCACCAGACACGCATCCGAATTGATCGTAACCCACTCTTGGTATTGATTGTCGCTGGTATTGTCTTTGTTGTTTCCTTTATTATCAATTCTAGTATCTGTGTTGATTTTGTTGTTACTTAATTGATGATTTTGCCTTCGCAGATCTGTGTCTTTGGTTTGGCTGTTTTCTGTGTCGTCTTTCGCTTTTGTCTTTTAAATTGTGGGTGTTGTTCTTCTTGTGGTAAGTCCTTTGAGCTACTTTCATTACCTTGCATGTTTTTTTTGTTTGTGTTCTGATTGGGGTCTTTTTTACCTTTGATCTTGTCTCTGCTTCTATTGTCTTCCCTTTGCTAGCATTGATCGAGGTTGTGCTCTTTATTGTCCCTTTCTCCTTCTGGCGTTTCCCGTCATTGTTCATACTTCCTTTGATGTCCTAGTGAGGCAAATCATTAGAAGTATTTTTTTGTATCTGTGTATAGATTATTCCATATCCTTTTGACTTATATGATGAAATTATTCCCCATGATTGCTTTTGTAGGTTTGATGTATGCTATTGTTATCCCTATAGTGCTCCATGTATTTGTGCATCCTGATAGTCTTGTCTCTGTGAGTGTTATTCCCCTGCATATTGTTGTTCCTGTTAGTATCTGTCTTTGAATCCTGATGTTTCTCCTCATTTTTTCCTTGGCAGTTCGTTTTCTTCCCATTAAGACTCTCTTGTTGGGGATTGGAGATGTTTGTATTGAATTTAGAGTAGCTTCTTTAGGTGCTCATCATAGCATGTACCGCGGGTATGTCCATATGATCATCATAAGCTTTACTTCTTGCGAACTATATGTTGTCAATTATGTGAATGAAAATCTCTATTTGTTCTTTAGTCATGTGCGTCATATTCTTTTTGCTCCAATTCACAAATCCCTTATGGTATGGATTATTGAAGCTGATGTTAAGGGGCGAGCTAAACCAAACATAATTTTCCCACCAACACTTCATGAAACAATGGTCAATTATTTCAAGTGCTTTCTTACCTTTAGGGCATAGGAAATCAGTGGGTATGTTTCTGCTGCAGAGGTTACTTTTAACAGGGAGCATATTATTGAATATTCTCCATATGAGATATTTTTTCCTAGGAGGGACCTTACTAGACCAAAGATTTTTCCATACCTCTTTGTCTACCTCATTATTAGAGCTCTCTTCCTCCTCAGTAGTCTTCCACTCTCTAACTTTATGGTATCTTAATTTGACATTGTAAATGCCATTTTTTGTATGAAACCACCCAAGGCAGTCCTCATCATTCAAATTATTAAGTGGTACTTGGTTAATGCAATGTCTGTCAATCTCAAGGAAAGTATTGTTAATCAACTCTTGGTTCCAACAACTGTTGTCCCTGTCAATGAGGTCCTTAACTCCTATGGTACTTGTTTCCTGTAACACCCCGATTTTTAACAGCGAGAGTGTATTTTAAAAGGGTATTGATTTCATCAATAATTTATTTAAAGGTTTCCTATGTATGATAATAGTGTCCTTTTTTTAAACGATACCGCAATAATTTATAGTTAGTAATGTTTCGAGGGCTCAATAAGTTTTATAAAAGAGATTAGCTTAACCATTTTTTTCATGTAGATATACTATACAAACGGGTGACCACGCGTCAAAGGATAGGAAGTGTAGATAAGTCATAATACAATCCAAAAGCAACAGAATAAAAGTCCTCGGCAGACACTCACACAGGAGAACTGCCCCAAGGAGAAAATTTCTAACCATGCAGTGAAAGTCATATGGCGCACACCATCTAATACTAGAATACTCTTACCAGCCACACACTCCCGAAACTATGCCTAACGACAACCGCAATAACCACCTGGCCCAGCTCCACACAAGCCACTACACGCACTCAACAGGGTGTGATCCAAACCATCCTCGTCATCTCCGCTCTCAAAGTCGTGCTCGGAGGGATCCTCAGTGTCGTCATCCCCTACCTCACCTATGACTTATTCTTATGACGGCACGTGTACTAGGTCAATGAGAGGGAGTTCCTCTACGGTGAAGATGTCACGAGTAAACGTCGAGTATGGTCCTATAGACATACCTAAATCTAAGGGAGGCGTAGATAAATCATGAAAGAAGGGCTCCCCATCCCTGACTGAGGCATACGAGGGTATAGGTGGGGCTGAGAGGGAGGTTAACAAACCAAAACGATCTATCTCCCTTGAGAGGAAACTGGAAATGATCTGGGAGGTTGGGATCCGGAATGTCAGGGCTCGTCGAGAGTACGTGGTCTTGATATCTCTGCCAGCTACAGTGGTAGTCTCCAATACGTTCCCGGTATATGAGACCTGTCCTAGGGCCGGGTTGAACCCCCAAGATGTCTCCGTCCAGTCTTCAGGGAAGGTGAAGTTCGTCGCCTTCAACGGTGGTATCTCCTCGTGTCTGGGGTGTGTCATAATCTATTGGCGTATTCGTCCACACATCCACTGAAAGGGTCATCAATCCAAAAATAACAAATATACAAGAGCGGAGCAACAAGCATAAACAGAGAATACATTATACATGGCTAGAGATCTCATTCTAACACATGTATATAATTATTTACAACAATAATACATACAGCATAATCAAGACTCGTTCCTAATGCAATGTCTATATGTCGATGTATATGATTCCGGAATGTCAATCCCTCCGCAAAGGGTCGTGGTATCGCATCAGGATTTAGCGCCACTAAGGTGATGGGTATCTACACCATCAATCAGACTCAATGATCCACAACGGGATAAGGTGGTTCCCTCTTGGACACGCACCTCGTGCCACCTCTCTGGTGTGCACCTCGTGACTCCTCTCCGGTAGCCACGTTACCATGAAATGCATGAATATACAATTCTCCATATGTGCATTTCGAATATGGTTAACTTTACCATATATCATTTGTAACAATTTATCTCACGCATCAAATCTTTGCACAAATATATTCATATATCATTTACTCACCTTCACAATCAGTCACCTTCAAAATAAACACGTAAGAAGATACGAAGCAAATATATATATACAAAATGTATTTTTATTATTGAGAAAATATATAAAAATAGAGAGATGCCCTTACGGTTACTAAGGTCGGGGAAACTGAAGTTTGAAGTTGGTCGGTCGATCGGTCGTGCACCTTTATCCAAATGAACTAAATTAGAACGAACTAATATAAGAATATATTCGTACACTGAAAACTCTATAGTCATTTGTTTTACTACTTCTATTGACTCCACTAAAATATATAGTTGTATAAAGTAAAATATTAAATTAAGTCAGGTACCGATTTTGGATTACCATTATTATCACAATCTTAAGGGTGAGTTTTGAAAGACTTATTTGGGCTTATCTCACATGACATAAACACTTGTGTACGTGTTTAGAAAATCTTCTAAAAATAGTTGATGATAGGTTCATAAAAAATTGAATAAAAAAAAGTATGCAAAGGTATATATAAAAACAAAAAACCTCAACTATGTTGGCTCCTCAGCCTCTACCTATCAAAAGCAGTATACTACAAATTCATTGATAATTTTGAAAATAAGAAATATGTTCATAAATTTCTTTTAATTAGCTCCCCAACATTGCTCTTCTAAAAATGGGAACAACTCGTGTGAAGTATACCTGTGATCCTTTATATACATTTTGGTAGATATTTTAAATCATAACACCTTTTAAAACATAATTATATGAGTTAAATTAATATCTTAAAAAAAACTACCATATTATTACTGTATATTCATTGTAAAGATTATATCTCAAAATATTAAGTATAATAGTATTTGGTCTAAAAATTATAAATATAAATTTATAATTATTAGACGTAGAAAAATTTTATTTATAATATATTGCTCACAAATTTGTAATTGAAATTAATAATAAGTAACTTAACAATAAGGTTGTAGAAATTTAAACATGTGTTTTTTTTTTTGTTTAAATTAATCAAATAATTAAATTTAAAATTGTAGTAGGATTTTATAGGAACTTAATGTCATAACTAAGTCTTAGAAAGTCCCATGGAATTTTTCTTCGTAAAAATCATGCTTTTTTTTAAACATTTAAACATATTACCTTAGTCAAGTGGGGTAGATGAATAAAGGAAGAAACGAGTTCTTTGCTTTTAGAGAATGAGGATGTATAGAAAGTGGATAGTGAGATGACGAAAGGTGTATGAGAAATATGTGTTTCTGTTTTATGTGAGTGTAGAAGCTTGAAGTGGTGTACCACATGAATGACTAAGTGTAACTATAGCCTGTAGTTACTAATTAAGTAGAAGTTCATATGAGTAGCTTATAGGTACACGTTTTCCCCAGTCTAACTATTGTATTTACTTTTAATTGCTGCCGACCTCTTCTAATAAGTACCCATCGCATCATCATAATTTCAATCTGTATGATATCTTTCCATATATATCATCCTAATGATGGTTATTTTTTTCTCTCCGTATTAGTGCAGCTTCCGGTGTTATGTGACATTAATAAAAATGTCCGAAATAATTTTTGCCGATAATAAAACATTTTTTTCCGATTATTCTATAAAAAAAAATCGGTCGAGAAAATAAAATTTATTATTTTTATTATTTATTTTTTTTACTCTATCGGAAATAATTTTGTGATTTTATTGATAAAATTTTCGTTAAGAACCGAGACTATTTTTGAAATTTTAAGCGGTCGAAATTATCGTTTAATGGAGAGACCAAAAATTAGTTCAAACGGAGAAAATATTTTTATTTTACCATTCCATCATAAATAATTTTATTATTCTATCCTTAAATTTTCGTTTACAAAAATGGGTTGTTTCAAAATTAAGGCGGCTAACTTGTCGGACGCTAAAGAGACTGAAATCGATATTTTTAGAAAATACCTATCGTGAACCACTAATAAAATTCCAAACAAAACTCGAGTTTACTTATATAAAAATTATTTAAATCTAAATTCGACCAAAATATATTATCGATGTGCGAATATACTATAATCTTAAAATATTTATTTATTTATTTTAAAATTACGGGTCTTACAATACACCCCCCTAAAAGAGTTTCGTCCTCGAAACTATGGGTTGGTAAATAAATCCGGGTAATTCTCTCGGATTGCACTCTCAAGTTCCCAAGTTGCATCACCAGTGGCTTAGTTCCAAATTATTTTAACCAACGGAATTTCCTTATTTCTCAACAGTTTCATCTTTCTATCCTCGATCCTAACGGGTAGTACTTCAAATGACAAATTGTCTTTAAGTTGAATGGTGTCTGGTTTGATTACATGGGAAGGGTCTGGAATGTATTTTCGTAGCTGTGAGACATGAAAAACATCATGTATCTGAGATAGAAAGGGAGGTAATGCAATTCGGTAAGCCACAGTTCCAATTTTTGAAGTTATTTGATAGGGCGCAATAAACTTTGGAGTTAACTTCCGCGTCTTGATTGCTCTCCCCACCCCTGTGGTGGGTGTGACACAGAGAAACACGTGGTCTCCTTCTTCGAAATCCAATGGTCTACGACTTTTGTCAGCGTAGCTTTTCTGACGATCTTGTGAAGTCTTCATCTTTTCCCTAATTATTTTAACCTTCTCTGTAGTTTGTTGAACCATTTCCGGACCTACAATCATACTTTCACCATCTTGATACCAACATACTGGCGTCTGACATTTTCGTCCATATAGCGCCTCAAATGGAGCCATTCCGATACTAGTATGGAAACTGTTGTTGTAGGTGAATTCGATTAGCGGTAGTATCTCGTCCCAACTCCCTCGATCATCCAGTACATATGCCCGAAGCAGATCCTCCAATGACTGATTCGTTCGTTCTGTCTACCCATCTGTTTGTGGATGATATGCCGAACTTAGTCTCAGTTTTGTCCCAAGTGCTTCGTGTAACGAACCCCAAAAATGTGATGTGAACTTTAGGTCTCGGTCTGACATGGTGCTAGAAGGTACCCCATGTAGTCTAACAATCTCAGAAATATAAATTTCTATTAACTTGGCTACATTATAGGTTGTTCTCACAAGTAAGAAATGAGAAGACTTGGTCAGACGATCGACAATTACCCAAATTGAGTCATGCATCCTTCGAGTTTTAGGTAATCCAGTGATGAAATCCATTGAAATACTATCCCACTTCCATTCAGGAACATCTAAGGTTTGCAACATTCCTGCTGGCCTTTGGTGTTCTATCTTTGCTTTTTGGCAAGTCAAACACGATGCTACGTAATCCGCCACCTCCTTCTTTATTCCTGGACACCAATAGTTTTGCCTCAAATCCTTATACATTTTTGTTGCTCCAGGGTGGATGCTTAATTTGCTTTTGTGGGCCTCCTCTAAAATTAGTTTCCTTATCTCTGCAACATCGGGTACACAAATTCGGTCGTTGCACCTTAAGATATTATCTGGTCCTACTTTAAAACCGGGTGCCTCCCCTTGTACTATTAATTCCCTTTTCTCTTCTAAGAGTGGATTGTCTTGACAGTTTCAAATGTCTTCCAAAAGTCCATTAGAAATTCTGATCATTTTACATTGTAGAGTTCCTTGTCCCAGCTCTACATCTAGGTGCATGTCCCTAAATGTTTCCCATAGTTCTTGCTGCTTGGCCATCAATGATGTTGTCGCAAGGACACCCTTCCTACTCAGCGCATCTGCCACGACGTTTGCTTTTCCTGGGTGATATTGTAATGTGAAATCGTAGTCCTTCAAGGTTTCCATCCATCTTCTTTGTCTCATGTTCAATTCCTTCTGATCAAACAAGTACTTCAAACTCTTGTGACCGCTGAATATCGTGAACGTACATCCATAGAGATAATGACGCCAAATCTTTAGTGCAAAGACTACTGCTGCAAGCTCCAAGTCATGGGTAGGATAATTTCTCTCGTGAATCTTCAATTGTCTCGAAGCATATGCTACGGCCTTCCAGTGTTCCATCAACACATATCCTAATCCTTGATGAGATGCATCACAATAAACTTCGTATGGCTCCTCAGGTTGTGGCAGAATTAATATTGGCGACGATGTAATTTCTTCTTCAACAATTGAAAATTAGCTTCACATTTCTCAGTCCATGCAAAAGGTTGATTCTTCCGAGTTAGTTGAGTCAATAGAGCTACTATCTTTGCAAATCCTTCAATGAATCTTCGATAGTATCCGGCTAATCCTACGAAACTCCTTATGTCAGTGATTGTCTGAGGTTGTTTCCATGCAAGCACAGTCTCAATTTTTGCCGGATCGACAACAATGCCTTCCTTTGATATGACATGTCCCAAGAAATTTACTTTTTCTAGCCAGAATTCACATTTGGATGGGTTAGTATACAACTTCTTTTGACGCAGAACTTGTAGCACTTGACGTAGATGTTCTTCGTGCTCCGTTTTACTTCGAGAGTAAACAAGAATATCATCAATGAATACGACCACGAATTTATCCAGAAATAGATGGAAAATTCGATTCATGTAATCCATGAAAATAGCTGGCACATTAGTCACTCCAAATGGCATGACTAGGTACTCATAATGGCCGTAACGAGTCCTGAATGCAGTCTTTGGTATGTCTTCTTCTCTTACCCGAATTTGATGATAACCGGACTTCAGATCAATCTTAGAAAATACGGATGCTCCTTTAAGTTGATCCATCAAGTCGTCAATGCGAGGTAAGGGATATCGATTCTTCACGGTTGCCTTGTTAAGTTGCCTGTAGTCCACACATAGCCGAGAACGCCCATCCTTCTTCTTTACTAAAAGTACCGGAGCTCCCCATGGGGAAACACTTTGCCTAATGAATCCTTTCTCCAGCAAGTCTTCCAATTGGTCCTTAATCTCTTGGAGTTCTTTTGGCGCCATCCGATATGGTGCAATGGAAATGGGTCCAGTTCCTGGGTGTAAGTCAATGAAGAATTCAATGTCCCTTACAGGTGGTAAACCGGGAATCTCATTGGGAAACACATCCAGAAAGTCTTGAGTATCTAACATGTCTTCAATCTTGAATTCCGAAATCACCTCCGCACTAGCAAGTATTGAAAGGTCAAAGGCTCCATTCTTTAGAGAACCTTTGAGTTGGTTAGCTGATAGGTATTTAACAACCCCCGGCTCAGGCAGAATAACCAACTTTCGAGCACAGTCTAACATAACATAATGGAAGGACATCCAATCCATTCCGAGAATAATCTCGAGAGATTGTAGGGGTAAACATATTAGATTAACTAGAAATTCTCTCTCTTGAACGACTACTTTACATAATAAACATGCAGTGTTCACAGTTAGGACCTTGGCAGGGGTAGACACTACCAAGTCAAAAGGTAGTGGGATTACTACCATTTTCAATCTATCAACACAATCCTTAGATATGAATGAATGCGTTGCTGCAGAATCAAAAAGTGCAGTTAAAATTGTACCTCTAATTTCACAGTTCCCTGAATCAAGTTGTTTGACTGAGACCCTCCATCTGCACTTATGCAATACACCCGTCCTTTAGCTGATGGTCGGACGATTTTGGCAGTATTAACAGCTAACTCTGCCTTTTGAGCCCTGCAATCTTTTGCCATATGCCCCTTTTTGTTGCAATTGAAGCATGTAGGACCCTTATTAGGACATTCATTTGCATAATGCCCTACTTCACCACATTGGTAACAACGTACCCCTGAGGCAGCTTGAGTTCCCCCTCCTCTGGTGTTATGGTTTTCTGTTCGTTGAGGTCCTCGATTATTATAGTGTGGTCGTTGGTATGGCCTTGCATGTTGTTTATTACGTCCATGATTCTGACAATTTGAACGATTAGGTCCCCCAGAGTTCTGGACCGCCCCACGATTTGCCCTCCTATTTTTCATGTCCTCCACCTCTCTGCATTTTTCCACTAATGGTTGAAAGCGTTGTATCCCTAAGGGTACCACCGAGTCTTGCAGTTCGTACTTGAGTCCTTCTTGGAAACGATGACACATGTAACCTTCATCTACTCCTTCCCGGAAGAATAAAAAATACCTGGATAAGGTTTCAAATTTGGTGGTGTACTCACCTACAGTCATGGCCCCTTGTCGAAGTTTCAGAAAATCGTCTCCTAATTTGGTCCTCGCACTTATGGGAAAGTATTTGTCTAAGAACTTTGTTTTAAAAGCTTCCCAATTTACTTCTTCTTGTGCGCCCTCCATCATCAATCTAGTGCTCCTCCACCAATACTCTGCATCGCCTAAGAGGAGGTACGTGGCATATAACACCTTTGTGCCTGGAGGACAATTGATTACCTCAAAGATCTTCTCAATATCTTGTAGCCATAAATCAGCCTTGTAACGCCCCAATTTTTGTCAGTTTTAGTCCGTTTTATTTATTTGAGTCGTTTTTTATTATTCTATTATTATTTTATTTTTATTTCTGACTTTTATCTAAAAATATGTTATTTTTAGTCGAGATTATATTTTATCGGGTTTTGGGAGCGTTTGCGAGATATTTGGGTGTAGGGGTATTTTGGGCGTTTTGATTTATTTGGTTAAGTTAAGAATAGAAAGAAAAAGAGAGAAAAATAGTAAGAAGAGAAAAGAAGAGAAGAGAAGAGAAAAGAAGAAAAGAGAGAAAAACTTGAGAAAGAAGAAATCAATCAACCGATTTTTCTACGCGCTATTTAATCGGGTAAGGGTGCGAAACTCGATTATGCTATGTTTGTGTATGATTATGTATGTGTTTGCTTGGATGTTTCTTGTCTTTCCATGGCTTTTGAGTTCTAGGTCGAAAATGATAAAATGATTAGGAATCGATGTTTGCGCGGTCGGAAATCGATATAATTTGCGTTGTATGATCACCATGTGTTTATGAGTCATTGCTGATAATTGTTTTGGTGTTGGAATTGATTTGGAATGAAAAATGAGGTTTTTGGATAGTGTAACCCGTAACAGCATTTTTCTGGTTCTGGTGTGATTCGCCAGGCGAATTTGGGATTCTCCAGGCGAATTGGGTATCGCCACTAGCTCTCCAGGCGAAGTGCTGGCGGAGGGAAATTCGCCAGGCGAATTCGTAAGTCGCCAGGCGAAATAGAAATTACAGAAAGGGGGTAGCTTCTGTAACTCTTGGGTTTTTTTTTCTAATTGGTGATTCGCCACTAGCTTGCCAGGTGAACTACTGGCGAATGGGATTCGCTAGGCGAAATCCATGGCGAATGGCTGGCGAATTCTCAAGTCGCCAGGCGAATTTGGCTGTATCTCAATAAATTCTTTTCTTTGAAAAATTCATAACTTTTGATCTGTGGTTCGGTTTGAGGCGTGGTTTGATGCGTTAGAAAGCTCATGAAATGTACTTTATATTGATGATGGTTTTGAGAATTGTTGGCCGATTATATTATGTCGGAAATTAGAAAATGTGTTGTTTTGTTGTCGACTTTTGCCGTTTAATTGTGTGAACTTGATGTGTATGTGCAATATGTTGTTGGTGTGGATATTTTATGACTTGTGTACTGTTTAGTGATGAAATTGCATGAAATATATATCGTAATGATGATTGGTGGCCTTACGGCAAGAAATTGCAATGTGTTGCAATTGTTGAGTTATGCATGATTATGGATGAGTAAATGTGTGCATATGAATGTTATGAGTCATTGTATGCCAAGCATCATAATATGCATATTGTGAAGTCGAGTGTCATGAGGGTACGAGCGACGGATAGATTCCAATGGGAATCCGCTATAACATCGTGAGCCTTAAAAATAAGAGGACCTAAAGCGATGGTTATAGACGATCCTGTGCCCATGTGGGTACCTAAAGTGATCGGATTGTGCGCCTTATACCCAGAGGACCTAAAGCAATCCATAAACGTCGTGTGCCCATGTGGGGACCTAAAGCGACGGGTGAACATCGTATGCCCGACGGGGTGTTACTTTAGCGACCCTCAGTAACGAGCGATGGTTCCAATAGTTCTTGAGTGAACTGGTGATGAGACATGAAATATTGGAGTCGGTACCGCATGGCATGTGCATAGAGTCGTTGTGTCGGTCTCTGTGCATTTGCATAATCATGGATTAATTGTGTATGTTAATTGTGAATGTGATTATTGAGATGGAATATGTGTAATTGTGTTGATGATGAGTGCATTGTGTATGAATGATGTGCATTGGTGATGAATACCTGATACTTGCACTGTGTTGTGTTATATTTGATTGTGGTGCATTTGTGGTGAGAATATTTTACGTGTGCATTCTGTGTTATATATAATTGTATACAACTGTATTATGATTGTGTTTCTCACCCTTCTGCTGTTTTATAATGCTCTATGAGGCATTGCAGATTAGAGTTGCTGGAGGTCTTTTTGTGAAGCTTTGCGTCTTCATTCTTTTTTCGGTCGGCTCTGATATGTGACGCTGGGTAGTTAGGGTGGCCGTTTGTGATTAGTTTGTATTATGTATATGTATCTTTTGAATTGTACATGTATGGTTGTATATGACAAACAAACTTTCATGATATATATATATATGAGATTCAGTTGCATATTTTCCGCTATTATTCTATTTCTGATTCGTGGGTGTATTACTACCTGAATTGTTGCATATCTGTATGAGCAGGTGTGGTATGTTTGTTTCAAATTGATGTGGCGTCTCCAGTCTATGTGTCGCGGTGAAAATTGGATACCATAGTTATTTGTTAACTAGGATCGCATTATTAATGTCACCACCGTCTTTGATTTTATCCAAGGGAAGGGAGAAAGACCGAATTCCCACAATGCAATGCAAATGCACTAAGATTCTAAGTTCGGGGGTTGGTTATACCTAGGGAAGGTGTTAGCATCCTAGATATCTGTAGTACTCTACAGGAACCTCTTGATTTTATTTTATGTTATCTGTTATTTGTTTTGCTAAGGTTTAAGGGTAGGTAATTTATTATTTTTATTCCTAAGTGTGCTCGACAAGATATTGCATCTTGTGCCTACATATCCGGTCAGGAGGGAATCAGAGCACTTGTAGTTCCTTATTAAGGATACTAAAATTGTTTTAAAGGTTTAGGAGAGAAGATGAGTCATCATCTTAAGAAACCACCACAGTTTTGAAAATTGTTTGTATTTTGTGGGGTATGGGATTGTATGTCCCTTCTTTGAGATGATTAACATCTAATTCTCTTGTGTGGAGAATTAGGTAGGCTAAAGTTTGATTAAAATCAAAGTTGAGGGGGACTAACCTAGGAAGTTTATCCTAGAGTTGTCTAATTGTCTTATCTTAAGTTTGTCGATTATGATGCAAATGATATGCACCATGCACAATAACGTGGTTATTATGCATGGGATTTTCCCTTGGATATTTATGCGATTAAATTATATTATTTAGGCGAGTGTGCTAGCAAAGTGATGCTAGACTTGTGTCTTGTGATCAAAAGGTCGAATGCGATGCCCTAAGGCGATCGACTTACATAGGTAGAAAATTGGCTCGACGTTGGATCGAGGATTTTTATAAGTTTGAAAAGGTTTAGACATAAATAATAACAAGAAGCAAGAGTAAACATACAAGGACATTATATCAGGATACGATAAACAAGCAAGCGTTTCACTCGGGCGCGAGATATTTCTAATCGAGGGACGATTTATTGAGGAAAAAGAGTTTGATTAAGGTTTATTATTAAAAGGTTTTATTCCTTTAACTATTTCGAAAAAAAGTTTGTTATTATCTGAAATTAGAATTATATTAAGTTAAAAACTTAGAAGCGTATTATTTTAATTTTAAAATTAATAAGAGTATTTGATGAATTTGGTTCATTATTGCTTTATTTTTTTAGAACTATTATATTAAAAGTGTTGTTAATTAAAAAAAGTTAAATGTTCCAAATTAATTAAAAAGGTCTTAGTTATTTAAAGTTTTTATTAGTTTTAAGGTTATAAAATTAATAAAAAGGTTTTCCTATTTAGAAAAAGGTTTTAAATATTTCGAAAAAAGGTTTGTTATTTTTTTTTATTTTTAAGTCATGTTAAAAAAATTAATTAGAAAAGTTACTAAAGAATTTCATATTAATTCAAATAAAATTTTGATTTTAGTATTTCATAAATAAGTGTTTTTATTATTATTTAATTGTAAAGTTATATTAAAAAGAAAAGTTTTTCTTATTAAAAAAAGAGTTCTTTATTATAAAAGAATTCTTATTAAAAATTTTAGTTTAAAATTATATTAAAAAAAAGTTATTAAAAGAAATTCTTATTAATAAAAAAGATTTTAATTCAGAAATTTAATAAATAAAAGTTTTATTAAAGGTTTTTTTTTTTACTAATTAAGGAAAAAGAAAGGTTTTTCAATTTATTAATTTAGTTGTATAAAAGTTATATTATTTTGATTAAAGTTCTACCCATTTTATTTTGAAAACAAAAAAACAGAGAAAAAAAAGCAAAGAGGAACGCTCACTCACGATCCTCTCTCCCTCTCGTTTCTTCTCTCTCGTGACCCTCTATCTCTTCGTCATCCCTCGCTCTCTCGATCGAATCTCTCAAACTCTCTCGATCACTCTCGCACTCCGCCTTCTCTTGATCTCTCTCGTCTCTCGCCCATCTCTCCTTCTCTCGATGATGGAATGAAATCCACAACAAAAACCTAAATCTACCCAAATCCCCCACAAACCCTAAACCCCATTCTCATTAGATTTCAGGAGGTTACATTTACAATCAACTTGCGAAAAGTAAAGAAAAACAGTAAAAGGGTGTGGAGGAATCGAGCAAGGGGACGCGACCAAATCTTCAAGAGTACTCGCTCAAAGATAAGCTTCTTTTTCCTTTTTGCGTCTTGATTCTGTTGGCGTATATGTATGTGTTCTGTGCTTCTGATGATTTTATGATGTATGACCTTGATGAACTTCCTGGTGTATGTTGCGTGAGAGTTCTGGTGAGGTGTTTTGGTGTGTGGTGTTCTGATATTGGTGATATATGGTTTTATGAAATTTCTGGTGCGTGTGTAGTGGTTATTAGTAATTGATGAATTTGTGTGATTGGTACAAAAAAAGGCTAGATGTATTTGATGTTTTCTTGATTGGTTCTGATGACTGGTTTGGAATTTTGGTATGTGTTTGGTGTAGACGTGAATTCTCGTCCCTTGACATTGTTCTGCTGCTTTTTATATACCTATTGAATTGAATGTACCGTTGATTCTGATTTTATTTCAATTGATTGATTGCCCGGCTGACGTGTAGAATTGATGCTGCAAGTTTGGATCAAAATATACCATTTTTAATTTATGAGATATGTTGCTTGATTCTTTGTATTGATACCATGATAAATGCCTTCCATCTTTAGGTACATGTCTGTACAACTTTGGAAAGTTTTTGAATTTGTCTTAAATTGCTTTTTTATCACGATTTAATCACATTTGATGGCTTTCCAATTTGGCTTGACCATGCTTGATTGTGCTTGAAAACGATTCTATTTTTCTCTGATAACTGTCATAAACGCTTTGATTGGTATTGGAGGCTTGATGATGGTTTTGGAAAGTTTCAAACATAGTCTGAACATATTTTGACTTGCTTTGAATTGTGTTTTGCTCATTGTCCAAAACTCTTCAATTCTCAACCCTCTCAGCCCAACATGCTCGAGAACGTGACTTATGATTCTTGAATGTGGTTGTGCTTTTGAGATTATGAACCTTACTCGGTATTGATGACTCTTGCAGCTGACGTTGTGGCGGTTTTGCCTTGCAGATTGTGGTAATATTGTATTGCAATTAGGGAGAACAGGTTAGTCAAACTGATTGCATTGCTCATGGATATAACTCGTTCAAAATGGGAGTGTTTATCGTGTTTGGAAACCGTTTGGCGGAAACAGGTGAAACTATGAACACACGTTTTTTTTATATGGTATCTATCCCATTCAATAACAACAGCTAGACATGTTTTAATATGGTGACAGGTTTGGATATGATGGTAGCTGCTGCTTTTCAACTTAGAATTTGACGGCGGATCGATTGGTTCAGAGCTGTGTAGGGATTTCCATGAGGATGAGCTAAAAGGTAACCAAGATACTATCATAAACACTTTCTTCATGTCAACCACTTGTATTGGACAAAAATCCTATCTTTTCAAAAGTGAAGCCGGACTGTAGTGGATTGTGTTTGGTAATGTCGACAATGTGTCGGTTCTCCATTTTAGCAAAATATTAAATGTTTTAATGCCATTGATTCAGGGTCTTTTTGCTGACTGCTCTTCTGAGTTCGATTCAATGGAAGACTCGTAGTCGTAGCTGGGTTTCAATTCTGGACTGATATCAAACGGTAAAACTTCTCAATTTTGGTGGCTGGTTTTATCTGGGAATGAAAGGCTGACTTTTCTTCTCTCATGCACATTACTGCTAGGTAGATCTTGAATCATCACTATTGGTACGTCAAGTTCTCAGCAACAAATTCCATGAACCAAAAGTGAGTTTACTCCTTTAATCTTTTACAAAAATCCGGCATGAATTGACTCCGTGAATGTGGTAACTCGGCATAGCTTCTTCTTTCAGTTACTATATGTTTTAATTGTCGAAACTATGACTATGCATTAATTAACCTCTTGTGTTTGTGATTCTGTCCATGATTGTCATTTGAAAATAATGATTATGGAAAAAAATGATGACACTGTCTGATTTTGCGGGCTATTCTGAGGCTGGATGTAAATTCTACTCTTGCGCATATCCTTCTTATTTCAAAATTCAAAACACTTCTCTCCATTGAAAACTGTTGGATTGTTTCATGGCAACAAAACAAACCGAGGCCATGAAATCCCAAGACTAGCGTAACTTCTCCGTTCTCTTTTCCTTTCTATAATGACTTGCTCTTTGGTTTTGTATGTAGGGTGTTATTCCTGATTGATTCACAATGTTTCGCACATAACTTCAACAAGCTTGTTGAAGATGGTTCTCCTCAGTGAGTTTAAATAGAAAACCGTAACTCGTCGTCAAAAGGTATTCCCCTCTTATTCGTGCGTTTTTCTTGATTACGTGACATGTTTTAGATGTATCAATAAATGGTTGAACTGGCATGAACAATACTGATAGTTGAATGATTGAATTTGAAATAAGTCCTGGTTTGACGTGAATTTTGGAGTGGAAGGGTCTAAAAATGATTTTGACACCGTGATGGTTCTGAATGCCTTTCTGCCTATGAAACTTTCTACGAGTGATATTGTCTCCATGATATTGAATTAATTCTTGCATTTTTGCTCTGGTCTTTTGGGCAGGTGGTTTTGACTAGGAATCTTCAAGGTTAGGAAAATCTATGAAGTATGTGAGATGCTTAACTCAACGGAGGATACAGTCCGTAACTCGGCGTTTCTTGGTTCAAGTCCGATATTTCCTGACTCAGAAGATGGAACGATTTTCTTGAATTTGTGATTTGAAGATTTAGAATTTACGTAGTAACGCTTTAAGCAGAGCAAACTTTGTAAAATCCTTGGGTTGTAAAATAATGTAATATGGTGATGAAAGTCATACCCTTAGGAACTTGACACTGGTTTTGTAGAGAAAACTATTTGAACATAGTTATAATTTTCTTTGTGAAAATTCTTTGGAATAGCCGAGTCAATTGGCATAGAAAACGTATCACAAACACCCTGAATTTTTATTGAAGTGAGTCCATAGCATTTGAACTTCATATGTCAAGGTGGAAATCCACAGAATGTCCAGGACTAAAATGTTGAATTCCTTGTGGAGTTTGAAAGTATAGAATTAGAACCAGTGGAAACATCAATGACGCTATGTATGAAAAATCTTTTTGATCAATCAGTGTGTCTTGGCCGCGAAGTTCACTTTTATACCATATGCCAAACGTTTTCTTCCCGTGCGTGCATTTTGTTATGCATTTAATATGAATCCAATAAAGGCACTAATCCCTTTGAAATCAAAGGGTAGCTTTAAGCTAATCTCCTTGGTTCACAAAAGTATGCCCACCCCAAAAGACAATATCCTTCTTGGATTTTAGAACAACATGAACGCCTTAAGAAGTTTGAAGTATCCATGGGACCATTAGTCAAATTATTTTAAATAGGCACAAGTATCACATCCTGAGGAAAGCAGGGATCCGTGCACATTTTGCAAAGACCAGAGAGACTCCACACACAACACAGTTTCAAGGCCTTGATTCCCCGCAGCTGCACCTGTCTTCACAAATGAAACAAAAGACCAAGCTGGAAATAAGGTGGTTAGTCACGCATGAATGATCGTCCTAATATGTTATGCAAAAGGGAAAGCGGGGATCTTAGGGTCAAAAATTAGGGTGTGACAGATGCCCCTATTTAAGTTTCTCCTATTCGGAGATATGGAGATTGAAACCTTCATCTCGACGAGATAGGAGGGACTTAAATACAAACATGCACAAAATTTTTGGCCCTAAGATGCCGCCAAATGCACATGATATGGTATGAAAAATGATATGATATGCAAGACAGAGATCCTGTGAGGAATATCGTCACAGGGGATAACTGATGATGAAGCGCTGAAACACAGCCAAAGAAAGGAAGACCCGACGAGCAAAACAAGACTCCACGGGGAAAGATCTAAATCCACTAGGGGGAGAGACTACCAATCTGACAATCACAAGGCAGCTTAAGCACATGGCAAGAAACTTGAAAGGAACAGGATAACTTTCTACCAACAGCTGGTAGCCTAAGCCAAGGTATCCAGCTGCAATAAAAGGACGTATATTACCTACTATCACACACGATAGCCTAAGCAGAGGTAATAAGCTGGAAGAGAAGGATCACCTACTGCCAACTTGTGGCAGCCTGAGCAAAGGTGTCCGACCAAAAAAGATGTGTTACCTACTATCAAGCATATGATAGCCTAAGCGAGGTAAACATAAAAGGAAAGATGACCTACTACCACCACGGTAGCCTAAGCGAGGCATCTGACCAAAACACCAAAAAAAAGGAATGTTTGTCGAAGTCTGCTGGAGATCTACTGTCGAGAATAACCAGGGAAATACCTACTGCCGAGGTCTTCTGGAAATCTACTGCCGAGAATAACCAGGGAAATACCTACTGCCGAGGTCTTCTGGAAATCTACTGCCGAGAATAACCAGAGAAAAATAAAATGAGATACCTACTGAAGAGGTCTTCTGGAAATCTATTGCCGAGAATAACCAGGAAAATAATGAGATACCTACTGCCGAGGTCTTCTGGAAATCTACTGCCGAGAATAACCAGGAAAATAATGAGATACCTACTGCCGAGGTCTTCTGGAAATCTACTGCTGAGAATAACCAGGAAAATAATGAGATACCTACTGCCGAGGTCTTCTGGAAATCTACTGCCGAGAATAACCAGGAAAAAAAATGAGATACCTACTGCCAAGGTCTTCTGGAAATCTACTGCCGAGAATAACCAGGAAAATAATGAGATACCTACTGCCGAGGTCTTCTGGAAATCTACTGCCGAGAATAACCAGGAAAAAAAATGAGATACCTACTGCCGAGGTCTTCTGGAAATCTACTGCCGAGAATAACCAGGAAAATAATGAGATACCTACTGCCGAGGTCTTCTGGAAATCTACTGCCGAGAATAACCAGGAAAATAATGAGATACCTACTGCCGAGGTCTTCTGGAAATCTACTGCCGAGAATAACCAGGAAAATAAACGACTGTTTGTCAAAGTTTAATGTAAACCAGGGAATCTACTGCCGAGATCCTGGAAAGAAATGACTGTTTGTCAAAATTTGAAATAAACCAAGGAATCTACTGCCGAGATCTTGGAAGCTTCACCGGGGATCTTCAAAAGAGATGCGGGCCGGTTGTCATGTAAAATATGTCTTCTCAAATAAAGAGTAAGATCATTTGAATCTTCACCAAACTTCTCGAAGAGATGCCATTTGATAGAAGCACATTGAATTGTGGGCTCACTAGGGAGAATACCACTGAGAAGTAATTACTGTTGTAGTTGAAGTTTGTGTTGAAGCTAGTAAAGTTCTTGTAATAGAGATTCTCAAATAAAGAGAATACTTGTAAAGTCTTCGATCGTTGATAAACTTGATAACCTCACTGGGGATAAGCAAAATGTCTTGAGGAGACTGCCCTTTGTCATCCAGGTAGAAAACTGAGCTCAAATAAAGAGTCATCCCTTGATGTCGGGATTTAAATCCCATAATACTGCTGGAGGAACAACTTTGTCTTCTATAGATATCTTTGAATATATTCTTCTTGGGGAGACACAGTGCAAAATAAATGCACGCTCAGTCTATAATCAAAGCCTTGAGATATCCGAAATTTGTGATCGTCAGGGACCAAAAATCCAATCCAGGAAATAACTGGAAAGAAACGGTCAAACAAGAACCTATCCAGTGAGGAATGAACTCAACTGGGTTTATCTTTATCCAAAGATGGAAAAGAAAACTAAAGCAACCATCTTCCACGAGGACCGAGCTCAGTGGGGAATTAGAAAGTACGTGCTTTTTCTGCCTAGGGCTGACGACTATACTTGGAGGGAGCAGACAAACCCAGTCACTTGGGGATAACCGCGGTCGAAGCGACAGAATAAAACAAACAACACAAAATGCAAGATGCAAAAAAAAAGAATGCGCACATGCCATGAATCTATATGAAAGAATGTATGTTATGCTTATGCTTATGCTGACAAAACAACGAAAAAAAAGAAAAACAGAGATGAAAACAAGCATCTCGATACGGATACTCGGCCAACCTTCGCAAGGTAGAAGCATCAATGGGGATGAAAGGAGAGCCATATATGGAAACAAATCCCACTTCAAAGCTTCTCTGGGGAAAAGAGAACACTCCACTTGGGGATGAACATCGTGACTTCACTTAGGATTGTCAAGATAAACCTTGTGATTCCGTTGGAGATGAGAAGATTCACTGGGAACAAATCATCTCGTGATTGAAAATACTTCATGGGGATAAAATAAATATCCGTTGAGAACTGAAGTAATCTGAATAAGAGTTGTAGCTGGACAAAATGAACATTCACTTCCTTGGGGAAATTTTGATCATTCAGATGAAATCTCGAGGGGATGAAATAAACATCCGTCTTCACTGGAGAAGATTGATATAGTCTAATGAGGAGCGAAATAAACACTCGCTTCGCTGAGGAAGGTCGAAACCGAAGAAGTTCACCGAGGATTCTTAGGTCGCCGACTGGAGAAATCTTGCGTCAAATGTGCCATAACTTCTTGAAGTGAAGATTTACCGGGGAATAGTCGTGACCACCTGAAGTAAAGACTTACCGGGGAGTTGCCACATTACTTAGGATAGAAACCCTTTGAGGTATGGGTGAATAAAGTCGTGAGACCGATGTAACTCTGCGTTAATAACCTGCATGGTAGTCGCCATTTTGATTAACAATTGTTGTGGATGGGAAGCAATCTTCGATTCTCAAATGCCCCAGATCACATGGTTTACAAGAAGAAGTCATCCCAAGAGGATTTCAAGAAAAATGGCGTCCAACTGTTCCAAAACTTTCAAACTCTTGGAGAGATTCGTCAAATCTCGACGTAACCGGCCCGGATTGACTGTGTTCTGTAACTGGGTCTTTAAATTCTTTGAGAGATTTACCAAATCTCGACGTAACTGCCCCAGATTGACGCTGTTCTGAGTCTTCAAACTTGTTCTTCAGACTGTGGAGTAATAGCTGAGAAACAACTTGCCCCTGCTCAGCAAAGTCTTTAGGCAACATGCCCCTGTGTATGATCATCCTTTTGAAATAATCAGCCATTTACTCATCAGAGTCACAGGTCTCAAAGGATTAAGTTCATCGCTGATGCTCGTATGCTAGCTTCTATGATATCAAGCAATGTTAGCAAGCAGAAAAATGTTAATTCTGAAACAGATAATGCAACGTATGTTTGTCTTGAAGTTTTATTAAAAAAAATTTGGTGGTCGAACTACCGATTTCATAATGCCAAGACAAATTTGAGCATAGCTCATAGGAGTCAGGAAATGATATCTCAATGAGTATGCTTTTGAAATAAACCCTGCTTCAATTAGGTCTTTTAAGGGTTGTATCTTGGCTTGGTTCACGGTTTAAGAAACAAAGGATATAAGGCTCAAAGTGTGTTTGTGCCCACCCAATCTTCGTGATGTTTTACTCCCTTTTTTTTTGAAAATTACTTTGCCCCAGGTTAAGAATGAGGGTTTTTATTTGGAAGAAGAAAACTCCTACTTCAAAAGTTCAAAAGGGGTTAACGAGGGTTCATCTCCTTATATCTCCGATGTTTAGGATTTCGAAACAAATGCCTTACATCACTAGCAGAGTTTTATTCAAAAGCATACAACAAGAGATCTTGTGTTTGATTTCATCATCCTCCATTCAATTCTTTGCCAAGGCAAGAGATTAGGCAGCATTGCCATTATAAAATAGAAAAAGTGTTTTAAAATGAGTGAAACGAATGGATTTCTTCAAGACAACCATTATCATTGCATTAATTATTCAAAGTAAAAAATTCTTACATGTAAAACATGCTTATAATCACAGAAATAACAATAAGATGCAAGCAAATGAATAAGCAGCTTAATGGCCTTGGGAGTAAACTCTGCTCTTGATCCCACTGGCTTGAACGAACTTCTTGAGTATTCACATTTATCAGTATAAAGGTGTTCCATTTATAACTGGGATTCCTCTCCTGAAGGTCAACACTTCATTGTCGATCATTTCTTGGACCTTTTCTTGGAAAACTTTACAGTCTTCAATCGAATGCCCCAACACTCCGTCATGAAATGCACAACTGGTATATGGATTGAACCAGGGAGGGCGAGATTTCATGGCTCTGGTCTTTCTGGGTGCCATCACTGAGTTTCGGGCAAAGTAAGACCACAATTGACTATAAGTCATTGAGATTAGGTCAAACCAATGAGTCTTTTCTTCTGGACTATTCAGAGGTATCTGCTGATCCTGACGCTGATTCTGGTGATTCATGTTCTGAATTCGTGGATTTTGACATTGATTATGAGGAGTCAACCTTCGTCGTTTGTACAGACGTCCATGAGGTAGTGATTGCTGGCACTGAACAGGCGTTGCAAACCGACGTTTGTGGTAAGGCACCGGAACTGGATCTTGAAAAGTCTGAGGAGAGCCCAAAATTGCATTAACTTCGACACTCCTTTCCTCTTGGGAATCACCAACAGACTTCTCTTCATTAGCTTGTCTATTCGAGACGTCTTTAATTTTTCCACTTTTGAGTGCATTCTCGATGTTCACTCCGACTTCCATAATTTTAGAGAACTCTAATGGTACAGCGTCCCTAAAGGATTCATTGTCTCTCTGACTCATGTTCATCAAATGATCACTGTCTGGAGCCATGTCCACATTGTAATTGTATTGCTTCATAAAAGCGTCAGCTAAGTCTTCCCAAGACTGAATATGGTTCCTTTCTAGCTTCATATACCATATCAATGATGCCCCAGATAAACTTTCTTGAAAGCAATGAATCATCAGCTTGTCATTGTCGGCATAAGCAGTCATCTTTCGACAAAATATTGTCAAATGGTACCTTGGACAACTAACACCCCTGTATACTTCGAAGGTAGGCATTTTGAACTTCGGAGGAAAAACCACGCCTGGAACTAGACACAAGTTAGAAGCTTTAAGGCCAAATGCATTAGGTCCTTTCAACATCTTCAATTGCTCTTGGAGGTCACGAAATCCTTTCTCAATTTCTCCCAACCTAGGATAATTCACATGTGTCACAGGACGACCGTTCTGGGAATTTGGCATATAACTCAGAAAGTGGGAAGCTCTTTCATTAACTTGACCAACCAGGTTATCTTGCACAGGCTGAGGTCAAAAAGGAACATCCACTTATGGAGCATTGTCGTCAATAGAAAAACCAAACATCGGATTAGTCATCACTCTGAAGCCTGACATGGGATCCATATTCTCTGTTCCATCCATTATCCCCAGTAACTGCTTCAAGTTCGGTCGAATGCTAAAAGATCAGCTGAGCGACACGAAGATAGGACTGAATAAGCCGAGGTGGAGAAAAGACGTATGCAAAGAGGATGCAATGCTAAAGATGCAATGCGAATACAGCAAGATTCATGAAACTCAACTATTTATAATTACCAAGGAATATCAAAAGACTCATTTTTTTTAATTAAAATGGTTACAACTATTAGTATTGGAATATTAAAAGACTGATTTATTACAAAATTGTTTACAACGCGTTGGTACACTTTCCAAAAGTCATAACAGAAAAGCTAAATAAAAGCTAGTAATGATGGATCAAAGGAGACTCTTCCAACGGTCTTCGTTTGACTTCTTCTTCCAATTAAGGACTAGAGTAACTTTTTCCAAAATGTCTCCTTTTGTAGTCATATTAGCTCGGACATTTGTCGAAGATAGTAAATGGATTCTTGTCCTGAATAAGTAACTCCATTAGTTGAGAATATTCTTCAAGCATTGTCACCAATAGTGATGGACTGGAGTATAGTAGATAGTATTTCCTTATCAATAAGGGTTTCCCCATATCTGGTCTTGAACCCTTCTTTATCCGTCAATAAGGTCTCTAATCTCCTTAGATCGTCCAGGTTATGACTCTTGTAAGTGTACTTCAAAGTTTTTTTTAAGAGTCTATGATATTCTTATGATGTTTATAAACAAGACTAAGTCCCATGAATCTTTATGATATGATGTTAATGGATGCATGGATGCAAACACAAAGACAAAGCACAGAGCACACATAAGCAAACAAACAGTCCTAGGTTCAAAGGAGCGTGAATGGAGTCAAGGTCTACCCATCCCATAAGGTAGTATGGTTTCAAATGTACCTGCCGAACGGGTTCTAAAAGTTCCCAGAGTCTACGACCCATCTTTCGGATATTATCGACTTTCCAAATCACTTGGTATTCAATAATATTCTCAAGAGAATCTCGTCTGAGTGTAGTATCGCGTGACAACTATTTGGAAATAGACTCCCGCATAGTCACCGCACTACATCCTAAAAGGCCAAGTGGGTTTAAAGGTGCTACGGTCCTCAGTCTTAAGGGTTCTTGGTTAAAGTTAATACCGTTTTCACGAATGGACTCGTTCAAACAATATTAATTTCAAAAGAACCTAAACTGAGCGATGATTTTCTCAATTCGACTTTTCGGGAATCGACTCCGTCAAAGTACCCTTGACCATATCATCTCCTATAATTATACTCAAGTCCGGGTCTAGGACTCTCACCACTCAAGAATCCCTCCAAACAACAAAACAAATAAATATAACAGATAAAAAGATTCAAGTTAGGGGGAACCCTCTTATGAGATTTCCCCAGTGAAATCGCCATTTCTGTCGCGGTGAAAATTGGATACCATAGTTATTTGTTAACTAGGATCGCATTATTAATGTCACCACCGTCTTTGATTTTATCCAAGGGAAGGGAGAAAGACTGAATTCCCACAATGCAATGCAAATGCACTAAGATTCTAAGTTCGGGGGTTGGTTATACCTAGGGAAGGTGTTAGCATCCTAGATATCTGTAGTACTCTACAGGAACCTCTTGATTTTATTTTATGTTATCTGTTATTTGTTTTGCTAAGGTTTAAGGGTAGGTAATTTATTATTTTTATTCCTAAGTGTGCTCGACAAGATATCGCATCTTGTGCCTACATATCCGGTCAGGAGGGAATCAGAGCACTTATAGTTCCTTATTAAGGATACTAAAATTGTTTTAAAGGTTTAGGAGAGAAGATGAGTCATCATCTTAAGAAACCACCACAGTTTTGAAAATTGTTTGTATTTTGTGGGGTATGGGATTGTATGTCCCTTCTTTGAGATGATTAACATCTAATTCTCTTGTGTGGAGAATTAGGTAGGCTAAAGTTTGATTAAAATCAAAGTTGAGGGGGACTAACTTAGGAAGTCTATCCTAGAGTTGTCTAATTGTCTTATCTTAAGTTTGTCGATTATGATGCAAATGATATGCACCATGCACAATAACGTGGTTATTATGCATGGGATTTTCCCTTGGATATTTATGCGATTAAATTATATTATTTAGGCGAGTGTGCTAGCAAAGTGATGCTAGACTTGTGTCTTGTGATCAAAAGGTCGAATGCGATGCCCTAAGGCGATCGACTTACATAGGTAGAAAATTGGCTCGACGTTGGATCGAGGATTTTTATAAGTTTGAAAAGGTTTAGACAGAAATAATAACAAGAAGCAAGAGTAAACATACAAGGACATTATATCAGGATACGATAAACAAGCAAGCTTTCACTCGGGCGCGAGAGATTTCTAATCGAGGGACGATTTATTGAGGAAAAAGAGTTTGATTAAGGTTTATTATTAAAAGGTTTTATTCCATTAACTATTTCGAAAAAAAGTTTGTTATTATCTGAAATTAGAATTATATTAAGTTAAAAACTTAGAAGCGTATTATTTTAATTTTAAAATTAATAAGAGTATTTGATGAATTTGGTTCATTATTGCTTTATTTTTTTAGAACTATTATATTAAAAGTGTTGTTAATTAAAAAAAGTTAAATGTTCCAAATTAATTAAAAAGGTCTTAGTTATTTAAAGTTTTTATTAGTTTTAAGGTTATAAAATTAATAAAAAGGTTTTCCTATTTAGAAAAAGGTTTTAAATATTTCGAAAAAAGGTTTGTTATTTTTTTTTATTTTTAAGTCATGTTAAAAAAATTAATTAGAAAAGTTACTAAAGAATTTCATATTAATTCAAATAAAATTTTGATTTTAGTATTTCATAAATAAGTGTTTTTATTATTATTTAATTGTAAAGTTATATTAAAAAGAAAAGTTTTTCTTATTAAAAAAAGAGTTCTTTATTATAAAAGAATTCTTATTAAAATTTTTAGTTTAAAATTATATTAAAAAAAAGTTATTAAAAGAAATTCTTATTAATAAAAAAGATTTTAATTCAGAAATTTAATAAATAAAAGTTTTATTAAAGGTTTTTTTTTTTACTAATTAAGGAAAAAGAAAGGTTTTTCAATTTATTAATTTAGTTGTATAAAAGTTATATTATTTTGATTAAAGTTCTACCCATTTTATTTTGAAAACAAAAAAACAGAGAAAAAAAAGCAAAGAGGAACGCTCACTCACGATCCTCTCTCCCTCTCGTTTCTTCTCTCTCGTGACCCTCTATCTCTCCGTCATCCCTCGCTCTCTCGATCGAATCTCTCAAACTCTCTCGATCACTCTCGCACTTCGCCTTCTCTTGATCTCTCTCATCTCTCGCCCATCTCTCCTTCTCTCGATGATGGAATGAAATCCACAACAAAAACCTAAATCTACCCAAATCCCCCACAAACCCTAAACCCCATTCTCATTAGATTTCAGGAGGTTACATTTACAATCAACTTGCGAAAAGTAAAGAAAAACAGTAAAAGGGCGTGGAGGAATCGAGCAAGGGGACGCGACCAAATCTTCAAGAGTACTCGCTCAAAGATAAGCTTCTTTTTTCCTTTTTACGTCTTGATTCTGTTGGCGTATATGTATGTGTTTTGTGCTTCTGATGATTTTATGATGTATGACCTTGATGAACTTCCTGGTGTATGTTGCGTGAGAGTTTTGGTGAGGTGTTTTGGTGTGTGGTGTTCTGATATTGGTGATATATGGTTTTATGAAATTTCTGGTGCGTGTGTAGTGGTTATTAGTAATTGATGAATTTGTGTGACTGGTACAAAAAAAGGCTAGATGTATTTGATGTTTTCTTGATTGGTTCTGATGACTGGTTTGGAATTTTGGTATGTGTTTGGTGTAGACGTGAATTCTCGTCCCTTGACATTGTTCTGCTGCTTTTTATATACCTATTAAATTGAATGTACCGTTGATTCTGATTTTATTTCAATTGATTGATTGCCCGGCTGACGTGTAGAATTGATGCTGCAAGTTTGGATCAAAATATACCATTTTTAATTTATGAGATATGCTGCTTGATTCTTTGTATTGATACCATGATAAATGCCTTCCATCTTTAGGTACATGTCTGTACAACTTTGGAAAGTTTTCAAATTTGTCTTGAATTGCTTTTTTATCACGATTTAATCACATTTGATGGCTTTCCAATTTGGCTTGACCATGCTTGATTGTGCTTGAAAACGATTCTATTTTTCTCTGATAACTGTCATAAACGCTTTGATTGGTATTGGAGGCTTGATGATGGTTTTGGAAAGTTTCAAACATAGTCTGAACATATTTTGACTTGCTTTGAATTGTGTTTTGCTCATTGTCCAAAACTCTTCAATTCTCACCCCTCTCAGCCCAACATGCTCGAGAACGTGACTTATGATTCTTGAATGTGGTTGTGCTTTTGAGATTATGAACCTTACTCGGTATTGATGACTCTTGCAGCTGACGTTGTGGCGGTTTTGCCTTGCAGACTGTGGTAATATTGTATTGCAATTAGGGAGAACAGGTTAGTCAAACTGATTGCATTGCTCATGGATATAACTCGTTTAAAATGGGAGTGTTTATCGTGTTTGGAAACCGTTTGACGGAAACAGGTGAAACTATGAACACACGTTTTTTTTATATGGTATCTATCCCATTCAATAACAACAGCTAGACATGTTTTAATATGGTGACAGGTTTGGATATGATGGTAGCTGCTGCTTTTCAACTTAGAATTTGACGGCGGATCGATTGGTTCAGAGCTGTGTAGGGATTTCCATGAGGATGAGCTAAAAGGTAACCAAGATACTATCATAAACACTTTCTTCATGTCAACCACTTGTATTGGACCAAAATCCTATCTTTTCAAAAGTGAAGCCGGACTGTAGTGGATTGTGTTTGGTAATGTCGACAATGTGTCGGTTCTCCATTTTAGCAAAATATTAAATGTTTTAATGCCATTGATTCAGGGTCTTTTTGTTGACTGCTCTTCTGAGTTCGATTCAATGGAAGACTCGTAGTCGTAGCTGGGTTTCAATTCTGGACTGATATCAAACGGTAAAACTTCTCAATTTTGGTGGCTGGTTTTATCTGGGAATGAAAGGCTGACTTTTCTTCTCTCATGCACATTACTGCTAGGTAGATCTTGAATCATCACTATTGGTACGTCAAGTTCTCAGCAACAAATTCCATGAACCAAAAGTGAGTTTACTCCTTTAATCTTTTACAAAAATCCGGCATGAATTGACTCCGTGAATGTGGTAACTCGGCATAGCTTCTTCTTTCAGTTACTGTATGTTTTAATTGTCGAAACCATGACTATGCATTAATTAACCTCTTGTGTTTGTGATTCTGTCCATGATTGTCATTTGAAAATAATGATTATGGAAAAAAATGATGACACTGTCTGATTTTGCGGGCTATTCTGAGGCTGGATGTAAATTCTACTCTTGCGCATATCCTTCTTATTTCAAAATTCAAAACACTTCTCTCCATTGAAAACTGTTGGATTGTTTCATGGCAACAAAACAAACCGAGGCCATGAAATCCCAAGACTAGCGTAACTTCTCCGTTCTCTTTTCCTTTCTATAATGACTTGCTCTTTGGTTTTGTATGTAGGGTGTTATTCCTGATTGATTCACAATGTTTTGCACATAACTTCAACAAGCTTGCTGAAGATGGTTCTCCTCAGTGAGTTTAAATAGAAAACCGTAACTCGTCGTCAAAAGGTATTCCCCTCTTATTCGTGCGTTTTTCTTGATTATGTGACACGTTTTAGATGTATCAATAAATGGGTGAACTGGCATGAACAATACTGATAGTTGAATGATTGAATTTGAAATAAGTCCTGGTTTGACGTGAATTTTGGAGTGGAAGGGTCTAAAAATGATTTTGACACTGTGATGGTTCTAAATGCCTTTCTGCCTATGAAACTTTCTACGAGTGATATTGTCTCCATGATATTGAATTAATTCTTGCATTTTTGCTCTGGTCTTTTGGGCAGGTGGTTTTGACTAGGAATCTTCAAGGTTAGGAAAATCTATGAAGTATGTGAGATGCTCAACTCAACGGAGGATACAGTCTGTAACTCGGCGTTTCTTGGTTCAAGTCCGATATTTCCTGACTCAGAAGATGGAACGATTTTCTTGAATTTGTGATTTGAAGATTTAGAATTTACGTAGTAACGCTTTAAGCAGAGCAAACTTTGTAAAATCCTTGGGTTGTAAAATAATGTAATATGGTGATGAAAGTCATACCCTTAGGAACTTGACACTGGTTTTGTAGAGAAAACTATTTGAACATAGTTATAATTTTCTTTGTGAAAATTCTTTGGAATAGCCGAGTCAATTGGCATAGAAAACGTATCACAAACACCCTGAATTTTTATTGAAGTGAGTCCATAGCATTTGAACTTCATATGCCAAGGTGGAAATCCACAGAATGTCCAGGACTAAAATGTTGAATTCCTTATGCAGTTTGAAAGTATAGAATTAGAACCAGTGGAAACATCAATGACGCTATGTATGAAAAATCTTTTTGATTAATCAGTGTGTCTTGGCCGCGAAGTTCACTTTTATACCATATGCCAAACGTTTTCTTCCCGTGCGTGCATTTTGTTATGCATTTAATATGAATCCAATAAAGGCACTAATCCCTTTGAAATCAAAGGGTAGCTTTAAGCTAATCTCCTTGGTTCACAAAAGTATGCCCACCCCAAAAGACAATATCCTTCTTGGATTTTAGAACAAGATGAACGACTTAAGAAGTTTGAAGTATCCATGGGACCATTAGTCAAATTATTTTAGATAGGCACAAGTATCACATCCCGAGGAAAGCAGGGATCCGTGCACATTTTGCAAAGACCAGAGAGACTCCACACACAACACAGTTTCAAGGCCTTGATTCCCCGCAGTTGCACCTGTCTTCACAAATGAAACAAAAGACCAAGCTGGAAATAAGGTGGTTAGTCACGCACGAATTATCGTCCTAATATGTTATGCAAAAGGGAAAGCAGGGATCTTAGGGTCAAAAATTAGGGTGTGACACTATGCCGTGCATGTTTTAATTATACTCTGATGAAAATTGAATTTTCTTTTACCGCTTTAGTAGCTTGGGGGGTATAGATTGGGGGTGTTACATTAAGTGGTATCAGAGCTAGTCCGTGTCAGTTTGTGTCAGTCCTTGTTGGTCTTTGTGGTTAGGGGAGCTATTTGTTTAACCATAGTTGCTGTTATTGGAAATGAACAGAATATGGCTGAAAGGAACGACGATGCTTTAGCTGCTGCGATGCAGGCTATGGCTCGGGTTGTGCAGGGTGCACCGAATGCTGCTGGCAATGATGAGTTCGGAAGAATAAACCACCTGTCTTCAAAGGAAGATATGATCCTGATGGTGCACAGATTTGGTTGAAAGAGATTGAAAGGATTTTCCGAGTGATGGATTGTGACGAGGATCAGAAGATGAGACTAGGTACTCACATGTTGCTGGAAGAAGCTGATGATTGGTGAGTTGGGACATCGTCAGTCTGAGTGTAGGAAGGATTTGAGGAAGTGTTCTAATTACGGCGGTGTAGGACATGTGGTTGCTGATTGTGCAAGGAAGAATGTGGTGAAATGTTACAATTGTGGGGAACCTGGTCACATTAGTACGAAGTGTCCTAGCCCGAAGAAAGCTCCAACTGGTGGGAAGGTGTTTTCATTGGCGGGGACTCAGACTTCAAGTGCAGGTCGTCTGATTAGAGGTACTTGCTTTATTAATAGTATGCCCTTAATTGCTATTATTGATACTGGAGCGACTCATTTGTTTATTTCGTCTGAGTGCGCGAAGCGTTTTAATCTTGTGTTGTCTTTAATGGATGGTGAGATGGTTATTGATACGCCAGCAATGGGTTCAGTAACTACTTCGTTGGTTTGTTTGAGTTGTCCTTTGACCATTTATGGTAAAGATTTTGAGATGGATTTAGTGTGTTTGCCGTTGGAGGGTTTAGATGTGGTTTTGGGAATGAATTGGTTGCAATTCAATCGGGTTTATATTGATTGTTATCATAAGCTAGTAAGGTTTCCTTCTCTTGAGGAAGACGAAGACTCGAGTTTCTTATCTACCAAAGAGTTGAAGAAACTTTTGGCGGAGGAAGCTCAGTTGTTCAGGTTGTTTGCATCTTTGACCGTGGCTAGTCAAGTGTCGCTGGATGTGTTTCCTGTTGTGTGTGAATTTCCTGAAGTGTTTCCTGAGGATATTTCAGATGTGCCGCCAGAGAGAGAGGTGGAGTTTTCTATAGATCTAGTTCCTGGTACTAGACCTGTGTCTATGGCACCTTATAGAATGTCGGCATCTGAGTTGGTTGAGTTGAAAAAATAATTGAATGAGTTGTTGGAGAAGAGGTTTGTGAGGCCAAGTGTTTCTCCTTGGGGTGCTCCAGTTTTGTTGGTGAAAAAGAAAGATGGAAGTATGCGATTGTGTATTGATTATCGCCAGTTGAATAAGGTGACGATTAAGAATAAGTATCCTCTTCCAAGGATTGATGATCTGATGGATCAGTTGGTTGGTGCTTGTGTGTTTAGTAAGATTGATTTGAGATCAGGGTATCATCAGATAAGGGTGAAAGAGGAAGATATTCAGAAGACGGCTTTTAGGACACGATACGGTCATTATGAATATTCGGTGATGTCGTTCGGGGTTTCTAACGCGCCAGGTGTGTTTATGGAATACATGAATCGTATTTTTCACGAGCATTTGGATCGTTTTGTTGTTGTGTTTATTGATGATATTTTAATATATTCTAAGTCTCAAGAGGAGCACGCGGAGCATTTGCGTATTGTTTTGTAGGTTTTGAAGGAAAGGAAACTTTTTGCAAAGTTTTCCAAGTGTGAGTTCTGGTTGTCGGAAGTGAGTTTTCTTGGACACGTAATTTCAGGTAATGGTATTTCTATGGATCCATCTAAAGTAGAAGCAGTTCTACAATGGGAGGCTCCGAGATCTGTTACTGAAATTCGAAGCTTTTTGGGTTTGGCTGGTTATCGGAGGTTTATTGAAGGTTTTTCAAAGTTGGCACTTCCATTGACCCAGTTGACTTGTAAAGGTCAAGCGTTCATTTGGGATATTCGGTGTGAGGAAAGTTTTAACGAGCTGAAGAGAAGATTGACGACAGCTCCGATTTTGATTTTACCGGATCCTAATGAATCGTTCGTGGTTTATTGTGATGCTTCTTTGATTGGCCTAGGTGGTGTGCTGATGCAGGAAGGTAAGGTTGTGGCTTACGCTTCAAGGCAATTGAGAGTGCATGAGAAAAATAATCCTACTCATAATCTTGAGTTAGCGGCTGTGGTTTTTGTGTTAAAGATTTGGAGGCATTATCTCTACGGTGCAAGGTTCGAAGTCTTTAGTGATCATAAAAGCTTGAGATATTTGTTTGATCAGAAGGAGTTAAATATGAGGCAGCGTAGATGGTTGGAATTCTTGAAGGACTACGACTTTGGCTTGAATTACCATCCTGGTAAAGCTAATGTGGTAGCTGATGCGTTGAGTCAGAAATCATTGCATATGTCAGCTTTAATGGTTAAGGAGTGGGAACTTTTGGAATCGTTTAGAGACTTGAGTTTGGTATGTCAAGTGACTTCGGATAGTGTGAGGCTGGGTATGCTGAAGGTTACTAATGATTTTCTGACGGTAAGTGAGAAACAGAAGTTGGATGTGAAATTCGTGGATTTGATGTTGGTTGGCGGAAAAGATGCGAGTAGTGATTTTGAAGTGGATGTTAATGGTGTTTTGAGGTTCCGTGGCCGAATTTGTATTCCTGATGATTCGGAGTTGAAAAGGATGATTTTGGAAGAAGGACACCGGAGTAATTTGAGTATACATCCGAGAGCGAATAAGATGTACCAAGATTTGAAGAAGATTTTCTGGTGGTCTGGATTGAAAAGAGATGTGGCTCAGTTTGTGTATGCTTGTTTGACTTGTCAGAAGTCGAAAGTTGAACATTTGAGGCCTAGTGGTTTGTTGCAACCGTTGGATATTCCGGAGTGGAAATGGGATAGCATTTCGATGGATTTTGTAACGGGATTGCCAAACACTCAGAGAGGGTATAATGCTATTTGGGTGGTTGTAGATAGACTGACTAAATCGGCTCATTTTATTCCGATTGATATCAGTTTTTCTTTGGAGCGGTTAGCTGAAATTTACATCAGTGTGATTGTGAAGTTGCATGGGGTTCTGTTAAGTATTGTTTCTGATCGAGATCCAAGGTTTACCTCGAGATTTTGGGAAATTTTACATAAGGCTTTGGGTTCTAAATTGAGATTGAGTTCGGCTTATCATCCGCAGACGGATGGTCAAACAGATAGGACGATTCAGTCGTTGGAAGATTTGTTGCGAGCGTGTGTTCTTGAACAAGGTGGTATGTGGGATAGTTATCTTGCATTGATCGAATTCACGTATAACAACAGTTTTAATTCTAGTATTGGAATGGCACCGTTTGAAGCACTATATGGACGAAGGTGTCGAACACCGTTGTGTTGGCACGAATCTGGTGAGAGCTCGGTGGTAGGACCGGAATTGGTACAGCAGACTACGGAGAAAGTGAAGCTTATTCGAGAGAAAATGAAGGCTTCTCAGAGTAGACAAAAGAGTTATAATGATCGGCGCCGGAAAGATCTTGAGTTTCAAGAGGGCGATCATGTATTTTTGAGGGTTACGCCGGTAACGGGTGTTGGTCGTGCATTGAAATCGAAGAAACTTACTTCTCGGTTTATTGGTCCTTACCAGATATCTGCGAGAGTTGGTACTGTGGCGTATCGGGTGGCGTTGCCGCCAAATCTGTCGAATTTGCACGATGTGTTTCATGTTTCAAAGTTGCGGAAGTATGTTCCGGATCCGTCACATGTGATTCCAATGGATGAGGTTGAGGTAAGGGAGAACCTTACGGTTGAGGCTTTACCAGTTAGGATTTTGGATCGCGAAGTGAAGCGGTTGAGGGGCAAGGATATTGCACTGGTGAAGGTAGCGTGGGGAGGCGCTGCTGAGGGCAATTTGACTTGGGAGTTGGAGAGTCGGATGTGGGAGTCGTATCCAGAGTTGTTCGTCTCAGGTATATTTTCGAGGACGAAAATTTCTAAGTGGGGGAGAGTTGTAACGCCCCAGTTTTTGTCAGTTTTAGTCAGTTTTATTTATTTGAGTCGTTTTTTATTATTCTATTATTAGTTTATTTTTATTTCTGACTTTTATCTGAAAATATGTTATTTTTAGTCGAGATTATATTTTATCGGGTTTTGGGAGCGTTTGCGAGATATTTTGGTGTAGGGGTATTTTGGGCGTTTTGATTTATTTGGTTAAGTTAAGAATAGAAAGAAAAAGAGAGAAAAATAGTAAGAAGAGAAAAGAAGAGAAGAGAAGAGAAAAGAAGAAAAGAGAGAAAAACTTGAGAAAGAAGAAATCAATCAACCGATTTTTCTACGCGCTATTTAATCAGGTAAGGGTGTGAAACTCGATTATGCTATGTTTGTGTATGATTATGTATGTGTTTGCTTGGATGTTTCTTGTCTTTCCATGGCTTTTGAGTTCTAGGTCGAAAATGATAAAATGATTAGGAATCGATGTTTGCGCGGTCGGAAATCGATATAATTTGCGTTGTATGATCACCATGTGTTTATGAGTCATTGCTGATAATTGTTTTGGTGTTGGAATTGATTTGGAATGAAAAATGAGGTTTTTGGATAGTGTAACCCGTAACAGCATTTTTCTGGTTCTGGTGTGATTCGCCAGGCGAATTGGGTATCGCCACTAGCTCGCCAGGCGAAGTGCTGGCGAAGGGAAATTCGCCAGGCGAATTCGTAAGTCGCCAGGCGAAATAGGAATTACATAAAGGGGGTAGCTTCTGTAACTCTTGGGTTTTTTTTCTAATTGGTGATTCGCCACTAGCTCGCCAGGCAAACTGCTGGCGAATGGGATTCGCTAGGTGAAATCCATGGCGAATGGCTGGCGAATGGGAATTCGCCAGGTGAATTCTCAAGTCGCCAGGCGAATTTGGCTGTATCTCAATAAATTCTTTTCTTTGAAAAATTCATAATTTTTGATCTGTGGTTCGGTTTGAGGCGTGGTTTGATGCGTTAGAAAGCTCATAAAATGTACTTTATATTGATGATGGTTTTGAGAATTGTTGGTCTATTATATTATGTCAGAAATTAGAAAATGTGTTGTTTTATTGTCGACTTTTGCCATTTAATTGTGTGAACTTGATGTGTATGTGCAATATGTTGTTGGTGTGGATATTTTATGACTTGTGTACTGTTGAGTGATGAAATTGCATGAAATACATATCGTAATGATGATTGGTGGCCTTACGGCAAGAAATTGCAATGTGTTGTAATTGTTGAGTTATGCATGATTATGGATGAGTAAATGTGTGCATATGAATGTTATGAGTCATTGTATGCCAAGCATCATAATATGCATATTGTGAAGTCGAGTGCCATGAGGGTACGAGCGACGGATAGATTCCAATGGGAATCCGCTATAACACCGTGAGCCTTAAAAATAAGAGGACCTAAAGCGATGGTTATAGACGATCGTGTGCCCATGTGGGGACCTAAAGCGATCGGATTGTGCGCCTTATACCCAGAGGACCTAAAGCAATCCATAAACGTCGTGTACCCATGTGGGGACCTAAAGCGACGGGTGAACATTGTATGCCCGACGGGGTGTTACTTGAGCGACCCTCAGTAACGAGTGATGGTTCCAATAGTTCCTGAGTGAACTGGTGATGAGACATGAAATATTGGAGTCGGTACCACATGGCATGTGCATAGAGTCGTCGTGTCGGTCTCTGTGCATTTGCATAATCATGGATTAATTGTGTATGTTAATTGTGAATGTGATTATTGAGATGGAATATGTGTAATTGTGTTGATGATGAGTGCATTGTGTATGAATGATGTGCATTGGTGATGAATACCTGATACTTGCACTGTGTTGTGTTATATTTGATTGTGGTTCATTTGTGGTGAGAATATTTTACGTGTGCATTCTGTGTTATATATAATTGTATGCAACTGTATTATGATTGTGTTTCTCACCCTTCTGCTGTTTTATAATGCTCTATGAGGCATTGCATATTAGAGTTGCTGGAGGTCTTTTTGTGAAGCTTTGCATCTTTATTCTTTTGTCGGTCGGCTCTGATATGTGACACCGGGTATTTAGGGTGGCCGTTTGTGATTAGTTTGTATTATGTATATGTATCTTTTGAATTGTACATGTATGGTTGTATATGACAAACAAACTTTCATGATATATATATATATATATATATATATATATATATATATGAGATTTAGTTGCAGATTTTCTGCTATTATTCTGTTTCTGATTCGTGGGTGTATTACTACCTGAATTATTGCATATCTGTATGAGCATGTGTTGTATGTTTGTTTCAAATTGATGTGGCGTCTTCGGTCTATGCCGTGCATATTTTAATTATACTCTGATGAAAATTTGAATTTTCTTTTACCGCTTTAGTAGCTTGGGGGGTATAGATTGGGGGTGTTACAAGCCTTCTCGGGAGTAACATCCCCATGGAATTTAGGTGGATCGTGACGACGAAAATCAATCAATCCTTTTGATTCCCCAGCTCGTATTTCTCTGTCCCGCTTCTCCAAATCTCGAAGGTTCTTAGCGGTAGTTTGGCCAGTGACAGCAGCTGCTATATTAGCCATAGCTTGGGCCATTTGATCCACCTGATGGTTTGTATTGTCACGTCTTGGAGGCATATCTTTCCTACAAAACCAACACCCAATTATAATCCTCATCACATGTTTCAAGAGAATTTTCCAATCTCTCACTTTCAAATCGTGAGTAGAGGTCAGAACTTAACAATCCTAAAACGCGGTTATAAGCTTTATTCTTTACTTAATAAGCTTAGAACACTAAACTCACAATCCCCTCCAGAAGATTAACCTTGGCTCTGATACCACAATGTAACACCCCGATTTTTAACATTGAGAGTGTATTTTAAAAGGGTACTGATTTCATCAATAATTTATTTAAAGGTTTCCTATGTATGATAATAGTGTCTTTTTTTTTTTTAAAAACGATACCGCAATAATTTATAGTTAGTAATGTTTCGAGGGCTCAATATGTTTTATAAAAGAGATTAGCTTAACCATTTTTTTTCACGTAGATATACTATACAAACGGACGACTACGCGTTAAAGGATAGGAAGTGTAGATAAGTCATAATACAATCCAAAAGCAACAGAATAAAAGTCCTCAGCGGACACTCACACAGGAGAGCTGCCCCAAGGAGAAAATTTCTAACCATGCAGTGAAAGTCATATGGCGCACGCCATCTAATACTAGAATACTCTTACCAGTCACACACTCCCGAAACTAAGCCTAACGACAACCGCAATAACCACCTGGCCCAGCTCCACACAAGCCACTACACGCACTCAACAGGGTGTGATCCGAACCATCCTCGTCATCTCCGCTCTCAAAGTCGTGCTCAGAGGGATCCTCAATGTCGTCATCCCCTACCTCACCTATGATTGGTTCTAATGACGGCACGCGTACTGGGTCAATGAGAGGGAGTTCCTCTACAATGAAGATGTCACGAGTAAACGTCGAGTATGGTCCTATAGACATACCTAAATCTAAGGGAGGCGTAGATAAATCATGAAAGAAGGGCTCCGCTTCCCTGACTGAGGCATACGAGGGTATAGGTGGGGCTGAGAGGGAGGTTAACAGACCAAAACGATCTATCTCCCCTGAGAGGAAACTGTAAATGATCTGGGAGGTTGGGATCCGGAATGTCAGGGCTCGTCGAGAGTACGTGGTCTTGATATCTCTGCCAGCTACAGTGGTAGTCTCCAATATGTTCCCGGTGTATGAGACCTGTCCTAGGGCCGGGTTGAACCCCCAGGATGTCTCCGTCCAGTCTTCAGGGAAGGTGAAGTTCGTCGCCTTCAACGGTGGTATCTCCTCATGTCCAGGGTGCGTCATAATCTATTGGCGTATTCGCCCACACATCCACTGAAAGGGTCATCAATCCAAAAATAACAAATATACAAGAGCGGAGCAACAAGCATAAACAGAGAATGCATTATACATGGCTAGAGATCTCATTCTAACACATGTATATAATTATTTACAACAATAATACATACAACATAATCAAGACTCATTCCTAATGCAGCGTCTATATGTCGATGTATATGATTCTGGAATGTCAATCCCTCCGCAAAGGTTCGTGGTATCGCATCAGGATTTAGCGCCACTAAGGTGATGGGTATCTACACCATCAATCAGACTCAATAATCCACAACGGGATAAGGTGGTTCCCTCTTGGACACGCACCTCGTGCCACCTCTCTGGTGTGCACCTCGTGACTCCTCTCCGGTAGCCACGTTACCATGAAATGCATGAATATACAATTCTCCATATGTGCATTTCGCATATGGTTAACTTTACCATATATCATTTGTAACAGTTTATCTCACGCATCAAATCTTTGCACAAATATATTCATATATCATTTACTCACCTTCACAATCAGTCACCTTCAAAATAAACACGTAAGAAGATACGAAGCAAATATATATATACAAAATGTATTTTAATTATTGAGAAAATATATAAAAATAGAGAGATGCCCTTACGGTTACTTAGGTCAGGGAAACTGAAGTTTGAAGTTGGCCGGTCGATCGGTCGTGCACCTTTATCCAAATGAACTAAATTAGAACTAACTAATATAGAATATATTCGTACACTGAAAACTCTATAGTCATTCGTTTTACTACTTCTATTAACTCCACTAAAATATATAGTTGTATAAAGTAAAATATTAAATTAAGTCAGGTACCGATTTTGGATTACCATTATTATCTCACATGACATAAACACTTGTGTACGTGTTTAGAAAATCTTCTAAAAATAGTTGATGATAGGTTCATAAAAAATTGAATAAAAAAAAGTATGCAAAGGTATATATAAAAACAAGAAACCTCAACTATGTTGGCTCCTCAGCCTCTACCTATCAAAAGCAGTATACTACAAATTCATTGATAATTTTGAAAATAAGAAATATGTTCATAAATTTCTTTTAATTAGCTCCCCAACATTGCTCTTCTAAAAATGGGAACAACTCGCGTGAAGCATACCTGTGATCCTTTATATACATTTTGGTAGATATTTTAAATCATAACACCTTTTAAAACATAATTATATGAGTTAAATTAATATCTTTAAAAAAACTACCATATTATTACTGTATATTCATTGTAAAGATTATATCTCAAAATATTAAGTATACTAGTATTTGGTCTAAAAATTTAAATATAAATTTATAATTATTAGACGTAGAAAAATTTTATTTATAATATATTGCTCACAAATTTGTAATTTAAATTAATAATAAGTAACTTAACAATAAGGTTGTAGAAATTTAAACATGAGTTTTTTTTTTTGTTTAAATTAATTCAAATAATTAAATTTAAAATTGTAGTAGGATTTTATAGGAACTTAATGTCATAACTAAGTCTTAGAAAGTCCCATGGAATTTTTCTTCGTAAAAATCATGCTTTTTTTTTAAAACATTTAAACATATTACCTTAGTCAAGTGGGGTAGATGAATAAAGGAAGAAACGAGTTATTTGCTTTTAGAGAATGAAGATGTATAGAAAGTGGATAGTGAGATAATGAAAGGTGTATGAGAAATATGTGTTTCTGTTTTATATGAGTGTAGAAGCTTGAAGTGGTGTACCACATGAATGACTAAGTGTAACTATAGCCTGTAGTTACTAATTAAGTAGAAGTTCATATGAGTAGCTTATAGGTACACGTTTTCCCCAGTCTAACTATTGTATTTACTTTTAATTGCTGCCGACCTCTTCTAATAAGTACCCATCGCATCATCATAATTTCAATCGGTATGATATCTTTCCATATATATCATCCTAATGATGGTTATTTTTTTCTCTCCGTATTAGTGCAGCTTCCGGTGTTATGTGACATTAATAAAAATGTCCGAAATAATTTTTGCCGATAATAAAACATTTTTTCCCGATTATTCTATAAAAAAAATCGGTCGAGAAAATAAAATTTATTATTTGTATTATTTTTTTTTTACTCTATCGGAAATAATTTTGTGATTTTATTGATAAAATTTTCGTTAAGAACCGAGACTATTTTTGAAATTTTAAGCGGTCGAAATTATCATTTAATGGAGAGACCAAAAATTAGTTCAAACGGAGAAAATATTTTTATTTTACCATTCCATCATAAATAATTTTATTATTCTATCCTTAAATTTTCGTTTACAAAAATGAGTTGTTTCAAAATTAACGCGGCTCACTTGCCGGACGCTAAAGAGACTGAAATCGATATTTTTAGAAAATACCTATCGTGAACCACTAATAAAATTCCAAAAAAAACTCGAATTTACTTATATAAAAATTATTTAAATCTAAATTCGACCAAAATATATTATCAATGAGCGAATATACTATAATCTTAAAATATTTATTTATTTATTTTAAAATTACGGGTCTTACATTTCCAAAGGCCTTTGTGTTAGGACTTTAAACCTACACTGAGAGGGAATCTAGTTGTCTTCCCAAATGTTAACCTGATGAGCATTTCCAATGTTCCAGCAACTTCCTCTCCTAATAGTATGAATACTATGATTCAAACTTCTCCATATGTAGCTAGGATTTCTGTATAATTTCGCTTTAAGAATACCTTGGTTAGGAATATATTTCGCTTTTAAGACTTTTGCCACCAGAGAATGAGGCTCTATGTAAAGTCTCCAAATCTGCATGGCCAACATGGCTTCATTGAACTCTTTCAGCCTTCTTAATCCCATGCCACCCTCATTCTTGATCTTGCATAGTGTGTCCCATTTCTTCTAATAAACTTTCCCCCCATAAGAATCTAGCAACAAGGCTCTTCATTTTGTCTATGCCGCCTTTAGGGAGAAAGAAAGAACTCATAACATACGTTGGGATGGCCTGGGTAACAACTTTTATTAAAGTTGCTCTGCCAGCATAAGATAACTGATTGGTTCTCCAATTGTTGAGCCGGTTTTCGACCTTGTCAATGATATAGTTAAAGCTTATGGTTTTAGATATCCCAACAGAAGTGTAAAGACCTAAATAGGTGTTGATCTTGTCACTGATAGGAATATTGAGGGCATCTTTGAATCTCTGTCCTTTTTCCTCTGGGGTGTTGTTGAACATCATCTGAGATTTGAGCAGATTCTTTTTTTGGCCCGAGCTATCATGGTACTTACTGATCAGCTCCTTGAGGGTGTTAACTTCTTTCGTATCAGCTTGACAGAATATAAGACTATCATGTGCAAAGAAAAGATGAGTGATTTTAGGGGCCCTTCTGGCTATAAATATCCCTCTAAAACTGTTATCTTTAGATGCATTGTTAATAAGATTAGAGAAGACATCAACATTAAGAATAAAGAGATAGGGATAAAGGGGGTATCCCTGTCAAATCCCCCTGGTGGGCTTGAAGTACTCTGTGGGATAGTCATTTATAAGGATATAGAAGCTAACAGTTGTCACACGGTTCATGATCAGCTGTGTTATCTTGTTGGGCATTCCTATGCTGGTTAGGGTTTTGTTTATGAAATTCCAATCTAACTTATCATATTCATTTTCCATGTCTAGCTTGATGCCAACCATTCCATTCTTTCTCTTAGAGGTCTTGTTATGTGATGGAACACTTCAAACCCAACCATAGTGTTATCTGTTATAAATATCTGGTGAACAAAAGCACTTTAATTTTCACTAATGATAGTGGAAAGGATGGGTTTCAGTATGTTAACTATGGTTTTAGTGATGATTTTCATTATGACATTGCAGAGAGCTATGGGTCTGTAGTCTGTGGGATTGATATGATTATTCTTCTTAGGTATAAGAGTGATGAAAGTTTTGTTGAAATTTTAAGGGTTGTCAAGGTTGTTGATAACTTTAAGGGTATTATTGATGACATCATCACCCACTATTAAGGAATATGTTGATGGTGATTTTCCTTCCTTAGCTTAGTCACATTTGTTGCACAACAATGTTTAATGAGTAGCCAATAAGATGACAAAAAGAATATAATAAAGGGAGTTTTTAGTACTCAACATCAACATTAAAAGCATACCCCTCATTTTTAACAAAGAGGAAATTAAGTAAGAATTCTAACACATTAAAGTCTACCAAAATTCTAACGTAATATCCAAAAAAATTTAGTGCTAGTTGCTTCTTCTAAAGCAAGAGGGACACCAATACCTTGAAAAAGATTTTGGGGTCTCTAGTGGACTAATTTCGTATTAAAGTCATGTGTCCAAGTGAATACAAAGGAAAATAATATATAGAGAGTCGCTACGCGAAAAATACAGAGTCGCCACCGAACTTTATTTATTCCGAAGAAAGGGAAAATATCGATAAAACCCCCTAAAGGTGAAGAAAATGGTCTCACAACCAAATTCAGGTTCAGAAGTTAGTTATGCAAGGGGAAGGTATTAGCACCCCTCACATCCATCGTACTCAATGGGAACCATCTTGTTTGTCTATGCGTGAATAGGTGTCGTTTATCTAAAGGTTACTTGCTAAAGGAGAAATGGATGAGTTTTAAATTAGTGTGCTCACCAAGGATTCGGGCCCTTGTGCCTACGTATCTTCGTTTAGAAATGAAGAATCAGAGCTTCCGTAGTTCGGAGAACTAGGGATGAAAGAAAGAAGGTTTTAGAAGAAGGTAGCTCTCCAAGATCTCGCAATCTTGTGCCTACGAATCTTCATTTGGACAGAAAAGAAGAATCAGAGCGTTCGTAGTTCGTGGAACTAAATGATTGTGGGTTTGTTGTTTTTAGTGGGCGATGTTAACGTTCACATCCTAACAATAGGTTTTGCCGCTCGCACGTAAGGAAACTTATGCTTTAGCCTGTGTTGCGATAAAATGGAAATAACGTGCCCTTTTGAAAAAAGGTTTTTTGGAATTTCGCCCTCGAAGTAAGATGTCTGGTGAAGTTTCTTTTAGAGGAAAGAGTTTGTTTTGAAAGATGTGAGGCGAGTCTAATTGTAGGTACTTAGAGGGAGACGAGTACACAACCATAGGCTAAGTATGACCCACAATCAAATACTCTAGAGTTGAGGGGAAAATGGTATCCCAACCACTCTTTTTCTCCCTAAGAGGACCAGATTAAACTCTTGTTGTTAGTAAGTGTTTTTGGGTGGAAAAGGTTTGAAAAAAGTGACTTGGCGTTGGACCAAGTGCTTGGTGTTTTTGAATTGTGAAAGGTGAGATGGGAAAGGTAGACGGTGAGTGGAAGATAAGAATTGATGGAGGTTGATGGCGATGCACACAGCGGTCGGCTTACATGGGTTAGTACATGCAAGACTTGCTTGTTATTGATGGAATGGATTGGATGTAGGTAAAAGAAAGGTATGGGAAAGGCCTAAGATAACGTGGGAGAAACAATCTGATTAATAAGTTTGAAAATGGCTCGACGTTGGATTGAGTTTTATTGATCTTTTATTTTGAAAATTGTTTTCTAAACGTTTTCGATTTTATCTTTCTTAACAAGCGAGCAATCAATCAATAATGAAAAGCAAGAGAACCTAATCTATTACATTGTAATGGGGAGGAGGAAGTATGAGAAACCCACCAAGGGGGAGACCTAATCTAAGGCATGAAAGTAATAAATGGAAATAAATGGTATAAACCATAAAAGTACAATGGCATGATTAAAATCCAAATGTCCAAATGTGATAAATTCTTCAAGTGTTACCTCACAAAACAAAGTAGAAAATGGTTAGTAAGATGCAATCGTAAATGTTGTATGGAGATTATGTACATGATATGAATCCAAATGTAACATAAGAATCAATCAAGTAATGGCACAATAATTCAACAAGATCTAGCCAAAACTCAATGAAACATATCACAAACTTCACAAAAAGTTAACATTATAATAACAATACTTCTACAAGAAATTGGTACAAAAACTCCATAAGGGAATGGTCAAAAATTCAACAAGAATAATATCATGAAGTCCTACAAAGTATATCGTGAAATTCTTACAAAATATGTCATGAAAACTCAACAAGAATATCATAAAAAAACATACCAAGTATAGGCACAAAAATTCTAAACAAGTATCATATTGAAATTCTACAAGATATAATCAAGAAGTTCCGCTAAAGGAAATCAACAAGAAATTCTAACTACGAAACCAACAAGTAATTCAAAAACTCAACATGGAATTCTAATAAAGAGTTTATCAAGAAAATTAACCAAAATGTAACGAGAAATTATAATAAAAATGCAAGAAAATCAATCATGAATAATTGTAACAGAGGGGGGTGCAATGTTAGTTTTGAGAGTGTAATAGTAACCTGGCACTGGGCCTGGTTCTAAGCCCAGCCATCTTCACTCACATTTCCAAGGGGTGAGAAAATGAATTGGGGAGTGTGTATATCAAATCAGTGGGTAGGTCACAAGGCATGTTCAATAAGCTTAACAAGAAGCTTCGTTTTTCGCTTTTCTTCCTCAGAATGCGTCGTCGGGGAACTCACCTTGTCGTGCCGGAAATCGCTTCTGACGGCTGCGGAGGTCCAAACGACCTCCTACATATCCCAATCTGATCGTCCTGACTCCCTCATACCTAATCTATAGCACGTTCTGGCGTACCCTAGGTTCTAGATTGATTTCGCTAAAAACATCTCAGAACGCGAATTCAGGAACGAGAGTGTAGGGAATGCGTTCAAAAGCAAAAAAAAAAGGTCAATAATTTAAGCAAGAGGTCTCAGAACACATACCAACGTCCGGCGCGGTGGCTCTTCGAAATTGATGTCGATGGAAAGAATGCTCAGAGCTTCTCCCTCTTCAGGTATGTGATCTTCCTCCGTTCTTGCTACCTATTCTTCTTCTTTTTCTACAATTTTACGTTGATGCTGTGTTGTATGGTTGTTGTTGTTCTTGAACGTGAGGCTTCTCAATAGTTGCTGTGTGAGGATAATTGAGGGAAGAGTGAATTGAGATGAGGCTTAGCGCTGGTTTGTAGCAAGCTTCATTGTGAGCTTTGTAGGGAAGGTGAGGGAAGAAGAAGAAGATGAATTGAGAAGGAGAGTGATCAAAAGTGATCTTTGTCGTTTGTGATTGAGAGAGAAGAATGAGGAATCAGTGAACATGAGAGTTTAGCAATGTTGTGATAAATTGTTTTATGGAGTGAATCGTGGAGAGAGGAAAAAAAAAAAAAGAGAGTTGAAATGTGAAGAAGAGTGAGTTAGAAAAAATGAATCTCGAGGATGAAAATGTGAAGGCTGCACTTGATTTATAGAGAGGGAAGATTGAGGTTAGGATATGATTGATTTTTAGGCCATTGGATGGAGAGGAATTAGTTAGAGGATCAAGGGCTCAGATCAAACAGTTAGGGGTTTGTTTCAAAGTTAGTTAGGTGGTTAGAGATAGTTTGAGTTAGTTGTGTATTGTGTTAGTTGCTGTTGGAATTGTTACAGACAAGGGAATTAATGAAGCTCATCTGAAGTAGAATTGTTTCTAAGTTCATCCTTCCCTAAGAATTTCTACATGGTGTTTAGCAATTGGTTGTAATGTAAAGGAAAGTGGGTGTCGTCAATGCGAATGCTTAGAAATGCGATGTAAGGAATGTGAACGGTCATACGTTGGTAGTTGTAGGCTGAATGTGGATTGATTTGTGAACTGGAATTTGTTTATTGTCAGAAATTATGCAGGTTATGAATGTGTATGTTGGTTTGAAAAAATGCTACTTGAATTGTTGCAATGATATGGCCATGGAATTATTGGTCATGGATGATTTTGAAATTTGATTGCGGCTGTTAGTGACCTATGTTGTAATTGAATTGAGATAAGTTATGCTAGGATTGTTTTGAAATGATGCAGGTTAATTTGAATGAATGTCGATTGAAATGATGCTAGGACTTGTCATATGGAGCGTGGCTGCTAATTTGCTAATGTTTAGGTGATGATGTTAACATTTAGGTTGTGATAAGATTGGTTAAAGTGAATAAGAAATTATCTTTGTAGGCTCCGTACAAGCTATGCAGGCTGTTGTGGGAGGTTGTCAGGTTATGAAATGAATGATGCCAATATAGTTGGTTTAGAATTGTTTGATTGTGTGTATATGAATGGTATGCTAATGATGTCTTATTGATTTTAAATCTCTGTCCTTGTTTGTTGTAGGTTGTTAAAGCTATGGTAGGTTAGTCATGTTAGAAGAATGGAAGTGTCATTGATGTCTTGGATTAATTGTTCTGATTTACTTGTTTATTGGTTTTGGTGAACCAGTTTTATAGTGTTAAATGTCAACTGTTCGTTTTGTGTGTAGTTGCAGGTGGCATTGGTTATGCTTCGGGTGTTTGAAGGTTGTTGATCGGTGGCGGTTCGGATAAGGTTCGTGATTAAGAAAGCTTGCAGGCCATTTGTTGAAGAATTGGCAGTGGATTTAGTGTTTTTGTGAAGTGAAGGTTGAGAGAGATAGAAGATGGAGAAGAGAGGTGAGAATGCGAAAATGAAGAAAAACCAGTCCCCCCCTCAATTCTGCAGTGGTGATTGTTTTATATAGATGGTTGAAGGATGATTGTTAAGTAGCTTTGGATTTGTTATCAATTTTTCTGCAACCGTAACTGTCATCAAATTCTGTTCTAAGCTCTTTCTTGAATTTTTTCTGAGTTTGAGTTGAAATGGCACCCTTTCCACTGTAATGAGGTATTTGGATTAACTGTTGGTTTGGACTTGGGATTTGGATCAATTTGGATATGGAAAAGTGATGTGAATTTTATTGTAAATGAATTTGAAAAATATGTATTTAGAAAAATGGTAAAAAAAGTCTAATGAATTCAGTTTGGATATGAATTGGATAATAGGACATGGATTTGGAAGTGGATATTTGTTTTTGGAGTTGGATAATGAATATGAAGAATGGATATTTGAAATTGGTTTAAAAATTATTTTTATTTTTGAATTTGGATACTTGGAATGGACTTGTTTTTTTGGGTATGGATATATATTTGGATATTGGATTTGAAATGAGTATGGATATTTTTGTAATGCAGTTGAATTTAGATTTGGGCTTTGGGTAATTGGATAATGGTTTTAACAATGGATTTAAAAGTAGAAAAAATGGATATTGATTGTGGCTTTAGGATGTGGGTAAATAGTTTTGGAATTTGAATGACCTTGCACTCCTTTCTTAATGACGTGCCTCTTAGGCAGTGATGAGACCTTGATTAACAAGATACGCTGACGAACAATCTTCATAAGTAAACCTCTTGGAGGCCACCTAATCAGGGAAATAAACCCTAATCTAGTGATGATGGGCACAAGAAGATGATGCTTATGATGATTGTATAGCCAAGCTTTGAGGATCCATCTGATAAACATAGGCACAAGGGATGATCTTTGCATCTTACATTGAAACAAGTCTGCAAAAGATGAAACTCTATTGCTCTATGCACGACCTAATTCTTCAAGACCTCTGATCCCAGTAACAAGCTTTGATGTTAATGAATGTGTGAAGTATTTAAATGCCATAATGGAGAGTATGCACACGATGCAGCATAAGCCAAAAGATTTAGATGAAAGGGTAGGACAAATTTGGGGTATGACATAGAGTCCACATTCCTAATGTCAAAATCTTTCTAAGATTCTCCATAAATGTAAAAAAAAAAAAAAAAACTCTTATTAATAAGTGTGAGAGGCCGTTTTCCATAATATTTTAAAGAGCATTTAACTTTTGTAATTTCTTTCACCAAAAGGCCACCCAAAGGAGCAAAATCACCATCACCATATTCCCTAATAAGTTCTTGTAATTCTACATAGTTATGTGTGTGCATTGACGTGTTGTCGTAACTAAGTTTGTTGCTCATGACATATTAGTTGAGTTGTGTTGTTTGGGTTGATTGGGTTATTAGTGAGCAGCCCAGTCGATTGAATGACAATATTGGTGTGAATGCTTTGTTGGGGAAAGGAAGAAATGGTTGTTGTGGTGTTTGATAGGCATATGTTTGTTTGATGTTTTGGTGCTGTGATGTTAGGGTGTTTTGGCTATGGTAGGAAGTGTTGGTGTCATGTGTTTCTTGAATGTTTTTGTTATGGTAGAAGGATGTGTTGCCAACTTATGTTTGTTGGGTGTTTTGAAATAATCATGTTATTGGTGGTGGTATAGGGTATGCTCTTGATTTTGTGGTTGGGTGTGTGGCATATATTGGTTATGGGTTTGAGTGTTTATGGGTTGATAAATTTGTTAGTTATGGTGTTGTGTGTATGTGGTTTGGTGATTTTGTTAGGGGTTAGATGTTAAAGCTTGTTGTGTGTAAGTGGTTTGGCATGTGTTATATAAATACTTATCTTCGGAGAAAAACCCAGTTGTAACCGATATGTACTAATACATATAAGGGTTAAATAAGTTTTAGGTCCCTCTAAATATAGCGATTTTCAATTTTAGTCCCTCAAAAATTTTCCTTTAAGAATTGGTCACTACAAGATTTTCCGTCTCAATGAATAGTCTCTGACGTCAAATGGGAGTAACGGCTGCTGATGTGGCTGCGTCACGTGACAATTTCTTCCAAATTTTATTTTCTATATTCATAAATCCAGAATTCGTAGTTAATTTGTAGCTAATTCGAAACCAATTCTTAGCTAATTCGAAACCAATTCCTAGCTAATTCTGCAAATTGAGACTTTCTAAATCCAGTATTCGTAGCTAATTCGTAGCTAATTCGAAACCAATTCATAGCTAATTCGTAGCTAATTCTGAAAATAATTATCAATGACTAACACATCATATTGAATGCTGCAAAAATAATTATTTTTTAATGAAAAAATAAAAATGCAGGGGGTGGATGGGCCCAAATTATTCAATCTCTACAGCGTGTGCTACAAGTAATTTTTGTATATTGAATGTTGCAAACCATATAATATGTTGATTAAGTAATCTTATCCTCTTAGGCTCCTTCCCCAAGTTTAAGAGGCCAATGGAATCATGTGCTAGGCTGCATGAGACTTGTATATGTTGATCAAGAATTTATTTAGGCTAAATTTCACTGGCCTTCCTTTGCTTTCGTAACACGCCAATTACTTTGTAAATATTATATTTACCCTAACAATAAAAATCCTTTTTGTATTACCCTAACAACCAACTTGGGAGGATTCCATTTAGAAAAGAAAACAAGAAAGAAATGCATTTAGGGGAGAAAACAATTTAATGAAAAAGGAAATATTTACTTCTAAACATTTGTGGAAAAATAATAAGCTAAATCTTCAATTTTTTTCTTCAACCTTGATTAAGGTAAAGTTCATTGCAAATCCTTAGGGAAAAATGTTCCTTGTTATTCTTACTGACTTCTCTCGCTCCATTTTTATCCATAATGCATAATGTTTTTGAATCTATGCCAAAGCTCTCACTCCTGACATGAATTATTCTCATGTTAAACCATGTCCTATGCTCCTTCAAAACCAAAAATAATTCTACAAATTTAAACCGTTTTATTTGAATGTTCGTTTTTTCTGAAAAACTCAACTCAATTGCGATGGGCACTATTTGGGAGGTTCACAACTTTAAAGCTAGCTAGTGTGCACAATGGAACACGATAAACGGCTATGAAAGCCTCTATCATCCATAACCCAGTAGACCACTTGCATCAGTGTGAATAAAGATATGAAGCACATACATATATGCAAATCTAGAAGACATGGCACTGTCTGGGACACTGACACAGACAATGTCTAAAATGTAGGACATGAGGACACTCCGTACACACACATGTATAGGTATGCTATGTTGAAAACATAAAAGGCATCAATCCTCACTTCTCATATATTGTTATATGGTCAAGTTTATCCCCTCTCACTTCTCTTGCTTCACTTGATATGCTCTGTATATGTTTTGGGTACAATGATTAATAGAGGAAGGAGCAATAATTTTAAATGAAGTGCATGGGAGAAATGGATATCTATTTTAATATTTTTTGAGTTTCAACCTCTTTAAACCTAATTTTATGTTGTTTTTCTGAAAGTTATGTTTAACATTATTTATATATTTACCGAGTGTTTACCTTCTTATCATCATTAACAAGGTATGTGGAGTTTCAGGCACATAGTCCCTTGCTCATTTTCTGCTCTATTTTAAGGGTTTGTTTGAATTGACACGAGCTTCTAAAAATAGCTTATGACATGTTCATAAGTTTTTTCCAGCTTATTTCCATCAGCTCTCCAAGATAAACCACCTATGATATTAAGCAGTTAATTAAGACATTTATCCAAACATGACTGAAGTCTTTTTATCTTGCAGTTGGTGTGTTAGTCATTGATAATTTTTTCAGAATTAGCGACGAATTAGTTACGAATTGGTTTCGAATTAGCTACGAATACTGGGTTTAGAAAGTCTCAATTTTCAGAATTAGCTAGGGATTGGTTTCGAATTAGCTACGAATTCTGGATTTATGAATATAGAAAATAAAAAATGGAAGAAATTGCCACGTGGCGCAGCCACATCAGCAACCGTTACTCTCATTTGACGTCAAGGACTATTCATTGAGATGGAAAATCTTGTAGGGACCAATTCTTAAAGGAAGATTTTTGAGGGACTAAAATTGAAAATCGCTATATTTAGAGGGACCTAAAACTTATTTAACCCTACATATAATTATTGGTTGGTTTAGATTTGGTTGGCATGACATCGTCGGTTAAGACTCGTTGATAACGGTGCCTCTATTGACGACACTCAGCTTTAGCGAAGTCTTTTCAATTGTCAAAGGTTCATTGTTCATTAACTTTACATTGATGCCATTATCTGAGGAACTTTCGGGGATCTAAGATTTCTTGATGCATGTCAAACTGCAGTTTCACACGGTCACTATAGTGCATCTCCATAGTGGTGAACCTGATGATCAGTGTTGTTGCAGTCCAAACAGTTGCATCTTCTTAGTTGATTTCATAGTGATGTTTTATATCTAGATATGACCTCCAAATAAATTGTAGAAGAAAAAATAAATTAGATCATTAAATGGTTAATATTGAAATTAAATTATTATGAAATAATTAGTTTAGTGACAATACATCGTTTGGTGTTAGGTGATCCAAGAGATTTTGATATTGAGTGATGCATTGTCTGAGACATCTATTGTAATTCATCCCACAAGCGGACCACATAAACCAAAAAAGTTAAAATAAATCATTTAGAAATAATATAAAGTAAAGTAAGTAAACGAAAATAATGTTATTAACTTAATTTTTTGCGTATGGGAATGTGATGCTGTTGCGGTTGACGGGAGCTAGGGACAACAATCTAGACCAATCCCATGCTTGGATCAAATCAGCGCATCCATAAAATGAAGACGTGTCAAAGAGCTATAGAGATAAGACAAACAATCTAAATCCCAACTAATATATTCCTATTTTATCTATATTTTTGAATAAGGGTAAATACATAATATATACATTATTACGAGTACCTTCGGAAAATAATAATGAAGCAATTAATACATAATATAACATCTAGTTTTACTTTTTATTTATTCTTTGGTAGAATTTTCATCTAATGTTATACTGCTATAATAATTTTTAAGGCGTGTAAGTAAAATACATTGGCCCCTCGGATTATCATCTAACAAGTCGGCACCCAAAAGTTTCTTGCGAGCAAGCGGGTCGTCGTCGTCATGTAAAAAATATTTATAAATGTAATCCAATTTAAATTAAATATTATTAGTTTTTATTCAATTGTTTTAATTAATTGTTTTTATTCAACTTTTTTATTAATCAATTAAAATAAAAAACAAATCTGCAACACGTAGGAGTTAATTGAATTGACTACTAGGCTTACCTTTGCAATGATGTCACCAATTGGATTGACTACACATAGTACAATCATCAATTCAATTTATTATTTCTCTTACTTTATCAATAGTGTCAGCAAATTGATTGACTACTCCTCTGCAAGGCAATTTTTTTTAAAAAACATGGGTACTTTAAAAATTATTTGAGAAAAATGGTTATTTGTGTATTTTTATTGAAAAATATGATTAATTGAAAAAGAATCAACGTCTTATCTATGGTTGAAGAAAATTCTTATTTCTTCAACATTATCCCATCATGAAATAATTTTTTTTCAACTATCAAGACCATTAGTACATAAGACGTTGATAGTTGGCCTAGAGATGTGTCTGCAAAGTGTTCTTTCGCATTTGTTTGAATGTTTTCAAAATCATATATGAGATTCTAACTTAAATCAAACTAAAAATATTTTGATGAGTTTGGTAATAAGACCAAGAAAGGTTGCAATCCACACCTTCCATTAGCCTTAGAACTTATGTTGCACCGCAACCAAAAATAGAAACTCGGAACACACGATTAAAATGTTTATACCTCGTCTTGAATGCTTAAAATAATTGGTGACGCAATTATTACAATGGAAATTTAATTTCTTATTGCAATGCCAATCAGTTATTAGATGACGCATTTGCCAAATCAAATTCTTAATGCAAATGTAAAGAATTGGATGACCCAAAGGCACCGATTGAATGACCTTGCCAATTGAGTGCCGATAGATCGGAAACTGCGCAAGAATGTTAATTTGACATTGAAATGCTAGATTTTTCACTTCATTTAAACTGCCAAAGCTACAATAGTAGTAAAACACAAATGGTTTCTATTTTGCTATGGATGCGAAAGTGTATTTGCACTCCAATATGAAGTGGTTACAATGTTATTAGAGTACTAAAACAAATGTCGTCTTCATTGTTTTCAATTTTAGTTTTCATTTTCTCATCTCTTATTAGTTGTTGGTGTAATGAAATCAATGATATAATAATAAAAGAAATTGCTATCCTTAATGGAAATAAGTATTTGAATAGACAATTTCCCTCTTGGGAATCATATTTATTAATTTACAACATTTAGTAAGGTTCACATAACCTTATTTTTTTATTGATATAAAAATCAAGGGGAGAACTCTAAAATAACTCATATGAGTCGATATATTAGTAACTTGTATCTCTTAAACCTATATTAGAATTCAATCAGAGAATAAAAGTGGAAGCGTATTTAAGTTTGCCATTGGGAATCACTGAAGATTTGCGGGTATTTAATCTTCCAATTGTAGAGTTCCTTATGGCTCATTGAATCTTCTCTGACGGGGATGAAGAGAGAATTTTTTCTGATGAGCCATATTTTTCAATCGCCCTACAAATGGGGGCCATTACCCCTATAAATAAACTTAGGGTTATTTCTTAGTTTTCAATATTCTAATTTGACCCCTCATCAAATTTGATATTGACTTATGGTATCTACACATTAATCATACATTTTAATGATATTTATGCTTTTAGCCACAAACTTATTATTAATTAGATCACTACAACTTTGGCTAATTACATAATGGCACTAACACATATAATATTACAACTGTGATCCAAAAATTCTAACAATCTCCCACTGGTTACATATGTAATCATACACATGTGTTAGACTTTAGGAGCTCAAAATTCGCCATTATATTCCTTAAGCATGTCCAAATTATCTCATCCATTAGTCATGTCAATATACATAATCAAAGTGATTTTCGGTATATCAATCATAATGAAACCCATAAATGATCACCAATAGTGACACAACTAAATGACATAGATCCATCATGAAATGTGCAGCATGAAAATCACATGAAGTTGGTTTTTATATGTCGATTTTCAACTGATTCTAATTTACTTTAGTGAGATCATTCAATAATTTTATTGTACAAGATGTAAACTATTGAATATAAAACTTTATTAATTGGAAAAAATTCAAAATCCTAGTATGCATACATAATACCAAACACAAAATATAAAATTCATAGTCGACTAACTCCCACTAAACCAAAGACTCCTTTAACGGTAAAACACCCATGCGAGCAGTGTGCTCATGAAAGACCTTGGGTGGGAGACCTTTTGTAAGAGGATATGCTATCATGGAGTTTGTTCCCAAGTGTTTTATGAAAATATGTCCAATCTGTACCCTTTCCTTAACAACTAGGAACTTGATGTTAATATGTTTTGACTTGGTCGAGCTCATATTATTGATAGAATACATGACGACTGATTTGTTGTCACAGTATAACTTAAGTGACATTTCAATTCCTTCCACAATTCACAGCCCAGTGACAAGATTCCTCAGCCAAATCCTATGGTTGTATGCCTCATAACATGCTATAAACTCTTTTGCCATGGTGGATGGAGTCGTAAGAGTTTGCTTAGCACTGTGCCAAGAAATTGCACCACCAGCCAACACGTAGATATAGCCTGAAGTATCTTTTATTGTCTTGGCATCCAGTAAAATCTGAGTCAGAGTATCCAGTGATCTCTAACTGGTCGGACCTCCTATATGTGACCATATAGTCTTTTGTTCTCTTTAAATACCTCACAACCGTTTTGGCTACTTCCTAATGATCCATTCCTGGATTGCTCAAATATCTTCCTAACATCCCAACCATGAATGCAATATTTGGACGCGTACACACTTGGGCATACATCAGACTCCCTATAGCTGGAGTATCCCCTGGTTTACATTCATGCACGCCAAACCTATTAAGTACCTTTTCCATATAGCTCCTTTGTGATAATCCTATAATAACTCGAGATCGGTCTCGATGTATTTGAATTCCTAATACAAATGAGGCGTCACTGTTGAAGTGATAAAGCGGCAAGCAAAAATATTATTTTCGGAAGAATTTCCTTCGGGATTTATGTCGTCTCCACAGGGATCGGTTCGAGGGAAAGAATGTCGTTCGACAATCTCCACGTATCTAAGCTTGGGTTTGAAATAGTTCTCCAAGGGTAACATCCGGAAATTAAAAGCATAAAAGCAAATAAATAAACACATTCTTTAGAAAGGAGAAACTCATCAAGAGTTTCATTACCTTATACCCATCATGTACGAGAAAAAAATCTATCGATCAAATGCACTCACCCTAATAGTCATCAAAACCCCCACGTATCTCTCACAAATGGAGGCTATGTCTAACGCAAAGTCCATGAGATCAATCGCGTTCTTTCGAAGGTGATATCTCAAGCGACAAAACAACACAGAGCATTAAGCTCCGACACACACGCGTGAATATTTAGACCATTTCCCATTGCCAATAGATCATCATCTTAAGTCGAGTTTGAAAAGTATATGTCTACAACGATCCAAACCCATTAAGATAGATATTAAATCAAAGATAACATCGATTAATATTTGTAAAAGGGACTTTATACAAATTGTTGTGGTGAGAATTTGATATCAACCTATTGATTAAACGTGAATCACAAATCTGTTAAAGATTCACCACCGAGCTTTGATTTATCTAAGGGAAAAGGTAAAGATTGTAGAAAAACCCTAAGTTTGCAATGTAACAACAATGCTAAGAGATTTTGGGGGTCGGGGGTTGGTTATACCTAGGGAAAGTGTTAGCATCCTAAGCATCTATAGTACTCTATAGGAACCTCTTACTAGTATTTGTGGTATTATTTGCTATTGTTTTGTGTTTGGGTTGTATGGTGAGAGATAGGAATCTAAGGGTTTAGTCACTAAGTATGCTCGCCAAAACTTCGCGGTCTTGTACCTACATATCCTTACAAGGATGAAATCAGAGCATTTGTAGTTCATCTCACTAAGGATGAATGAAAACTTAATTATGCTTAAGGTTCAAATGGGGATTAAGTGTTAAGGTCTTAACACTTATTTGACTTGACAAAGTCAAAGAAGTTATAAGTTCTAACTTAGGTCTAAGTTGCAAAACCTAATGACTCTAACAAGGTCAAAGGGAATGGGTAATGCTAAGCTATCTATGACATGGAGTCAATAGAGAGATTTTCCCTTGGATTAAGGAATAAAGGGCATCTTTAAGGATAGAAGCTAACAAGCTAACATCACTTAGGGGAAATAACTTGACAAAGTTAAAGGAAGGTATGACAAGGATTAAGGCATATGGTTACAAAGAAAGCATAAGGATAAATGTGATAACATTTAACAAAAACTTTGACAAGAATAAAAAATGAGCAATGTAATAACCAAGCACATTCGCAGTTCAAACAATGTTTTAAGCCAAGATGGTGACAACCAAAGTAAGTTCAATCAAACAAAGATGTTACAACATCTAGACAATCATGAGATATAGTTCTAACAAGACCAAAGTATCATGGATGATAAGTTCAAGTTAACATGTAAAAGTTATGACAACACTTAGACATGGATGAAGACAAGAGCTCAAAGTTCACGTGTATAAGTCAGGACATCACTTATCATGGATGACAGTTCAAAGATAAAGCAAAGCATGTACAAGTTAAAATATTATTTAACATGGCATCATTTAAAAATCAAGGTTAAACATGTATAAGTTAAAACATCACTTAATCATGAATTCCATTTAAGACAAGTAAAGGTAACAACCAAACATACTTGAATAAAGAGACATGTTTATGACAATAACATGTGAATGAAGATGCAAACATACAAAAGATGACATATGAGCATGCTTATTGATGAGAAGTTAAGATTCAAAACATTATGTGAAAAAGTTAAGGCATTACTTGAACAATTAAGCATGGAAGAGAATCACATGTTAGAGGCAAAATGACCAAACAAATAGTTCATGGTATGATTGAAAGTTCAACATACATTTACATGTAAACATACACTTGAAAATGCATTAAAATTAAGGTGAAACAAAGATGTACAAATCAACTACATCACACAAGGTTCACATAAGTTGCAAATAGTTCATACAATTCCAAAGATGCAAAGAAAACCAAGGTATCAATAAAAAGATTCAAAGGAAACCTTATAAAAACCTAAAAAGGTCACTCACTTTAAACATGAATAAGTGTCAAAAAAATAATTATTTTTCGCTTTTTCTCTTTACAAACAGAAAATATACAATAATATGAGAATTTTGCAAAAAGAATGGCTCAAAAAGGCTTAGAGAGCACAAAGTTATGACCTTTCAAAGTTATGAAAAGAAATGAAAAAGAAATGTTGTTTCTTGAAAAACATCAGAAACAGAGGTTATTTCTGGAAAAACATCAGAAACAGAGGTTGTTTATGGAAAAACATCAGAAACAGGGGTCGTTTCTGGAAAAACATCAGAAACATGGGTCGTTTCTGGAAAAACATCAGAAACAGGGGTCGTTTATGGAAAAACATAAAAAACAGGGGTCGTTTTTGGAAAAACATCAGAAATAGGGGTTGTTTTTGGAAAAACATCAGAAACAGTGGTTGTAAAAACATCAGAAATAGGGGTCGTTTCTGGAAAAAACATCAGAAACCAAGGTTATTTCTGGAAAAACATCAGAAACGAAGGCTGTTTCTGGAAAAAACGTCAGAAACAAAGGCTATTTTTGGAAAAAAAGGTCAGAAACGGAGGCTATTTCTGGAAAAATGTTAGAAACGGAGGATGTTTCTGGAAAACAACAGAAATAGAGGATGTTTCTGGAAAAAAAATTAGAAACCGAGGCTATTTCTGGAAAAACATTAGAAACTGAGGCTGTTTCTGGAAAAACATCAAAAATAGAGGTTGTTTCTGGAAAAAATCAGAAACAGAGGTTGTTTCTGGAAAAAAATCAGAAACAGAAGCTGAAACTGCACCTTAAAGCTTCTACCAAACTTCCTCCTATCATAACTTCTTCATTTTTTAACGAAATTAAAAGATATCAAAAAGCAAATTGCTTGGAAAAATCCCAGGAATCCAATGGTTGTATTATCTCATCCTAAAATTCAATGGTTAGGGCGTATAAAGGGAAAAACCAGATCTGCACTTTAATGTTTCTAACAACAAACTTCACACACGAGCATGATATAATGCATACAGTAGCAAGCTCACATCAAACACATTCATATCTACATTTCTACCTCAAAGAGCAATCACATATGATGTCTGCACAAGAGTTTCAAAAGTGTAAAAGTGTTACCTATTAGAGAAAGTCCAATGCTTATTCAAATGCAATTACAGAAACAAGAGAGCAACCTTATGAGCTTGTTGATCCTTAAAAAAAAAATTTTGAACCAAGAACTTTGACTAGAACGGGTGTGTATTACTCCACACGATCTTCTTGTAAAAATAATGGAAGTGAGATGCGGTGGTGGGTTTAAGGAATGCACGAGAAAAACAAGTTTCAGAAGTTTTAGATTTTGAAGTTTTGCTACAAAGGTGGTTTCTTGCAAATCTTGGTGTAGGGTGTTTGCTCATAATTTTCTTGTGTTTTTTGTTGTCTTTTGAAGTGTGAAATGAACCTCTATTTATAGGAGAGGTTGAGGCTTCTTGGTCATGACAGAATTGCAACTTGTTGGTTTACTTAGTTTGGTTGAGATTCAAGTGGAGTTTCATGATATTTCATGGTTCCAATGGCAAGTACAAACTTTTCTGAAGTTGTTGGAAAGTTTAGGAAGCTTGCTTCTGAGCAAAGAAAGTGTTTGAGTGCAGAGAAACAATTTGGAAGCTCAAGGGAAGTTGACCTTTTGATTAAAGTGGCTTTACAAGAATGGCATAGTCACTATTATAAACAAATATTTTATTTTCAAGTTTATTGAATAATTAATGTATTTGATTTATATTTGAATAATTAATGTGTTTAGTTTATATCTGGACCATACATAAATTATTTAATGAATATGAAAACAAAATATTTGTTTATAATAATGACCATAATGTGTTTATTTATTCATTCTTATTCTTGCAAGTTACATTTCTCTGACTTCACTAATTTAAACGTTGAAGTGCTAATTTTCTAAATTTAAACGCGATAGACTCATACCACCACACCAAAGGACCTCATCGATCAATACTGCATCATCGATGACCTCTTGTTCCCCAATAAAACAAAATTCAAATGCTATTTTGCGAAATATCAAAATATGTATATTAATAACACTAAATTCACTTATTTACTATGAGATTACCTTATATATATATATATATATATATATATATATATATATATATATATATATATATATATATATATATATATATATATATATATATATAACCATCCCTCATCTACAAATGTAAATATAAAACGACAATATATAGTAAAATAAAATAATAAAAGAAAGAATGTTCTAAAAGTAAAAAAATACTATCATAAAATTCCTTTTTCTTTTTTCCTTAGTCTCTTTTTCATATGAGGCTCAAACTCTGGTTGCCAAGGAAAAAGATTGGTCTTTTTATGCTTAAAATTTTTCAAAACCCAATTTTTCAAATTCACATCTTTAACCTCACAATATCGGTTTGACCAATCATCCGGTTCGACCGGTTTAGTACCCAAACCAGGTACTCTATCTTTAGACCCCACATTCTCTTCTTTTTGCCAATCTGCCACGTAAGTCGCAACCCTCCTATAAAATTTCTCTTTAAACACTTTCCACACCTGATATTTATAATGATTAATCATCATCGCACCATTCTCCACATCAACTGCCACAAACGGTGCTCTTAAATGAAAATGATGTACCACATTAATAAGGGTCTGATTCAGTGCATCAGGTCTCACAATACTCTTATGTCTCTCACGCCCCGCCAACCGACACGTGTACCCCATCATCACTCCTTCATTTGGCACATCCTTTAGACCCGAAGGCCCAAAACTGTAGCACGGTGTTCTTATTTCCGCTACATTTTTCCCGGGCTTTGAGTAATGCCAAATCACATGTCGTAAATCTACTTTTATCTTCACGTTGAAGAATTCATCGACGTCGATAAACCCAACCCACTCGCACGAGGCCCGAGCCCGTAAAGCACAATGCGCAAACCCTGCTTCTTGTGTTTTTACCCAGGCCCATAAGTGCCACGTGATGTTGTAACCCGCACTTCGTAAGAAAGCAATCACATTTTCTATGTCATCGTCGCTGTTGTTGTCGTAAATAAACCATCTTTCAACTCCGATTTTTGAGTGATACATTACCCATTCTTTGATAAACCGAGCTTGGTTTCGGAGCATCGTGCATATGCATAATTCGTACGGTTTTCGATTTGGTGGGTTATGTAATGAAATAAGCCCGGGCCTTGCTATTGAGGGAAATATTTGTTTACCTTCAATTTGAATAGATACTTTAATAAAACCATCAGGTTGGGTATGGGCTTGAGTTTGAATTTGGGCTAAAATGGTTGGAGGTGTTTTGCATCTTATAATCTCTTGGGCAGCTGATAAAACATCTGATTTAAATAAGAACTTGGGCTTTGTGAAATCCCAACCGTACACGCATTGGAACCTAGACGGTTCAGATAATTTCTCTGGTCGAAGATTAAGTCCTTTTACAAATACGATGGTGGAGTTGTCACGATCAAAGAGAGCTTCGTAAACCAGTGGGTCCCAATTATGGATTGAAGAGTTTTTAATTTGAAGAGGTCCGTTGGTTTTTATTCTGAGAGATACCGTCTCGCCACGTGGAGGCATCGGACACCGTACAATTTGTTCGTGGAACCTAACGGAGTGAAGCTGAATCGGCTCTTGAAGCCGAGGCTCGGAGTCAGCCGACAAGTAAACACATTGAAGGTCATTTTTGGTTTGACGATGAAAAGATAAAGGGTAATTCAGAAAAATTAAAACCTGGTCCGGAAGCGTAACGGTTTCACGGATGGTGATTTGCGGCGGCGGCGGAGTTCGCCATTTGAAAACTGTTTTCGGGAAGTGAAATGAAGGGATGTAAAAGGAATGGATGGAGGAGAAAATGAGAGAGGTAGAGATAATGGAAGACAAAACAACAACGATGGTGAACAAAAAGAATGTGCTCCATGAAATGACACCGTTTTGTTTCCTATGATCTTTCATGGGAGAAACCCAAAATGAAAAGATAAATGTTCTTTGGCTTGCTTCATGTCAGTTTTGGTTGAATGAGTTTGTGAGAGTTGGAAGATTAATTTTTTTTTTTTTTACTTTCTGCAAAGAGAAAAAGGAGAAAGAGAGTGAATTACGGGGATTGAACGGAAGAGATAGGAAAGAGAGATTGTATATAAATAAATATCTAAATTCCAAGCCTCTTTTTGTTTCTTTCCTTGCATGGCACCGTACATGTCGCTTTGCTTACGGTTTTTAGATCTTGTACAGCGCATTCTATATATTTTTTCTATGTGAAATCCATAACTACGACTTTTCCATTCATTTTATGTGTAAAAGTAAATATTTGTAATTGTATTTGATAAATATATAAGTTTTGTTTGGAATTTGTTGATATAAAATTATGGAGCATAATTTGTTGTCAACTATTAATATATTTATTATATTGAAAAACAAACTAATATTATTAAATTATTTTATTTTAAAATTACATTATGTTTAAATTTATTAATTTCGCTTTGTCAAAAAATGAATTTAACTCAAAAGTAAATTTGAGACTTGAATTTACCCAAAATTTTAATTAATTAAAGATCATAAGTCGATTTCATACTCATATTTATTTATATGTTTAATCAAGTTAAATTAAGTGTTATATGAAATTCTATTTTTTTTAAATAAATAAATAAAATAAAATTTATTATTAATAATAGTAAAATTAATGACTATTTTACAATTGTTCACAATGAAATTTGAACAATATATTTTTAAATTACAAAGCCAAAATTTAACACTAAATCGACATACATATTGTAAATTGATCTAACAAAAGAATAAATATTTTTGAATTTATATTTTTCTCAAATACAATAATAGATTTACAATCCTTTATAAAATAGGTATCAATGTCACCTATTTTCAAAATTATAAGTTTTATTTATATTTGAAAATTACTATAATTATTATAATTACTTAAGAATAATAAAAAGAAATTATCAATCCATTTATTTTACAAAGAAATAATAAATTACTATTATTTAGAACAAATTATATTTAATATAATTTGACAAAAATATATTTTTATATGAAATTCTATGTTAGAATCTATCTCAGTGTATTTCTCTCTCCTGTAAATGTTTGTTTCAGCTTATGTTGGTCATTAGGCCATACAATCAAGAATAAACTCTTCAAAATCAAACCATACTTGGATGTTTTAGTCAGAGAAATTTCTACTCTAAACAACAACATATGTCCACTAAATAAAGGTGAAGTGTGTCATTTTTGAGGTACACAATTTAAATTCAAACTTTCATTAAAAGAAAACAAACTCCTAGCGACAAGATTTTGCGTTGTGATAAACATGTGACAAAAAAGAAGTGTTGCGACGTGTTTATCATATCACTATATGTTTTAAAAAATAAAATAATAAAATAATACAAGTCAGATTTTCGCATGGAAGAATATGGAAAATTTTCAAAGAAAATGTTGTGGCATGTAAAACACGTTGCAACATACATTTCGAAAAAAAAACGTCAGATTTCAAAAGAAAATTTGAGAGGAAAATTTTGACTGTTGAGCAGGTTTACAGACACCTTTAAAATATGCATGGCAAACCTTTAAAGTTTAAACTGACGTCATGTAAATCACGTCACAAGCCTTTTTACCCTTCAGACGTTGCAGATTTACCGACGTGTTAATCACATCTCAATCCAACAGTTACTTTTCATTTGCAACGTGATTTCCACACCGTTGACGTGTCTACTTAAATGCCCACAAATCTCTTCCGCTCACGTTAACAGAAATCATTTTCTCTCATTTCAACCTTCTTCCTTCTTCCTTTCAACCTTCTTCTCTCACCTTTTAAACCTTCTTTCATTTCTTTAATGAGTTTATATTTTAATCACCCCACATTCTTTTCTTACCTTCATCTAGATTCAACTATACCTCCTTTCAACCTTCTTCTCTCACCTTTTAAACCTTCTTTCATTTCTTTAATGAGTTTATATTTTAATCACCCCACATTCTTTTCTTACCTTCATCTAGATTCAACTAAGGTATAGTTTTTAATTAATGTTATTAAAATTTCCATTTTAATTTTTTGATTTGATTTTCTTTTTTAATTTATTTTGTGTTTTAATTTTTAGTTTTTAATTAATGGTACTAGATTCATTCAAGAAGCATTTTCAAATATTTATCTTGTTTCTATATTTAGAAATTTTGGCTTTTTTATTTTTTATTTTTCTTCCTGAATTTCATATATACAGTTTAATGGATTGTTGGGTTTTGTAGTTGATTTTAAATTTTAATATATTTTAAATTGTATTATTAATGCGAATATATAATATTTTAGATTTATAAATTTTTTTTATTTTATTCATATGAAAATATAATTTATTAGGCTTATATATTCGAAATTATTTTTTATTTTAATAATATATTTTTAAAACGTAATATACAGATTTATTAAATTTTTTATAAAATATATAAGTATATATTTTTTTTGAATAAGAGCAATATATTGAAATAAAAAAGGAAGGGCCAAAGTTACAAAAAGGGATCAAGTTAGCCTATCATATCGAACTAAATCTAAAGAACGGTATTCCTAACCTATTCTTTACAAAATCATTCCGGATTCCCAAAGGAATGGAATCAAAAACAGCGGAAGAGTTCGTGCTAAGAGCAGTATTTGCAAGGGTGTCCGCACAAGAGTTTCCTTCTCTAAAAATATGAGTAATAAAAAGGTTAGAATTAGTAAAATGACCTAAAAGATTAGTCCAAGCCCTCCTAAGCTTCCAGTGAACCAAAAGAGGGTTGTAATAGGCTTTGATGACCAATGAACAATCCGTCTCAATCCAAAGCATATTCCAACCCTTTCGAATTGCAATATCCAAGCACTTGATAACCGCAGAGACCTCAGCAAAAAAAAGAAGAGATGGGTTCAACAGAGTCCGCAAACCCAAGAATGAAATTTCCCAAGTGATTCCTGAAAATACCACCAGCTCCGGCAGAATTCGATGAAGATTTGAAAGCTCCATCGCAGTTACATTTTATCCAACCAACAGAAGGAGGGCACTAAACAAACTCAATGATGTTAGGAGCTCTAGGAGGTCTGATGGTGACATCAAAGGACTTGATAATAGAGAAATCAAAAATAGAAATGCGAGAGCACAATAAAGTATTATCACCTGGAGATTTCACCATCCTACTAATCAACACGATGGAGTCCCGAAAGGAAATAATTTTATTATTATGCTTCATCTCATTCCTCACCTTCCAAATCTGAGACAAAGAGAAAATTAAAGCAGCTTTTGAAATAAGAGCTACTTGAGCGGAATTCCTAGACGAACAATTCACCAGAAGCTCCGAAATAGACAAAAAAGAGCTGCTGATATTAATTCTGTTTCTGAGCCAAAACCAAATCCTCTGTGCAAACGGACATTTAACGAACAGATGGTCAATGGATTCTTCATCGGCATTGCAAAGGCAGCAGCGAGAAACCATTGCAACACCCCGTTTCACCACCTGACAGTCCGTAGAAATTTTCCCGTGAATGAGTTTCCAGACAAATAATGAGTGCCTCGGAGGGATATCAACACACCACAAAACCTTGGCCCAATCAACAGTTGTCGCACTTGGAGACTTCGCGACATAAGCATCTTTGAGCGTGAGAATGCCATTATCGGAAGGAAGCCAAAGGAGGTTGTCTTCGAAGTCTGAAAGAACAGGAGTAATGAAAGAGGAGAGGAATGGGAACCACTGTTGCCAATTACAAGGGAAAATCCAATTGTTTTCGTGAATAAAATCAGAAACTTTACTAGCAGTAGAGATGCCTTTGGAAACCAAATAGTTCAGAGAGGTGTAATTTATCAGCGGCTGGCCGCACCAGTTATCAAGCCAGAAATTAACAACCGTGCCAGAACTAATTAGCCATCGAGAATTAGAACGGACCGTCGCAATCTCAGTTTTTGCACCAGACCAAAGGGTGGAGAAAATATGGTATTTTATTAGCCCTTTAGGCCTAAGAATTCTCTTCCTAAGAATGATAGCCCAATCATTCCTGCTATTAAAAATCTCCCAGCAAAGCCTTAAATTGAAAGCCTCGTTAAGCTGCAAAATCGATCTAAGACCGAGACCACCAGAATCAAGGGGCTGACAGCACTTTTTCCAAGCCACCATGAACATACACCGTTTATGAATATCACCCGTCCAAATGAAATTCCGGCACGCCTGCTCGAGGTTTTTGATTAAAGAAATGGGCCAAGAGTAAACGGCCATAGTGTAAGATAACATACTGTAAACCGTAGACTTTACAAGCGTGATCCGCCCCGCCATTAAAAGAAGAGCTCCCTTCCAAGAAGACAGCTTTCCAATAATTCTGTCGGCAATCGGCTATAAGTGACAAGCCTTAACTCTACCTTTAAACAGTGGAAGCCCCAAATAGTTGAAAGGAAGAATGCCGCAATTGAAACCAGTCAAATCCATGATTTTTTGACGACGGTTTTTGGTAACAGAACCAGGATAGAAAAAAGATTTTCCAAGGTTTATATGCTGCCCCGAGGCAACAGCGTAATCACCAAAAAATTTCTTAAGAGCTGTAATGTTAGCAATCTTAGCAGTGCAAAAGATGAGAATATCGTCAGCATAAAGGATGTGAGACGGAATTACCGAATTTTTGGAGGATTCGATGAGCTCCAGATTTCCATTCAAGACCAGCTTACCAATGCTACGACTTAAAACGTCTTCAATCGGACAGAATAAAAGAGGGGATAGCGGATCCCTTTGTCTCACACCTTGAGAACATTTGAAATAGTCGTGTTGGACACCGTTGAAATTGATCGAAATCATGGCAGAAGAAAGAAGAGTCGCGATCCAATCACAGAATTTATTGCAGAAATCAAACTGCTTCAGAACAGAAATAAAAAAATCCCATCTCAAAGTGTCAAACGCCTTAGAAATGTCAACTTTAAAGGCAAGGTTTCCATGAGCACTTTTACTGTCCAGGACATTAATCGCTTCGGAGGCCAAACAGGTGCATTCATGGATATTTCTACCATTAATGAAGCCACGATGTTCAGGAGAAATAATCTACGGCATAATGGAAGATAAGCGGTCAGCTAAGATCTTAGAAATTATCTTGTATTTGAAGTTTGATAAATATTTACAATATATGAAACAAAATATATTGGAACTCTCTCTCTCTCTCTCTCTCTCTCTATATATATATATATATATATATATATATATATATATATATAAAATAGGGTTCAAATCTTATGAGAATGCAATTTTTATATAAGAACATGAGAATGAATCTGAATCATTATATTTTAAAATAAATGGTGCAGATCATGTGTGGTTTTTATTTTTCTCTCTCCTCCATTATTAAAATAAATGATGGAGGATAGAGAAAAAAACTGACACATAATCTCCACCATGTATTTTAAAATCTAATGTTTCAAATTCATTCTCATGTTCTCACATAAAAATGGCATTCTCATATGATACGTTCCCTATATATATAAGCAAGTAAATAAAATTTGAGTAAATTTATTTTTTTAGATAAGTAAGTATATTTTTTAAGTAAACATTATTAAGTAAGTATATATATATATATATATATATATATATATATATATATATATATATATATATATATATATATATAGGGTTTATATATTAAGTATATATAGTAAGTAATATTTTTATTTAAGTAAGTAAATATAATTTGACCAAACATAGAATGAAATATAGTTATGTTTTAAAAAATGTGTAAATTTTTTATATTATTAAGCATATTTATTAAGTTTGTTAATTTTTGTAGTTTATGTTTTACCAAAATTGTTGAAATTGGTTGATATATTAAAATCATATTTGTAATTAAAATGGCAGTGATTGTATAAATGTGGAGTATGAAATATTTTCGGTACTATTATAGTTGGATGTACGATAGAATATATGCAGGAAGACGTGCACCTAAATCAAATTTTGAGGAAGAAGTTAATGAGTTTATCACGTGGACATTTGCTTAAGAATGTTGCTGAAACGAAGGAGGAGTAAGATGTCATTGTCTTAATTGTAAATGTAGACCTATAATTAGTGACCCAGAGGAAGTAGAATGTCATTTGAAGAGAATGAGTTTCATTGAAAATTATTGGGTTTAGACATATAATGGAGAAGAACTGTCGAGTAACGTACCAGAGACTACTAATACACATGCTTCAAGTAGTCAATCACATATGGAATATGGTCAATAATTTAATTTGATTGGTGAGATGGTTAGCGATGCTTTTAGGGTGAATGTGACCGATGAAGAACCTGAAGATTTTGATGAGGAAGGGTTGCCGAATGAGGAAGCGCAAAGATTTTATCAATTGTTGAATGAAATGAATACGATGTTATTTAAGGGGTCGTTAGACTCAAAATTATCAATGTGTATTAGATTATTGGCCACCAAGTCAAATTGGAATGTTTTTTATCAGTGTTTGGAATTCTTCACAAAAATGATGTTGGACGCGACTCCTACGAAAGACAACTTGCCTTTAAGTTTTTTTGATGCAAAGAGGTTGGTGTCGAAGTTGGGTTTAGAAGTAGGAAAGATTGATTTTTGCATTAGTGGTTGCATGTTATTTTATGACAATGAGTTTGGTACTAATGATGGAGTGTTGGACTAATGTAAGTTCTGTAAAAGTCCAAGATATCAAGTTTGCAGTAAAGCCATTAACCGTAAGCAAAACCATGTAGCAGTGAAGTCCATGTTTTATCTTTAGATAATACCAAAGTTAAAAAGAATGTTTGCTTCAACGCACAACGCAAGTCAAAAGACATGGCATCATACAAACAAAACAAGTTCATGCACTATACGACATCCATGTGATGGCGAGGCATAATGGCATCATACAAACAAAACCAGTTCATGCACTATGCAACATCCATGTGATGGCAAGGCATAGAAGCACTTTGATCAGATACATCCTAATTTTGATGCAGAACCTAGAAATGTCAGACTTAGATTATGTTCTGATCATTTTACACCATATGTCCAAGCGTCGGGAAGTGGATATTCTTATTGGCCGATTATTGTAACCCCTTACAAGCTCCCTCCTGAGATGTGCATGACAAAACTATACATGTTTTTGACTTGGCTCATTCCAGGACCGTCGAGTCCAAAAGTCAGAATTAATGTGTATTTAAAACCTTTAATTGATGATTTTAAGAGGTTGTGGATTGGAGAATAGACTTATGATATATCATGTAAACAAAACTTTACTTTTATAGCTGCCTTCATGTTGATTATTAGTGATTTTCCCACATATGGCATATTATTTGGTTGATGTACACATGGCAAAATGGGTTGTCCTCATTGCATGGAATACACCAAGGAATTTACGTTGGAAAAAGGGGGGTCGTGGTTTGACTCTCACCGCATATTCCTACCATAATATCATGTCTATCGAAGAAACAATAATGATTTTAAAAAAGACGAGCGAGTAACAAATTTTCCTCCCACTCGATTGTCAACAGGGGAAGTATGGAACCAAAGTTGTGAACTACCAAAATTCACAGATAATGGTAAAGCATGCAGAATTGAAGGATATGGGGTCACACATAATTGGACAAAAATAAGTATATTTTGGGACCTCCTATATTGGAAAGATAATTTGTTGCGACATAATCTTGATGTTATACATATCGAGAAATTTTTTTTGATAATGTATTTAACACAATGATGGATGTTCAAGGAAAAATAAAAGATAATGAGAAGGCAAGAAAAGACATGGAAATTTGGTTTAATCGAAAAAGAGTTGGAGTTGAAGCCTCAACAGAATGGAAAATTATTAAAACCCAAGGCTACTTACAGTCTAACTTCCCAAGAAGTTAAAATGGTTTGTCGATGATTAAATGAATTGAGAATTCTTGATTGTTATGCTTCCAACTTAGCAAGGTGTGTCGACGCAAACACTGGGAAATTGCATGGAATGAAAAGTCAAGATTGCCATGTTTTCATGGAACGAATGCTTCCAATTGCATTTAATTCACTACCCAAACATGTGCTTAATCCACTAACTGAAATTAATCAATCATTTAGATATATTTGTGCGTCGACTTTAAGAGTGGATGATGTAACGCCCCATTTTGTCCGATTTATTTAATAGAGTCGATTTAATTATTTTCGTTTTTATATTATTTTATTCTTGACTTTTATTTGACAATATATTATTTTTCATTGTTATTATGTTTTATCACGTTTTGGGAACGTTTGCGGGAAAATTGAGTGTAGGGGTATTTTGGTCTTTTGCTTGGTTAGATATTATTGTTTTTCATTTAAAATAGAAAGATAGAAAGAAAAAGAGAGAAAAAGAAGAGAAGAGAAAAGGAGAGTGAGAAGAAGAAAAAGAGGAAAACTTGGAGTGTAAGAAATCGATTCAACCGACACTTCAAAGCACGATTAATCGGGTAAGGGTGCGAAACTCGGTTATTCTATGCTTCTGTATGATTATGTATGTGTGTGTGTTTGAATGTTCTCTTGCCTTTCCTAGTTTTTCCATTTTAGGTTGAAATGAGAAAAATGAATCGAAATCGATGTTTTCACGGTCGGAAATCGATATAAACTGTGTTGAATGATCGTATTATATGTATGAACATTGTTGATATTTGTTTTGGTTGGTTGGAAATGTCTTGGGCTGAGAAAGATGAATTTTTGGGGTTTGGAACTATGTAAAACGAAGCAGAATTTTTCTGTTTCTGGTGTAGACCGCCGGACGATGCTTTGAGCGTCGGGCGACGCATGGGTTGCGCCGCTGCTCCGCCGGGCGATACCCAAGAGGCGCAGCTTGTCACGCTGCTGACTCTTTTAAGTTTTGGTTAGGGTTTTATGCCTCTGCTTCGTCGGGAGATGCAAAGGCGAAGGGAGCACCGCCGGGCGCTCCTGGGGATTTTTCAATACTTTTGTTTTCTTTGAAAATGCATAACTTTTGATCCGTACTTCGGATCAGGACGTTCCTAGTATCGTTGGGAAGCTAATGAGATGTTATTTCTTATAAAAATGGTTCGGAGATTGGTGGCTGATTTAATTATGTCGGGAATTTGAAAACGTGTCGTTTTGTCGACTTTTATCGTCGTAATTGTGTGCGATTGATGTGTTATCATGTGATATGCTTTTGATATATAACGTATAGCTTGTGTGATGTTATGTGATGTGAATGCATGTGATGTGAATGTTGTGATGATGGTTTGTGGCCTTAGGGCAAGTAAATGCATTGTGTTGTGTTTGATTGTATATGCATGATTATGGATGTTGAAATGGTTCACATAGTTGTATATGTGTATGCATTTGATTGTCATGAGTCCTTGTATACCAAGCATCATGATATACATTCTTGTGATGTCGTGTGCCCTAGTGGGTGTGAGCGACGAAACGATTCCCGAGGGAATCTGCTGTAACGATCGTGAGCCTTATACAAAGAGGACCGAAAGCGACGTTACAAACGATCGTGAGCCTTATACAAAGAGGACCTAAAGCAATCAGATCATGAGCCTTATACAAAGAGGACCTAAAGCGATCCATAAACGTCGTGAGACTTATACAAAGAGGACCTAAAGCAACGGGGAACATCGTTTGCCCGACGGGGAGTTACACTAAGTAATAAGCGATGATTCCAATAATTCCTGAGTGAATTAATGATGGGAATGATGGATGGAATGGTACCGCATTGCATTTGCATAGAGTCGTTGTGTCGGTCTCTTTGCATTTGCATAAATCATGAATGGATTGATTATGTGTGGAAAATCATGAATGGATTGATTATGTGTGGAAAATCATGAATGGATTGATTATGTGTGGAAAATTGTGAATTGATTGATTATGTGTTGAGCTCGTGATAGCATTAGTGAATTGATATGCATTTGTGATATATGTATTGGTTATGGATGATATGTTTTATGTATAGACATACGCCATGTTTTGTGGGGATGTTGCACATTACAATGATTGTATTACTTATTTATGATATGCTATATATGAATTATGAATTGTGTTATTTTGTGGTTGAATTATGGTATATGTTGTGGTGGGAATGTTGTTGTGTGCGTATTTCCTGTTAGTACATAATTGTATGCAACTATATTATAATCGTGTTTCTCACCCTTCTGCTGTGGTTTTTTGCTCTATGAGGCAATTGCAGATTAGTAGTCTTGGAGGCTTTTGTGAAGATTAGTTCTTCGTCTGTTTGTCAGTCTGTCTGCTCTGTTACGTAACACGGGAGTCGGGGAGCGTTGTTGTTATATATGTATACATTTGTTGGATCTATTTTGTATTAACTTTGTATGAATATTTTGACGTTATAAAAATAATTTATTTTGTAAAACAAGTCAGTTATGGATCTTTCCGCTTCATTCCATAATTGAACTTTCCTTTTGTTGGAAAATGTTTCCTTTTTAGGTTTATTCCATTTTGCGTTATGTATCAAATTTATGAGCAGGGATTATGTTTTTCTCAAATGTGGCATCCTTGTTTCTGTCTAAGAATAAAATTTTATTTACTCTGATTTATTTATGTATTATTTATTCGCGATGGGAATTGGGGTGTTACATTAGTGGTATCAGAGCATGTCGGTCCGTCCGGCCAAGTTGTTGAGTCAGTTGGTGTGACAGTTGAATACTCTCGATGTTGTTTGTTCCTTAGTACGTGATATGTGTGTGAAACACTGTCAGTGCTTTCTGGTTTTCTAATCCTTTGTCTGCAGGACTTAGAATGAGATAAGTGGGGGAGAAGCCGGTGCTTCTCCAAGTTGCTTTAGGTGTGGAGTGTTGGCTCAGTGTGTTGTAGATTTCAAGATTATAAGTGTTGTTTGGACAGTGTTGTTCCCGGTTCCGGAGGGAATGCGGAGGTAAGATTTATGTCAACTAAGGATTTATGCCTTAGGTAGTTTTGTGCACAAGATGCAAGAAATGTTATTATAGTTTGGTAAATACGGTTTATGCCCCATCATGATTGTCGGCTGTCTATTGACAAATTGAGGAACTGATCACCCTTAATCTCTTGTTGATAGTAAACGGAATTATGTTGGATGGAATAAGCGTGTCTTTCCGGCTTTGATAGTGTGTGCAATGAATTGTTGGAATTAAGAAAATGGTTACGGATTGTTTTGTTGAGTCGATGAAGATTCTAATATCGGAAGATGAGATGGATTAGAGGTTTTGGTATGTTGGTCCAGTTGGGAAGTCATTGAGAGAGAACGATTGGGTATCGTTAATGGTTGTTCTCAGAGAGTAGAGTGTGAACTCAAATTTGACGAAGGTGAGGATTTGAGGTTTGGATCTGCTAAGTAAGTAGAAGAACTTTTAGGAAGTGAAACTCAGATGTTTATCATGTTTGGGATGATAGTGTTCTGGAAATTGGCAGGAAGCCACAGGGATAAGCCGTCAGTTGTGCATGGTTTTCAGATGTATTTTTGGATGAAACATTAGAGTGTCGACTTGAAGAGGTCCAACATGGTTGGTAAGGAAAATGATGATAGCATGAGGTTGCGTATTAATTAGTGAGTAGTATGGAAACTTGCGGTCGTGTTCTGCATAGCTTGATTTTTGAATTGTGACGAATTGCGAACAATTTGAAGTTCCTTGATGGTATTACTTTTGTTATGGGTTGAGATCTCGTGTCAGCAGAAACCTTGAGTGAGTTGAAACCCTGTAAGAAGAATTGATATGGAATGTGGTAACCAGAGATTGTTAAGCTATTTTAGATAAATTGTTTCGAGCTCAGAATGAATTTTGAAGGTTGTATAGGTTATGGTTGTGGAGTATATGAATCGTATCTTCCATACTTGTTTGGATAAGTTTATAGTGATGTTTATTGGATGATATTCTGAGTTATTTTAAATCAAAGGATGAGTATGTAGTGTATTTGAGGATTGAGTTACAAGGGCTGAAAGAGAGGGAGCTTTCTACTAAAGTATCGAAGTGAGAATTTTGGTTGAAAAAGGTTAGTTTTCTTGGATATGTTATTTCAGATGAGAGTATGGTTATGGATCCATCGGAAATAGATGCAGTTCTACATTGAGAGATTCCAAAGTCGGTTAAGGAGATTAGAAACTTTTGGGCTTAGTTGGTTGTTACTGCAGGTTATGGAGGATTTTGGTAAGTTAGTACTTCAGTTATCTCAGTTGACTTGCAAAGGGTGAGTAGTTTGTTTTGGATGTTCGTTGTGAGTAAGTTTTGGTGAGCTGAAGTAGAGATTGACTACGGCTCCAATTTTGATTCCGCTTGATCCTAATAAACTGTTTATGGAATATTGTGATGTGTCTTTGATGAGTGTAGTTAGTATGCTGATGCGAAAGGGTAAAGTCATTTCTTATGCTTTACGACAATTGAGGATTCATAAAAGGGTCTATACTATTCAGGACTTGGAATTGGTTGCGGTGGTATTCTGTTGGAAAACTTGGAGGTATTATCTTTATGGTTCTAGGTTCGAAGTGTTTGGTAATCACGAGAATATTGAGTACCTGTTTGGTCGGAAGGAATATAGTATGAGACAGCGAGGATGGTTGGAAATTGTGATTAGTTATGATCTTGGCTCGAATTATCCTATTGGTAAAGTTAATGTCGTGCCTGATGAGTTAAGTTGAAAGTTTTTACATATGTCTGCTTTGATGGTTAAAGAGTGGGAACTTTTGGAGGAATTTAGAGATTTGAGTTTGGTGTGTGAATTGACATCTGATAGCGTGAGGCTTGGTATGTTAAAGGTCACTAATGATTTTCTGTTGACCGTTAGCGGGAAACAGAGGCTGGATGTGAAATTTTTTTATTTGATGATGGTTGGAGATAAAGGTGTGAATGGTGACTTTAAAGTGGATGGTAAGGGTGTTTTGAGATTCCGTGGTAGAATTTGTATTCCTGATGGTTCGGATTGAAAATGATGATTTTAGAGGAAGGACACCGGAGTAGTTTGAGTATACATCCGGGAGTTAATAAAATGTATCAAGATTTGAAGGGGATCTTTTGATGGTCAGAGGATTAGAATTATTTGAGCAGTCAGAGACTTGTGTCTGGTGTGTGAGATAACTCAGTGGAGTGTAAGGTTAGGTCTTTTAGAAATGAACTATGCTTTTTCTGGTGAATATTAAGGAGAGTCAGAAGTTGGATATGGAATTGGTAGATTTGATTGTTGCGAGTAAGTAGAGTGCGCATCAAAAGTGTGAGGTGGCACATTTCATATATGCATGTATGACTTGTAAGAGTTCATTGGTTGAACATTGGAACATGTAGGAATGATGAGACCATTGGACGTTTCAGAATGGAAGTGTTAGGTGAAAGGTTTAAATATTATTCATGGGCTACTATGTAGATGGATGTTTTGGTTGTATGTTCAATTGGGGAATCGTAGCATTGTTGTAATATTGTTGTGTGACAAGGATGTTGGTATTGTGGTTATGTAGAGGTTGTTGGAACGATGTTGGTATTGTGGTTATGTAGAGGTTGTTGGAACGATGTTGGGTCATGGGACTTTATATTCTTGTTTGTGTTGTTGCCTCGTTTCTGTCATGTTGGTTCGAGTGCGAATAGCTAATTCCTGGTGGGGAATTAGGGGAGTGTTACCTATGGCGAGGGTAACGATCTTGTTGTGTTTCGGTTCAAGAGTGAACCTGCGTGTTCGTAACTTGGGTATTCTTTGAGTTGTGAGTTGGTCGTCAAGTGCATTGTATGGGCTTTGCATCTTGTCGTTGTAGTTGTCGTTGTTGTCGTGTCGTTGTTGTAGTCGTTGTTAGCGAGGTGGTTTGTCAGTTTGTGTTATTCGTGGTGTGCCTTTTGTTGGCATGATAGTTTGTTAGTCGGATGCGAGAGTCGTATCCGGAGTTGTTCGTATCAATATATTTTCGAAGACGAAAATGTCTAAGTGGGGGAGAGTTGTAACACCCCATTTTGTCTGATTTATTTAATCGAGTCAATTTAATTATTTTTGTTTTTATATTATTTTATTCTTGACTTTTATTTGACAATATATTATTTTTCATCGTTATTATGATTTATCGCGTTTTGGGAACGTTTGCAGGAAAATTGAGTGTAGGGGTATTTTGGTCTTTTGCTTGGTTAGATATTATTGTTTTTCATTTAAAATAGAAAGATAGAAAGAAAAAGAGAGAAAAAGAAGAGAAGAGAAAAGGAGAGTGAGAAGAAGAAAAAGAGGAAAACTTGGAGTGTAAGAAATCGATTCAACCGATACTTCAAAGCACGATTAATCGGGTAAGGGTGCGAACCTCGGTTATTCTATGCTTGTGTATGATTATGTATGTGTGTGTTTGAATGTTCTCTTGCCTTTCCTAGTTTTTCCATTTTAGGTTGAAATGAGAAAAATGAATAGAAATCGATGTTTTCACGGTCGGAAATCGATATAAACTGTGTTGAATGATCGTATTATATGTATGAACATTGTTGATATTTGTTTTGGTTGGTTGGAAATGTCTTGGGTTGAGAAAGATGAATTTTTGGGGTTTGGAACTATGTAAAACGCAACAGAATTTTTCTATTTCTGGTGTAGACCGTCGGGCGATGCTTTGAGCACCGGGCGACGCATGGGTTGCGCCGCTGCTCCGCCGGGCGATACCCAAGAGGCGCAGCTTGTTACGCTGTTGAATCTTTTAAGTTTTAGTTGGGGTTTTACGCCGCTACTTCGCCGGGCGATGCAGAGGCGAAGGGAGCACCGCTGGGCAAAAATAGGTGCCGCCGGGCGCTCCTGGGGATTTTTCAATTCTTTTGTTTTCTTTGAAAATGCATAACTTTTGATCCATACTTCGGATCGAGACGTTCCTAGTATCGTTGGGAAGCTAATGAGATGTTTTTTCTTATAAAAATGGTTCAGAGATTGGTGGCCGATTTAATTGTGACGGGAATTTGAAAATGTATCATTTTGTCGACTTTTATCGTCGTAATTGTGTGCGATTGATGTGTTATCATGTGATGTGCTTTTGATATATAACGTATAGCTTATGTGCTGTTATGTGATGTGAATGCATGTGATGTGAGTGTTGTGATGATGGTTTGTGGCCTTAGGGCAAGTAAATGCATTGTGTTGTGTTTGGTTGTATATGCATGATTATGGATGTTGAAATGGTTCACATGGTTGTATATGTGTATGCATTTGATTGTCATGAGTCCTTGTATGCCAAGCATCATGATATGCATTCTTGTGATATCGTGTTCCCTAGTAGGTGTGAGCGACGAAACGATTCGAGGGAATCTGCTGTAACGGTCGTGAGCCTTATACAAAGAGGACCGAAAGCGACGTTACAGACGATCGTGAGCCTTATACAAAGAGGACCTAAAGCGATCAGATCGTGAGCCTTATACAAAGAGGACCTAAAGCGATCCATAAACGTTGTGAGCCTTATACAAAGAGGACCTAAAGCGACGGGGAACATCGTTTTCCCGACGGGGAGTTACACTAAGTAACAAGCGATGATTCCAATAATTCCTGAGTGAATTAATGATGGGAATGATGGATGGAACGGTACCGCATTGCATTTGCATAGAGTCGTTGTGTCGGTCTCTTTGCATTTGCATAAATTATGAATGGATTGATTATGTGTGGAAAATCATGAATGGATTGATTATGTGTGGAAAATCATGAATGGATTGATTATGTGTGGAAAATTGTGAATTGATTGATTATGTGTTGAGCTCGTGATAGCATTGGTGAATTGATATGCATTTGTGATAAATGTATTGGTTATGGATGATATGTTTTATGTATAGACATACGCCATGTTTTGTGGGGATGTTGCACATTGCAATGATTGTATTACTTATTTATGATATGATATATATGAATTATGAATTGTGTTGTTTTGTGGTTGAATTATGATATATGTTGTGGGGGGAATGTTGTTGTGTGCGTATTTCCTGTTAGTACATAATTGTATGCAACTATATTATAATCGTGTTTCTCACCCTTCTGCTGTGGTTTGTTGCTCTATGAGGCAATTGCAGATTAGTAGTCTTGGAGGCTTTTGTGAAGATTAGTTATGCGTCTGTTTGTCAGTCTGGCTGCTCTGATACGTAACACGGGAGTCGGGGAGCGTTGTTGTTATATATGTATACATTTGTTGGATCTATTTTGTATTAACTTTGTATGAATATTTTGACGCAATAAAAATAATTTATTTTGTAAAACAAGTCAGTTATGGATCTTTCCGCTTCATTCCATAATTGAACTTTCCTTTTGTTGGAAAACGTTTCCTTTTTAGGTTTATTGCATTTTGTGTTATGTATCAAATTTATGAGCAGGGATTATGTTTTTCTCAATTGTGGCATCCTTGTTTCTGTCTAAGAATAAAATTTTATTTACTTTCATTTATTTATGTATTATTTATTCGCGATGGGAATTGGGGTGTTACAGATGACATCATTAAGTTGGACCAAAATATTCCAGTCATTATTTGTAAGTTGGAACAAGTATTTCCTCATGTTTTTTCAACTCTATGAAACATCTACACGTGCATTTGGAATATGAAGCTCATCTTGGCGGCCCTTTCCAATATAGGTGGATGTATCCGTTTAAGATATTCATGGGTGATTCACAACGATCGGTGAAAAATTAAGCTAAAGTTGAAGGATCAATATGTGCACATTACTTGCATAAGGAAACATCACTTTTTTGCAATCATTATTTCAATCACTTGATGTTAACTTAAAGAATCATAAGGAATTCAGAAAATGTTAACGAAAGAAGTCAATTTACCTTATCATTCTTCGGTCTTACAGGTCATTCCTCTGGAAAGAAGAATGTGCATTAGCTAACCCAAAATTAAATGCAATCTGCACATGTTCATTTCTTGATTAACTACGTTGAAATTAAACCATATCTTTAGTAAGTATACCCCAACTACCTATTTATCTTTACAGTGTGAATATAAAATTTTTTACCTTCAAACTTATAGTGTGTTTCTTTATAGGTCATTTAACACCTCATATTTTCATAGCACCGGTGAACAAGAAACTATCGGTCACATTCGTGCTTATTTTTCAAAATGGTTCAAGGAGCAATTGTCATGCATTGTTGCACCGACTCAAGAAATACTCCATTTGAGAAATTTGTCCACCATATCATACCCCAATTTTGTCCACCCTTCATATGCTTTCGAGTGACTTTTATTTTGAATAAATGAGATAGCACAGTTGGTAAGAAGGTATGTGTAAGAGGTTTAATCATAAGGTTGCGGGTTCAAGTCCCATTGCATTATTTTTTGTATTTATTTTCCTTTTTTGTGTATTTTCATTAAAAAGGGTAAAAAGATCATTTTTTCATTATTTAATTATTATTTTCGTTTTTTATTTAGGAGTATTTTAAAAAAATAATTTTTTATTTTTAAATCTTTATTTTATGCATTAAATAAATAAATAAAAATCCAAAAAAAAAAAATTTCAAAATACATTCAAGATTCTTTCCAAAACAAACCTAGACATGTTCAAGACAAACTCATATCTTTCCAAACATACACAAACATGGTTTTCAAATCTCAAAAGATAGTATGACCAAGAATTGAAGAGAAATTATCAAGTTCTAAGACATGTCCCAAACTTGATCACACAAAAATGAAAAGTTGCTCAAACATGTTCAAAGCATTTCCAAAACATCCATAAACATGTCACTACAAGAAAGGAAAGTTCATCATCACACATGGATTTGAATTCATCACTTGTAGCCTATATAAAGAGGCAACATATCCACACATAGAGAGAAAATGGAGAGATTAAAAAAACAATAACACTTCTTTCATCATTTTTCCATTGAAAAAAAATACACACCATTCAACCTCTTTTCTCATTCACCACCTACAAACCACCATTATTGACAAATCCTCATCAAAACATCCACCACCATTGCGGCCATAACCGTCCACGACACATCTTTGACAACTTCCTCTCACCACCACGAGTTTGTCATCGACCAATGCCATCGTGAGTACCACCTTCTTCGACATAGTTTGCAGATCCGACCACCATCATCACATCTTTACCCTGCCCTCCCAAGCATAACGCAATCGAACTCCCCGTTGAGCATTGGCTGAAAAAGAGGTGGGCATAAGTACATTAGTTTTTCTTACATGTATTTCTTTAAGACTTTACACATTGAATTATTAATCTTAAGTGTATTTGTTTTTCTTTATGTATAGAATATTTCACACGTAAACTTTTCTCAAATTTTTTATTTATTATTTGATGCATTAGTACAACAAATATTAAAATACCAAAACAAAAACAAAAGTTTAAAAAATACAAAAATTAGACTTCATTGTAATTAATTATTTCAGTCGATCAATTTAATTTTGTTAAATTCTTTTCTTATTTTATTTATTCAGCTTAGGTTAATTATTATTTTTTTATTATTAATATAAAATAAAAATACAAAAATTTTTTCTTGTGTTTTTTAAGGATATTTAATTAATCGCCAAAAAACAATAAAAATTCAAAATACCAAAAAATATTTAATTCCTCTAATTAATAAAAATAATTAATTTGTATATAACTTAGTTCTTTTTCGATTTAATTTAACAATATTGCCCACTTGTAAATATTTCTCAATACATGTACCTAAATCACTAACTAAAAAAATAAAAAAAAGACTAAAACATATTTCTTTTCACACTTAAAATCCAACATGGTTGCGATGAACATACCCTATCCTTTTCCCTATGGGTTTTCTCGATATTTTCCCTTTCCCTTCACGGGAATAAATAAAGTTCGGTGGCGACTCTCATAAGTCCATCTGTGATTGTGCAAACCCTAGCTTTGCGCATCACGAAGATCATATTTTTTGAGGTACGACAGATGGCAACTCTGCTGGGGACCGGTTCACCCCTAAGCAAATCAGGCATAGTCTAGGTTTTCTTCACATGTTTGAGTGTCTATTTATCTTATCTGCTTGCTTAATTTCTTTACTGTTTTCCATATTATGTATATATTTTTGGTTTTTGGCATTGTGGATGAACTTTGATTACAAACCTTGTGGAAAAGGCTCTATACCCGAGTCTAGAGTGAAAACATAATATAGGAGAGGTTGAGTAGTATGGGGCACCGAGGAGTCCTCCTCATGTAGTTCGATATAAGAACCTCGCTTAGAGTAGATTCTGTTGAACCCTAATTTTTACCCCTAAGATTTCGCACATTTCATTTACATCTCATACCACAAACAAGATCACAATCTTTGTTTCTCCTGAGCATCTGTATATTATTCTTACCTGCTTTATACTTGACTGTGTTTACTAACCTCTAACCAAAATACCAAAAATATGTTGTAGTTTGCCTGCTCTTCTCTCTCCGTGCTTCCAGGGTTTTACAGGTTTATCAAAGACAATGAAGCAATTTCAAGTCAAATGTGGTTGTTTGTTCAACTATGATCTAGTTCAATGGATGTTTGACCTAATCTTGGTCAAACTATCAAGCAATTGCTTCAAGTGCAAGCTATTTGTGCTAGTGGTTATTTTCTCAAGCAGTGATTGTCAAGTTGTTGTGTGGTGATATCCATCACATCCATCAAGTTCACCAGTCCAAATTGGGTTCATCTGTGGATATATTTTCCCAGATGATTGATTTTAAAAGTGATTCAGAATTTATTATCAGAGATTCAGAGGATGATAGTTTCAGATGGCTGTTGTTCATTTGTGGTTTATTCAGTGGTTCAGGGATTGACTTCGGTCATTTTATCAGAGGCTTGTGGAAACAAATTCAAGTTGGATTTGGTTTAAAAATCGAGGTTTCATGGCCGTGTTGTTGGAAAATATTGGTGAAGTCGCATATCCATTCACTAAACCATTTTTCTTATCCAATTTTATCCATTTCTCCATTTAAACCATTTCTATTTTCCATTTTCTAAATCCATTTTCTTTTCTTTTATTCATTTTTAAATCCATTATCTATTTCATATCCACATTTTAGTAACCAAATATCCATTTCTTAATTTCCAATTTCTAAAACCCAAACCATTTTTACTATCAAAACCATTTTTTAACTATTCATTTCTCTAACCAATTTTCCAATTTTCATTTCATATCCATTTAAATTCTTAATATCCATTTTCCCCCCAATATCCAATATTCATTTTAATAACCATTCATTAACATTTTTTTTACAAAATCAATTCTAAAAATACCAAAGTCCATTGTCACAAATTTTCAAAGCCCATGAACAAAATCAATACACAACCAACACCAAGTCCATCCAACACACATTATGGCCCACCTTCTTTTTCAAAATAATCTCAGTCGTACATGCTACTCTCCAAGAACTACTCCAACGCAAATCCATGAGTCGTCACCATCTACATCAAGTAACAATAAAATAAGTCGTCAACTGATGCTTCCAAGCCTTTAAGTCTCACATGTCCAGCCGCAGCGCAATAACACACAAGCTGCAAAAATAAAGTTCCAAAAATGACATCAGTCTCAAAAGTAAAACGTAGCTACAGCAGAATGAGAACGCGTTTACGCATCAAAATGGCAGCAGAGCATCAAGCAAACGTTGCACATCAAAACACTCCAAAGAGCAAAAATCATCACGCAGTGAACACGCACAATACATGAAACGATTCAAAACGACAGCAAAAATAAGCCAAACGGCAGCAGCAGTTGTTCAACAAACTTCATTTCAAATTGAAATTCAGTCTCACCTCAACTCTATAAATTGGACTCACCTCTTCATAATTCTCCAAGCTTTGAAAGCCAAGAACATACTGCAAACCAAATACCCAAAGCTTCAATCAATTCCTTTCCCCTTCATCAATTCACCTTCAACGTTTCAACCATATTCCATCCCTTTCATCTTTAAAGCACCATCAAACCTGCAAGTTCAAACAAAGCTCGCAAGGTTCACAAATCGCAACGAAAAAAATAATTCAGAATCTCAGATCCGTTTTCGTGTAGAAGAAGAGGAGAAGAAGATTGGAAGTGTTATTTACCTGCAATTGAAGGTAATCTGAGCTTTTCGACGTAGATTTTGCGGTTACGGTTTGGTTTATCTAAGAGCAGTAACGTCAAATTAAGAGAATAATCCGAATCTACGTGAGATTTTGATCAATACCGCTCCAAAATTCAAGCAAAGCAGCGCCGACGTGCTCTTTCCCTTCTCTGATGAACAGTACTATCGGTGTTGGAATTGTAGAGAAGAAGAAGATGTCGTTTCCCTCTTTTATTCTTCTGATTTTTTTTTATATTTTGACCTTTTCTTTTATTTTTAAAGAAATATTGCTTCTATCTTGGGCATTGGCCCGTGTGATTTACTATCACCACCATCCACCATTTCTCAAACCTCCCTTTCATTTCCTGTTTAAAAAAAAATCATTTGAAATCACTTTTATTCTTGACTTTATTATTTGAATTCTACTTTGGATTCTTTGTTATTGGTAGTGTGGATCATAACATGTTAGATCCACTTTTCTTCATCTCTTTTCTTTTTGATCGATGAAAGTCTAATGGATCTTGGAATTCCTTTGTTGAATTTTGATCAAGACTAGATCGTTACCTTCTTTTTTTTTCGTGTGGTATTACTTTCGGATGACGATCTATATATCGTTCATCTAGCATGCATTAGCACAAAGATCTATTGACCGGCCTCATTGTAGGGTAATTACTCCGTAAATTACTCGGCGATTGCTTAACATAGTGCAACATATGTCCCGTATCGGAAAACGATCAAAGATTGTTGATTATTTGTCTTTTGGTTCAACACGTATGAGACTTGTTGTTAGGAGGGTTTGGTCTTATCAATCCTCTAATGAGTTCTTATTAACCTTGACCTAAGTGCAATTATTCAATTATTATTGATCATTTACTCTAATAACTAATCACTAACTTACTAACAATACTATTGTACTAATCTTGTTTATGTTTCCTTCTCGCTCCCTATCTCTCTTTTACTTTTATGCTCCATTATTATCATTTCATATCATGTTTATGCTTCCGCAATTTTTCCTTTGTCCGTTGGACACATGTTTATGCTTATGCCTTTTTCTCTTTGTCCACTTGGACCAAAAACATTAATAAAGGCCAAAACCTCTAAAAAAACTTGTGCGTCTAATCTTGGACTATGGTCACTATCCTTTGCAATGGACATGGAATTTTACACCTAGACCTTGGACATCCAATGCAATTCTTGGAACCTTGGACTTAGAACTAGGACCTTTTCCCTTTGCTTTGGAATTATGGTTCAAAGACTTTGGAGCTTACTTGTGTGGTTAGGCTATTCTTATCCTTAGCTTTTACTTTATGCTTTAGGATAGTCACTTCTTCTCCACCCATTCTTTAATTTTCAAAATCTCCTCTCTTTTTTTCAAAATTTTCTTGATTTCAAACTGTCGCACCTCGAAAAAAATCTTAAATCGAAGACACGACCCTTGCGCGAAAGGCGCGGAAAACGGTTCGACAGAGTCACCACCGAACTTTATTTATCCCAAAAGAGGGAATGGAAAATATCGAGAAAACCTTTAAGGAGGGATAAGAACATGGTCTTCGCAACCACATTCTGGGTTCGGGAGTCGGTTACGTGAGGGGAAGGTACGCGCACCCCCTCACGTCCGTTGTACTCAACGGGAACCTCTTGATTCTAATCGCGATACTCGTTAGCTAAGTTTGTCTATTTTCTTCTCTAAAATAAATGCGGAAAGGTAAAGATAAGAGGAAAAGATACTAAAGGGGAAATGGGTGGTCTAAGGATAGGGTGCTCGGCAAGATCATCGCGACCTCGGGCCTACGTATGCTCATTCGGACGAGAATGAGGAATCAGAGCAATCCTAGTTCGACTACAGGAAGGGATAGAGGGAAGACGGAAGATGGAGGGAAGGTAGACGCAAACGGGGGAAAAAGAAAAAGTGTGCTCGCCAAGATCATCGCAATCTTGTGCCTACGTATCTTTACTCGGACGAGAATAAAGAATCAGAGCAGTCGTAGTTCATGGTACGCCCACGAAACAAGGGAGTTGGTTGATTTTAACGAGAGGCGTCAATTGCTTACACACGAGTAAGATAACTCGCACCTAAACAATCGAAGGAAGATCAAAGACTTGAACCCCCATTTTTCACCTTGAAGAGTTTCAATAGTTATTAATCGTTTTGAGGTTTATTGTGAAAATCCGCTTGATGTTGGATCAAGGGTTTATTGTATGTGCTTGGTTGATTTGAAAAGGGTTCAATTTGTTAAAAGAAGAGGCGTCAATTGCTCACACACGAGTAAGAAAACTCGCACCCAAACAATTGAAGGAAGATCAAAGACTTGAACCCCCATTTTTCACCTTAAAGAGTTACGATAATCATTAATTGTTTTTGGAGTTTGATTATGAAAATCTGCTTGACGTTGGATCAAGGGTTTATTGTATGAAAAGAGTTTGGTTTGAAAAATGATTTGGTTATAGGTTGATTTGAAAATGGGCTCGACGACGAATCGAGGGTTTTGGTTGAAAAAGGTTTGGTTTTGTAAATGGCTCGACGACGAATCGAAGGTTTGGTTGAAAACGGGTTGTTTGAAAAATGTCTCGACGACGAATCGGGGTTTTGGTTTGAAAATGGGTTGCCTATGCTAGTCCCTAGGGGTGCTCCTAGTAAACAAACCACAATCAAAACAATATTAAGTGCGTACATCGGAATGGGGGAGGGATACATGTAAATTACAAGTGTTGACAGAAATAAATGGTCTCATTGTAAGGTAGCCCAAGAGGAAGCCGTGTGTGTGCAAAGTGTCCTAAACTAAGCCTTGAATGCGCGTCGAGCAAATGATCATAACCACAGTCCGTTCATGTTCATTTTTTATGGTTGCGATATTTTTAGTGTTTTTTCGATTAAGGTGTGAACAAATGAAAAAATGGTTAGATAAATAAATATGAGTATGGATAATATGAATAATAAGATATTATAATATGAACAATAGTATAAGAGATAATAGGACAAGAGTCAAGATAATATTGACATAAAATTAAAGTTGGTCTCGTCTTAATCGGACTATAATCGATAAATCGATAGTCGGCGACTTTTGACTTTCATCGACCAAAGATGAAAATAAAAGAAATATAAAGTGACAAATAAGAAATTAAATAAAAAATATGGGTACAAAGCATAAAGGTCTCACCTTTATCGAGATTTAATCGAGAAATTGATAAATCGATCGATATTTAGTTTTCATCGACCCAAAATAAATGAATAAAAATAATAAAATAAATAAAATCAAAAAGGTGAATACAAAGTGTAAAGGTCTCACCTTTATCGAGATTTAATCGAGAATTCGATAAATCAATCGATATATGGTTTTCATTGACCCACAAAATGAATAAAAAATAGTGAATAAATTGAAATAAAAATAAATAAAAAGGTAGGCCTCATACATATCAAAATTCCATTGGTTTGAACAAACCAATTAAATCATGAATATTATTAGATCATTGGCCCAAAAAAGAGAATCGAAATGGAAATGAAATAAAAAAGAGATAAATAATGGTCTCATCTTAATAACCATTTTTATCAATAACCGACAAATGATGATGTTAGATTTTCATTAACCAATAATAAAATAAATCAAGATGAAGATTAAATAAAATACCAAACAAAAATTGAATAGAATAAAAGAAAAGCAAACAAAAAAGAAGTGGAAAATTTCCAAAGAAAAAAAAAAGACGGACGGGGCGAACCGTGTAATGAATCAAGCTGTTGGACTTGGAAGCCCATCATCCAAACTGTGCAGAAACAAAACAAGGGTGGTGTGAATATGAATGGGGTGTTCACGGGCCTTGAGCCCATCAAGCTCAACAACATTTTTTTTTCTCTTTTTTTTTTTTTTAAAACAACTGAAGGCATTGAATGATATAGTCACGGCCAAAACTAAAGGATACAGACTAAACAAGTTCCATCGTTTTCTATTAGGAAGTGAAAAAAAGAGAAGAAAACAGGGTACGACAAATGCGAAAGTCGTTAACAATGAGCGCCGACCGGAAGAACCATCATCTTCGCTCCCAAAAGAATCATCAGCAAAGAAACGAATCACCACCAACCTTTTTTTCATTCGATTCGTCCGTCTAGCTCCCTCCTTCGATCTATTATGATTTAGGTTCGTTTAATTTTAGCTTTCAATCTCCATCTCCTCTTCTTCTACTCCATTCTTTCCGGTTTACGATTCATGAAAGTAGTTGAAGTTGGGGTTTCTGCTTCTCTTCATCGCCTTGCTTTTTCTAGATCTGGGTTGGCTTTGAGTGTGTTGAATCTCTCTTCCTCTCGATTTTCTTGTTGTGGTTTGAGGGTTGTTTAGGTTGTTGGTAGGGTTGAAGGTTGGAGATTTGTGGTTGTTGATTTGTGAAGTATTTGTATGGATGTTGGTGGTTGCGGTGAGGTTTTGAATGATTTGGGAACGAAGATGACGGTTCTTCCGGTCGGTGCTCATTGTTCACGACTTTCGCATTTGCCGTACCTTGTTTTCTTCTCTTTTTTTCGCTTCCTAATAGAAAACGATGGAACTTGTTTAGTCTGTATCCGTTAGTTTTGACCGTGACTATATGATTCAAAGCCTTCAGTTGTTTTTAAAAAAAAAGAAAGAGAAAAAAAAAACATTGTTGAGCTTGATGGGCTCAAGGCCCGTGAACACCCCATTCATATTCACACCGCCCTTGTTTTGTTTCTGCACAGTTTGGATGATGGGCTTCCAAGTCCAACAGCATGATTCATTACACAGTTCGCCCCGTCCGTCTTTTTTTTTTCTTTGGAAATTTTCCACTTCTTTTTTGTTTGCTTTTCTTTTATTCTATTCAATTTTTGTTTGGTATTTTATTTAATCTTCATCTTGATTTATTTTATTATTGGTTAATGAAAATCTAGCATCATCATTTGTCGGTTATTGATAAAAATGGTTATTAAGATGAGACCATTATTTATCTCTTTTTTATTTCATTTCCATTTCGATTCTCTTTTTTGGGCCAATGATCTAATAATATTCATGATTTAATTGGTTTGTTCAAACCAATGGAATTTTGATATGTATGAGGCCTACCTTTTTATTTATTTTTATTTCAATTTATTCACTATTTTTTATTCATTTTGTGGGTCAATGAAAACCATATATCGATCGATTTATCGAATTCTCGATTAAATCTCGATAAAGGTGAGACCTTTACACTTTGTATTCACCTTCTTTATTTTATTTATTTTATTATTTTTATTCATTTATTTTGGGTCGATGAAAACTAAATATCGATCGATTTATCAATTTCTCGATTAAATCTCGATAAAGGTGAGACCTTTATGCTTTGTACTCATATTTTCGATTTAATTTCTTATTTGTCACTTTATATTTCTTTTATTTTCATCTTTGGTCGATGAAAGTCAAAAGTCACCGATTATCGATTTATCGATTAAAGTCCGATTAAGACGAGACCAACTTTAATTTTATGTCAATATTATCTTGCTCTTGTCCTATTATCTCTTATACTATTGTTCATATTATAATATCTTATTATTCATATTATCCATACTCATATTTATTTATCTAACCATTTTTTCATTTGTTCACACCTTAATTGAAAAAACACTAAAAATATCGCAACCATAAAAAATGAACATGAACGGACTGTGGTTATGATCATTTGCTCGACGCGCATTCAAGGCTTAGTTTAGGACACTTTGCACACACACGGCTTCCTCTTGAGCTACCTTACAATGAGACCATTTATTTCTATCAACACTTGTAATTTACATGTATCCCTCCCCCATTCCGATGTACGCACTTAATATTGTTTTGATTATGGTTTGTTTACTAGGAGCACCCCTAGGGACTAGCATAGGCAACCCATTTTCAAACCAAAACCTCGATTCGTCGTCGAGACATTTTTCAAACAACCCGTTTTCAACCAAACCCTTGATTCGTCGTCGAGCCATTTTCAAAACCAAACCTTTTTCAACCAAAACCCTCGATTCATCGTCGAGCCCATTTTCAAATCAACCTCTAACCAAATCCTTTTTCAAACCAAACTCTTTTCATACAATAAACCCTTGATCCAACGTCAAGCGGATTTTCATAATCAAACTCCAAAAACAATTAATGATTATCGTAACTCTTTAAGGTGAAAAATGGGGGTTCAAGTCTTTGATCTTCCTTCGATTGTTTGGGTGCGAGTTCTCTTACTCGTGTGTGAGCAATTGACGCCTCTTCTTTTAACAAATCGAACCCTTTTCAAATTAACCAAGCGCATACAATAAACCCTTGATCCAACATCAAGCGGATTTTCACAATAAACCTCAAAACGATTAATAACTATTGAAACTCTTCAAGGTGAAAAATGGGGGTTCAAGTCTTTGATCTTCCTTCGATTGTTTAGGTGCGAGTTATCTTACTCGTGTGTAAGCAATTGACGCCTCTCTTTAAAATCAACCAACTCCCTTGTTTCGTGGGCGTACCATGAACTACGATTGCTCAGATTCTTTATTCTCGTCCGAGTAAAGATACGTAAACACAAGATTGCGATGATCTTGGCGAGCACACTTTTTCTTTTTCCCCCGTTTACGTCTACCTTCCCTCCATCTTCCATCTTCCCTCTATCCCTTCCCGTAGTCAAACTACGATTGCTCTGATTCCTCATTCTCGTTCGAATGAGCATACGTAGGCCCGAGGTCGCGATGATCTTGCCGAGCACCCTATCCTTAGACCACCCATTTCCCCTTTAGTATCTTTTCCTCTTATCTTTACCTTTCCACATTTATTTTAGAGAAGAAAATAGACAAACTTAGCTAACGAGTATCGCGATTCGAATCAAGAGGTTCCCGTTGAGTACAACGGACGTGAGGGGGTGCGCGTACCTTCCCCTCATGTAACCGACTCCCGAACCCAGAATGTGGTTGCGACGACCATGTTCTTATCCCTCCTTAAAGGTTTTCTCGATATTTTCCTTTCCCTCTTTTGGGATAAATAAAGTTCGGTGGCGACTCTGTTGAACCGTTTTCCGCGCCTTTCGCGCGAGGGTCGTCTCTTCGATTTAAGATTTTTTTCGAGGTGCGACAGATGGCGACTCTGCTGGGGAAGTATGATTGGTTTTTGTATGCATATGATGAAAATGATGCTTATGATGCGTATGATGCATATGATCGGTGATTAGATATGTTCGGAGAGGTGCCAACATGGTGGACTTTTGGTAGTTGCCAATGAGGATTGGACTTTTGGGCGGTGGGAGGGATTTGATTTCCTCGACACTCAGTTTATTGAAGACGCCACGATTAATGCAGAAGAAGATGCTCTTGAAGCCCTGAGTTTGATGACTTGTTGATGAATTGTGGGTTCACTTCTGAGAGATCCACAACTCTGCTTGATGGCCAGGGTTGCTTGCTGCAATGGGTCTTACCCCAATCTAAGCATAGTAATGGTCTGCCCCTGATTAACCAGTTCTGAAGCGATTTGATCTTTGGATGTTGAGCCTTGATGGGCTTTGAGATGACTTGCCCCTGATTGAGCCATTGAAGGGTTTGCCCCAGCCTGAGGGTTTTGAGGGAGTCTTGCTTCGGGTCGGCACCACTGAAAGTTCAAGTTCCTCTTTGACTGCCCCTTGTTGGGATTGCCTAGATGTCTAGCACTAATTTGCAGTTAAAATTGTTCATTCATAAATGGTAATCTTAATGCAATACTCATGCAAGTTTTGAAAAAGAGTCATTTATTTGAGTGTCGTGATAGTGAGACGAATGGACCGTTAGCCCAAACGTGTGTTGAATTTGATGGTGTGAAAGATATAGCAAGGAGAGTGACACCAATGCTGAAGATTAGCAAATATGGGGAGTTAGTTTACGCAACCTTGCGATAGTATGCTTTCAGAATAAACTTCGCCTCAATTAGGTCTTTCGAGGGTTGTAACGTGGTCTGGTTCACGGTTGTGAAACAAAGGATATTAGGCTCAAAGTATGATTTGTACCCACCCCTTCTTCGTGATGATCTCCAGACCTACGTTCAGTTAATTTTGCACATGTTTGTCTTTCAAAAAAGGTTAACGGTGTAAGAGTGATGGCTCAAGGTTTGCTCGGACTGGCAGTCACCTTATTTTGTTTTGATGGGTGTCAGTGCCCCTTGATTTGGACATGGTGGTCACTGAATCTTATTTTGTTTTTGTTGAGGATTCGAGGGCCTCTTTTGTTTTTGTTTTTGATCCCTATATTTTGCATGGACTGATTTTGCTTTTCAAGTCCATCGGGATTGCCTTGATTTTGCCTAAGTCTCTTTTTGAGGTGCTCGACTTAGCAGGCTTTTAACTTTTTCTTTGGAATTTTGTTTTGATTTTTATTTTTCGCTTACGATCTTTATTTCGATTTTTAGGGCCAATGATATCAAAAACATCTTGATATTGGGTGATTCTTTAAAATCGGTACCAAATCTTGATTTATATGAGGCCTACTTTTATTTTCTTTTATTTTTCTTTCAACTTTTTGGTCAATGAAAACCATACATCAACGATTTATCGATTTCTCGATTAAATTTTGATAAAGGTGAGACCTTTATTCGTTTTCCTATTTATTTCGATTTTATTTCATTTTTTTTCATTTTTATTCATTTTGGGTCCATGAAAACTAAATATCGATTGATTTATCGATTTCTCGATTAAATCTCGATAAAGGCGAGACCTTTATTCTTTGTATTCATATTTTCGATTTAATTTCTTAATTGTCACTTTATATTTCTTTTATTTTTACTTTGGTCAATGAAAGTCAAAAATCGTTGATTATCGATTTCTCGATTAAATTCCGATTAAGACGAGACCAACTTTATTTTATGTCAATATTATATCTTGTCATACTATCTTGATTATACTATTGTTCATCTTATCTTATTATCATTGTTCATATCATATTCATATTTATCTAACCATTTTTTATTTGTTCATATCTTAATCAAAAAACACTAACAATTATCGAAACCCTAAAAACAATTTATTGATGGACTGTTGATTATGATCATTCACTTGCTCGACGCTTGCTCAAGGCTTAGTTTAGAACACCTTCGCACACACACGGATTTCTCTTGGGCTACCTTACAACGAGACCCCTTTATTTCATGTCAACACTTGTATTTTACATGTACCCCTCTCTCATTCCGATGTACGCATTTATTGTTGCTTTGATTGTGGTTTGCTTACTAGGAGCACCCCTAGGGACTAGCATAGGCAACCCATTTTCAAACTAATTCTCGATTCGTCGTCGAGCCATTTTTCAAACAAGCCTCTTTTCAACCAAACCCTCGATTCGTCGTCGAGCCCATTTTCAAATTAACCTCTAACCAAATCCTTTTTCAAACCAAACTCTTTTCATACAATTAACCCTTGATCCAACGTCAAGCGAATTTTCATAATCAAACTTCAAAAACAACTAAAAACTATCGTAACTCTTTTAAGGTGAAAAATGGGGGTTCAAGTTTTTGATCTCCCTTCGATTGTTTGGGTGCGAGTTCTCTTACTCGTGTGTGAGCAATTGACGCCTCTAAAACACATCCAACTCGACAACCGTCCGTCCAACCATCCAAAACACTTTTCAAACCATCAAACCTTTTCAAACTCAACCACCTTAGATGAAAAAGAGAGAGAGCCAAATATTTGACTCACTCTCCCGATTACTTGGGCCCGAGGAATCTTTCTTAAGTTCAAGTAATCGTCATCTAAATTAACCCAACTCTCCCTTGTTTCGTGGGCGTACCACGAACTACGACTTCTCTGATTCTTTATTCTCGTCCGAGTAAAGATACGTAGGCACAAGATTGCGATGATCTTGGCGAGCACACTTTTTCATTTTCCCCCGTTTGCGTCTACCTTCCCTCCATCTTCCGTCTTCCCTCTATCCCTTCCCGTAGTCGAACTACGATTGCTCTGATTCCCCATTCTCGTCCGAATGAGCATACGTAGGCCCGAGGTCGCGATGATCTTGTCGAGCACCCTATCCTTAGACCACCCATTTCCCCTTTAGTATCTTTTCCTCTTATCTTTACCTTTCCGCATTTATTTTAGAGAAGAAAATAGACAAACTTAGCTAACGAGTATCGCGATTCGAGTCAAGAGGTTCCCGTTGAGTACAACGGACATGAGGGGGTGCGCGTACCTTCCCCTCACGTAACCGACTCCCGAACCCAGAATGTGGTTGTGACGACCATGTTCTTATCCCTCCTTAAAGGTTTTCTCGATATTTTCCTTTCCCTCTTTTGGGGTAAATAAAGTTTGGTGGCGACTCTGTCGAACCGTTTTCCGCATCTTTCGCGCGAGGGTCGTGTCTTCGATTTAACATTTTTTTCGAGGTGCGACACAAACTATCACCTCTTTCATAATCAAACCTTGACTTTGTCAAGTGATTTTACTCTTTCCTTTTCATTTCTTAACAAATTCTAAACTACATAAGCATATTGACACCTTTTTCAAAATACCTTAAAAAACACCAAACTCATCAAACTCTTTTGTGCCCTCGTGCACTTTTCCTTTTAAACTTTTTCATAAGTTTAGACATGATTCATTTCTTTAAGCGAAATTATTTGCTTGGAAATGACGACTTGTCTTTACATTTTAAAATCAACCAAAACAAACAAATTTCATTCTTTGTACCACGAACTACGAGGTTTTGATCCTATATTGCACATCATGGGTACGTAGGCATGAGACGACAAGTCTCTCCAAACACAAAAATCCTTAAAAATAATTTCTCTTCTCATCGCCTCAATCTCTTTTCTAACAAACCTTTTTCAGACCAAAAGCGTAAATATATCAAAGGGTTCCTATAGAGTACTATAGACGTTTTGGGTGCTAACACCTTCCCTTAACGTAACCAACCCCCTTACCCAGTATCTGTTCACTTGATCTTGTTGTAGAGCTTGTGTAGGTTTTGTTCGCTCTTTTTCCTTTCCTTTTTGGATAAAATAAAAGTGTGGTGGCGACTCTTGCTTTTCGAGTTAAGTTAATTAATAGCTTACACTCACGATTTTGCCGCTACAGAAAAGTGACGACTCTGCTGGGGACTCTGGTTCTTAGTGGGTTCGGCCTACTTTGTTTTATTTACGCTTTATCTGATTGATTTGACTGTTATTGGTTGTTCTGCTTGGTGATCTTGTGTGGTGAGCTAAGCCCAATACACAGGCTTGAGTATACACCTAAGACTAGGGTAGAAAGTAGTGGGACCTACGCGCCATCTTGGTACATTTGGTGTTCATGAAATTCACATCTAGACGAGGTTTTCTTGGGAGATATTCTGATGTGCGCGTCTTGCGCATTTCGGGGTGTTGATCTAGAGAGCTGTCGACTCTGGTGACCATTCCCGAGGACTCAATTGAGGCACTCCTCCCAAGAGGCAATAATGGCAGACCAGAAATGGCAAACTCGTTACGCTTCTTAATCTGAGGACCCGAAGCTGAGGACTTTAGAACCCTTTAACCCATCTTGGCCTTATTAGGACGTGGTGCGGTGGCTATTCAGGTGCAAACTTGAATCAGTTGTTACGCGATACCACACTCATACGAGACTCTCTTGAGAATATTATTGACTACCAAGCAATTGGGAAATCGATAATATCCGAAAGATGGGTTGTAGACTCTGGGAACTTCTTTAGAACCTTGTTCGGCAGGTGCTATACCCTTAGTACATACCTTTGGGGATTGGTTCTTACCTTTGACTCCATGCTTGTGACTCGAACCTTTGAACCCGTGTGCTTTGAGTGATCTTGTTTGTGGTTGTTGCATCCATGCACTCTTGCATCCATGAGCATATATCTGCATTCTTCCAAGTTGTCCAGAAACTCATGTCAATTGTCTCCTTCTTCAGTTATCTGTTCACCGTCAAGCTGTTTCCTCAACACAACTACGGAACTAGAGCTGCTGTCAGATTGAGAATGGAAAACCAAGAACAACACAATGCCGAAGTCAGAATGGAAATTGATGAGTTGAAGGCCAACATGACTAAACTCACAGAAATGATGCAAGTTCTGATTGCTAGAGGTAAACCACCTCAGAGGACTGTGATCTCTGAAATCTTACCTGCTGCTGTTGACCCTCCACTGACTCAGCAACTAGCTTCTACTTGGCCAGAATTTGGGTTACCTCCGAATTACTCTCCACCCTTTGCAACTACTCCTGTGTTTGTCCCATCTGTACTGCCAGTATCTTCAGCTTCATTGTTCACTGAACCTCATCCTGTTATGCATTCTGTTGCTCAAGTTATTCCTAAGAGTCCTCCTTTCGTGTACCATGCGCTGGTCCACAATCTGAAAGTCTGGGAGAACTGGATACATTGAAGAAGTCAGAGAGCAATGGCAAACTCTAGACAAAAGGATAAGAGCCGTGGAAGGAAGTGATGTCTTTAGTGCTGCCGTAATGGACATGTGCTTGGTTTCAGATTTGGTTATGCCTGCAAAATTCAAAACTCCTGATTTTGAGAAATACAAGGGGCACACTTGTCCCAAAAGCCACTTGGTGATGTACTGCTGCAAGATGGCTGCTCATGCTAAAAATGACAAATTGCTCATTCACTGTTTCGAAGACAGCTTGAGTAGGGCTTCAATGAAATGGTATATGGGACTTGAGAAGAACCGTATCCAAAGCTGGAAAGACTTGGCTAATGCTTTCTTAAAGCAATATAAGTACAATCTGGACATGGCACCTGATTGTCGTCAATTGCAGAATATGTCTCAGAAAGAAAAAGAATCCTTTAAGGAGTACGCTCAGCGCTGGAGAGAGCTAGCTGCTCAAGTGGAGCCACCTTTGGCTGAAAAAGAATTGACTGGATTGTTCATGGACACTCTTCAGCCACTCTTTTGGGAAAAGATGGTAGGCAGTGTATCATCTGGTTTTGCTAACCTAGTCACTATTGGAGAAATACTAGAAGAGGGTATCAAGAAAGGAAAGATTACCAATGCTGAAGCCTTTAGTGGTGCTAAAAAGTATGCTGGGAATTTTCAAAAGAAAAGGATGGCGATACCCATGCTGTTTCAGTTAAAGGTAAACCTCGTCGTGGACAACAACAATATGTAGCTGCAGTTGCTCCTGTTGTCAATGCTCAAACAGTTCAAGCTCCTTGTCAGGCTATTAGACAAAATCAGAATCGCAATAGGGTTAACTTTGATCCTATCCCGATGTCATACACTGAACTGTATCCATGTATTGTAAAGAAATGTTTGATTACAACGAGGGATCTACCTCCTCCTCCAAATCTTCTTCCAGCCGGCTATAGGGTTGATCTTCACTGTGAGTTCCATCGAGGTGGGGCAGGCCATAACTTGGAAGGTTGCTATGCATTGAAAGCTAGAGTACAAGAATTGGTGAACTCAAAGATTATGACTTTTCTTGATGAGAATCCCAATGTTGTCAACAATCCTTTGCCAGAGCATGTCAAGTGAAGTTTGGGTCCGTTCAGATGGATCATCTCCTAAAGCCAGTGTTTCAGACAGGACAACTCATCCTTGTTGCTGATTAGTCACTAGGCCTTGTTTCTTTCTGTTTGCACTTTTCTTTGATTGTATTGTTTGTTTGCTTTCGAACTTTATTTGTACTTTCATGGTAATTTCAATGAAATTAGCATTGTAATGTTTTGATTCAATTCATTTATATCCACTGTGTGCATCTTTATGCTTTCTTTTTCACAAAACAAAAATATATCTCTTGTTCACTTTCTTTTTCAAGCTTTTGTTTATGCACAGATTGGAGGGAGGATGATGAAAAACTAAATACCTAAAATTGATGGACTGTATGCTTTCAATTAAAATTTGGCTGATGATGTACAAGCATTGTTTCAACTCCTAAACACTGGAGAAATAAGGAAGTTAATCCCTTGTCAACCCCTTCGAGCCTAGAAGTTGGAGTTTCTTTCTGTACGAAAAAACCCGCAATTTTAACCTGGGGATGGGTAGTTCTTAGTTAATTTGATTATGTATTTAAACACAAGAGAATCATTATAATCATAAACTTTCCTTCACACACATCAAAGAAGTGTTGAAGATGTCTTTCAAATCAAAAGCCAATGATGGTTCACCGTAATCATTAAGCCAGGAAATCACTATCTTTCAAAAAAAAATCAAATGAAAAGCCCGCTAAGTCAAAACCTACGAAGGAGTCTTAGGCAAAAATTTGGGCATCCCGCTGACTGTAAACTCAAATGACACAGTTCAGGCAAAAGTTAGGGATAACAAAAGAAAAATCAAGAGGTTACCAAAATCCTCAAACACAAAACAAGTTGACTGAGGTCCTCATCAAAAACAATAAAATGTTGTAAGAAAGAGTGACTGCCATCTCAAAAATCCCTTGAGCCATCATCATAACAGTGTTGCAATTCCAAAATCACCTGGAACCTGGATGCATAGTTTGAATTAACTGAGCATAGGACTGGAGATCATCACGAAGAATGGGTTGGATACAAATAAATTTTGAGCCTATATCCTTTAATTCAAAAACCATGAACCAGACCACGTTACAACCTTCAAAAGACCTAATTGAAGCCAGGTTTCTTTTGAAAGCATACTACGGCAAGGTTGCGTAAATTGACTCCTAAGTTTGTTGCCAATCATTTGCTTTGATATCATACCTTTGCTTTCATTTTTGAATGTCTAAACCGCCGTGTTTTGACAAGTATTTCATTTGCTTTACATCAATAATATCATTCCAAAAATGATTTTTGATTTCAAAATTGCACGAGCTTTGTATTAAAATTACCATAATCCTATTTGCAGGCAAACTTTCCTCATCAAGAAATTTCAAACAGTTGAGAAACTTGGTCAGTGATCCTATCAGGGGCACATTACCTCTAGAGCCTATTGTGAATCAATTCAAGATTTGTTGCTCTGTGCAAGTTATTCTCATATTTGGTTAGCCAGAAGATCTATTTCAAGAACCATACGGAGTTTAGCCTTCTCAACAGTCATTTCAAGAACTGAAGCCATGATCAGTTCATCCCCAACAATAGTTAAGCTGAAGCCATGATCAGTTTACTCTCAGCACTCATTTCAAGAATTGAAGCCATGATCAGTTCATCTTTTCCCCTACAGTAGTCAAACTGAAGCCACGATCAGTTTATCCTCATCAGTCAATCAATCTGGGGCAGTCTTCTTCGAGAATCCTCAAGATGTCTTTCCTCAAAAGACCATCAACCTGATACAATTCATAAGTGTGACAGAGATATGTTCAGCATCTTCTCTCCAAGCAGAGTGGGCAGTGTTCCCTGTATTGAGGAATCAGAGTTCCATTCTCCCCTCACAAAAGAGTCTATCTCAGTTGTCCCTATCATACGCATTATATACATAAATCATTCATATATCATACATAGAAATATTTTCATAGCTCGGAATGTGTTTCGTGCTCATATACATTTCCTGAGGTCATGTTGCTGTCAACATCTTACCTTGTGATCAAAGTCCAACTTACTTGGCGCCTACCAAAACTTTTACATGCCTTTTCATTCAGTGTCATTCCTGAATGTTGTCATTGCCTGTCTTTTCACCCAGTGTTATTCCTGGATGTCTTGTTTATTTTCTTTCTTTCCAGTGCCATTCCTGGATATTGTCGTTTCCATGTGCATCTTGTCCTGTTGTTAGATGTTTGTATTCTTTCACTCCAGTGCCATTCCTGGATGTTCGTCTCTTTTGATTTCCAGTGCCATTCCTGGATACCTTGCTCCTCTTGTTTCTCCCAGTTCTATTCCTGGAAGTCTTTTCTGTCTTCTGTAATCCCCAACAGATCTGCATGGATATCTTTCAGTACCATTCCTGAAAGTTTTATCTGTTCATTCAGTGCAATTCCTAAATGTAGTTTCTATTTTCAGTGTCGTTCCTGAATGTAGTGATTTACCTTTACTTTCAGTGTCATTCCTAAAAGTTTTATCCGTTCATTTAGTGCCATTCCTGAATGTAGTTTCTATTTTCAGTGCCATTCTTGAATGTAGTGATTTACCTTTACTTTCAATGCCATTCCTGAAAGTTTTATCTATTCATTCAGTGCCATTCCTGAATGTAGTTTCTATTTTCAGTGCCATTCCTGGATAAGTTTTACCTTTACTATCAGTGTCATTCCTGAAAGTCCTTTCTCACTTTATTCAATACCAGTCTTGGATATCGTAAAATCTCTTTTTATCCAATTCCATTCTTGAATACTTATGATATATTTTCCAGAACTTCTCTCACTTCATCCAATGTCATTCTTGGATGTTGATATTCTTCTGTCCAATGCCATTCTTGGACACCTTTTCCCCAGCCAAGTCCAATGCTATTCTTGGATATCTCTGATGTTTACCCTTGTCATCCAATGCCATTCTTGGGTGTCCCCAGTGAAGTTTTTCAAATGGAATTTTGTTTATATCCAATGCTATTCTTGGATGACTCTGATGTTTGTTGTTGCCTCGTTCAATGCCATTCTTGAATGTTTTAGTTTCTTTCATCCAATGCTATTCTTGGATATCTTATCCCCAATATAGTGTTTTTCACCTCCATCTAATGCTATTCTTGGATGACGTTGTTGTTTTTACCAGAAACATCCTTGTTGTTGTCCAATGCCATTCTTGGACATTTATTGGCTTACTTTTGTCTCATTTGTAGTTTCCATCCAATGCTATTCTTGGATGTCACTACTCGTCTTCTCAGGGTCTTATCCCTCTCTTTCCAACTATCGATGGATACTTCTTGTCAGCTTGACAGATCTCCAGAAATAGCTTGTGTTCCCCGGCGTGTCTTTTCACGTCGTCTCTGTCAATTTACTGTATCTCTTATTTCAAGTTTCCCCGTAGAATGTTTCATCCTTTGCATTCATATCATCTTGTGGCATCTTATGGATAAAAAATTTGGTTTTCTATATTTAAGTATCTTCAATCTTGTCGAGACGAAGTTTTCAACCTTCATTTCTCCTGATAGAAGAAACTTAAATAGGGCCAGCTGTTGAACCCTAATTTTTACCCCTAAGATTTCGCACATTTCATTTACATCTCATACCACAAACAAGATCACAATCTTTGTTTCTCCTGAGCATCTGTATATTATTCTTACCTGCTTTATACTTGACTGTGTTTACTAACCTCTAACCAAAATACCAAAAATATGTTGCAGTTTGCCTGTTCTTCTCTCTCTGTGCTTCTTGGGTTTTGTAGGTTTGTCAAAGACAATAAAGCAATTTCAAGTCAAATGTGGTTGTTTGTTTATCTATGATCCAGTTCAGATGGATGTTTGACATAATCTTGGTCAAACTATCAAGCAATTGCTTCAAGTGCAAGCTATTTGTGCCAGTGGTTATTTTCTCAAGCAGTGATTATTGTTGTGTGGTGATATCCATCAAGTTCATCAGTCCAAATTGGGTTCATTTGTGGATTTATTTTCCCAGATGATTGATTTTGAAGTGATTCAGAACTTATTATCAGAGATTCAGAGGATGATAGTTTCAGATGGCTGTTGTTTATTTGTGGTTTGTTCAGTGGTTCAGGGATTGACTTCGGTCATTTTATCAGAGGCTTGCGGAAACAAATTCAAGTTGGCTTTGGTTTAAAAATCGAGGTTTCATGGCCGTGTTGTTGGAAAATATTGGTGAAGGCGCATATCCATTCACTAAACCATTTTTCTTATCCAATTTTATCCATTTCTCCATTTAAACCATTTATATTTTCCAATTTCTAAATCCATTTTCTTTTTTTATCCATTTTTAAATCCATTATCTATTTCATATCCACATTTTAGTAACCAAATATCCATTTCTTCATTTCCAATTTCTAAAACCCAAACCATTTTTACTATCAAAACCATTTTTCAACTATTCATTTCTCTAACCAATTTTCCAATTTTCATTTCATATCCATTTAAATTCTTAATATCCATTTTTCCCCCAATATCCAATATTCATTTTAATACCTTTCATTAACATTTTTTTTACAAAATCAATTCTAAAAATACCAAAGTCCATAGTCATAAATTTTCAAAGCCCACGAACAAAATCAATACACAGCTAACACCAAGTCCATCCAACACACATTATGGCCCACCTTCTTTTTCAAAATAATCTCAGTCGTACATGCTACTCTCCAAGAACTACTCCAACGCAAATCCATGAGCCGTCACCAGCTACATCAAGTCACAATAAAATAAGCTGGCAGCTGATACTTCCAAGCCTTTAAGTCTCACATGTCTAGCCGCATCGCAATAACACACAAGCTGCAATGAAGCTGCAAAAATAAAGTTTCAAAAACGACACCAGTCTCAATAGTAAAACGCAGCTACAGCAGAATGTGAATGCATTTACGCATCAAAATGGCAGCAGAGCATCAAGCAAAAGGTTGCACATCAAAACACTCTAAAGAGCAAAAATCATCACGCAGTGAACACGCACAATACATGAAACGATTCAAAACGACAGCAAAAATAAGCCAAACGGCAGCATCAATTGTTCAACATACTTCATTCAAATTGCAATTCAGTCTCACCTCAACTCTATAAATTGGACTCACCTCTTCATAATTCTCCAAGCTTTGAAAGCCAAGAACATACTGCAAAAGTTCCAAATACCCAAAGCTTCAATCAATTCCTTTCCCCTTCATCAATTCACCTTCAACGTTTCAACCATATTCCATCCCTTTCATCTTCAAAGCTCCATCAAACCTGCAAATTCAAACAAAGCTCGCAAATTTCGCAAATCGCAACAAAAAAAATAATTCAGAATCTCATATTCGTTTTCGCGCAGAAGAATAGGAGAAGAAGATTGGAAGTGTTATTTAACTGCAATTGAAGGTAATCAGAGCTTTTCGACGTAGATTTTGCGGTTACAGTTTGGTTTATCTAAGAGCAGTAACGTCAAATTAAGAGAATTATCCGAATCTACGTGAGATTTCGATCAATACCGCTCCAAAATTCAAGCAAAGCAGCGCCACTGTGCTCTTTCCCTTCTCTGATGAACAGTACTGTCGGGTTGGAATTGTAGAGAAGAAGAAGATCGCGTTTCCCTCTTTTATTCTTCTGATTTTTTTTTTATATTTTGACCTTTTCTTTTTTTTAATGAAAGATTGCTTCTATCTTGGGCCTTGGCCCGTGTGATTTACTATCACCACCATCCACCATTTCTCAAACCTCCCTTTCATTTGCTTTTTAAAAAAAAATCATTTGAAATCACTTTTATTCTTGACTTTATTTTTTGAATTCTACTTTGGATTCTTTGTTATTGGTTGTGTGGATCATAACATGTTAGTTCCACTTTTCTTCATCTCTTTTTTTTTATCGATGAAAGTCTAATGGATCTTGGAATTCCTTTGTTGAATTTTGATCAATACTAGATCGTTACCTTCTTTTCTTTTCGTGTGGTATTGCTTTCGGATGACGATCTATATATCGTTCATCTAGCATGCATTAGCACAAAGATCTATTGACCGGCCTCATTGTAGGGTAATTACTCCGTAAATTACTCGGTGATTGCTTAACATAGCGCAACATATGTCCGGTATCGGAAAATGATCAAAGATTGTTGATTATTTGTCTTTTGGTTCAACACTTATGAGACTTGTTGTTAGGAGGCTTTGGTCTTATCAATCCTCTAATGAGTTCTCATTAACCTTGACCTAAGTGCAATTATTCAATTATTATTGATCATTTACTCTAACAACTAATCATTAACTTACTAACAATACTATTGTACTAATCTTGTTTATGTTTCCTTCTCGCTCCCTATCTCTCTTTTACTTTTATGCTCCATTATTATCATTTCATATCATGTTTATGCTTCCGCAATTTTCCTTTGTCCGTTGGGCACATGTTTATGCTTATGCCTTTTTCTCTTTGTCCACTTGGACCAAAAACATTAATAAAGGCCAAAACCTCTAAAAAACTCATGCTTTTAATCTTGGACTATGGTTACTATCCTTTGCAATGGACATGGAATTTTACACCTAGACCTTGGACATCCAATGCAATTCTTGGAACCTTGGACTTAGAACTAGGACATTTTCCCTTTGCTTTGGAATTATGGTTCGAAGACTTTGGAGCTTACTTGTGTGGTTAGACTATTCTTATCCTTAGCTTTTACTTTATGCTTTAGGATAATCACGTCTTCGCCACCCATTCTTTAATTTTCAAAAACTCCTCTCTTTTTTTTTTCTTTTCAAATTTTCTTGATTTCAAACTATCACCTCTTTCATAATCAAACCTTGAATTTGTCAAGTGATTTTACTCTTTCCTTTTCATTTCTTAACAAATGCTAAACTACATAAGCATATTGACACCTTTTTCAAAAGACCTTAAAAAACACCAAACTCATCAAACTCTTTTGTGCCCTCGTGCACTTTTCCTTTTAAACTTTTTCATAAGTTTAAACATGATTCATTTCTTTAAGCGGAATTATTCGCTTGGAAATGATGACTTGTCTTTACATTTTAAAATCAACCAAAACAAACAAATTTCATTCTTTGTACCAAGAATTACGAGGTTTTGATCCTACATTGCACATCGTGGGTACGTAGGCATGAGACGACAAGTTTCTCCAAACACAAAATCCTTAAAAACAATTTCTCTTCTCATCTCCTTAATCTCTTTTCTAACAAACCTTTTTTAGACCAAAAGCGTAAATATTTCAAAGGGTTCCTATAGACGTTTTGGATGCTAACACCTTCCCTTAACGTAACCAACCCCCTTACCCAGTCTTTGTTCACTTGTTCTTGTTGTAGAGCTTGTGTAGGTTTTGTTCGCTCTTTTTCCTTTCCTTTTTGGATAAAATAAAAGTGTGGTGGCGACTCTGGCTTTTCGAGTTAAGTTAATCAATAGATTACACTCACGATTTTGCCGCTACAGATTCTAATAAGAATGTTGGCGACCGTCAAAGTTTTGGCATGGATAAACAACGTTTTCATCGGGATCTATGACTCTAAGGACCTTTTAGAACCTTAAACCATTTGACCAACAACTACGATTGATGGTCACTTGGTATGGGACACCGAGGTTTACTCCTCGCGTAGTTCGATTCGATGATCTCAATTAGAAGAGATTTTCTTGATGGAGTCGTTTGCCTGGAAATCACTGAGATACACAATGAACAGTCAAGGAAGTCTATGACTCTGAAATATTTGTTTAGAACCCAATGTCGATGGTCACGTAGTATAGGACACTGAGGTGAACTCCTCGTGTAGTTTGATACAAAAACCTCATCCAAAAAAGATTCATATAATGGAGTCATTAAACTTCATGTTCACGACATGGCTTATGAACAGTCATATGAATTTCTGACTTTTGGGTTCCCTTAAACTCTAGATCCTACATGGTGAGAACCCTATGTTCGAGCAATCAGACTTTATCCTCCACCCGTACCTTGGATCCTGTATCTGGGAATAACCTAATATACATTGCATTCATATGCATATCATTTCATTTGCATCTCACTTACATTGCATATCATTCTCCCAGCCGAAACTCATTTCATCCTCTATTTATATCTGTCAGTTGATTTCCCGACACTCATACTGAACCTGTGGTAGCTGAAAAGAGTTTGAAGGAAGTCTAATCAGAGACAAGAGGAGTATAGAAAACTTGAAAGCCTGATCAGACTAACCAAGTGGGAAGTTGTGGTATCTATATCAAAAAATAACTTTCAACATGTTGAGGTGAAGAATCTTGATCCCCCATCAGGTTTCACTGTATCGACCAATCCACTGTATGATATTATGCCTGATGATGATTTTCCACATGTGAGCATTCATACTAAGTCTCATATGATGCCATTGACTGATTATATGGAGGAAAGGTTTGGTGCCCTTGAGAAGGAAGTTCGAGCTATGAAAATGCATGACACGCGTGTGCTCAATGCGGTAGATATGTGCCTAGTGTCGCAACTGCGAAAATTAACCAGCGGAAAAGACAGAAGAGTCGCCACCGAACGTTATTTATCCTGACGCAGGGAAAGGAAACGATCGAAGAAAACCTGAGGAAGGGAAAGACAAGGTCATCGCAACCATAGTCTGGGTTCAGGAGTCGGTTACGTGAGAGGAAGGTATTAGCACCCCCTCGCGTCCATCGTACTCGATGGGATCCACGCTTGTTGTTCTGGTCAAAGGGTGTAGGTATATGAAGCTCAACTGCTAACTGGAAAAGGAATGGAATGAGAAACGGGGAAAGAAGAGAAAAGGTGACTCGATAGGACTTCTCCGTCCTAGGCCTACGTATTCCTTCAGGAGTGGGAAAGTCAGAGTCAACGTAGTTCGGAAGACTACGGGATTGTGGGGGAAGGTTGCTCGCCAAGACATTGCTGTCTTGTGCTTACGTATCCTCAATCGTACAAGAGAGAGGAAATCAGAGCATTCGTAGTTCGACCTACAAGGTCTTTGTTTATTTTGTGTTTTTTAAGTGGATGACACTAACGTTCGCGTTCTAGCAGTTTAGGTGTTGCCGCTTGTTGTGTGGAGACTTACGTGTTTACCTGTTTGCAGTAGAACAAAAATAACGTAACCTTATGATCAGAGTGACTGAGATGAGAAAAGAATCCTGAAGGAAGACTATGGGTTTGTTTTTGTCTTTTAGAAGAAGTATTTTGATTTGTTTTGTTTGCAGTATGTATCGTGCTAAAGACTATGACATAGGATCGAATGCGTTGCAAATCGACCCAAGATGGGATATATGTAAAACACCCTAGATAAGGTAAGGAGGGACTCCCGCTTATCACTTCCCAGGTGCTTAAGGCTCATGGCGCACTCCACATACAATATTTATTAAGTGTGTTTGCTTTTCTTTTAAAGAGAGAGGAGAGAGACTCAAAGGTTGGAAGAAAACTCTAAGGGAAACTTCACCTTATAAGTTGCATGCATTGTGGCCCTATAGTTGAGGTTAGGAGGGAATTTCTACCTATGTTAGCATGCTTGGATTGATAACCTAATGTCTTTCCTACTTTGAACTAAATCCAAAATTAGATTCAAGCTAGGAATCCTAAGGGAACATGTGAACATACACAAGTAAACATGAGATGAATCAATCACAAAAGAGAAAAGTAAAGAAGAAGTGAGATGAAAGAGAAGTCATGCAAGTGTAAACACCAATTTAGAGTAACACAAGTACTTATCAACTCCAAGCCAAGCTCAACTATTGAATAGTTGAAAGCAAAGTGTAAAACTATGCACATATACCTATGCAAATGTCCTAATTCTAATCTAGGAGTAATGTCAAACAATAAGCAAAGTGAAATGAGTCCTAAAGTTGTGTGAAACTAAGAGGGGAATTAGCTAAACCTACCATATCACATCTATGTTAATGTCCTACAAGGTGTCAAAAGAAATCAAGTTATGTTGCATATCCTAACTCAAACAAAAGTCAACATAATGTTCATGTAATTTGCACTTCAACAAGCTCAAACAAGTTAACTCAAAGGGAGAAAACACATAGGGCAGTAACAATTCATATCATAATCAATGAAAAATTATGTTTGAAATTTCAATTAATAATCATTAAGTCCACATCAAGTCATGTTCACAAGGTTTGAGAATTGTACATAAAGATGTCATACTTATGGTGCATCAATCATATATGAACATACAATGGTTAAGCTAGCATGAGATTGGTATTTGAATGACCTAGGTCAGAAGTTGAAACATGTATTTAATGTTTAAAAATATCTCAAGTTGTCATAAGAGTTCATGTCAAACACATTCTCAAAAGTTAAGGCAAACATGGAACAAGATAATGTCCAAACATTTCCATAAAGGCATGTTAGTCGTCAAGCAAGTATAAGATGATTCAAGTCAAGCCAAATGGGTATCCAAGCACATATGGCAGTATAAAATGACATGTAATATCCTACATTTGGGTCATGCAAGCATCAACCAAAGGATGACACACAAAAGCACCCAAAGGAATTGTCCAAGTTGGCAAGTAAGCATGCACAAATGCAACTTCAATTAAGAGTATGTAAAAGCTCTATAAATAGGATGGGAGGAATTTAATTCAAGTCTAAACCAATGGTCATATGTGGTTAAAATTTAAAATGAACATTAAGACCTCACAAAGTTAGCATGGTAACACATTTACAAAGTTAGTGTAAGTAGGGAACAAAACAATCTTAAGTGTCCTCTAAAAGCATGTGAACTTCAATCATGTAAGAGAGGGAGCAAAGATATGCCAAGTAAGTGTCAAATCATATAAATCAGTACCAAATTACCTCTAATATGTCACAATTAGGTCAAAAAAACATTGAGCAAAATTGGCATGCAAAGGCTCAAGCCAAAAGTGGGCAAAGTAAACAAGTTAGCATGTACAAGTTCACACAAAAAGTAGCCTCAATTAGAGGTCATCCAAAGGACCTATAAAGTGGTATGGACAAGCTTTATATCATGTTATAACACGTATCAATCAATGATGTAACACCCATATATAATATAATACATCAAAGCATCCATATCATACATGAATTTACGTTTTGGTACTGAAATAACATAAGTCCCTAGTTAACACATTATACATATACATGCCCAAACTACTATACACAAAAAACTATGGCATCCTATGTACAAGATGTTCCAACACTAAGAACTAGATCAAATAATTATCCCCAAAATCTTGACAACGGAAGCCTTGCCACACAAAAGCCACGATCCGTAAGGAAAAGTCAAACAACTTTGTCCTTACCCTTCGCCGAACCTGTAGTACCTGTGATGTAACAACAACATGGGGTGAGATACATCAAATCTCAGTGAGTTCGCTATCTTATAAGTCCTCTAGGCTTTACAAGGTTCTAACAACCTAACTCAAGTCAAAGGGAAGGGAAGAGACTTTGAGTACTCACACCCACTATATGGAACACGTTATCGAGTCCACTAATCTCGAAAGTGGATCAGCAGCGTCAACCCCGTCACAGCATCCCCTTTCTCCCGCCCTCTTCTACGTCTAGAAGTAGGAACGAGTCATGGACCCTCATGGATTACTTGGTATACGAGATGGATTCGGAAATAAGGGACACATTATCACCTTAAATCGTCACTTCACACGGCCCGTACACCATCACAAGTCTCTTTACCCGTAGGCTCCATTCGTACTATAACATTGGGAATCAAACCTACCAAGTAATCGTGCATTCATTACAGGGGCGCTCATTACTCATGAAATGGCACATAATAGAATAATGGTTACGATTTCGTGATTCCACATACATCTGTAATTGTGTAACATTTCTATACCATTCGGTAATAGACGCACGCCCCGACCTTTCTTGCACGAGCGTCGTCGTTATGTTGTTCAACAATTTCCTAGCCATTACTAGGTTTTAATATTGTTTGATGGTAAGAATTCTCACTCTACCTATTTCACTTCCTTTCAACATGCATACTCACTCACACTTATGATAAACAACAAGAGAAATAGGAAAATAACAAGTCAATAATATAATAGAAACACATAAAATAACATATCACAATTCACACCAATTTCGGTTCCCTCCGATTTATTTAATCGGGCATCACAACTAATATTTTTCACTCCCAATAGGTAGAATATTTCCCTAGCTCTCCATCGGTACCAAGAACACTTAAATCGGGTAAACGAGTCAAAAGTTACGGATTTTTGAAATAATCTTTTTTTTTCTTTTTGCTCCAGGTCGCGCTAAGCGCACACCCTTCTACGCTGAGCGCGTTGCTCTCGGGTTGGAGAGGTTGAAAATTCTACATACCGCGCTAAGCGGGCATCTGCGCGCTAAGCGCACTCTGCAATTTTCAGAAAAAAACATCTTTTGACAGCAGAAAATTCCAACCCCCCAATCCATACCAAATCAGCAAGTAAGGGTTTATGATCATGATTCCCTCCTACTTCAACCAAAAACATCAAAACACACAATTTCCAACAATCCCACAAAGTTTCTACACAACCCTAACATTTTACAAAAACCCATTTTCATTCAAAATCATTCCAATCAATACCAACCTCAATATAATGATCTATAGATGTTTCTAGACACACTTTGATCATACTACACAATTTATATCGATATCCAACCGTTAATTTCATGGATTTAGCAAAATTATTCATTTTCTCTCAAAACCAAACCTAACACTAGAACTCAAGAAATCCTAGAACTAAAGTATCTAGCTACAACCCACCTTGAAAAGATGACGATGATGAAGATTGGAGGAGGTTTGATGAAGAGGAGTTGATGATTCAAGCTTTCTCTTCAAATTCCAAGTTTTATCCCTTTTTCTTTCCTTTGCTCTTCCTTCCCTCTACTTTCTCTCTCTCAATTGTTACTAACTTGGAAAATGAGAGGAAAGAAAATATATAAATAAAATATCATTAATTTAGTAATACCACTAAATGTCTATATTATCTCAAATACCCCAATAATAAAACCTTAGAGTTAAATAATATTAATCTGATCAGTTCTGAGTTCGCCAGATTACTCTAATTATTTTATCCAATAAATTCTCAGAGTAACCCGGAATCCAGTTGATCACTACTAATATTATCCAGAGTAAAATAATTTACGGGGTATTACATCCTCCCCCCCGCCCCCCTTAAATAGAAATTCGCCCATGAATTTAAAACAATTACCTGAAAAGATGAGGATAAACTTCTCGCATCTCGGATTCCAATTCCCACGTTGCGTCACCCGGATGCGTCTCATCCCACTGAACCTTAACAAGAGGAATCTCTTTATTCCTTAACACCTTAGTTTCCCTTCCTGTGATACGACTCGGTTGAGGCTCAAACGTTAAATCTGCTTCTATCTCAATCGTATCAGGTAGAATTGCCTGAAGAGGATCGGGAACAAACTTCCGAAGCTGAGATACATGAAAAACATCGTGCATCTCCGACAGAGAAGGCGGTAAGACCAATCTGTAAGCTATTTCACCAATTCTTTCTAAAATTTGATACGGTCCCACGTATCTCGGACTTAATTTTCGCGACTTAAACGATCCTTTTAACCTCAATCTCGGAGTAACTTTCAAAAACACGTGATCACCCTCATCAAACTCCAAAGGTCTTCTACGATTATCCGCGTAACTCTTCTAACGATCTTGTGCTTGTTTAACTTTGTCACGGATCATCTTAATCTTTTCCGTAGTTTCGTGAATAATCTCGAGTCCCAAAATTCTCTCTTCGCCAACCTCAGCCCAACACAATGGCGTCCTACATTTCCTTCCATACAATGCCTCGTAAGGTGCCATACCAATACTTGCATGATAACTGTTATTATAAGAGAACTCAATCAACGACAAAAGTTCTCTCCAATTTCCTCCACTTCCAAGTACACAAGCTCTCAGCATATCTTCCATGGTTTGTATTGTCCGTTCCGTCTGACCATCCATTTGCGGATGATTTGACGTACTCAAACACAACTTCGTTCCCATAATTTGTTGAAAAGCTCTCCAAAATCTTGAAGTAAACTTTGGATCTCTATTCTAAACAATACTAGTGGGAATACCATGCAACCTTACAATTTCCGAAATGAACAATCTTGCGAGATGGCTCGCCTTGTAGGTAGTCTTTACGGCTAAGAAATGCGCAGATTTTGTCAACCGATCCACAATTACCCAAATTGAATCATAACCACCTTGGGTACGGCTAATCCAACCGCGAAGTCCATAGAAATACTATCCCACTTCCACACCAGAATTTCTAACAGTTGTAGTAAGCCACCCGGTCTTTGGTGTTCAATCTTCACTTGTTGACACACTGCACATTCCGACACATACACCGCAATATCCTTTTTCATCCCGGACCACCAATAGTCCCTCTTCAAATCTTGATACATCTTTGAAGACCCCAGATGTATAGTAAAAGCACCCTTATGCGCTTCTTCCAAAATCCTCCTTTTCAACTCCGTGTTATCCGGAACACAAATCCTTTGGTTAAACAAAATAATTCTGTCGGTAGCTCGTACAAAACCCGGTTGTACTAACACTTCTTGTAACCTCTCATCTAACCATTGTCCTTGTTGGATTTCTTCTCTAAGAGTAGAATTCACATTCAAATTCCCCATAATCACACCATTAGGAGTCCAAACAAATTGAAGATTTAGATCCCTAAACTTTTCCAATAAGGTATACTCTAACATCATCAACTCGGCCTTATGCGACATTTTCCTACTCAATGCATCCGCTACTTTATTCGCTTTACCCAGATCGTATTTTAGTTCCAAATCATAATCCTTCAAATACTCCATCCACCTCCGTTGACGCATGTTCAACTCTTTCTAATCAAAAAGATACTTTAAGCTCTTGTGGTCACTGAACATCTCGAAATGTACACCATACAAATAATGGCGCCACACTTTTAAAGTAAACATAACTGCTGCCAATTCCAAATCGTGCGTTGGATAATTCTCTTCATGGACTTTCAACTGTCGAGAAGCATAAGCCACCACATGTCCATCCTGCATTAACACACCTCCTAATCCCATCTTCGATGCATCGCAATATACCTCATACGACTTGCTAGGATCAGGAATAATTAAAACAGGGGCGGTCGTCAGTCTTTCCTTCAAATTCAGAAAACTTCTTTCACAAGCCGAATCCCACTCATACGAACAATCCTTCCGAGTAAGTCTCGTCATTGGTAAAGCCAGTTGGGAAAAACCTTGAATAAATCTTCTATAATAACCTACCAAACCCAAGAAACTTCTGATTTCTGCAACGTTCTTCGGTCTCTCCTAATTAATCACCGCTTCAACTTTTGATGGATCTACCGCTACACCTCCTTGGGATATGACATGACCAAGAAAATTAGCCTTCAACATACAAAACTCACACTTACTTAGCTTAGCAAAAAGTTGCCTCTCTTGTAAGATGGATAAAACGATTCTTAGGTGTTCTTTGTGCTCTTGAGGATCACGAGAATAGATAAGAATGTCGTCAATGAAAATCACCACAAATTGGTCCAAATAAGGTTGAAATATCCTATTCATATAATCCATGAAAACTGCCGGAGCATTCGTCACACCGAAAGGCATCACCAAAAATTCATAATGACCATAACGGGTTCTAAACGCAGTCTTTGGTACATCCGAACTCTTCACACGAATCTGATGATAAACCGACCGTAAATCAATCTTCGAGAACACACAGGCTCCTTTCAATTGATCTAACAAATCTTCTATCCTTGGTAATGGGTATTTATTTTTGATGGTGACCTTATTCAACTGACGGTAATCAATACACAACCGCATTCCACCATCCTTCTTCTTTACTAACAAAACGGGAGCTCCCCAGGGCGAAACACTGGGTCAAACGAAATGCTTAGCCAACAACTCTTCCAATTGATCCTTTAATTCTCTTAACTCAAGCGGTGCCATCCGATACAGAGAAACAAATTTTGGAGCCGTTCCCGGTATCAGGTCAATAGAGAATTCCACTTCCCTCTCCGGAGGAAGAGAAGTGACATCCTCGGAGAAAACTTCAGGAAACTCACAAACTACCGGAATACTCAAAACTTGAAGGTTACTACTCTCCTCCTTAGTGAGAATCAAAAGAACAGATTTTTCCTCCTTAAACAAGAAAGTTATCATTCCAACCGTACCTTCTAAAATAGTAGTCAACACATCCTTCGGGGTAGCCTCTACGGATGGAATAATGATTAGCTTTTCTTCACATCCGATAAATACCGAATTAGCTGAAAGCCAATCCATTCCCAAAACAACATCCACTTTCTTAAGCGGTAAATAAATCAGATCATTCTGGAAAACACTTCCATCCACAGATAAAACACAATTTTCACACATTAAAGGTGTTTCAACCATCTCATCCATGGTAGTAGTAACCACCATGGGTGGAGACAACAGAACCGCTTGCAACCCAAGTCGCTTTACACATTGCATCGATACAAAAGAGTGTGTAGCTTCACAATCAAATAACACAAAACAAGGATGTCCATTTACGAAACACGTACCAGCAATCAAAGAGTTGTCACCCTTTGCTTTCCTTGCATCCAAGGTATATACTCGGCCGATATTCCTTTCTTGCATCTGATTTCTACTCTGAGGACAATCCCTCGCCATATGGGCCACTTTATGACACCGATGACACTCCACTCCTTCGAAGCGACATCTACCGAAGTGCATCCTTCCACAAGTACGGCACACCGGAGGTGCACTAGTCCTGCAACTCTGAACTTGTTTCCCTTTAAAAACTTGTTGTCTTGATCTAGATTGTTGATTCGATCTTCCACGATCTCCTTGGTTTGACCTACTCAATTCTCCTTCTGCTTGTACCTTCTTCAAGCTATGTTCTGCCACGTAGCACTGCCTTAACAATTCGGCATAGCTAGTGAACTCCCTCTGAGACACACTATGTGAAATTTCAGCCCTCAAACCAAAAGGAAACTGATCAATCTTCCACCTCTCGTCTGGAGCATACATAGCCTGCCTAGAATAAGCAGCCATTACCTCAAACCTCTCAGCATATGCGGCCACAGTCAGAGTACCCTGTCTCAACTGTTGAAACTCGAATTCTTTCTGAGACCTTAAGGAACTTGGAAAATACTTCTCCATAAAATTAATCTTAAACTGCTCCCATACCTTCGGTACCTCTTGAATTGTCATTAAGGCTGAAGCGCTCTTCCACCATCTTATGGCAGGACCCTTTAACAAGTGAGAAGCGAAGACCACCTTATTTTCCTCACTGCACTGAACTATCAAGAAAATCCGCTCCAATCCAGATATCCATTCATGAGCCTTTACCGGATCTAACCCTCCCTGAAACTCCAGAGGATTCATACGAAGGAAATCCCTAATGGTTCCCCCTGCAGCTTCGGGAACAACCACTGGAGGATGCAGGCCACCAGCCATTTTCTGTACCATTTATTACACAAACTGATTTTGTTGCTGCTGCATCTGTTGTATGAATTGATACAAAGGGGCATTCCCCTCGTAACCTGGTGGATTTGTCCCTGCTGGAGTGGTTCTCGGTCTGCCACAGTTGTTTCTGCGCCTGTCAGCCATGTTCCTGAATGTCATACAGATAGGATTAAGTTAATCGGGCTCAAAACCATAAATATAACACGTAAGACCAATGGCGACACCACGCATATGAAACGGAAAGAAATACTTATACTTTTTCATGGCTAGGTCGAGGATACGACCTGCTCTGATACCAACTGTAACACCCATATATAATATAATACATCAAAGCATCCATATCATACATGAATTTACGTTTTGGTACTAAAATAACATAAGTCGCTAGTTAACACATTATACATATACATGCCCAAACTACTATACACAAAAAACTATGGCATCCTATGTACAAGATGTTCCAACACTAAGAACTAGATCAAATAATGATCCCAAAAATCTTCACAACGGAAGCCTTGCCACACAAAAGCCACGATCCGTAAGGAAAAGTCAAACAACTTTGTCCTTACCCTTCGCCGAACCTGTAGTACCGGTGATGTAACAACAACATGGGGTGAGATACATCAAATCTCAGTGAGTTCGCTATCTTATAAGTCATCTCGGCTTTACAAGGTTCTAACAACCTAACTCAAGTCAAAGGGAAGGGAAGTGACTTTGAGTACTCACACCCACTATATGGAACACGTTATCGAGTCCACTAATCTCGAAAGTGGATCACTAGCGTCAACCCCGTCAAGGCATCCCCTTTCTCCCACCCTCTTCTACGTCTAGAAGTAGGAACGAGTCATGGACCCTCGTGGATTACTTGGAATACGAGATGGATTCGAAAATAAGGGACACATTATCACCTTAAATCGTCACTTCACACGGCCCGTACACCGTCACAAGTCTCTTTACCCGTAGGCTCCATTCGTACTATAACATTGGGAATCAAACCTACCAAGTAATCGTGCATTCATTATAGAGGAGCTCATTACTCATGAAATGGCACATAATAGAATAATGGTTACGATTTTGTGACTCCACATATATCCGTAATTGTGTAACATTTCTATACCATTCGGTAATAGACGCACGCCCCGACCTTTCTTGCACGAGCGTCGTCGTTATGTTGTTCAACAATTTCCTAGCCATTACTAGGTTCTAATATTGTTTGATGGTAAGAATTCTCACTCTACCTATTTCACTTCCTTTCAACATGCATACTCACTCACACTTATGATAAACAACAAGAGAAATAGGAAAATAACAAGTCAATAATATAATAGAAACACATAAAACAACATATCACAATTCACACCGATTCTGGTTCCCTCTGATTTATTTAATCAGGCATCACAACTAATATTTTTCACTCCCAATAGGTAGAATATTTCCCTAGCTCTCCATCGGTACCAGGAACACTTAAATCGGGTAAACGAGTCGAAAGTTACGGATTTTTGAAATAATATATTTTTTTCTTTTTGCTCCAGGTCGCGCTAAGAGCGTACCCTTCCGCGCTGAGCGCGTTGCTCTCGGGTTGGAGAGGTTGAAAATTCTGCATACCGCGCTAAGCGAGCATTTGCGCGCTAAGCGCGCTCAGCGATTTAAAAAAAAAACATCTTTTGACAGTAGAAAATTCCAACCCGCCAATCCATACCAAATCAGCAAGTAAGGGTTTATGATCATGATTCCCTCCTACTTCAGCCAACAAACATCAAACACACAATTTCCAACAATCCCACAAAGTTTCTACACAACCCTAACACTTTCCAAAAACCCATTTTCATTCAAAATCATTCCAATCAATACCAACCTCAATATAATGATCTATAGATGTTTCTAGACACACATTGATCATACTACACAATTTATATCGATATCCAACCGTTAATTTCATGGATTTAGCAAAATTATTCATTTTCTCTCAAAACCAAACCTAACACTAGAACTCAAGAAATCCTAGAACTAAAGTATTTAGCTACAACCCACCTTGAAAAGATGATGATGATTAAGATTGGAGGAGGTTTGATGAAGAGGAGATGATGATTCAAGCTTTCTCTTCAAATTCCAAGTTTTCTCCCTTTTTCTTTCCTTTGCTCTTCCTTCCCTCTACTTTCTCTCTCTCAATTGTTACTAACTTGGAAAATGAGAGGAAAGAAAAGATATAAATAAAATATCATTAATTTAGTAATACCACTAAATGTCCAAATTATCTCAAATGCCCCAATATTAAAACCTCAGAGTTAAATAATATTAATCTGATCAGTTATGAGTTCGCCAAATTACGCTAATTATTTTATCCAATAAATTCTCAGAGTAACCCGGAACCCAGTTGATCACTACTAATATTATCCAGAGTAAAATAATTTACGGGGTATTACAAATGATTAGGAGATTCCAAATGGATTTCATAAATGCATCCTCAAACATCCTAAGGATTCACACCAAAATCCAAGTAGAAAAGACATGTGTTTAAGACTCAAAAAAAGCATCCAAATCATGATAAAAAACCAATGTCAAATCATCACAATGGTGTACAAGATTTCATCATGAATGTGCTTAAACAAGTCAAGAAAGTTAGCTCAAGAGAGGTCACATATGGTTCTTAAGTTTGACCCTAATTCTAGCATACATCAAAATGTTAAGCATGAAATGAAATATTCATGAAAAATGGATGAAAGCTTTGAAAAAATATGGAAATTTGGTCATGTAATGGTAAGGTCAGTAGCTACTCATGTTCAAAAGATTGGCTCAATAATATGCATCAAAGGTGCTCATACAATTGCAAACATGTGGCAAGTCACAATTAGGGATCCCTCAACACAAGTCACATAAAAGCATTTAGAAAATGACTCAAAAATCATGACCAAAACACCAATTGAACATATAAGGATCCTATTATCAATTGTAAAAGTGTACATCAAAATTGGGATCAAAATTATTAAGGGAAGGTCCTTCTTCAAGGTTTGATTCATAAGGCATATCAATATGAAAACTCACCAATCAAAAATTGAGAAGAAAATATCAAATGAATCCCACAATGAAAATAAAAATCATCAAAAATTAATTAAAGTCCTCAAGATCACACATGAATTTATTTGGAATTTTTATGTGAAAGAAACTATTTTTAACACTTATTTGCGAAACGTGTACAAAAAAAAACCCAAGAAAGAGCCAGGGGGTATGGACTAAGTCAAATTCTAGTTCAAAATCCTTAATGGGCCAAGAGATGGGGGTGCTAAAAGGAAACGCGCTGGCCCATGCTTCACAAACCCTTTCTTCTGATTGTCTAATCTTATTATTATTATTATTATTATTATTTATTTTTTCAGAAAAAGAAAAGGGAATAAGTCACGTGGGTTAATTAAAGGATTCATTAATGCATTGTCAAGATCATGAGCGTTAGATGAAATGAATCAGAGGGTTCACAGTATGCCATGCAGACAAGGACCGGTGGCTAGGGTTTTAAAACACAGACGTCAGAGCTAAGCACCGATCGTCTTCTTCGGTGACCCTCCGCCGTGAGAGAAGATGAAATTGCCCAGAAATGAAAAGGGCCACCACTGCCTGACTTACTTTTTTGCGTAGGATTCAAATCTGACCTTAGAATCTCCATACAATGGCTTAATTACGAAATACGAACGGAATAAGTCATGCCCTAAAAATGCAAGATCTCACATTTCACCTTAGTTTCTATCCAAAAGCATTGCCTCCATTGAGAGGACTTCAGATGCACCTAAATTACATGATTCTAACCCACATACAAGCTCTACAATGATGCTAAAATTCAAGATCGAACCTAGCCAGAGATGCACGTTTCAAGCTCCCAGAAACGTAAAAAACTTCTTGCAAGGTCTTGTGATCTACTTTAGAGCAAAATAAATGCTCAAAAATCTTGGATCTTGAAGAAAAAAAACAGCTTGATGAGGGAAGTTGATGAAGCCGTAGATGAAGTTATGGTGATTCCAGATGGAAATCCTTGCAAACGGTTACAAGAATGAAGAATGGTGATGAATATCGTGGCAATACTTTGGCAGAATTTCTCAAAATGGGAAAAATTCAATAACTTGAAGTTAGAGGTGCAAAAATGGAGTTTGGATATGATTTTCTCCAATGTGTGTAACTGTCACAGTTAGGGTTGGTTAGAGCTTCTTATAAGGTTGGTTAGAGGATGGTTAGGTGCTAATCCTAGTTGAAATGTGGGTTAAAGTGAGGTTAAGAAAAAAATGAGAGTCAAGCTAGGTGTGCACGGGTTAAGAATTTTATTGAGTGTGTTGTATGGTTTATGATGTGTATCCTGATGATAATGATGATGATGTATGATGGTAAGGTTAGTACAAGGCAGAGTATGTAATGCTTACTAAATAAGTTTCTTTTTGTTTTTTTTCTCATGGCCACATGTAGTAAGGTTTGTGTATGTACATGTTGTGTAAGATTTTGTTTGGAAAAACATAGTAACTTTGATAACATGAGGTGCATGGTACGCTGCAGCAAAGGATGTCATGGTTTTTGTTTTGAACTTTGTTTGCACTTTGGAGATAAATAACATATCATGAATACTTGGAAGACATGTTAACATGCTGACTTTGGGATGATGGATCTCCATGAATTTTGAATCAAATTGTCCACTCTTGGTATCATTGGAAAGGTAGCACTTGACACAACAATGTTGATGTTAAATGGAAATGGATTTGAAGCCTAAAACATGGTCAAAATCAGCCATGAAAGTGGCATGACACGAGCTGCCAAAAGTGCTAAAAAATTTCTAAGTTATTTCATGTTTCACAACTTGAATGATCATGACTTTGAAGCATCATATCTCTTTGGATTTTGATCCAATTTCTATGTTCTTGGTACCAAATTAAAGAGATCATTTGATACTACAACTTTCATGTGAAAATTAAATTGAAAAGAGGTCTAAAACATGATGAAAAATGGCATTGAAATCATAGTCACCAAACTGACTTTAGGGACTTAGAAAAAATTCTAAGTTTTTTCATTTGAACAACTTGAAGATCCCAACTTTGATTGATCATAACGTTTGATCTAGAAATCCAAATGGAACATTCTTTATATGGATGGAAAGCTTGGAGTCCATACTACAACTTTCATGATTAGCAAAAGTTGAAATGGAGCTTGCATCATGCTGAAAAATGGATTGGAAGATGGCTGCATGGCATAAAGAATTTTCCATAAATGGAAAGTTTCTAAAAACCTAATTTACCCAAAATGGCAACTTCCCATAATTCTTGTTTTTTCATGATTCCTGTGATATTTCTTGATCAAATCTCACCCATTGACCATATTTGACATGATGAACATGAGTTTGACCTAAAAAAGTCAACACTTGACTTTTTCCTTGATCAGTTGACTTTATTCCCAATTTGTCTGATTTTCGACCATCTGGCCAATTGAAATCCTTCTGAATGAAATTGATGGTCCATAATACCCCTCTAGATACTTGAGAACATATAGAGAGCCATGGAATCAAGTCTTGCCCAAAAAATCAGAAATAAACTGATTCTAGGCAAAACCCTAATTTTGGCCCCAAAAGATAGAAGATGTTGATTGATGTCCAAAACCCTAATTCCTTTGAAGTGAGTGAAGATTTTCTTAAACCAAGATGTTGTATGTGATACGATGGTGTCAAAGCTTCAAGATTCTTGCTCAATGAAGTTGTCACATACTCAGATGGACAAAACCCTATTTAGAGGATCAAGGGATAGGAGGAGGTGATTCTCTTCAAGTTTCTTGCCAATCTCAATCCCTTGATGAAAAGGTGAACCAAATGATAAGTTTTGAGACTTGGGGGGCCTTTGTGGCTTGAGTGATTGAGTATATTTCATTCTTCTTGCTTTACTCAGTCAATGATGGAAACCTCTGATCCCATGCCTTAGGAAGACCAATGATGTATGTGTAATGCTTATGACCTAAATGCATATGAAATGTGAAACATAAGCCATTTGTTGGATATAAATAGGAGGGCAAATTTTGGGGTGTTACACCTAGTGCCAGACTTGGTGATTCCCCCGAGATTCAAAGTACACAATTTCAAGAAGTACTCTGGTCTCAGTTGCCCAAAGCGTCATCTGGTGATGTTCTGCCCAAAGATGACCTCCTATATCCATAATGATAAGTTGATGATTCACTATTTTCAAGACAGTTTGAATGGAGCATCCTTGAATTGGTACATGGACTTTGAAAGAAGTTGTATCCAATCATGGAGAGACTTATCCAACGCCTTTTTGAAGCAGTACAAGTTCAACTTGAACATGACTCTAGATTGTATGCAATTGCAAAACCTATCTCAGAAAAGCAATGAATCATTTAGAGGATATGCGCAACAATGGAGAGAATTGGCAGCCCAAGTGCAACCGCCACTCTTAGAAAAAGAATTGGTTGATCTGTTCATGAGAACCTTGCAAATCCCATACTTCGAAAGGTTGGCAAGCAGTGCGGTATCAGACTTTGCTCATCTAGTGACAATTGGAGAATGCATCGAGGGTGGTCTAAAAAATGGAAGAATCCAAGGTGCTTCAAGCAGTCGAGCTAGTGAAATTGAGTCTCTCAGTAATTCCCAAGAGGAAGAAGAGGAGGAAATCAATGCAGCCGTGGAAAGTGTTGAGTATTCTCATGGTGCAAAACCAAGACGTCATGCCCTCTCATCTTTTCAGCAGTCATCTTCAGCATCACACCATCCTTATAGACAACCAATAATGTCTAGAGCGCCATACCAGAAACCTTAGACTACTCCTTATACAAATCAACGAGCTCATGGCCGAGGACATCAGAATCAACGTTAGAGTCAGCATAGGTCTTGAAACAATCTGGAAAGAAGGAATGCTTCTCTTCATCTGGTTCAATGTCATACACTTAGCTTCTTCCATATTTGGTCCGAAATTCTCTGGTGGATCCTAAGTCCCTAAAGTCGTTGCCTGAGTCGTACCCTCCTGGGTACGATCCCAATGTACGATGTGGATATCATGCTGGATCAATGGGGTACTCAAATAAAGATTGAAAAGCTTTCCAAGCCAAAGTACAAAAGTTGATTGACAAGAAATACATATCCTTTCTAGAAGGGAACTTGGTTGTGCACATTAACTTCTCACCTGAATGAGTTCAAAGACTTCAAGGGAGCATATCCAGTTCCCAGTGGTTCAGACCGGAAGACATTCTCCTTGGAAATGGTAACCATTGGATCACTTTTATCTTTTGCATTTGTAATTTCTTTCTTGTTAAATTCTACTTGTTTTTAAACATTGTTGTTTTGAATGGTAATATTGATGAAGTGATTATGTATTTTCTGAATTAGTCATGTTGCATTCGCTCATTTTTCTTCACTTATATATTAAAAAAATATGTACATCCATATACCTCTCGTTCACTCTCTTTATCAAACTGTTGTTTTAGCAAAAATTGGAGGAAGAATGGTGAAAACGAAATACCCATAATTGCTGATGGTATGCTTCAAAATAAAATCCTGCCGATGTACAAGCATTGTTTCAAATCCCCAAACACTGGAGAAATAAGGAGTTAGTCCCTAGTTAACCACTTCGATCCTAGAAGTAGGAGTTTCCTTTGAATTTCTAAACCCTTACACGTAACCTGGGGCGTGGGTAGTGTTCAGTTAATCAGACTACACATTTGATTTCAAGATGATACATCCTGTTTATGGATCAGTTATATGCTATTCTTCACACACATCCTGATGTCTCGAAGGAACGCTACAAAATTTAAAGTTTACGACAATTGTTTTTCAATGATCAATGACTTGGCAGTCACAAACCTTTTCAAAAAAAAAAAGAAGAAAAAACCCTCTAAGTCTAATACCCAAAGAGGCAACTTAGGCAAAAATCAGGGCAATCCCGGTGGACTTGAAAAAACAAAATTAGTCCAGGCAAAAGTTAGAGATCAAAAGAAAAAAAATCAATCAAAAGAGGTCCTCAAGTCCTCAAGTAAGAAAAAACAAGATTCAGTGACCACCTTATCAAAAATCAAGAGGTCACCGATATCCTTGACAAAAAACAAAAAAGGTGACTTCCATTTCAAGCGAACCTTGAATCGTCATCTTCACTGTCACATCATCAAGCTCACTTGGAAGACAAATGTGTGTGTCGAGTTAACTGAATATAGGACTGAAGAATATCACGAAGAAAGGGTGGGTACAAAATAAATATTGAGCCTTTTATCCTTTATTTCTATAAACGTGAACCAGACCACGTTACAATCCTCAAAAGACCTAATTGAGGCAGAGTTTATTCTAAAAGCATATTGTAGCAAGGTTGTGTAAACTTACTCCTAGAGGTTTGCTAATCTTCTTCTTGTTGTACCTTTCACACACTAGCTAAATCAGCACTGCGTTTGGACTAATGGTCCATTCGTCACACACTATCACATCATTCCAATAATGATTAATATTTTTTTAAAACTTGCATGAGCATTGCATTAAAATTACCATTTGTGAATAAACAGTTTTAATTGCAAGTCAACACTTAACATCAAGGAAAATCCAACAAAGCAACAATCAAAGAGGACTTGATCATTCATCAAAATCGATCAGAGTCAAGATCATCTCATGGATAAAAGGCATTGACATCCAATTATTATGGAATTAGTCAATCCAGAGCAAGTCTCCAAGCATCAGTTAATTATGGGACAAATCATTCAAGAATCAGGTTGATCAGAAGAGCATCATCTCAAGACTCTACCAGCCAATGGGCAGGCATCCAGAGGTTCCTTTTGATTAAGGGTGAATCCCTCCAACACTCAGTCAACATAAGTTAAGTCACTTCCACGCTCATTCTAGGGAAGGCTACCTAAAGAGTACATCGATGCCAATCACTCCAAGAGTCAGTCAGTCAAGGACGAATCCTTTCATTACTCAAAATCATAGAGTAAACCATCTTGAGTTCATCTCATAGTACAATTTTTTCCAACTTCCTTTCAAGGACTAATCCTTTCATGGCTTGAAGTTCTGGGACAAAACATCTCGAGTTCATCTCATGGTACAACTGTTTCCAACTTCCTTTCAAGGACCAATCTTTTCATGACTTGAAGTTCTAGGGAAAACCATCTCGAGTTCATTTTATGGTACAACTGTTTCCAACTTCCTTTCAAGGAAAAATCCTTTCACGACTTGGAATTCAAGGGCAAGCCATCTCGAGATCATTTCATGGTACAATTACTTCCAATTTTTGTTCCAGAATTTTTTTTCAAAAACCCAGACTGGGGAAAGATGAGCCACAGAGGGGCAAGTCCTCTCTATCCTTTCAAGCTGCTCAAGAAAACTTCATCAATAACCGCCGAGTTCAAGACGAGTGTCGGAGAATCATGTTATCACCCAACCAAACAACTTTTTCCTTCTGACAAGAAGCCTTGCTACAAAAGGAATCTTTTATCCTTTACCCTCTATTGGGGCATTTTTGGAAACTTTCATATCATTGCATAGATCATTTGCATGCATTAGTCATGTCACTTCCCTCAAGCATAGAGCCATGCATATCATATCATTCATCGGGCCTAACCCCTACAACATGAATTTGACATCTCAAACCCTGTAACACAAGATCTGACACCAAAGTCCAAGTTCCCGTCAGGTGGTTAAAAGTCCAAGTTCCTGTCTGGCAGTTAAAAGTCCAAGTTCCCGTCTGGCAGTTAAAAGTCCAAGTTCCCGTCTGGAAATTAAAAGTCCAAGTTCCTGTCTGGCAATTAAAATTCCAAGTTTCCGTCTGGCAGACCAAAGTCCAAGTTCCCGTCAGGTGGTTAAAAGTCCAAGTTCCTGTCTGGCAGTTAAAAGTCCAAGTTCCCGTCTGGCAGTTAAAAGTCCAAGTTCCCGTCTGACAAATCTTTTGAAAGTCAAATTTTCATTGGCAACTACCTAAAAGTCCACCCTTTTTGGCACCTTCATAAAAGTCCAATTTTTTATTGGCAACTACTCAAAATTCCACCCTTGTTGGCACCTTCATAATCCAAAAGTCCAATTTTTATTGGCAACTACCCAAAAGTCCACCCATGTTGGCACCTTCATAAAAGTCAAATTTTTATTGCAAACTACCTAAAAGTCCATCCTTGTTGGCACCTTCATAAAAGTCCAATTTTTATTGGCAACTAACTAAAAGTCCACCCTTGTTGGTGTAACACCCCATTTCTACCTGGCGGATAATAGTAAAATCAGAGTTATAAGATTTCAACAAACAATAGGATGCTACACTTTCATCTTAAAAACAACTTCGATTAATTTCATATGAACAGATACATAACACTTTGATCGGATAAACCGATAACAACAAAATTCATATATATACCTTCTTTTCAAAGCAAAACAACTTCAAGATATAAATGTTCAACTTTGATTCACTTAACATTTTTGTTCGACTGACACAACTTCAAAACAACATAATACTTAATAAATTCAACTTAAAAATTCAGCAACATAAAACATATTCAACAATAAACAACAAGCGTCCATCCCCCGAGTGTTACGTATCAGAGCGACATCACCGAATCAAACTAGTAAGGATAAACGACCTTCATCTTTGCTAACCTGCACGTTACCAACATAGGGGTAACATTCAAACAGAAGGGGTGAGATATCGAACAATATAAACAGAACTATGATAATCAATACATTAGATTAAAATCATACAATTTCACTACTTTACAACAACAACAATAACTTTATCAACATAATACAACAACAACTTTATCAACATAATACAACGATAACTTTATCAACATAATACAACAACAACTTTATCAACCTAATACAACGACAACTTTATCAACATAATACAACGACAACTTTATCAACATAATACAACAACAACTATGCAACATGAAATGCGACTCGAAATACACATGCATGTGGTACCATTGGAGCAGAACTCCCAGCTTAAAAATATGCCAATTAATATTTACTTCAACAAGGCATAAGCCTTCCGCTTAATATTTTGCCAATCTAGGCCAGCTTAATATGTTATGCCATGTGACTCAAATATGAACATCATAATCACAACACTAATACTTATCAATCCGCATAACAACAGCTCAACATTGGCCATAGGCCCCAGCTTAATTCTTGCCAATAATTAGAGGTAATTCATAATCGTTCACAGCTTGATAATTTCCAACAATAATATCACAGCAACTAGGATATATAATTATGCATCATCTAAAATATATCACAATCCATCATTTAATCAATCGGTAGTTTTCGACTAAAAATCGGTTAATTGGTTCCATCATAATTCTATGTCCAATGCTATTGAATTATATAACAACTTCTCAATTAAAATGGACAGAACAAACACACCACATCAGAACATGACAGAAACAGGAAAAGAAACACACAGCAGCATGCGTGATGGTCGTCACAACACCATCACGGTCGTTACGACACCATCACGGTCGTCACAACACCATCACGGTCGTCACGACCCCAAAATCCTTCGTCTCAGAATTCGTTCGTTCCAGTTTCTTTCCAAATTCACAACCTTTCCTCAGATTCATATCAATTTCAATTTGCCCAAGACAGTGAAACAGAACTACAACAGAATTACACCCTAAAGTAACATATACCAATTTCTCACAACCAATTCATCAATCGCAATGCATTTCAACATTTCTACGACAATCATTTCGACACAGACATAAGAAATTCTACAAACAATTCATCAACGAAAAACCAAATTCAATATTCACGACATCAATTACAGAAAAACAGAGGAGAATTCTATAAAACCAACCCCACATATTGCTATTCCTCTGCATTATTAATCAGTTAACATTGTTGAGGCATATTGCACGATAACACCTCAATCGCACACATTGACGACGGTAAAAATTAACACAACTATACGGTTTCAATTTCTGCTATAATTGAACTAGATACAAACCTCAAAACTATTTTTTCTAGAAAGAACATCTCGTTAGCTTTCCAACGCTTCGAACGGGGGTCAAAACCGACTTACGGATCAAAAGATATGAATTGTCCAAACTTTCCAAAACCAGAATTTTTCGGCATAACAGCCCTACGGGATTTTGCATTTTCGTCCGAAAATCCGACCGATTCAATTATTTTCTTTGAAACAAACACATACTCATTCATACCAAACATATAGTAGTGATTTGGAACCATCAAACGTGAATTCTACGACTTTCGATTTCAATCCTAATCTTAAACCCCCTAATCTCCAAAAATGAAAAAACTTACAAAATCAACCAAATTCGATAAAACAAGCATACTCGATCACGGCCTAACATTTCTCGACACAACTACGCAATCTATTCCGACTTTCATTTGCGAAAACATCGGTTTTTATCGGTTTAACCAAATTCCAACCTAAGTTTAACACTATAGAACAACAACTAAACAATCTAGCAAACATCAAATTCCAGAAAAACAAAACCAATACATCAATACACTTCAACACATTCAGTAGAAAATTATATAAATCCCAACCTCACGTATCCATTATCATATACCCGGTTATAAAATTTGAACCCCAACCTTACCTTGGATTGAAGGTAGCTCGAATTTCCGGTCGAAATTGAAGCTTTGACAGCAACTCCCGTAATCGCAATCTCTCCTCTCCAACCGTTGCTTCCAAACCCTTGTTATTTTTCTGTAACTTCTCGTAGTTCTCCAAAACCTCTTTCTCCAACTTCCACGTACTTCTCTCAAAACCCTTCTTTTTCTCCTTTATTTTCTTTCTCTTAATTAAAAACCTAATATAATAATGGGTTTGTTAATTAACTTAATGGGCCTACTATATGATACCCCCACTTTGCTATTTCTCACACACGACTTAACCCAACTAAATTAATTAATATTCCACATAAATAAATATTATTTCTAATACTAATTTCTCCCGACTAAATAGACTAATTACCCGATTAATACTCATTAGCATCAAACAACATATTCAACATAATCAACAAAATATACGGAAACACTCAATACTATTTAATTAAAATATTTAATTAAATACGGGCGTTACAACTCTCCCCCACTTAGAATATTTTCGTCCTCAAAAATTTACTCGATGCACCACACTCCAGATACGTTATCTCAGCTAACAAATCAACTTCTCTGCCCTAAAAAGGCAACCCCACGTCTAACACCAAACAACAATACATCACATCAACGACAACAACAACACGAAACAATGCTCACGCAACGTACCCAACGACTAACTCAAGACACAAAGAATAACCAAGTTAAGAACACACAAGTTCATTATGAATCAGAACACAACACAATCGTTACCATCACCATAGGTAACGAGACAACAACAAAGATAAGGACACAAAAGCTCAAACACAACATCAACATAATCAAACCACCAACATGGTTGTTACTCACATAAGAACCAACTGCTCTACACCGCGCTTTCGCTGCGCACTCTAATTACTTGCAACCATCAAATCTACCAAGTTTACATCAACTTCCGACCATCAAAACAGACATAAGAAAAAGCTTCCGACTTAATTCTCCGGAATTCCGACCAACAGGTATTCTACACTTTGATTACTGACCACTTCGAACTTAGATCCGTAAATAATACCTCCGAATATCCAACACAACTACAACTGCAGCCAATTCCAAATCTTGAATAGGATAGATACTTTCAAGAATTCTCAATTATCGTCAACATAAGCTACAACTTCATCACCTCGTATTAACACATCATCAAAGTTCATCTCAACGCATAACAACATTACCACAGCATAAGGATACATGTGTCAAGTTAATCTCAACAAGGAAATCATCTTCCAAATAATCCTTAACACCCAATAGTCATAGATTTAGCCCCAAAAACCTACACTTAACATGGCATATTAACCAAGCCGATCAAACAAACTAATTCATCAAGTCCTACTCATACTAGCACAATTCTACATACAACTTCATCTGAATTAACACAACAACTCAACTTCATCTTTACAAATCATAATTCACACCTTGCTAACTCAGTATATAGCTTCACTTCTTTCAATACTTGCAACTCAACTCTCAAATACTCTACGTGCTCTTCTTCTGATTTTATAAAACATCAGAATATCCACAACGAACACCAGTTCTAACTTATCCAAACAAGTATGGAAAATACCATTCATATTTCCATATATACACTTTAAGGCATACCAGCCACTACCCTTCCCGATCCGACATCCTCGGTCAAATCATAGTCTTACATTACCATTTACTTCCTACTTGGTTTATCTCTACAATTCTTCAAGTCTCATGTCAGTCGAATTCTCGATCCATCACAAATCACAACCCAAGTTATCCAGAACACAACTGTGAGTTTCCAAACTCCTCACTTATCAACTCGCAACCTCATACTAACATCCTCAAGTTCGTCTCATTTCCCTATATAGGAATCTGCATCGACAACTCAAACAATTCATAAGCACTTGGCTCAACCCCAAACAATTCACTGTGCATACTATTCTAGTTGGCAAGACACGTCTACTCCATCCACATGATTCCGTCTGCTATTAACAAGAGATTAAGGGTGATCAGTTCCTCAATTTGTAAATAGACAGCCGGCAACCATAATGGTGGCATAAATCATCATTATCCTACTAAAATAACGTCTTCCTCCTCGTGCTCAACGTTATCTAACCATACTGCTCTACCATTTCTCTAAGGTTCACAAACGTTTTTTCTTAATTTCCTTATTTCCAAGAACGCACAAAATCCAACACATATATTCTTATACACACTGGTTGCACAACCTAATTATCGAATATCCTTCTGATACATCAAGTACAATCCAAATCGGTCCACTTCAATCGAAACATTTATCCAAGTCGAAAACTTTTGACAACCCTAACCAATCCTTCGTCTTTCTTTTTAATCTCACAACTTCGATGATCCGCATAGTTTCACACTTGATCATCATTCCAATCACAATCTCAATAATACCCTCTCATCATCTGGTTAGTGATATAACTTCCAAAAATTTCCGACTCATGCCGACACATCTCGCCAACAACACACAATCCACTTTACTATTTAACCTTCCTCCAAGATTTCTATACTTTAATCATTCTCAACTATCATACGCCGCACTTCCATGTGCTTCTCCGATATTCTTCTTCTTATTATTAAACATTTCATACTTGACTTCATCTTACTATGTCCAGCAAGAATTGTCCAACTTCAAACACAATTATCTTCTTCAATACAGACCTCCCGGACACAAAATTATATTCCAAAATGAAGGAAATTTCGTGTAGATTCCAGAACTTCAAGAATCGCTCAAATCTGAATTACGAGTAAAATGTTATCGTCCTCGCAATGGGACTGGTCAAGAAATCCCGTATGCAGAATTCTACAAATATCAGCACCAAACCCAAACACTCAAACGCGTTTTTCTCCCTCTTCAAAAACTTTCCGAAAACAAAATTTATATGTAAACTGTAGGGAATTTCGTAAACTTTCTGAAAAGTCTAGAATCGCTTTCATCGGAGTTACGAGTAGAAAGTTATGCTTCTATTACTGAAGGCTATTCCATAAATACGAAAATAAAAACCGAAATTAGTGAACATGAGTTCTACCTCTTTCTCTTGCTTCCAAGATCTTCCAACTATCCTTGCTCTTCGCCCATCTCTAAAAATCATGCGACTTTACTCTAGCTATACTCCACTTGCGTATCAATATCCGTCACATTGCCCTCTCTTCTCCGAGAAGCAAACATCAATCATACTGACTCGTCTTCCTTCAAAATGTCTCAACTGGACCGACAGATAAAATCATTAGTCCATACTCTTGTCGATTTGCAACAACACAATTCCGACAACACTTGCACTCCTGTAAGCGATATCATTCCGAACCAACTTCACATACTACAAACATCTCTGAGAAGTAAACTTCTCCCCCACTTGTTTCAAACCAACTCCTGCATACCATCGATTAGGAAAACAAACAAGTACCGACAGTGTTCCACACACTTATCGCGTACTAAGGGATAAACAACATTAAACAACTTGGCCGGACAGACCGACCTGCTCTGATACCACTAATGTAACACCCCATTTCTACCCGGCGGATAATAGTAAAATCAGAGTTATAAGATTTCAACAAACAATAGGATGCTACACTTTCATCTTAAAAACAACTTCGATTAATTTCATATGAACAAATACATAACACTTTGATCGGATGAACCGATAACAACAAAATTCATATATATACCTTCTTTTCAAAGCAAAACAACTTCAAGATATAAATGTTCAACTTTGATTCACTTAACATTTTTGTTCGACTGACACAACTTCAAAACAACATAATACTTAATAAATTCAACTTAAAAATTCAGCAACATAAAACATATTCAACAATAAACAACAAGCGTCCATCCCCCGAGTGTTACGTATCAGAGCGACATCACAGACTTAAACTAGTAAGGATAAACGACCTTCATCTTTGCTAACTTGCACGTTACCAACATAGGGGTAACATTCAAACAGAAGGGGTGAGATATCGAACAATATAAACAGAAGTATGATAATCAATACATTAGATTAAAATCATACAATTTCACTACTTTACAACAACAACAACAACTTTATCAACATAATACAACAACAACTTTATCAACATAATACAACGACAACTTTATCAACATAATACTACAACAACAACTTTATCAACATAATACAACGACAACTTTATCAACATAATACAACGACAACTTTATCAACATAATACAACAACAACTATGCAACATGAAATGCGACTCGAAATGCACATGCATGTGGTACCATTGGAGCAGAACTCCCAGCTTAAAAATTTGCCAATTAATATTGACTTCAACAAGGCATAAGCCTTCCGCGTAATATTTTGCCAATCCAGGCCAGCTTAATGTTTTGCCAATCCAGGCCAGCTTAATATGTTATGCCATGTGACTCAAATATGAACATCATAATCACAGCACTAATACTTATCAATCTGCACAACAACAACTCAACATTGGCCATAGGCCCACAGCTTAATTCTTGCCAATAATTAGAGGCAATTCAACATCTTTCACAGCTTGATAATTTCCAACAATAATATCACATCAACTAGGATATATAATTATGCATCATCTAAAATATATCATAATCCATCATTTAATCAATCAGTAGTTTTCGACTAAAAATCGGTTAATTGGTTCCATCATAATTCTATGTCCAATGCTATTGAATTATATAACAACTTCTCAATTAAAATGGACAGGACAAACACACCACATCAGAACATAACAGAAACAGGAAAAGAAACACACAGCAGCATGCGTGACGGTCGTCACAACACCATCACGGTCGTCACGACACCATCACGGTCGTCACAACACCATCACGGTCGTCACTACCCCAAAATCCTTCGTCTCAGAATTCGTTCGTTCCAGTTTCTTTCCAAATTCACAACCTTTCCTCAGATTCATATCAATTTTAATTTGCCCAAGACAGTGAAACAGAACTACAACATAATTACACCCTAAAGTAACATATACCAGTTTCTCACAACCAATTCATCAATCGCAATGCATTTCAACATTTCTACGACAATCATTTCGACACAGCCATAAGAAATTCTACAAATAATTCATCAACGGAAAACCAAATTCAATATTCACGACATCGATTACACAAAAACAGAGGAGAATTCTATAAAACCAACCCCACATATTGCTATTCCTCTGCATTATTAATCGGTTAACATTGTTGAGGCATATTGCACGATAACACCTCAATCGCACACATTCACGACGGTAAAAATCAACACAACGATACGGTTTCAATTTTTTGCTATAATTGAACCAGATACAGACCTCAAAACCATTTTTCCTAGAAATAACATCTCGTTAGCTTTCAAACGCTTCTAACGGGGGTCAAACCGACTTACGGATAAAAAGATATGAATTTTCCAAACTTTCCGAAACCAGAATTTTTCTGCATAACAGCCCTACGGGATTTTGCATTTTCGTCCAAAAATCTGACCGATTCAATTATTTTCTTCGAAACAAACACATACTCATTCATACCAAACATATAATAGTGATTTGGAACCACCAAGCGTGAATTCTACGACTTTCGATTTCAATCCTAATCTTAAACCCCCAAATCTCCAAAAATGAAAAAACTTACAAAATCAACCAAATTCGATAAAACAAGCATACTCGATCACGGCCTAACATTTCTCGACACAACTACGCAATCTATTCCGACTTTCATCTGCGAAAACATCGGTTTTTATCGGTTTAACCAAATTCCAACCTAAGTTTAACACTATAGAACAACAACTAAACAATCTAGCAAACATCAAATTCCAGAAAAACAAAACCTATACATCAATACACTTCAACACATTCAGTAGAAAATTATATAAATCCCAACCCCACGTATCCATTATCATATACCCGGTTATAAAATTTGAACCCCACCCTTACCTTGGATTGAAGGTAGCTCGAATTTCCGGTCGAAATTGAAGCTTTGACAGCAACTCCCGTAATCGCAATCTCTCCTCTCCAACCGTTGCTTCCAAACCCTTGTTATTTTTCTGTAACTTCTCGTAGTTCTCCAAAACCTCTTTCTCCAACTTCCACGTACTTCTCTCAAAACCCTTCTTTTTCTCCTTTATTTTCTTTCTCTTAATTAAAAACCTAATATAATAATGGGTTTGTTAATTAACTTAATGGGCCTACTATATGATACCCCCACTTTGCTATTTCTCACACACGACTTAACCCAACTAAATTAATTAATATTCCACATAAATAAATATTATTTCTAATACTAATTTCTCCCGACTAAATCGACTAATTACCCGATTAATACTCATTAGCATCAAACAACATATTCAACATAATCAACAAAATATACGGAAACACTCAATACTATTTAATTAAAATATTTAATTAAATACGGGCGTTACAACTCTCCCCCACTTAGAATATTTTCGTCCTCAAAAATTTACTCGATGCACCACACTCCAGATACGTTATCTCAGCTAACAAATCAACTTCTCTGCCCTAAAAAGGCAACCCCACGTCTAACACCAAACAACAATACATCACATCAACGACAACAACAACACGAAACAATGCTCACGCAACGCACCCAACGACTAACTCAAGACACAAAGAATAACCAAGTTAAGAACACACAAGTTCATTATGAATCAGAACACAACACAATCGTTACCATCACCATAGGTAACGAGACAACAACAAAGATAAGGACACAAAAGCTCAAACACAACATCAACATAATCAAACCACCAACATGGTTGTTACTCACATAAGAACCAACTGCTCTACACCGCGCTTTCGCTGCGCACTCTAATTACTTGCAACCATCAAATCTACCAAGTTTACATCAACTTCCGACCATCAAAACAGACATAAGAAAAAGCTTCCGACTTAATTCTCCGGAATTCCGACCAACAGGTATTCTACACTTTGATTACTGACCACTTCGAACTTAGATCCGTAAATAATACCTCCGAATATCCAACACAACTACAACTGCAGCCAATTCCAAATCTTGAATAGGATAGATACTTTCAAGAATTCTCAATTATCGTCAACATAAGCTACAACTTCATCACCTCGTATTAACACATCATCAAAGTTCATCTCAACGCATAACAACATTACCACAGCATAAGGATACATGTGTCAAGTTAATCTCAACAAGGAAATCATCTTCCAAATAATCCTTAACACCCAATAGTCATAGATTTAGCCCCAAAAACCTACACTTAACATGGCATATTAACCAAGCCGATCAAACAAACTAATTCATCAAGTCCTACTCATACTAGCACAATTCTACATACAACTTCATCTGAATTAACACAACAACTCAACTTCATCTTTACAAATCATAATTCACACCTTGCTAACTCAGTATATAGCTTCACTTCTTTCAATACTTGCAACTCAACTCTCAAATACTCTACGTGCTCTTCTTCTGATTTTATAAAACATCAGAATATCCACAACGAACACCAGTTCTAACTTATCCAAACAAGTATGGAAAATACCATTCATATTTCCATATATACACTTTAAGGCATACCAGCCACTACCCTTCCCGATCCGACATCCTCGGTCAAATCATAGTCTTACATTACCATTTACTTCCTACTTGGTTTATCTCTACAATTCTTCAAGTCTCATGTCAGTCGAATTCTCGATCCATCACAAATCAAAACCCAAGTTATCCAGAACACAACTGTGAGTTTCCAAACTCCTCACTTATCAACTCGCAACCTCATACTAACATCCTCAAGTTCGTCTCATTTCCCTATATAGGAATCTGCATCGACAACTCAAACAATTCATAAGCACTTGGCTCAACCCCAAACAATTCATTGTGCATACTATTCTAGTTGGCAAGACACGTCTACTCCATCCACATGATTCCGTCTGCTATCAACAAGAGATTAAGGGTGATCAGTTCCTCAATTTGTAAATAGACAGCCGGCAACCATAATGGTGGCATAAATCATCATTATCCTACTAAAATAACGTCTTCCTCCTCGTGCTCAACGTTATCTAAGCATACTGCTCTACCATTTCTCTAAGGTTCACAAACGTTTTTTCTTAATTTCCTAATTTCCAAGAACGCACAAAATCCAACACATATATTCTTATACACACTGGTTGCACAACCAAATTATCGAATATCCTTCTGATACATCAAGTACAATCCAAATCGGCCCACTTCAATCGAAACATTTATCCAAGTCCAAAACTTTTGACAACCCTAACCAATCCTTCGTCTTTCTTTTTAATCTCACAACTTCGATGATCCGCATAGTTTCACACTTGATCATCATTCCAATCACAATCTCAACAATACCCTCTCATCATCTGGTTAGTGATATAACTTCCAAAAATTTCCGACTCATGCCGACACATCTCGCCAACAACACACAATCCACTTTACTATTTAACCTTCCTCCAAGATTTCTATACTTTAATCATTCTCAACTATCATACGCCGCACTTCCATGTGCTTCTCCGATATTCTTCTTCTTATTATTAAACATTTCATACTTGACTTCATCTTACTATGTCCAGCAAGAATTGTCCAACTTCAAACACAATTATCTTCTTCAATACAGACCTCCCGGACACAAAATTATATTCCAAAATGAAGGAAATTTCGTGTAGATTCCAGAACTTCAAGAATCGCTCAAATCTGAATTACGAGTAAAATGTTATCATCCTCGCAATGGGACTGGTCAAGAAATCCCGTATGCAGAATTCTACAAATATCAGCACCAAACCCAAACACTCAAACGCGTTATTCTCCCTCTTCAAAAACTTTCCGAAAACAAAATTTATATGTAAACTGTAGGGAATTTCGTAAACTTTCCGAAAAGTCCAGAATCGCTTTCATCGGAATTACGAGTAGAAAGTTATGCTTCTATTACTGAAGGCTATTCCATAAATACGAAAATAAAAACCGAAATTAGTGAACATGAGTTCTACCTCTTTCTCTTGCTTCCAAGATCTTCCAACTATCCTTGCTCTTCGCCCATCTCTAAAAATCATGTGACTTTACTCTAGCTATACTCCACTTGCGTATCAATATCCGTCACATTGCCCCCTCTTCTCCGAGAAGCAAACATCAATCATACTGACTTGTCTTCCTTCAAAATGTCTCAACTGGACCGACAGATAAAATCATGAGTCCATACTCTCGTCGATTCACAACAACACAATTTCGACAACAGTTGCACTCCTGTAAGCAATATCACTCCGAACCAACTTCACATAATACAAACATCTCTGAGAAGTAAACTTCTCCCCCACTTGTTTAAAACCAACTCCTGCATACCATCGATTAGGAAAACAAACAAGTACTGACAGTGTTCCAAACACTTGTCGCGTACTAAGGGATAAACAACATTAAACAACTTGGTCAGACAGACTGACCTGCTCTGATACCACTAATGTAACACCCTATTTCTACCCGGCGGATAATAGTAAAATCAGAGTTATAAGATTTCAACAAACAATAGGATGCTACACTTTCATCTTAAAAACAACTTCGATTAATTTCATATGAACAGATACATAACACTTTGATCGGATGAACCGATAACAACAAAATTCATATATATACCTTCTTTTCAAAGCAAAACAACTTCAAGATATAAATGTTCAACGTTGATTCACTTAACATTTTTGTTCGATTGACACAACTTCAAAACAACATAATACTTAATAAATTCAACTTAAAAATTCAGCAACATAAAACATATTCAACAATAAACAACAAGCGTCCATCCCCCGAGTGTTATGTATCAGAGCGACATCACCGACTTAAACTATTAAAGATAAACGACATTCATCTTTGCTAACCTGCACGTTACTAACATAGGGGTAACATTCAAACAGAAGGGGTGAGATATCGAACAATATAAACAGAAGTCTGATAATCAATACATTAGATTAAAATCATACAATTTCACTACTTTACAACAACAACAACAACTTTATCAACATAATACAACAACAACTTTATCAACATAATACAACGGCAACTTTATCAACATAATACAACAACAACTTTATCAACATAATACAATGACAACTTTATCAACATAATACAACGACAACTTTATCAACATAATACAACAACAACTATGCAACATGAAATGCGACTCGAAATGCACATGCATGTGGTACCATTGGAGCAGAACTCCCAGCTTAAAAATTTGCCTATTAATATTGACTTCAACAAGGCATAAGCCTTCCGCTTAATATTTTGCCAATCCAGGCCAGCTTAATGTTTTGCCAATCCAGGCCAGCTTAATATGTTATGCCATGTGGCTCAAATATGAACATCATAATCACAGCACTAATACTTATCAATCCGCACGACAACAGCTCAACATTGGCCATAGGCCCACAGCTTAATTCTTGCCAATAATTAGAGGCAATTCAACATCGTTCACAACTTGATAATTTCCAACAATAATATCACATCAACTAGGATATATAATTATGCATCATCTAAAATATATCATAATCCATCATTTAATCAATCAGTAGTTTTCGACTAAAAATCGGTTAATTGGTTCCATCATAATTCTATGTCCAATGATATTGAATTATATAACAACTTCTCAATTAAAATGGACAGAACAAACACACCACATCATAACATAACAGAAACAGGAAAAGAAACACACAGCAGCATGCGTGACGGTCGTCACAACAGCATCACGGTCGTCACGACACCATCACAGTCGTCACAACACCATCACGGTCGTAACGACCCCAAAATCCTTCGTCTCAGAATTCGTTCGTTCCAGTTTCTTTCCAAATTCACAACCTTTCCTCAGATTCATATCAATTTCAATTTGCCCAAGACAGTGAAACAGAACTACAACAGAATTACACCCTAAAGTAACATATACCAGTTTCTCACAACCAATTCATTAATCGCAATGCATTTCAACATTTCTACGACAATCATTTCGACACAGACATAAGAAATTCTACAAAGAATTCATCAACGGAAAACCAAATTCAATATTCACGGCATCAATTACACAAAAACAGAGGAGAATTCTATAAAACCAACCCCACATATTGCTATTCCTCTGCATTATTAATCGGTTAACATTGTTGAGGCATATTGCACGATAACACCTCAATCGCACACATTCACGACGGTAAAAATCAACACAACGATGCGGTTTCAATTTTCTGCTATAATTGAACCAGATACAGACCTCAAAACCATTTTTCCTAGAAATAACATCTCGTTAGCTTTCCAACGCTTCTAACGGGGGTCAAACCGACTTACGGATAAAAAGATATGAATTTTCCAAACTTTCCGAAACCAGAATTTTTCTGCATAACAGCCCTACGGGATTTTGCATTTTCGTCCAAAAATCCGACCGATTCAATTATTTTCTTCGAAACAAACACATACTCATTCATACCAAACATATAATAGTGATTTGGAACCATCAAACGTGAATTCTACGACTTTCGATTTCAATCCTAATTTTAAACCCCCAAATCTCCAAAAATGCAAAAACTTACAAAATCAACCAAATTCGATAAAACAAGCATACTCGATCACGGCCTAACATTTCTCGACACAACTACGCAATCTATTCCGACTTTCATCTGCGAAAACATCGGTTTCTATCGGTTTAACCAAATTCCAACCTAAGTTTAACACTATAGAACAACAACCAAACAATCTAGCAAACATCAAATTCCACAAAAACAAAACCAATACATCAATACACTTCAACACATTCAGTAGAAAATTATATAAATCCCTACCCCACGTATCCATTATCATATACCCGGTTATAAAATTCGAACCCCGCCCTTACCTTGGATTGAAGGTAGCTCGAATTTCCGGTCGAAATTGAAGCTTTGACAGCAACTCCCGTAATCGCAATCTCTCCTCTCCAACCGTTGCTTCCAAACCCTTGTTATTTTTCTGTAACTTCTCGTAGTTCTCCAAAACCTCTTTCTCCAACTTCCACGTACTTCTCTCAAAACCCTTCTTTTTCTCCTTTATTTTCTTTCTCTTAATTAAAAACCTAATATAATAATGGGTTTGTTAATTAACTTAATGGGCCTACTATATGATACCCCCACTTTGCTATTTCTCACACACGACTTAACCCAACTAAATTAATTAATATTCCACATAAATAAATATTATTTCTAATACTAATTTCTCCCGACTAAATCGACTAATTACCCGATTAATACTCATTAGCATCAAACAACATATTCAACATAATCAACAAAATATACGAAAACACTCAATACTATTTAATTAAAATATTTAATTAAATACGGGCGTTACAACTCTCCCCCACTTAGAATATTTTCGTCCTCGAAAATTTACTCGATGCACCACACTCCAGATACGTTATCTCAGCTAACAAATCAACTTCCCTGCCCTAAAAAGGCAACCCCACATCTAACACCAAACAACAATACATCACATCAACGACAACAACAACAACACGAAACAATGCTCACGCAACGCACCCAACGACTAACTCAAGACACAAAGAATAACCAAGTTAAGAACACACAAGTTCATTATGAATCAGAACACAACACAATCGTTACCATCACCATAGGTAACGAGACAACAACAAAGATAAGGACACAAAAGCTCAAACACAACATCAACGTAATCAAACCACCAACATCGTTGTTACTCACATAAGAACCAACTGCTTTACACCGCGCTTTCGCTGCGCACTCTGATTACTTGTAACCATCAAATCTACCAAGTTTACATCAACTTCCGACCATCAAAACAGACATAAGAAAAAGCTTCCGACTTAATTCTCTGGAATTCCGACCAACAGGTATTCTACACTTTGATTACTGACCACTTCGAACTTAGATCCGTAAATAATACCTCCGAATATCCAACACAACTACAACTGCAGCCAATTCCAAATCTTGAATAGGATAGATACTTTCAAGAATTCCCAATTATCGTCAACATAAGCTACAACTTCATCACCTCGTATTAACACATCATCAAAGTTCATCTCAACGCATAACAACATTGCCACAGCATAAGGATACATGTGTCCAGTTAATCTCAATAAGGAAATCATCTTCCAAATAATCCTTAACACCTAATAGTCATAGATTTAGCCCCAAAAACCTACACTTAACATGACATATTAACCAAGCCGATCAAACAAACTAATTCATCAAGTCCTACTCATACTAGCACAATTGTACATACAACTTCATCTGAATTAACACAACAACTAAACTTCATCTTTACAAATCATAATTCACACCTTGCTAACTCAGTATATAGCTTCACTTCTTTCAATACTTGCAACTCAACTCTCAAATACTCTACGCGCTCTTCTTCTGATTTTATAAAACATCAGAATATCCACAACAAACACCAGTTCTAACTTATCCAAACAAGTATGGAAAATACCATTCATATTTCCATATATACACTTTAAGGCATACCAGCCACTACCCTTCCCGATCCGACATCCTCGGTCAAATTATAGTCTTACATTACCATTTACTTCCTACTTGGTTTATCTCTACAATTCTTCAAGTCTCATGTCAGTCGAATTCTCGATCTATCACAAATCAAAACCCAAGTTATCCAGAACACAACTGTGAGTTTCCAAACTACTCACTGATCAACTCGCAACCTCATACTAACATCCTCAAGTCCGTCTCATTTCAGTATATAGGAATCCGCATCGACAACTCAAACAATTCATAAGCACTTGGCTCAACCCCAAACAGTTCACTGTGCATACTATTCTAGTTGGCAAGACACGTCTACTCCATCCACATGATTCCGTCTGCTATCAACAAGAGATTAAGGGTGATCAGTTCCTCAATTTGTCAATAGACAGCCGACAACCATAATGGTGGTATAAATCATCATTATCCAACTAAAATAGCGTCTTCCTCCTCGTGCTCAACGTTATCTAAGCATACTGCTCTACCATTTCTCTAAGGCTCACAAACGTTTTTTCTTAATTTCCTTATTTCCAAGAACGCATAAAATCCAACACATATATTCTTATACACACTTGTTGCACAACCTAATTATCGAATATCCTTCTGATACATCAAGTACAATCCAAATCGGCCCACTTCAATCGAAACATTTATCCAAGTCCAAAACTTTGGACAACCCTAACCAATCCTTCGTCTTTCTTTTTAATCTCACAACTTCGATGATCCGCATAGTTTCACACTTGATCATCATTCCAATCACAATCTCAACAATACCCTCTCATCATCTGGTTAGTGATATAACTTCAAAAAATTTCCGACTCATGCTGACACATCTCGCCAACAACACACAATCCACTTTACTATTTAACCTTCCTCCAAGATTTCTATACTTTAATCATTCTCAACTATCATACGCCGCACTTCCATTTGCTTCTCCGATATTCTTCTTCTTATTATTAAACATTTCATACTTGACTTCATCTTACTAAGTCCAACAAGAATTGTCCAACTTCAAACACGATTATCTTCTTCAATACAGACCTCCCGGACACAAAATTATATTCCAAAATGAAGGAAATTTCGTGTAGATTCCAGAACTTCAAGAATCGCTCAAATCTGAATTACGAGTAAGAAGTTATCGTCCTCGCAATGGGACTGGTCAAGAAATCCCGTATGCAGAATTCTACAAATATCAGAACCAGACCCAAACATTCAAACATGTTTTTCTCCCTCTTCAAAAACTTTCCGAAAACAAAATTTATATGCAAACTGTAGGGAATTTCATAAACTTTCCGAAAAGTCCAGAATCGCTTTCATCGGAGTTACGAGTAGAAAGTTATGCTTCTATTACTGAAGGTTGTTCCATAAATACGAAAATAAAAACCGAAATTAGTGAACATGAGTTCTACCTCTTTCTCTTGCTTCCAAGATCTTCCAACTATCCTTACTCTTCGCCCATCTCTAAAAATCATGCGACTTTACTCTAGCTATACTCCACTTGCGTATCAATATCCGTCACATTGCCCTCTCTTCTCCGAGAAGCAAACATCAATCATACTGACTCATCTTCCTTCAAAATGTCTCAACTGGACCGACGGATAAAATCATGAGTCCATACTCTCGTCGATTCCCAACAACACAATTACGACAACACTTGCACTCCTGTAAGCGAATCACTCCGAACCAACTTCACATACTACAAACATCTCTGAGAAGTAAACTTCTCCCCCACTTGTTTCAAACCAACTCCTGCATACCATCGATTAGGAAAACAAACAAGTACCGACAGTGTTCCACACACTTATCACGTACTAAGGGATAAACAACATTAAACAACTTGGCCGGACAGACCGACCTGCACTGATACCACTAATGTAACACCCCATTTCTACCCGGCGGATAATAGTAAAATCAGAGTTATAAGATTTCAACAAACAATAGGATGCTACACTTTCATCTTAAAAACAACTTCGATTAATTTCATATGAACAAATACATAACACTTTGATCGGATGAACCGATAACAACAAAATTCATATATATACCTTCTTTTCAAAGCAAAACAACTTCAAGATATAAATGTTCAACTTTGATTCACTTAACATTTTTGTTCGACTGACACAACTTCAAAACAACATAATACTTAATAAATTCAACTTAAAAATTCAGCAACATAAAACATATTCAACAATAAACAACAAGCGTCCATCCCCCGAGTGTTACGTATCAGAGCGACATCACCGACTCAAACTAGTAAGGATAAACGACCTTCATCTTTGCTAACCTGCACGTTACCAACATAGGGGTAACATTCAAACAGAAGGGGTGAGATATCGAACAATATAAACAGAAGTATGATAGTCAATACATTAGATTAAAATCATACAATTTCACTACTTTACAACAACAACAACAACTTTATCAACATAATACAACAACAACTTTATCAACATAATACAACGACAACTTTATCAACATAATGCAACAACAACTTTATCAACATAATACAACGTCAACTTTATCAACATAATACAATGACAACTTTATCAACATAATACAACGACAACTTTATCAACATAATACAACAACAACTATGCAACATGAAATGCGACTCGAAATGCACATGCATGTGGTACCATTGGAGCAGAACTCCCAGCTTAAAAAATTGCCAATTAATATTGACTTTAACAAGGCATAAGCCTTCTGCTTAATATTTTGCCAATCCAGGCCAGCTTAATGTTTTGCCAATCCAGGCCAGCTTAATATGTTATGTCATGTGACTCAAATATGAACATCATAATCACAACACTAATACTTATCAATCCGCACAACAACAGCCCAACATTGGCCATAGGCCCACAGCTTAATTCTTGCCAATAATTAGAGGCAATTCAACATCGTTCACAGCTTGATAATTTCCAACAATAATAACACAGCAACTAGGATATATAATTTTGCATCATCTAAAATATATCACAATCCATCATTTAATCAATCGGTAGTTTTCGACTAAAAATCGGTTAATTGGTTTCATCATAATTCTATGTCTAATGCTATTGAATTATATAACAACTTCTCAATTAAAATGGACAAAACAAACACACCACATCAGAACATAACAGAAACAGGAAAAGAAACACACAACAGCATGCGTGACGGTCGTCACAACAACGTCACGGTCGTCACGACCCCAAAATCCTTCGTCTCAGAATTCGTTCGTTCCAGTTTCTTTCCAAATTCACAACCTTTCCTTAGATTCATATCAATTTCAATTTGCCCAAGACAGTGAAACAGAACTACAACAGAATTACACCCTAAAGTAACATAAACCAGTTTCTCACAATCAATTCATCAATCGCAATACATTTCAACATTTCTACGACAATCATTTCGACACGGACATAAGAAATTCTACAAACAATTCATCAACGGAAAACCAAATTCAATATTCACGACATCGATTACACAAAAACAGAGGAGAATTCTATAAAACCAATCCCACATATTGCTATTCCTCTGCATTATTAATCGGTTAACATTGTTGAGGCATATTGCACGATAACACCTCAATCGGACACATTCACAACGGTAAAAATCAACACAACGATACGGTTTCAATTTTATGCTATAATTGAACCAGATATAGACCTCAAAACCATTTTCCTAGAAAGAACATCTCGTTAGCTTTCCAACGCTTCGAACGGGGGTCAAAACCGACTTACGGATCAAAAGATATGAATTTTCCAAACTTTCCGAAACCAGAATTTTTCTGCATAACAGCCCTACGGGATTTTGCATTTTCGTCCAAAAATCCGACCGATTCAATTATTTTCTTCGAAACAAACACATACTCATTCATACCAAACATATAATAGTGATTTGGAACCATCAAACGTGAATTCTACGACTTTCGATTTTAATCCTAATCTTAAACCCCCAAATCTCCAAAAATGCAAAAACTTACAAAATCAACCAAATTCGATAAAACAAGCATACTCGATCACGGCCTAACATTTCTCGACACAACTACGCAATCTATTCCGACTTTCATCCACGAAAACATCGATTTCTATCGATTTAACCAAATTCCAACCTAAGTTTAACACTATAGAACAACAACCAAACAATCTAGCAAACATCAAATTCCACAAAAACAAAACCAATTCATCAATACACTTCAACACATTCAGTAGAAAATTATATAAATCCCAATCCCATGTATCCATTATCATATACCCGGTTATAAAATTCGAACCCCACCCTTACCTTGGATTGAAGGTAGCTCGAATTTCTGGTCGAAATTGAAGCTTTGACAGTAACTCCCGTAATCGCAATCTCTCCTCTCCAACCGTTGCTTCCAAACCCTTGTTATTTTTCTATAACTTCTCGTACTTCTCCAAAACCTCTTTCTCCAACTTCCACGTACTTCTCTCAAAACCCTTCTTTTTCTCCTTTATTTTCTTTCTCTTAATTAAAAACCTAATATAATAATGGGTTTGTTAATTAACTTAATGGGCCTACTATATGATACCCCCACTTTGCTATTTCTCACACACGACTTAACCCAACTAAATTAATTAATATTCCACATAAATAAATATTATTTCTAATACTAATTTCTCCCGACTAAATTGACTAATTACCCGATTAATACTCATTAGCATCAAACAACATATTCAACATAATCAACAAAATATACGGAAACACTCAATACTATTTAATTAAAATATTTAATTAAATACGAGCGTTACAGTTGGCACCTTCGTAATCAAAAAGTCCAATTTTTATTGGCAACTACCTAAAAGTCCACCCTTGTTGGCACCTTCATAATCCCAAAGTCCAATTTTTATTGGCAACTACCTAAAAGTCCACCCTTGTTGGCACCTTCATAAAACCTAAATTCCAATTTCATTTGGCAATTACTAAATCCAATCCCTAATGATATCCAAAAGGGTCTCGCCCTCAAAGGGAGACCTATCCCAAGCATACTCCATCATTTGCATTATCACATGCATGACATGCATATCATTCTTGCCCAAAACAAGACTGTTATCAAACACAGTCATTGCAATCATCAAATAACAAAATCATGTGAATTCATACATGCATAAGAATCCCCAACATTTGCATCCTCATAAGTAACTTCATGCATCATGCAATGCATATCATTTCCACTCAATGTGGAATATCATAACAAGATCCAGGATCGATCTGCAAGCACCCCGACCAGTCCTCTTTCAAAGTCGGTAGTTTTTTTTTTATGAAAAGAGTTGATATCCTGCACCTGCTAATAGGATTTCTATCCCCCGACAATTCATTCTTCAACCAAGCAGTTGATAATGATAATCCCCAACATCCTTACTTTTGTTGCCCCCAAGCAGAGGTTACCCTAAAAAGTCTCTATGAGCTTTTCCACTGCAGAGCTTGGCCAATAAACTTGTTCTTCTTTTATTTCATTGCATTTCCATTGCTTTCTGTTTCTACATTTCATCTATGCATTTCATGTCCATCTTTTAGGACAAAACTTGGGGTCTTTTTGTATTTAATTATCTTACACCAGGAATGTACGAAGACCACCGTCATTCATACCTTCTGGTTCAAGTTAATTAAATAGGGGCATCTGTCATACCCCAATTATTTCCACCCATCATATGCTTTCGAGTGGCTTTTATTTTGAATAAATGAGATAGCACAGTTAATTAAGTCCCATTGGATTACTTTTTGTATTTATTTTTCTTTTTGTGTATTTTCATTAAAAAAGGGTAAAAAGATCATTTTTTTATTATTTAATTAATATTTTCGTTTTTTATTTAGGAATATTTTAAAAAATTAATTTTTTATTTTTAAATCTTTATTTTATGCATTAAATAAATAAAAAAATCCAAAAAAAAAAGAAAATAAAATTCTTTCCAAAACAATCATAAACACGTGCAAGACAAACTCATACATTTCCAAACATACACAAACATGATTTAATATCAAGTCATTTTCAAACACCTTTGTAAGTCGATCGTTTCAACGATCGCCATCAACCTCACATAGCTTACTCTTGGGCTTTCTTACAATGAGACTTGCTTTGCACCTTACACTCTCATTTGCATGCATTTGTGTGATGAATTTAATTTGCAATCACGGCCGACCCTGTGCAAGAGCAGCAGGCTCTACAGCACAGGGTCCCAAATTTTGGAGGGCCCCAAAATTTTAAAAGTTCACTTTTTATATTAATATTAATAAATATAAAGATATTTGAAAAAAATCATATAAATTAAAAAAGTGTTATGATAAAAAAATCAATACATTAAAAATATGAGATTGATCAAAGTCAAAATAATTAGAATTAATTTTTTTATTAATATATAATTATATTTTGGCTTAAATAATGTTTTCATCCCCATACGTTGGCGAGTTTTTGGTTTTGGTCACTGAATCTTTTTTTTTCGGTCCAAGTCCTTAACATTTGATTTCTTTTTGCGATTAGTCCCTGGCGATAAACTTCCGTTACAAAAATGATGATGTGGCTAACGTCGCTGACGTGGCAAGTTTTTTTTTTTTTTATCATTTTTTATTTATTTTAATCCCCAATAATTCCACATAAACTGTTTTGATTTTGGTCTCTATAGTTTAAGAAGGCAAAAATTCAAATTTTGGTCTCAAGAGGACTTAAACCCATGACCTTTACTTCAACAACATGGTTCGTAGCCACTAGACCATTCAACTCACTTGTGTTTTTATTTGCAATAAATTTATATATTACATAAATTCAATATTTACTATTTAATACTTATATTTAAAATACTGCACTTATTTAATACAATTAGTATAAATTATTTTATACTGATAATATAAATTATTTTATAGAGTTTAATATTTAATACTTATTAATATAAATAAAAATTATTTAATATAAATATTTATATATACTGTTAGTATAAATTATTTAATATAATTAGTATAAATTATTTAATATAGTTAATATAAATTATTTAATATAGTTAGTATAAATTATTTTATATAATTTAATACTTAGTACTTATTAATATAAATATAAATTATTTTATAAATTAGTATAAATAATTAGTTTATTAAATATTTCATTAATTTAATATTCCAAATATTTAATATTTAAATTATTAATTATCATAATTATTTATTATTTAGTATCGTAATTATTTACTATTAACTAATAATACAATATTATTTACTAATAATTATTTATTATTTATTATCGTAATTATGTATTATTTATTATCGTAACTAATAATTATTTATTATTTAAATAACTAAATAATTTTAATATTAATAATCATAATTATTTAATATCTCATTTATTTAATTTACTGTAATTAATATTATAATTATTTAATAAATTAAACTATTATTAATAATTTACTGTAATTAATTAATACTCTAATTATTTAATAAATTAAACTAAATAAATTTACTGTAATTATTTAGTAAATTAAACTATTAAAAATACTAATTAAACTATTTAATATTTAAATTATTAGTTTAAACTAATAATACTTATAATAATTATTTAATATTTAGTTTAAATTAATTAATAATAAAGTATTATTTACTAATAATACAGTATTAACTAATAATATTATTAACTAATAGTGAAATATTTTATAATTACTTTATTAAATATTTAGTAAATAATATTGTATTTATATTAATAATACTGTAAATAATTACTATATTAATAAGTAGTTTTTATTTATTACTAGTAATATTTAAATACTAAAATAGTTGAAATATTAATTAGTGAAACATATGCATTATAATTTTAATTACTTTGGTGAAATATTAAAATAGAATATGAAATATTAATTTTAGTGAAATATTATTTAATTCGTTTGTTAAATAATTTTAATTACAGTATTATTAAATAATTTCAACTATAACATTATTAATTACTAATTAATAAAATAATTAATTATTTCAACTAATAATTTTAAGTTACAGTATTATTTACTAAATATTTCATAATTATTAGTATAGTTACAAAATTATTTACAATATTAATGATTAGTATAAGTTGCAGTATTAATTATTTAGCAGTATTAATTATTTACAGTATTAATTATTTTCTAAGATACTAAAGTAACTAACTTTCAAACAAATAAAAAATTATGTGGCAAAAGGAGTAGTCATGTTTGATGACACACACGCTCAAAGATTGTATAGACATCACCATGTATGGTGCATGCTTAGACAACATGACAGTGCATCTGCCACATGCATGCATCCTCACTACAAAAAATATAGTCACGTATAGTCAGTTCCCACATAAAAATTATGTCACTAAGATAAATATTACATCACCAAGCCAAATTAGCGACGTGGGTCAAACACGTTGCAGGAACACCCGTGACAACTTTTTGCTACATGAATATCACGTCACTAAAGTGTGACTTGTTTTTCACAATGCAACCCACAATTCTGAAGCACGCTGCAGTGGGTCAGTTTTAGTATACAATAATGTGTATTTCACGTCACAAATTAGTGACATGGAATTCACGTCACAAAATTCAAAACTGTTATGATTTAGTGATGTGAATATCATGCCACTGATGAATTTTATTTTTCAGCCTAATAGCCACATGATTTGTATTTCGCAGGTTAATTATTTAATAAAAAAATATAATTTAAAAAGATTCAAAAGTTAGTAATGAATAAAAACTAATTAATAAATAATAGGTTTAAATAGTATTTTCGTCCCTGTAAGTTGGCGAGTTTTTGGTTTTCGTCCCTGAATCTTTTTTTTTTTTCGGTCTGAGTCCTTAACATTTGATTTCTTTTTGCGATTAGTCCATGAGGCCCAATGTAGTTTCGAACCTAGGACCTTTAGATTAAAACAAAAACATGTTTCCACCAAGCCATTTACTTCCTTTTGTTTATATTTGTAACGCATATACTAATATACTAATATTACTGCATCTATTAAATATACTAATAGTAATATACTAACATACTAATATACTAACATATTACTGCAATTTAAAATTATTAGTTAAAATAATTAATATTGTAAATAATTAATACTGCTAAATAATTAATACTGCAACTTATATTAATCATTAATATTGTAAATAATTTTGTAACTATACTAATAATTATGAAATATATAGTAAATAATACTGTAACTTAAAATTATTAGTTGAAATAATTAATTATTTTATTAATTAGTAATTAATAATGTTATAGTTGAAATTATTTAATAATACTGTAATTAAAATTATTTAACAAACTAATTAAATAATATTTCACTAAAATTAATATTTCATATTCTATTTTAATATTTCACCAAAGTAATTAAAATTATAATGCATATGTTTCACTAATTAATATTTCAACTATTTTAGTATTTAAATATTAATAAATAAAAACTACTTATTAATATAGTAATTATTTACAGTATTATTAATATAAATACAATATTATTTACTAAATATTTAATAAAGTAATTATAAAATATTTCACTATTAGTTAATAACATTATTAGTTAATACTATATTATTAGTAAATAATACTTTATTATTAATTAATTTAAACTAAATATTAAATAATTATTATAAGTATTATTAGTTTAAACTAATAATTTAAATATTAAATAGTTTAATTAGTATTTTTAATAGTTTAATTTACTAAATAATTACAGTAAATTTATTTAGTTTAATTTATTAAATAATTAGAGTATTAATTAATTACAGTAAATTATTAATAATAGTTTAATTTATTAAATAATTATAATATTAATTACAGTAAATTAAATAAATGAGATATTAAATAATTATGATTATTAATATTAAAATTATTTAGTCATTTAAATAATAAATAATTATTAGTTACGATAATAAATAATAAATAATTACGATAATAAATAATAAATAATTATTAGTAAATAATATTGTATTATTATTTAATAGTAAATAATTACGATACTAAATAATAAATAATTATGATAATTAATAATTGAAATATTAAATATTTGAAATATTAAATTAATGAAATATTTAATAAACTAATTATTTATACTAATTTATAAAATAATTTATATTTATATTAATAAGTACTAAGTATTAAATTATATAAAATAATTTATACTAACTGTATTAAATAATTTATATTAACTATATTAAATAATTTATACTACTTATATTAAATAATTTATACTAACAGTATATATAAATATTTATATTAAATAATTTTTATTTATATTAATAAGTATTAAATATTAAACTCTATAAAATAATTTATATTATCAGTATAAAATAATTTATACTAATTGTATTAAATAAGTGCAGTATTTTAAATATAAGTATTAAATAGTAAATATTGGATTTATGTAATATATAAATTTGTTGCAAATAAAAACACAAGTGAGTTGAATGGTCTAGTGGCTAAGAACCATGTTGTTGAAGTAAAGGTCATTGGTTCAAGTCCTCTTGGGACCAAAATTTAAATTTTTGCCTTCTTTAAACTATAGGGACCAAAATCAAAACAGCTTATGTGGAATTATTGGGGATTAAAATGAATGAAAAATGATAAAAAAACACTTGCCACGTCAGGGACGTTAGCCACATCATCATTTTTGTAACGGAAGTTTAACGTCAGGGACTAATCGCAAAAAGAAATCAAGTGTTAAGGACTTGGACCGAAAAAAAAAGATTCAGGGACTAAAACCAAAAACTCGCCAACTTACACGGACGAAAACATTATTTAAGCCTTATATTTTTTATGTATCATTTTTAATTATTAAAATTTTATTATTTTTAAAAATTTTGTCATTTTTAAATTAGAACTGGGCCTCAAGTTTGATTGGGCCGACCCTGTTTGCAATGGCTTGGTCCTGTCCCCATTTGAGAAAATGCACCCCATTTTCATGACGTGTAATAATTTTTATCTCTTTCTCTTTGCTTGCCTCCGCTTAGGTGGCCTTAATGCAAGAATAAAATCAATCACCTCTTTTCAAAAGAACACAAATAAGTTTGATTCAACGTCAAGCATTTTTCATAAAAACAAATTCAATAACACTTCTATAACCATCAACCCTTAACCTATTTCACTCGAAAGCATACTTGATCCATGTATCAAGTCTCATTACCTTTTGTAAGTCGATTGCTTCATGCATCGTCATCAACCTTACCTAATACCAATTAGGTTCCCCTTTCACATTAGTTCAAACCCTTACAACGTTTCGAACACAAATTCAAACCTCGATCAACATCGAGTATTTTATCTAAGTAAAATTAAACCACTTAATCATACTTAGACCTTATTTCATTTAAAGATGAAAAGGGATATAGTCTCGAGCCTTCGATTCTTCTCCTCGATTGTTTGGGCACTATTAGCCTTACTTATTATTTAATCAATTATCTTCCCTAAAAACTTTTAATCCGATTCAAATTCAAATCATTTTCATAATTACTTAAGCAAAAAGGAAGTGGTATAGAGCCTTCTATTCCCTTCTCGAATGCTTGGATACAAGGAGCCTTCCTTGTCCATTCAAGTATTCGTTGTTCTTTTAAGACATTAAACCTATACTTGAACACTATTTCATTAAAGATGAAAAAGGAGATGGTCTCGAGCCTTCGATTCTTCTCCTCGACTGTTTGAGTACGAGGAGCCTTCCTCACTATTCAAACAATTGTCATCCCTAAAACGAACCAATAAACTGTAGTCCCACGAACTACAGGCGCTCTGATTCTTCATTTTACAAATGAAGATACGTAGGCACAAGGGCCCCAATCCTTCGCGAGCACCCTAATAAAAAGCCACCCATTTCCCCTTAGTTAACAAAACCATTTTCTCTTACATTTCACTCTATTAGTTTAGAAGAAAAAAAATAGCATAAGTTAACATTCAATCACAAATTAGACTAAGAGTTTTCCGTTGAGTACAACACACGTGAGGGATGTTAATATTTTCCCATTGCATAATCGACTCCCGAACTCGAATTTGGTTGCGATGACCATTTTCCTCTCCTTAAAAGTTTTATCGATATTTCCTTTTCCTTCATTGGAATAAATAAAGTTTGGTGGCGACTCTATTCGAACTAAATTTTTCCGTGTCCATCGCGAAGGATCGTGTTTTTCGAGGTATGACAAGAGGAAGCATTAACATCTTTTAAATGTTGGAAGAGCATTACTTTTTTAGTTAAAACTTCCAAAGAAATTCTAGTCCTATACTATTTTACATGCCACATTTATTATGAATAAACTTCCTACACAGGTTTTAGATAATCTTTCACCTCATTTCATAATGCATAATGAGATCTCTGATATGCGTAGCCTTAAAGTTTTTGGTTCATTAGCATATGCATCTACTATTCATATGCATAGAACAAAGCTTGAATCAAGAGGTAGAAAATGTGTCTTTTTAGGATACAAAAATGGTATGAAGGGTGTTGTGCTCTATGATATTACCGACCAACATAGTGAACCCTCAACACAAACTAGACCTGCTAGAACCAAGCATGCACTTTCTTATCTCTCATATCATATTTACAATACATCTAATGTTTCAGCAGATAAGCCATCATCAGGTAAAACCAAAATTCTTTATCCCATTTAAAATTATGATTCTTTGTCACATTTGTTTGCATCACATCATGTTTTTACATCTTCCATTACACACACAAATGAGCCAAAGAATTACAAAGAAGCATGTTTGTCTAAGCATTGGATCAAGGCTATGAATTCTAAATTAGAGGAATTACACAAGAATGGAAAATGGACCATAGTTGATCTGCCATCACATGTCAAGCCTATTGGGAACAAATGGGTTTTCAAGGTAAAACATAAAGCAAATGGTACAATAGAGAGGTATAAAGCGAGACACGTTACCAAGGGTTACAATCAGATTGAAGGACATGATTTTTCGACACTTTCTCACCTCTAGATAAGCTTACAACAGTTAAAACACTTCTTGCAACTGCTGCCATCAACAATTGGTTTCTGCACCAACTTGATGTTAGTAATGCATTTTTGCATGGAGAATTACAAGAAGATGTTTATATGACAATACCTGAAGGAGTTATATGTCACAAGCCTAATCAGGTATGCAAGCTACAAAAGAGTCTCTATGGTTTAAAGCAAATCGACGAGTAAAAAATGGTATAAGAAATTAACAGCTTTGCTGATTCAACAAGGTTATACTCAATATGTTTTTGATTATTCATTGTTTACTTTGAAAACTAATAAGCTCTTTACAACCATTCAAGTCTATGTTGATGACATAATACTAGCTAGCAATTCTATGCATGGGTCCACTCGCACCAAAACCTCCTTTGATGAGAATTTCAGCATCAAAGACTTGAGAATGTTGAAATTCTTCCTTGATTTGGAAGTAGCTCATTCAAAAAAAGGGATTTCTTTATCTCAACTAAAATATTGCCTCAATCTTCTGCAGTAATCTTGTCTTCTTGGATCCAAGCCAGCTGTAACCCCACTTGATCCATCAACTAAGCTCCACGCTGACAATGGAAAACCATTTAAAGACGTTGGAGCTTATAGAAGACTGATTGGTCGTTTATTGTATCTCAACACTACACATCTAAACATTACATATTCCACTAAACAACTCAGCCAATTTCTACACAATCCCACAATGCCACACTATCATATTGCTTGCAAGGTAATTCGTTAATTGAGAAGTAGCCATGACAGAGGTCTTTTGTTTTGGAGAAAAGATGAATTGCAACTCCTTGACTTTTCTGATGTAGATTGGGCAGGACTCCTTGTCTTTTGTCTTAGGCTGCTATATATAATTTAAAAATGCCACATTTTACTTCATACTTTCCTCTTACTTTATCATAGTAGTTATACCGAAACATATAAAGAAAGACTAAAAAATATGCTTACAATTTCACTATGTATATTATTTTGAGAGAATCTCGTACATTAAAGTTTCATTCTTCTTCTTCTATTATAATGTAAGCGGCTGTACAAGTAGGCGGCGCATTCTTACGAATTAGTTGTTGTATTTTAAATTTTATATGGTAATTTAAGACGATATTACTGTAGCATTTTTAAATTATATATAGCAGCCTAAGTAAATATTGTTCGATTATCTAATAAAATATTATGAGTTGGAATATTTCGTGTTAGCTTCTCTATCATATTTTCCTTCTTTTCTCCTGGGTATAACAAGAGAGCAAAGCTCATGATTATTTTAATATTAATCAAATCATAGATATATTATTTAATAGAAGTTGGTTTTATTAAATTAATTAATATTTAATGAAACTCAAATTGGTAAAAGATAAAATTTATAAGAGTTTGTATGCTGTATCTCACCTTACAAAACAATTTTAAGAAATGGATTAAATTAAAGTTTAATTCTAACATAGTAGAGAATGTAAGGTGGTGTATTGGAAAAATTGGAATTAATATATTAATAATTTAAGTCATTTATAAATGATTTATATAGAATGATACTGAACAACGGTTCTATATGTAATGAATCGGGGCTCACGTCCCCGTAAAAAACAATTATTTTTTTTAGAAATACTAATGTCTTTTTTAAATTCCCATTAAATTATTAAAATTTAGGTTTAATACTTTTTGTAGTTTTATATTTTAACTTTGAGGTTTATTTTGGTCCTTTAACTTTAAAAATATATATATTGGTCTCTTAACTCTTCAAAACTTTTAATATTAGTCATTTTTGTCTAATAAGCGGCGATTTTAGCGACTGATTTTTGAATTTTTCTGTCGCTAATAGGACAAAAAGGACTAATATGAAACATTTTGAAGAGTTAAGGGACCAATATGAACCATTTTTAAGTTAAGGGACCTGTCATACCCCAAATTTTACTCATAGATTCCATCATCATTTGCACAGCATCCAACACATTTTAGGTGTGTCATTCATGCATAGCTAACCCTCAATTATCAAGATATTGTCTTGTTTTGCTTTTGTCTGTGAATTAGGGTTTGCATAAAGGAGATTTGCTTGATCAGTCAAAGTCTTGGATTGATCATCAATATATCAAGTTCCCATGATCAAGAGTTTCCCTACATCAACAATCAAGTCTATTGTAGCCTCATTACAAGTTTATCAAGTTTCAAATTCACCTGGTCTAAAAATTAGAATTTTTGAGCCAAAGTCAACTGCATCTTTAACTTTTGACCTAGCCATGATCCCAAGCCTTGGGACCTGATTCAAGACACTAAAAGACACATTTGGAGTCCATCCATAGTGTTCAAATAGCTCAAGGGTTTGATTTCATTGAAGTATGCAATTTGGATTTCATTTGATACAAAAGTCAACCACTGATCAAAGTCAAGTTTGACTTTTGACATTTTGGTCAAACACGGACTTCTCAAGTCAAAGATCATGAAAACATGTGATTTGGATCATAATCAATCAAGAAAATCAAGGAAAGCATCAAAGAATCAAGATTTGTGAAAATTAGGGTTTCATGATTTTTTCTAAGTTATGAAATTCAATGATTTTTGCTCAACTTGCCAAGCTCATAACTTCCTCATCAAGTAACCATTTGCTTTGCTCCAAAGACCAAATTGAAGAGCTTGTTCCATACTACAACTTTGTCCTTGAGGATGATTTCCCAAAAAATGCATAGATTGAGAGATATGAGGCCATGAAGTTAATGATTCAATACTTTTTGAACCTAAACACTTAAAATAAATTTCAACAAAATCTGCCTTGTCTTGAACCCAACTTTGAGGCCATTTTTCACCATGATCCCAATTGATTCAAGAAAAACTCAAAACATGAAAGTTGTAAAGGGTGTTTCAAGCTTTCCAAAGAGTCCAAGAACACAAAATTATCATACTTGAGCTAGGAGTTTCGAAGAGATGAAGTTGGCACTTCAAACTTGAATTATAGGTCATTTTCATGATATGCTCTTGATCAAATTTTGAGCCAAACCTACTCAATCTGGTTTTGTAGGCATTCTTGCTTCTAAATCTCAACAAAATATGAGTTTTACATAGATTAATGATGCATTATCCTAGTGATTAAGGCATTGTTCAAAGGATCATTCCATTTACGGCATAAAGATCACATTGACATTTTGATAAAGTGGCTTTAATCACAAGTCAACTTGTCTTGAACCCATACCTTGTTTCTTCTGCACACAAGCCTTTCTAAAATCAGAAAGCAACACCTCAAAAGTGCCCAACCACTCTAGAAAGGCTTGTACTTTGCATTGGAACCATGTGGATCAATGAAACTACCAATTTGTTTCCAACCAAACCAAAACTCCACAACTTGCCATTCTGCATAACTCTGATCCTTAATCTTCCCCTATAAATAGAAGGCACTTCCTCATCACAAAACAAACAACAAACACAACTCAAAGCATTCCAAACACCTATACATCAGAATCACACCATTGTCACCACTTCCAAACCTCCATTTTCACAATCTTGGCCAAAACACTCCAGAACCACAAAAACTTCAAACCAATCATCCACACACACCATAAAACACCTAACAAAGGTGTTCAGACCCTCATCTTCACCAAAAAATCTCAAGAACAGAAAGTTAACTCTCAACCTCCATTTAGTTGAGTTTCTGCATAAACCAAGCAAACTCTCCATTTTCACCATTTTCAATCCATTCAAGCCTTCAAATACCTTCCATATCCATCCCACAAGCTGTCCATAACATCATTTTGCAACTGTAACTTCATTTTAATCAAGATCAGATTCTCATTTTCCATTGTTGCAAGAGGATTCGTCCAGAGCATTTGAGGCTGCTCCAAAGTAATTCAAGCATTCCAAAGGCATCTTGGAGGTTCATAGAAACTTCTTGGATCAAGAAACACTTTCTATAACTAGTAGAAGAAGGCATTGGACCTTGCTCCAATAGGTAAGTGCATCCTAACTTGGAACAATGTGATTCTGTTGTCATACTAATTCATTTTGATTACAAACATGTTTTCCATGATATATAGGTAATTTCCCCAGGTGTGTGGGTTCAAACCTCCCATGGACCGTTTCCTCTCTTTTTATCACTTTGTCCATTTCATGTTTTTTTTTTAATTTCTTTCAAGCACATCTCTCAAACTATTCATTATTTTGAGCTGTTTTTTGCACACTTCTTATTTGTCATACTTATTTTGATAGTCCATAAAAAATTCCAAAAATAATTTTATTTTCACACACTTTTATTTAGTCAAAGTAAGGCACTTTTTAAGTGGTTTTAGGTCATTAAGTGATTCTTTTTTATTGTTTCTTTGATTTTGCTTGATCATATTAATGTTTGTGAATGTCATGTATATTCTGTGAACCTTGTTTGATGTTGGTAACATAATCTCTTTGATTTTTGCCTAAGTTTGATACACTTTAATGCATGATTTTCATGTGTATATGTCTTGTTTCTTCATGTTTGATTATGAAACATTCCCTTTGACTTTAGCATGATACTTATACCATATTGATCCTTTGATGCATGCTTACTATGTGTTTGAATCATCTTTGATCATATGTTCATGATTTGCCTTAACTTTGATACCATGATTTTGTTTGGTCCTTAAACTTCATGCTTATTAAGTTTAAACCTTTTGAAATGCTTAGACTTGATTATGATCACAATGAACCCTTGACATGAACCCCTTGGTTGTTACCTTATGTCTTGAACTATGTCTTAAATTGTATTCATGATTAAATGGTGTCCATGAATGTTTGAAATCTTAACTTGCATTCATGATTAAGTGGTGTTAGTTGTCAACCCTAAACCATGTCACAATCTTGATCCATAGTTCATCCATGTTTGATATTGTTATATCCATGTTGATTTGAATCTTTGTTTGACATTGTTATATCCATGATTCACATGTTGATTTGAACCTTTGTTTAGATTTATGTCCATGCTCACATGTTATTGTTATGAACATGCTATGATATGCCATACTTGTGTTGTTACTTTGGTCTTAATAAACCCATGTCACATGTATGCTTTGATTATGTATCATCCATGTTTGTTTATGACTTTTTTAAGTCTTATCTTATATGTTGTCACATCTATGTCTATGGTTGTATACCTTGGTTGTTACCATGATTATTAATGACTTTGTTAAGTCTTGTCTTAGATGTTGTCACATCTACATTTATATGTTGGTTGTTACCATGTTCATTTGACTTTTCTATATCTCATTTCATCTCATGTGATCCTTTAGTTGAGATCATGTTTGAATGTCATCTTTGCCATGAGTTGCGTGTCTTTGATTGATGTCATGTTTGAACATCATCTTGTCATTTATTATTCACCTTGATTGATGTCATGTTTGAACATCATCTTTATCACTTTAGTTGATATCATGTTTGAATGTCATCCTTTGTCATGTGTTGTTTATTTTGATATCATGTTTGAATATTATCCTTGTTCATCTCATCCATCATCACATATATGCTCATGTTTATTTTGAATTTGTCAAGTTATCCCCTAATGATGTTAGCTTGTTAGCTCTCTTTCTTCTCTTTTCTTTTGTTGCCTAAATCCAAAGGAAAGGTTTCTTTTGTTGACTTTATGTCATTGGTAGTATATCATTCCCTCAACTACCCCTTTTGACTTTGTTAAGTCATTAACCTTTCAACACACTCTAGGTCTTAGGTTAGAGTTTGTAAACTCTTTGACTTTGTTAAGTCATGTAAGTGTTATTGTTATAACACTTACTTTCCCCTTAGAACCTTGATCACTATCAAGTGTTCTTCACCCGTAGTTAGGTGAACTATGATTGCTCTAATTCCATCATTGTTAGGATACGTAGGCATAAGACAGCGAAGTCTTGGCGAGCACACTAGCAATAAACCTCCTTAGGTTCCCTATCTCATAAAACCCAAAAATATAACATTTCCAAACATTAACAAGCAAATCACCATAACACAAATACTTTCAAGAGGTTCCTATAGGATACTATAGATACTTAGGGTGGTAATACCTTCCCTTAGTATAACTAACCCCCGAACCTTTAGATCTCTTTGCATTGTTGTTACATTGCACAATTAGGTTTTTTATTCGATCTTTTCCATTTCCTTTGGATAGATTAAAGTTTGGTGGTGAACATTCAATGTTTTCCGATTCTCACCGCAACAGGCCCAAAATGAGCCCCGAGGTTAAGATACAAGATTAAAAAGGATATTAAGCCTAAAATTTATTTAAGTCAAAATTTTTAATTTTTACTATTTTATTATCTTAATATTTTTTTGATAAATTTGTGTTTATATCTCACTTATACTACTATGTAAAAGTTAGAAAAGGGATACCACCATATTTGACCAACAATGGTGAGGTAAAGGGTGGTTGTAAGTATAATGTTTTCCACCACGGTCATGTGACCGTTATTATAGATTAGGTATCACACTACCTTTCACAACGGTTACATTAAACAACTGTAGTGAAATTTTAAATGCTTAACATTTAACAACAGTTGTGCTAAACAACCGTTGTGATATATACACCTGAGTTTATTATAAATTATGTGGAATGCTTATTTCCCAAATTCTCACTAAACATATAACAATTCAATCTGATCTACAAAATTATAATATGGCAAATTAAGTTATATTAGAAGAACAAGTTACACTAATCAATGTTATACAAGATTTCTTTAACCCATTATCCGCATTTTGCTCTTTAATGATTATATTTTGTTAAAATGCTCCTAGTTTTTCAACCTCCCATTCCTTAATCTCTAGTTTATTTTGTAAAATATTATTTACTTTGCAAACAAAATTAGAGGTGGATAAATGGGCGGTTGAAGAACTAGAAACATTAAACACAGTTTTAACCGTTTAAGAGAAAAATGTGGACAATGGACTGAAGAAATATTGTATAACATTGATAAGTGTAATTTATTTTCTAATATAACTTAATATCTCATATTATAATTTTCTAATTCAATCCAAAAAGATATACATTCGGTAAGGGGTTGGGAAAACACTCAAACCGTATAAGTATAATAAACTCATCTTCTAAACAAATCTTAACAACAACATTCATCAACAACAAACCTTAAACAACATAGAAGATAAAACAAACAACTTTTATTAACAACAATAAATCATCAAAAACATACAACTTACAACTTATATTAGGGGTGTTCAAAACCGAACCAACCCAATAAAAAACCGCAAACTAAACCAAACCAAACCGAAACCGTAAAAAATCGCATTTGGTTCGGATTTGTTTGGGCCAACTTTTAACAAAACCGCATGGTTCGATTTGGTTTGCGGTTTTTATTTTGCAAACCGAACTAAACCAAACCAAACCGCATTATGTTACAACCCAAACTTCACTTATCTCACATCTAACCCAAAACTCAAACCCATTATGCCTTAACCTTACAATTACGAAATATTTTCTCTTACTCACACTTAACTTTTCAGTTTTAATCTTCTCAAATCTCTCCTAATAGTATTGTGCATTCTTCTCATTTTCTTTGCCATGTACGTCTCGCCTCTTCTACACTAATCTCTCATCTCACATGTTCTTTCTTTTTCATCTTCTCATTTTTATGTTACTATTTTCTCTTCTAATTATATTTTTATCGCACATTTCTTCTCTAATCTCACATCTGTTATGTTCTTTCTTTTTCATCTTCTCTAATTTCCCTTCTCTTATATTTTCTGTTTTATTATAATATTTTGATATTGTTTTATGCTACTATTTTTTTTTCACTTTTGTTTTAATTGATTTTTGTATATTGAATGACAACTTTTTGTCTAAATATGATGAGTTTTGTTGTTATTTGGCAATGTATGAATGACTAAATACAAAGTTATGTTGTTCTAAATATATGTAAATATCACTCAATAAAAATCTTGTAAAAAACCAAACCAACCGAACCAATCCAAACCGCATTGGTTTGGTTTGGTTTGGTTCAAATTTTTTTTAAAAGCCAACCAAACCAAACCAAACCGCATGCTTTTTTCCCTTGCGGTTCAGATGATTTTTAGCATTAAAACCGCCCAAACTGCACTACGAACACCCCTAACTTATATTACTAACAACAAACAACTTTTTTCAACAAAAACTATTGGTTTAAACGTAACTATTGATTTATGCATGCTAAAAATGAATTATTTCAAAAACTTGATTCAGATAGGATGTGCAATTATAGAGGAGACTCAATAAACGAAAGTAAGTGAATTATTTCCCCACCTCTGGAATTATTAGGGTGCTTCCCCTGAATGTGTTAGAGACATGCAACTACATTCTCCCCCTTTATGATGCTTGACAAGCTTTCACTTGGAATCAAGTCGACTTTGAGCTAATAGCAAAAACGCTTATGCTCCCACTAAAACATTCCACACAAACCACAACATAAAACACATAAAACAATTCTAGACTCATATTACAAGTTCTCCCCCTTTAACAAGATAAAAAAGAGATAGATCAAAATGTGTCTAAAAACCAAATAACCAATCCATGAACAAATAATTCCAGAGTTAAATAGCTAAGAAGAATATACAAAAATAAAGATCGGACACAGAACACAACGATAGACAAGCTACATGTAACAAAATGCAAATAGACATGCAACACCAACATTCAATAACAAACAATTAAGTGATGAAAACTATTATGTAAAGAAATGCATTATCAAATATAAAACTTGCATGGACAATTATACAAATGCACATAATTAACAATACACATTTAAAAAAACTTAAATGCAAATAAGAACAATAAAAAATATAAGCTATAGATAAATGAGTAAAGGTAGGAAAGTAATAAACAAACCAATGTACAACTCTAGAATAAACACATACAATGATATAAAATCGAATACAAGAGAAGAGTTATAGAGACATACCAATGTAGTCTATAAGAGCTATGATTTACTACAAAATAGTGTTAGTGAAAACAAAATATACATAGCAAATGAAACTAAACAAAATCTTCATTCTATTTAAAGCATGAAGAGTCTAAGACTCTCAAATCCCTACAAATCTTGTGAAAGAGATCCAATGATAGCAGTTTTGTAAAAATGTCAGCAAGCTGACTTTTAGTGTCAACGTATTCAAAAACAACATCCTCCTTTCCACATGATCTCAAAGAAAATGGTTTCAAATCTCAATGTGTTTGGTCCATGAATGAACTATTGTATTCTTAGTGAGATTTATTGCACTAGTACTATCACACTTAATCAGAATGCAACCAAGTTTTAAATCATAATCTAGAAATTGTTGCTTTAGCCATAAGACATGTGCACAATAAACACTACTGGCTATATATTTAGCCTCAGTGGTAGAAAGAGTAACAATATGCTACTTCATACTATGTCAAGAAGCTAAAAAACTTCTAAATAAGTGAAAGGTACCACTAGTGCTTTTCCTATTCCACTTGCACCCTGCGAAATCAAAATTAGAAAAATCTACTAAGCTACAAGCACTACATTTAGCACACTAAAGACCGTGATGGAAGATTTCATTAAGATACCTCAAAATACGTTTTACGATCTTAAAGTGGGGTTCCTTTGGTGATGCTTGATACCTAGCACACATGCACAGACTAAACATGATATCGAGCCTACTCGCGGTTAAATTGAGTATGGATCCGATTATACCTCTATATTTTGTTATGTTGAAATCTATTCTTCTTTCATCTTTGTCAATAAAAACATTTGAGATCCATAACATACTTCTATACCCATAGCTTCAAACATGTACACTACCTCTTTTGATGTCTCCCAATTTGATCCAATAGATGATCTTTTGCAATTGTCCAATCTTGAGGCAGTGATGACAATCCGTCATTGCATCTAATTATTCGAAACATTCAGAAAAAACAAGCGAAAGATGAGCCAAAATGATGAAGAAAGACACGAGAATGAGTGAAAAATAGCCAAGTATGGAAGAATGGGACTTAGTGAAAATTATGGTGCAAAAGGAGTGTTTTTCACGCAACTACTAGAATAATCACGTGCACCATCATGTTACATTGCGTGCGCGATAAAGGAGAACAAAGCGCATCACGTGCACGATGCTTATATAATGCACGCGATGAAGGGAATTTTCTGCTGTTTGATAAGGGTTACGAAAATTGAAGAAGAGAGCACGGGTTTGGGAGCCCAAAAGGAGATTTTTAGAGCATTTGAAGCCATTAGAGGCCATCTCTTCAAGGGACTTCTCATGTTATTTCTATCTATTGATTGTGGTATTATTTTCTGAATAATGTGTAGCTAGATTCTCTTAGGTTAGGTTTTGTGATAATCAACCTTATTTAATCTTGTTGGAATTATATGTTGGTTTGATTTTGTATGAATCCTTCAAATTATAATTTTATTCAGTTGTTGCTTATTCTTAACTCTTTTTATTTGAGATACTTTGTTAATATGATATTAGACACATAGGGATTCCTGACCCGTAGCCTACGTGTTAGACCTAGGGAAACTATTCTACTTATCCTGGTTAACTAGGGATAGGAAACCCTGAGTAGTGGCATAGGAAATTAACGGTTTATGCATCGCATAAAACTGCTTACACTGACGGACTAGGAATAGAAAGCTCCAAGTAGTTTTTAGTGAGTTATTTTGTGGGGGACTGGCTATAACGATTTTTTTAATTTGTTGTGAGATTATTAGGATAATACCATTCATACAAGGTGTCGCAACGCGAAAAACAATCGGCGGAAAAATAGAGTCGCCACCAAACGTTATTTATCCCGACGGGGGAAAGGAAAAGATCAAAGAAACCTCAAAAAGGGAAAGAACATGGTCTCGCAACCAAGTTCTGGGTTTGGGAGATGATTACGCGAGAGGAAGGTGATAGCACCCCTAGCGTCTGTTGTACTCAACGGGATCCACTCTTATTATTCTAATCAAAGGGTGTGTTTATCTAAAGCCTACTTGCTAAACGGGAACGAAAATAGAAAAATAAATAGGACTTTGCCGTCCTATGCCTACGTATTCCCTCGTGCAATAGGAAAGTCAGATTCAACGTAGTTTGGAGGACTACGTAGAAAAGGGGGGAAGGTTGCTCGCCAAGACTTCATCGCCTTGTTCCTACATATCTTCATTCGGACGAGAATTAAGAAATCAGAGCATTCGTAGTTCGGCCTACCAATTGTTAAGTGTCTTTTATGAGCGATGCTAAGTTCGCGTTCCAGCAATTAGGGTCGATGCCTGTTTGCGGTAGAACGGAAATAACATGCCCTTTCTGAAAAATGTTTGACGAAACATCCTGAAGGACAAAAGTGATTTGCAGTTTGTTCAAGAGTTTTAAAAGAAATGATTTAACTTTGTTTGAGATATGTATATCACTAAAGTCTATGACATACGATCGAATACATCGCAAGATCGACCCAAAATGGGACATATGCAAAGCACTCTAAACAAGGTAAGGAGAGAATCCCGCTTATCACTTCCCATGTACTTAAGGCTCATGACGTACCATACTCATCGTATTTATTACATTTTTTGATTTTGTTTAAGAAGAGAAGAGACTCAAAGGGCAAAGAAAAATCTAAGGGAAACTCACCTAGATGTTGTCATGCCAAATGGTCCTATAGTTGAGGATGAGAAAAGGGAAGTCTACCTAATGTTATCATGCAAATATGGACCTAAGGTTGAGATCAAGAAGGAACTACCCTAATGTTGTCATGTAAAGGATTGAGAGCCTAATGTCTATCCTACTTCAAACTTAATCAGAAATTAAGTTGGACTAGCAGCCTTAAGGGAGCATGTGAACAACCACAAGCAAACATTAAACAACTCAATCACAACCAACAACAAGGAATTCAAAACTCAAAGGAGAAGAAGAAAAAAATTGAAGAGAAGAAAGATCAAGGTATCAAGTAATCAACTCAAACATCACATCAATCAAGAAGATTCAAAAATCAATTCTCAGATCACATACATCAATGCTAAAGTCAAAGCATGCTTATCATATAAATCAAAGCATCAAAGATGGATAAGGCACACAATCAACATACATATTCCCAATCATCACAAACCATGATCAAATTATTCACACATTTAAGTTCAAGAAGATAGGTGAAGACAATCATAGAAGTGCACAAGCAAACATGTCTTAAAACCATATCAAACATCACTAAACAAAATGCCAATACAAAAGGGATCAAGCAAGGTATGAATAAAGGAAGGTCAGAACCTATATCATATCATGATCAACTCATTTCAAAGATGAAAAAATAAACACAAAAGCATTCAACATGAATCAGAACATTGGCTAAGCATTTGTCAACAACTAAATCATAATAAACAAACCACAAAAGGTTAATCAATGAAATTAGGGCATGAATCCAAGAAGAGGAAGTAGCGTGAACATGAACATAAACTCAAAATCAACTCAAGGATAGCAAGAAGAATCATTAAGGATCAAGTTCAAAATATGCACACATAACAAGGTAAACATCAACCATTATCATCTTCAAAAGAAGGAAAGTATCCAAGTAAGATGTAAGGAACAAATGATCAAGTAATGAACATCAAAACATGAAGGTCAGAAGCTCACATAAGCCAATTAAGTCGTATAAGAGTCATGAACATCAAGGGATCACACAAGAGAGCAAACTCAAGAGATTAGGTCAACATATAAACAAGCATCATATTCAACACATCATCAAATTGGATAATTAATAAAAAATGGTTAGATGAACAAATAAATTCAAATTTAAAGCTCAAACTCATGGAAAAGCATTCAAGAATAGGTAAGGAAAAGATATCCAAAAGAAAGGCACAAATGCATCCTCAAATCAAATCAACAAGGCAAGCATGTTTCACTAATCGAGAACAAATCGAGGGTCCATTTAATCCACAAGAAAACAATCCAAAATATATCATCAAGGCACCAAAACATCCCTCAAATATTCACCATTCATATGCCAAAACATGGCCAAGAGATTGAGTCAAAAAGATAATCACAAAGCATCAAAAACACAAACCCTAGCTCAAGGTCAAAAGGGTAAAATCACTTCACAATGTAATTCAAAATAAAATAGTAACACTAAAAGAAAAATAAAATAAAAATTCTGAAAAATGTCTAAAGATGTTCAACAATCAGAAATGTATTTTTAATCATTTTTAAAAAGGTTTTATCAATTAAAATAAAAATCAAATTAAAAATGACAAGAAAATAAAATAAAAAAGGAAGAAACAAGCCAGTGGGTGCAAGAGTAATTCTGAAATGAACTGCAGCTATGCTATACGCGCTATGGGCCCAAATACTGGGGGTGTCAAAATCAAATGTGTAAAGCCCAAAACGCAATAATCATGAACCAAACAAAAAAGATGCACGTGTGGAGGTCATGTCACCCTCGTTAATTGAGGCGGTAGTGAGTCATCCCAGCAAGCGAATTAGGCAACAACATGCAAACACATTTAAATTCAAAAGGATGGCACCAAGGACATGTCAGGTCATCCCTGACCTCAGAGACGTTGGAGCCCTAGCTCCGGTCGTCTTCTCCAGCGAGACACCACCGGAGCAACTTGCAAACTACCCAGAAACAAGAAATCAAACCACTATTCCACACAGAATTTCACGTTGATTCCAAATCCAACCATATATTTTTCAAATGAGCATGTTAACATGAAGAAATCAAGGCACGAAAGTTAAACATCAAAACTGAAACTCAACTAAAACAACACAACAACCATTGCAATCAATGCCTACCATGAATAAGACTTCAGATACATGCAAAATAAGCTCTAAACACGTGTGGATCCAGCAAAACAAGTTTGAGAAAATTACCTAGAGGAATAATGTCCACTGCACCTTGATCCAAGCTTAACAACTTCACAAATCCCTTCCAAATGATTCACTGACCCTTGAGAGTGATGGATATGGCAAGAAAATGGGAAGGAAACTCTTGAGAAGGAAGCTTCGAAGATGAGAAATTTGAGAAAGTTTTTTTGAATCTCAGATCTGAAAATGGATGAATGGAACAGGTTTGGAATTGATTTTCTTTTATATGAGTGGTTTTTAGGTTTGGAATGAGGTCAGGAAATGAGCCAAAGGGTAGGAGTTTGTTATGATTGGATTGAAAAATGAAAATGTGAAAAAATGAAGCACATGTGCTTTGGCATGGGTTCAGGTTTGTTTCAGCCTTGGAGTGAGGTTTGGGTGAGTGGTTTTGTGAACAAAATGAAGTGTGATGGAGCTAGCACGTGATAGAGAGAGGTGAGGTTGTTGTGACAAACTTCTTATATCTAATTTTGGCAAAATAGGTACACATGAGAACATGCATGCATGAGGCATGTGTTTAGTTATTTGTGGCAAGAGAATGAAGGCATATGCGTGTAATCTTGGGTGGCAAACAATCATGCTACAAGAATGTGCCAAAAGTATGCAAAGAAAATAAAAAGGTGACATCTTGAACCAAATCCAAATTGCCTACTTTGAACCATTATAAGTTGATGAGTATGAGTCTATTTAGTGAGATCTTGAGCTTAGATGAAAGTAGGAAGAGTAATGAACAAGTTTGGTGTTGAAAACAAAATGAAATAATGCTTGAACCAATGTGAAAAATTGCCTTGAAGTGATGTCCAAAAATCTGCCTAGAGAGCTTGAAAATATTCTAAGTTACAATGCCAACTTTAGCAACATGAAACATCCACTTTGAAGCAATATATTTTGAGGAGCATTGATCCAAATGAAAGAAAGTAGTAAGTATGATGAGCAACTTTCATGTTGAAAACAAGTTAAAACAAAGCTTGGAAGATGATGGAAAAGGCACTTGAAACTAGCTTCATGACATTGATCCATAACCTAAAAATTTGCCAACTTGAAAACCCTAACTTTGAGACATCATAACTTGAGTTCTAAATATCCAAATGGAGAGTTCTTGGTATTAAAAGAAATCTTGAAGAATGAGGAACAACTTTCATGTTGGAGGAAAAGTGAGATGAAGCTTCGATCACCAAGAAAATTGGTCTTTAAAACATGCCCTCCAAGCTGAATTTCTATACTTAGAAAAATTCTAAGTATTGAAAACATGAATCTTGATTTTTCTCAACTTTATGCCACCATAACTTTTGATCTATGCATATTTTAAAGTTGCTTTCTTCTACAAACTTGTAGTATGTGACGTCCTCTTTAATTTGAGTACAAGTTTGTATCATTTGGATCAAGGGTGAGTGAGATATGAATTTTGCAAGATAGCACTATAAACACAAATTCTCCATACTAAGAAAAATTCACAAAACCCTAATTTAGTAACTTCTCCTAATTTTATGATTTCTCTTGATTTCTCTTGATTTCTCTTGATCAAACCTCCTAATACCATGGATGATGACTTGAAATGCCCAAATAAGACCCTAAAACTCAAGAGTTAACTTTTGTAGGGCATTAGTTGACTTTTTGACCAGATGAATTCAATTCCTCCTCTATCCACTTAAGAACCTCTGAAATGATTTGTGAGGAACCATGAGATATATAGAGAACCTTTGAGATGTATGTTAAGACATAGAACCATGCTTAGCCCAAGAAAGCAATTAGAAGTAACCTTGGCACAAAACCCTAGCTCAGATCCACTAGGAGCTTTATCAGATGAATCTCTTAAAACCAATGAAACCCTAATCCTCAGATGATTGGGTGAGATTGTTGAGAATGCCTTGATGAATACGAGAACCCTTGTAGCTTTAGAATTACATGATGTTGAAGACATCTCCTTGCTCATTGCTTTGAGAACCATCTCCTCCTCTTGAGGACCACCAAAGATACCTTGATCATATGTCTAGCACTAATGCAATGCATAAATAAAGATGCAAATGAAATGAAGCATAAGCCAAAACGGTTAACAAAAGGGAGAGCAAATTTTGGGGTGTTACACAAGGCATCATACATCAACAAGAGAGGATAAGAAGATTCTAATACACAACCTGACCACTTTCGTGATATCGTTTTCTCGTTTGATTAATTTTCGCAATGAAAATTGTAAACCCCCTTTATTTACTGTTTTACTTTAAATTGCACAAATATTTTCTCGTTCGAACATAGTCCTTGTGGGTTCGATCTTTTTATTACTGCGACATTATCGGTACACTTGCCGAAAAGTCATCAGGCAGCTGGTTCGAGGTCTCTTTTTTTCATCCTCGTGTAAAATTTCCTCTTTATCTTCCTTATTATCTTCATCCTTTGTTGAAGGAGTTGGATCTTCTTTTGAACTTTCATCGTTGATCAACTTCTTCATTATCACACCTGAAACATCAGAACAAATACCCTTCCCCGTCTTTTGGGGTGAGGAATCATCAAAAGCAACATGAATAGATTCTTCTATGCAGATGAAAATCAATTAAAAGTAAATAAGATAAATAAATCACAACTATACAAAGATAAAGAAGAATGAAACCATCATACCAATTATGATGATCTAATACTAAACTTTCTACACAAGTAACATTAGCAAACAACAATAGTAATACAGAAAAAAGATTATAATATGATCAAACATATGATTGGATAGATCTTCCTTTATTTTTCTTGATAATCCATAAAAATTCCTAGACACTCAGCACAAAACAACAATAGATAGAACTAGGTACACAATTTTATTTGGGTCCTTTGGGGTTAGTTGAGGTACACTTAGGAATTCATGTCATTTTTTCACTAGGAACTTCTACATTTTTAATATGACAAAGAGGCCTAATGTGACCCTTATCACCAGAATAATTACAAATAACTTTAGATGAAATGTTTTTTTTCTATTTTTTCCAGTGGTATGAGGGTTTTTCTTGTAAATCGTCCCTATATCACTTGAAGAGCTAAAACAAGTACAAGATAGTGAAGTAGCATGAATTAGTTGTCCTTTGAGAGTTTCAATTTCAAGTTACAAATATGGAGAAGTAACATATTCTACTTTTTCTACCTTTTCATCTAAAGTATCAAAAAATTATAATGCTCATCAATTAGAGAAGTACGTGCTTCCTCAAGGGAATCCAAAACGCGATTAAGATTATTTATCTCATCTTCAAGTTTTAAAATAATTTCTTTTTGGAGAAAATTTTTCTTAAAAGCTTTTATAGAATCCACATATATATCATTAAACGCTTTCGACAATTCACTATATGAATATTCATTATTAGAATCAGAAATATATACCTTTCACCTTTCTTATGTGCAATCAAACATAGGTTGGCAAACTCATTATCTAAACTTGTGCAAGAATCGAATGAGGAGCTCTCATTCTCTTCTTCCCACATGATATATGCTTTACAACCTTTGGAGCCTTTTCCTTTCGTCTTGTATAATTCCTTATCTTTATTTTTATGATTTTTGGTGAGACTTGTACAAGTGGTTCTAAAATGTGTAACACCATACTTCATGACTCAATAATTAATAAATAAAATATAATTCTATCCAAGTAGGATATCACTTCATAATCCAAGAAGTCTGAATGTTACTTCATTTAATCAAAATTTATAGTCCAAACAGCGGAATTAAATAAAAGTATGACATCTATAGCCTCAACAAATCATCCAAACCGAAAGTGGTTCAATAATTACTTTAAATTAAAAGATACGTAACAGATTAACATAAAGAAAATAGTTTGTTTCCCGTTGTTACATATCAGAGCAACTCCATTAGTAGACTCGACCGATAGCAACAAGAGGTACATCTCAAACTACTTAGGTACTTGATTGTATGTACTCCTGTGGAATTTGGATTAAACTCTAGAAGAAGCATGCCGTCGAAGTTGGATCACATGCTGCTGTCGAAAATAATGCATGTTTGTAGTCGAAGATTGTTCTGACATGTATTAGTTAATATTGCTAGGTTTGTTAGCATATTGAATTGGGCCTTGTGTTAAGGATCCAATTGTTTAAGTTAGCTTGTAATGGGTAATTGTTAAAAAGCCCATTAGTTTAGTGTACTAGGTTTTATTATAAATAGCATGCTGGTCTCTCATTCTAGAGTGTGACAAAACCTAGAAAAACTGAGAGTGGTTAGTTTGTTATTCTTGTATACTTGTAATCCTTGTTTTAAGGAGAAAGGAAAGAATAACAGTTTTATAACCAATTTTTTTTTTTGTTAACCCTAACCCTTGTGGGTTTCTTGACTGATCAAGGAACCAATTATACTTTGTTTCTAAGGTATCCGATTCACAACAAATTGGTGCGGTGAGCGTGGAGAAGATGCCTTCAACAAAGTATGAGATCGAGAAGTTCACCGGAGTGAACGACTTCGGTCTGTGGCGCTTGAAGATGAAAGCCCTACTGGTTCAGCAGGGTTGTTTGGAAGTGTTGAAGGGAATGGCAGCCATGGATGATGCGTTAACGGAAAAAGAAAAGACTACCATGATCGAGAAAGCACACAGCGCAATATTGTTGAGCCTTGGTGATAAGGTTCTTCGACAGGTATCAAAAGAGACGACTGCGGCGGGATTATGGACGAAGCTGGAAAGTTTGTATATGACCAAATCCTTGGTGAATCGTCTTTACCTGAAGCAAGCCTTGTATTCGTTCAAGATGAATGAAGAAAAGGCTTTGGCTGAGCAGTTGGATTCTTTCAACAAACTGATTCTTGATCTTGAAAACATTGATGTGAAGATTGATGATGAAGATCAAGCATTGTTGTTGTTGTGTGCTTTGCCCAAATCGCATGCTCACTTCAAAGAAACTCTCTTGTATGGAAGAGAGTCCCTGACCTTTGAAGAAGTTCAAGCAGCCTTGTACTCTAAGGACCTGAACGAACGAAAGGAGCATAAACCTTCGACGGTTGGTGAAGGTTTGGCAGTTAAGGGAAAATTCTTGCGAAAGGATGGTAGGTTCGACAAGAAGAAAGGTAAAAGTTAGCAGAAGTCTTCTAGTGGCGAAACATCTGGTTTTCGATGTTATCACTGTAAGAAGGAGGGTCACACAAGAAAAGTGTGCCCTGAACGCCTGAAAGATCATGGAGGTAAGGATAATGGCAATGCAGCCATTGTTCAAGATGACTTCGACTCATCTGATGCTCTTGTAGTTTCAAGCGGTGACTCAAGAAAAGAGTGGATTATGGATTATGGATGTACTTGGCACATGACTCTAAACAAGAATGTGTTTGAAGAATTATGTGATCAAGATGGAGGATCAGTGCTGCTGGGAAACAACAAAGCTTGTAAAATTGCAGGTATTAGATCCGTGAGATTCAAGCTCCATGATGAGTCAATAAGATTATTGACTGAAGTTAGGTATGTACCTGACTTGAAGAGAAATTTAATTTCTCTTGGTGAATTCGACAGAAAGGGATATGTTTTCAAAGGAGAGCTAGGTACCCTGAGAGTCATGAAAGGGTCGAAGGAAGTATTGAGAGGCGTGAAAAACCAAGGCTTGTATACCCTGGAGGCTGAGGTTGTAAGCGGTTCGACAAATGTTGTATCCACGAAACCTATGTCGAAGACAGAGTTATGGCACATGAGATTGGGCCATGTCAGCGAAAGAGGCCTGGTCGAATTGGGGAAGCAGAACCTGCTAGGTGGTGACAAAGTCGAAAAGTTGGAGTTTTGTGAATCTTGTGTATTTGGTAAATCCTGTAGGGCGAAGTTCAACAAAGGCAAGCAAAGAACACATGGATCCCTTGATTACATTCATGCTGATCTTTGGGGGCCTGCAAGGAATCCTTCACACTCAGGTGCAAGGTATTTTCTATCCATTGTTGATGACTATTCTAGAAAGCTATGGGTATTCATTCAGAAGACGAAGGATGAAATTTTTGAGAATTTCAAAAGTTGGAAGATTCTGGTCGAAACTCAAATTGGCAGAAAGGTTAAGAGGTTGAGAACCGACAATGGCCTTGAGTTCTGCAACAAAGCGTTCGACAGTTACTGTGTTGAATCTGGGATTGCAAGGCATAAGACTGTAGCAGGTACTCCTCAACAAAATGGCTTAGCTGAGAGATTCAATCGAACAATCCTTGAAAGGGTTAGATGCATGTTGGTTAGTGCTGGATTGAAGAATGTGTTTTGGGCTTAAGCTGTTTCGACAGCTGCATATCTGATAAATAGATGTCCTTCGACTGCATTAGATATGAAGACACCTGAAGAAGTTTGGTCGGGAAATCCACCTAGTCTCGACAGACTGAGAGTATTTGGCTGTGTGGCCTATGCTCACATTAGGCAAGACAAGGTCGAACCTAGAGCTCTGAAGTGCATGTTCATGGGATACCCTAAAGGAGTCAAAGCTTATAGGATATGGTGCCTAGAGCCAGGTCACAGGAGGTGTATCACCAGTCGAGATGTAGTTTTCAATGAAGCTGAGATGGCTTTCAAGAAAACTGATGTTGCTGACGAAGAGCTGGAACAGGGAGAGATTCCTGTTGAGGTGGAGCATGTTGATGCTGAAGTGCGTACCCCAGATGAAGTTGAAGACGAAACAGAAGATGTTGTCGAAGATGAGGAAACTGATAATGACTACCTGTTAGCAAGAGACAGGTCGAGAAGAGTCATCAAGCCACCTCAGAGACTTGGGTATGCAGATCTTATAGTTTATGCCTTAATCTCTGCAAGTGAGGTTCTCGACGAAGAACCTAGAGACTATAAGGAAGTTATGAGGAGTCGAAAGAAGACTGAATGGCTGAAAGCCATGGATGACGAGATGAAATCTCTTCATGATAACGACACATGGGAACTGATAAAGAAACCTGCTGGAGCCAGGTTAGTCAGCTGTAAATGGATCTTCAAAGTCAAGGAAGGAATCGAAGGAGTGGCGTCGAAAAGATACAAGGCAAGGTTGGTTGCTAGGGGGTTCACTCAGAAAGAAGGTGTCGATTTCAATGATGTTTTCTCGCCTGTTGTGAAGCACAGGTCCATTCGAATGTTGCTTGCCATGGTGGCACAGTTCGACCTTGAACTGGAACAAATGGATGTGAAGACTGCATTCTTGTATGGTGACCTAGATGAAACGATCCTGATGAGGCAACCTGAAGGGTATGTCGAAAAGGGGAAGGAAGATTATGTGTGCAAGCTGAAGAGATCTTTATATGGACTGAAACAATCTCCTCGACAGTGGAATAGGAGATTCGACAGGTTCATGGCACGCATAAGTTTCATTAGAAGTCAGTTCAACCACTGTGTTTACTTCAGATTTCGACCGGGTAATTCATTTGTTATTTTGTTGCTTTATGTGGATGATATTCTAATAGCAAGCAACAATTTCGAAGAGGTAATGAGAGTGAAGGCTGAACTCAGTAAGGAGTTCGAAATGAAGGATCTGGGAGTTGCGTCCAGGATTCTTGGGATTGACATCCGAAGAGATAGAAAGCAGTCGAAATTATGCTTATCTCAAGAGGCATACCTACGGAAGATTCTAGAAAAGTATGGTATGTCGAATTCAAAGCCTGTTGTAACTCCGACAAACCCTCAATTCAAGCTGAGTATAGATCAGTGTCCCAGTACTGATGTCGAAAGAACTTATATGAATAGCATTCCATATGCTAATATAGTTGGTTTTTTGATGTATGCTATGGTCTGTACAAGACCTGACATAGCATATGCAGTGAGTCTTGTGAGCAGGTACATGTCGAATCCTGGAAAGGCTCACTGGCAAGCATTGAAGTGGATTTTAAGGTACATAAATGGGTCTCTGAATAGAGTCCTAATTTATGGTGGAGCCTTGGGTGAAGGTAGTAAAGCAGCATTCGAAGGATTTGTTGACTCTGATTATGCAGGTTGTATGGATTCCAGAAAGTCTATTTCTGGATATGTTTTCACAATGTTTGGCACATCAATCAGTTGGAAAGCGACGCTCCAGAAGGTTGTTGCCTTATCAACCACTGAAGCTGAATATATTGCCCTCACTGAAGCTGTGAAGGAAGCATTGTGGCTTGAAGGATTTGCAAAGGAGCTAAAACTTCAAGGTCGAAGTATCACTGTTAAATGTGATAGTCAAAGTGCAATACACCTGTCGAAGAACTCAGCCTATCATGAGCGAACCAAGCACATTGATGTGAGACTGCATTTCGTCAGAGGGGTAATCGAGCGTGGAGAAGTCCAAGTGCTGAAGGTTTCGACAGATCATAATGCTGCTGATATGATCACCAAGACATTGCCAAGTTGCAAGTTTTTCCACTGTATGCAGTTGATAAAGCTGCATGAAGAAAACTAGTTTGTTTTCTTGTTGTTAGAGTTAGATCCAAGGTGGAGATTTGTGGAATTTGGATCGAACTCTAGAAGAAGCATGCCGTCGAAGTTGGATCACATCCTGCTGTCGAAAATAATGCATGTTTGTAGTCGAAGATTGTTCTGACATGTATTAGTTAATATTGCTAGGTTTGTTAGCATATTGAATTGGGCCTTGTGTTAAGGATCCAATTGTTTAAGTTAGCTTGTAATGGGTAATTGTTAAAAAGTCCATTAGTTTAGTGTGCTAGGTTTTATTATAAATAGCATGCTAGTCTCTCATTCTAGAGTGTGACAAAACCTAGAAAAACTGAGAGTGGTTAGTTTGTTATTCTTGTATACTTGTAATCCTTGTTTTAAGGAGAAAGGAAAGAATAACAGTTTTATAACCAAATTTTTTTTTCTTTGTTAACCCTAACCCTTGTGGGTTTCTTGACTGATCAAGGAACCAATTATACTTTGTTTCTAAGGTATCCGATTCACAACAACTCCGATGGAGCACATGCACAACAAACACAAAAGGAGTGAGAAATTTATTTAAATAGTAAACGATGTATGATAATTAAGAGAGTAGTATTTATACACACAAATCACATTCATTCATAATCACATTCTCACCACAACATAATTACAATGCAATGAGACCCAACAACATTACACGTTGTATGTGGTACCAATTCTCATCAATGGTTCATCATACGAACTTGATTCCCCCTTCGAAATCTCGAACTCCCCCTTCTGATTTCTGGATAAGTCTTTTGTCCCTCTTTGGACCTATGACTTTTCTCCCTCAACATATCAACAATGAATGCATGGCATGGTAATAATGCAATTAACACAACAATTATAATAATATTTAGTGATCCACAATCGATCACACAAGTGCAACCATGCTTAACGTAATCCACTCTTCTGGACTACCACCAATATAATCAAACACATCATCCCAATCATTCACAACACATCAAATAATTTTTCAATACGGACCTCGTCCATATTCGACACCTCATACGCTTCTTTCCCACCTTCTACCGACCTCTGATAAAATCGTTAAAAATATTTATATCTCTAAAACAAAGTTACAGCCCTCTGATTCAGCTACCCAATGCTTCAAACCTAATCCCAAAATGACTTGCGAGTTTAAAGTTATGATCAAAATCGTGCATGAAGGCGTTCCTATAAAGTTGTCATTTTTTCTTAAATTGCCAACACAATTTTTATCTTCTTCAACCCCAAATATGTCCATGAAATCACCACAAAAAATATTTCATGGTTTTAAACTCAATCATAAACATACCAATATAAATCATGACTCATATTCATATGATCACACCAATAAATTCACAATTTCATACCTTGTCATCATCATAATCATCATCAAAAACCCTTAACATACAACAAACATAAAATTCAGTAACAATTTAAAATTCATCATCAATAAATATCAATTGCTATAGCCACAACAATTATCATTCATTCCTCACAATCACGGTCACAAATCAACAACAATCATAACATGGCATAATACCAACCTAAGAGGGTAAAGACCCCTCACTACCCTTTCATGATTAGACACCCTTATAGTTTCCCCCTACCTTATAATTTTAAGCTCCAAGATCTTTTACAATGGTGGTCTTCTTCTTCTTCCTACCCTTGCCTCTTGCCTTAACTCTCCCTTTTTCAATTCTTTCACGTACGTTCCCCACTCTTTGTTCTCTCCTCACCTTCTTATAAGTAGACCAACTAACTCCCTTATTTTTAAATTTTTTTAAATCTTATTAATATTATTACTATTATATTAAATAAAACTAATAAAATCAAATTATATATATATATATATATATATATATATATATATATATATATATAATTTTCTAAATCATATTATTAGGCCAACTACCCAATTAAAATAATAATAACATCAATACTATCTCTATATTATTATTGTTATTTTAAATAAATCTTAACTTATTTACTATTACTATTAAATTAATTTAATTAAATCTAATAGAAATATTATTAATCTCATTGTGTCTAACACCTCCTACTTCTTGTTAATTAGTACCACACCCCTCACTTAAAATTATAATATTCTATGGACATCACCCCATACTTAAGGCTCCCCTACTACCTCAATCATTCAAAACACATACAATACAATTAAATTATTCTATTGAATTAGATAATTTAAATTGGGTATTACAAAATGCCCCAATTTTCCGCACCCGTAACATGTGATATCATCATTCTTTTTCTTTTGTTCCTTCTTAGGAGGGTGAGTATTTCTTAAATTTACTAGTCCTTTGTCGATATGTTTGAGCATGTTTCTCTTTAAGTATTTATTTTAGGGTCTAACAAATAAACCCATCTCCTATTACAGGCGATTCATTTAAGTTCATTTTCTTGTTCGACTAACTTTTCAAACAATTTTGTAATATCCAAAATACTAAGATCATTAGATTCTTTTATAGCAGTAACTTTTGGCTGTCACTCACTGCACTTAGATCTCAATATTTTGTTAGTACAATCTTTGTTGGAAAATATTTTACCCATGTTGCTTAGTTTGTTTATTAACTGGAGGAATCTAGTTTGCATGGAATCTACAGATTCTTCGGGTTCCATATGAAATAGTTCAATCTCCTTTGTAAACATATTGATTTTAGAATCGTTGACGTCATCCATTCCCTCATATAGAGTTTGAAGAGTGTCCCAGACACCTTTAGCACTCATATTATGTGAAATTGAGTAGAATACTTTCGTGCTCAAAGAAGAGATAAGTATGGTCCTCGCTTTCAAATCATATGAAGCATTTTCAGTCTCATCATCTGTCCAATCCTTAGGATGTTTAAAAACATCATTATCACCCGGAGGGATAAATGGTCCTTCGGTCACGACATACCATATTTTTTGTCAATTGAAAGTAAATGTGCGTACATGTTCGCTTTCCATTAAGTATAATTTTCTCTTTTGAAAAGTAGGTTCTCTATTATACGCTCCTTTAGGATCGTCATTGTCTGTCATATTCACAACTTTTGGATGTCGAATAGACACAATCAAAAGACCATCTCTTGATGCCAATTTTTGGGTGAGAATATGAAGGTAGAAAAATGGTTTAGAAAGGGGGTGCATAGACCCTTATTAAAAATTCGACCGATTTTCAAAAAATAGCATATCAGAAGTTTTTTCAAAAGTGCCCGCGAAAGATTTGAAAATAAAATATAAAGATTATACTTTTGTTGGAACTTGATCACCTTAACGCTTTATCAATCTTCAAATACCAATTGATGGTTATATAATGATACACAAGGTATTAAATTGATTGAGTTGTATATTCCACGAGGTGTGTTTATACAACGATTCAATATCAATGAATTCTAACCTCAATTATTTCTCGGAAATTAATCACGAATTCAACTCGATTAGGCACAAATTCTAACAAAGCATAACCTTACGTATTAAATCCATACCAATTGAATAAACGATAATCTATGCTAGAATTGTATTACCTAAGCATGTAAAATCCTATAAAAATTAAATGCAAGAGTGAGTGAGAGAGGGAGAGAGAGGGAGAGAGAGAGAGAGAGGGAGAGAGAGAGAGAGAGAGAGAGAGAGTACACCGAGATTTATAGTGCTTCGGTGTTCGTCCTTGCTTTGCCTACATGCACTCTTCAATGGTTTCCCATTGGAACCTGCATTGTTCCTTTTCATTTTAACAAATATTGCAAGAGTTCATACAATCACTAATCCACAATAATGATGAAAAAAATAAATCTCCTATCTAGATCTTGATTTGTATACAGTGTAATGCCAAACTCTTCTACGTAATCTTTACTCGATTGATGCTTCTTGAATCTTCCAATATCACCAATCTGCTCCAAGCCTTTGTGTGTAGCAACCACCTTTTGATCTTACTGATTCCTTGAGCGATGAATTCTCCGAAGATTTGAGAAGAACTTAGCCTTTATCGTAGCCTTCCACACAGTTAATACCAAAGCAATATGTAGAGAAGAACCTCCTTCTTTTCACTGTAATTTTTCAGCACTAATGACAACAATATCAATCTTGCAAGCTACCTAAGAATCTCAACCAAATCTTCAAGAACGATTAATTTTAAGACGACGTCTCCCTTAATCAATTACAAATCTCTCATGGTTAAGATCTGAAACTAAACTTGAGGTTGCAAATACAAGAATTTTGTTGCAAGAGTTTTGAACTTTCAAAAATAAAGGGTGTTGATTTCACTAAAAGTCACAATGTTGATTATGAGATTCATACATGAAAAATGATGACAAAATGATTTTATTTGTGCTTGAGATTAAGAAAATAAATGAATGGAAAAAGTTAGTTAGATTCGAATAAAAAACATTTCATTATTTGAGTCAAATGAGCAAGTGAAGGGGAGTAAGAAGGAAAAGTGATTTTGACCCATATCTCATCTGATTCGAATTAAGTGTATTGTGTGATTCGAATCAGAAAGCTTATGATTTGAATCATGTGAAAAATCCGATTCAAATCAATTCAAACAGAGCCAAATGAGAAATAAGGAAAAAATTTGTCTGATTCGAATCAGGTGTAAAGTATGGTTCGAATTAAATGAACTACATGTGACCTAAATTAATCTGATTTGAATCAAGTGCAACATGTGATTTGAATCACAAAGTTGCCCGATTAGAATCAAATTAAAAGTCTAATTCGAGTCAGAGAGTTTGAAAAACTTTGGATTTTCCTCTACTCAATTTGATTCGAGTCAGTGTATATTTACTTTATTCGAATCAATTACACAAAATCTCGATTTTCATGATTTTCAAAATACTGAGATTTTTATTTTCACCTAACTTGAATCAATAACAGACATGGTTCTTATTCCACTTACTCATGCAATTGACTAAAAGCATCACGATCAAATTCAAACATAACTATTGGTTTATGCATGCTAAAAACAAAACTTTTCAAAAACTTGATTCAGAGAGGATGTGCGATTATAAAGTAGACTCAATAATTGGAAGTAAATGAAAACGAAAGCGATATGACAAACAACAAAACCACTATATTAGGGTGCTCCTCTTGAATGTGCTAGAGACATGTAACTACATGGAACAACTAAACCTGAAACATGAAAAATATATAGACTGGATCTGATACCCAACAGACTTGAATCACTCGTTGAAACTGACCCTACTATTGTCGACCCGCCAGCGACCCCGTTTGTCGGCAACAAGACCTGCTTGCTACCCCACTGCATTCAGGCTAATTTCTAACATCTATAATCTCAAAATATGTTTCCTTTCACCTCTTCATTTAAGATTTTAATACATATTTAAAAATAATCAAACATAGATCTCGGACCCTAACCCTCATTTACACTTTGTATTGCAAGCTCCAGCCATTTTCTTTTATTTAAGGTTGATTTGTTATCTCTCACCCAAAAGTTGCTAGATGTTTGCTAAAAAAAACTCAACTAGAAAAGAATACATTTTAAATTTGCGATCTTATCTCAAAATTAAATACAAATTAACTTTATTTTTGGCACATGGTATTCATTTTGAAATTATACATAACATGACTAAAGTCAATGATGCTCGTATTATTTTTATGTTTTTTTAAGACGGCGATATTATTATTATTATTATTAATATTATTAATATTACTCTATTATATATGAGAAAATACATTCATGTTTCCTGAACAATCAAAGTCATAGATTACCTGTCAAAAAAAAAAAAAGTCATAGATTACCATTTACTAATACCAAAATCATGTCTGTGTTTTGTTTTTTATTCTTTCTTCTAACATTCACGGGGATGAAAATTATGTATTCCAAATCCATATTATCTTTGTTCAGAGTTCAAAGATCCAAAAGCAATACGGATACAAAGATGGAGCATTTGCCACAAGAATTATTATCCAACATCCTATCAAGGCTACCAGCAAGAGAATTGTTGAAGCGCAAATTCGTTTGCAAATCATGGTTCAATCTCATAACCGATCCTTATTTTATTAACAATTACTATGTTTTCTACAACAATCTTACTCACTCTCAAAATCAAGAGGAGAATCTCTTGGTTATTCACAGACCGTTTATTTCTGGTGTTAAAACTTATATTTCTCTTCTTTCTTGGAATTTCAATCATCCCCAAAAACATGTTTCTTCTCTTGTAAACCTTCCCGACGAATACATTTCAGATCATAAATATTGGACTGAAATAATGGGCCCATGTAATGGTATTTACTTTCTACAAGGAAATCCGAATCTCATTATGAACCTTTCTCTGAGACAGTTCAAGGCTTTGCCTGAATCCAATTTAACAGATTCAAATGGAACTTATTCTCTCACTGATTTTGCTGGATTTGGGTTTGATCCCAAAACTAATGACTATAAAGTTGTTGTCTTAAAAGATCTTTGGTTGAAAACAACAGATGAAAGACAAAAAGGATATTGGAATGCTGAGTTATACAGTCTTAATTCCAACTCTTGGAGAAAGCTTGATGCTCAAGATCTCCCTCTTCCAATTGAAATTTCGGGTTCGTCGTCTCGTGTTTATACTTATGTCCACGATTTTTGTCATTGGTGGGGTTATGTTGAAAAATATGGTGGTAGAATAGAAGATGTTGTTTTAGCATTCAACATGGTTGATGAATCATTTAGAAAGATAAATGTGCCCAAAATAGAGTATTCTTGTTTTTCAGGAGAATGTTTTAAGACTCTAGCACCTTTTCATGAATCTGATACTATTGGTGTTATTGTTTATCCTGTAAGAGGAATAGAGAAACGTTTTGATGTTTGGGTGATGAAGGATTATTGGGATGAAGCGTCTTGGATTAGGCAATACAGTGTTGGTCCTGTGCTTATGATTTCAAAGTTTGTTGGATTCTATGGGAGCAATGGATTTCTTTGGAAAGATACAAATGAAAGATTGGTATTGTATGAGTCTGAAAATGAAAACACAGTGGATCTGGTGGTTTATGGAAAGCATGATTCAATAAGAGCTGTTAGATACATGGAGAGTCTTGTTTTGCTTCAAAGGGGAAGAGAAAGTAGTAGCCAATAATAATTGAATGCATTCACTTGTCAAAGGTGTTTTTAGTCTTTTACTTAACAAAAATGTTATCCTTACACGTTTTGTGACACTTACACCATATAAAGCTACGGTTTTGTTTTTTCTATTATGTATAATAATTTTATTTTTCATTTTTCTAACACAAACAATCCATAAAAATATTGTATTTTGAATGGTGTAACATACGGTGTTTGATTTTTAAGTGTCAAAATAGCAACCCTCTTTACTTAATGATGTTTTTTCTTCTTTTTTAAAGGACTACGAGACAAAAATATGAGTAGCATACTAGCATCTTTTAAAGTTTTTTATTCTCCAATGAAACATTTGACTTTAGTTATCCATAATAACAAGTGAGAAACACGTGCGTCTATACGGATTTCGGTGGGTTTCGGTGTGCACCGCGGATACGTTATCAGTTACGTTATAAAATATATAAAAAATTGAAAATATAAAAATTTTATTGTAAATGAAAAAAAACTTAAAATCATAACACCCAATAAAAAAACAAACGTGTTCAAAATTTTGATCAACTACTTTATATTCATTTTTCATAACTCAGAATTTTGATCAGAAACTTCATGTTCCCGTTAATTTTCAATATTTTGATCAGTGGGTTCATGTTCCCGTTAATATTCAATATTTTAATCAGAAACTCTATGTTCCCGTTAATTTTTAATATTTTGACCAGTAACTTCATGTTCCCGTTAGTATTCAATATTTTAATCAGTAACTTCGTGTTTCCGTTAATATTCAACATTTTGCTCAGTAACTTCATGCTCCCGTTAATATTCAATATTTTGATCAGTAACTTCATGGTCCCATTAATATTCAATATTTTAATCAGTAACTTCGTGTTCCTGTTAATATTCAAATTTTCTAACAATAAATTCAAATTCCCGTTAAAATCCAAACAAAATTGTGTTGTGTTGCTCATTCAACACAGTAGACTACTTAATTAATTAAAGCAAATCAATATGTATTTTAATATATTAAGCATAAACTAATAGTTTGTGAAATATCTAAATAATTAAATCAAATCTCAAAAATCTGGTTTGTTTGAAACTCTAGTTACCTAGGTTAGGTAACATTGAGTCCCTACAAAATGTGTGCAGTTGATATTGGACATATACTCCTCCAAAGTCAAGCCATCATTATACTTGATGTGTTTTACATTCATGCCGTCTGAATCAAAAAAGTGTCCAAAAAGTGAACATCACCTCTTAGTTGTTACATCCACCATGAAAAAGTTATTATGATTTTCTTATATAAAATATATAGCATGATTTTCTAATGATCGTTGACTACTTCAGTCATATTATATCACCAATTTCTTTGAAAACAAAGTGGGCCACTTTCAAGTTAGTTTGCCCCTTGTTCTAAACAATGAGTGAATTTAGTGTTTTTAATAATAATAGGTGTTTAAAACCCTAAGCACACAACATTTTAAGTTTAAATAACAGAAAAACAGAAAGGCATGATCAGTTTATCCATTCCAGCCGTTTTATTCGTTTAGCATTGGACACAAATATAAGAAAACCTATTTGTTTAACACCACTTACTTTGGACATAAATATAAGAAAAATAGTAGTCATATATTTCTCATTACAATTATTAGCATTATAAAAGATTATGGTTTTCTAAGTAATGTCCTAATATAAATTGACTTTGTATGCACATTCTTGATTATTTCTTGTTTGTACTGGAGTTGTATAAGACTCCGTCATTGAATCAAATTTAAGTGTACAATATGATTCATATCCACAATATGGCTCATATGTTTTTTATCTAGTCAACTATTAAAAAATCATTTGACAATGCCATTAGTTCATGGCTTATTCTTACACCATTATTTGACAGTATATTTTTCACCATGAAATGTGTTGGTGTTAATATATATGATCATTTCACAACTTGTGTGGCAAAGAATTTTAGGACCACTAATGATGTTGTTATGATCATGTTTAGAAAGAAGTACATGATGTTTAGTTATAACATAGGAAAGAAAAACTACAATCAGACCATGATCTTGAACAATGATGCAAAATGGCCATTGTAATTCAGAATCTAAGCATTATCATTCAAAGGATAAAAAAACTACATTTGCTCAAGTTAGACATATTTCTTGGCATTAATGGTTCTCACTAATGGTCGATAATGTAAGAATGAATCGTTTTCATTATGTGTGTAGTACCCTAAATTTTGACCTGCAGTTCACAGACATTTTTTTTAGAAACTATTACTATTTTGGGATTACATGCTATCAGGGGTGTTGTTTAGGTGTGGGAGTCTCTAACACATATCAATATGGGCCTCTTAGCACTTTTAGGCCCATTTCTGAATTAATTTTGTATAAGGGTTTTTATTTTGGAGTTTGGATTTTTTTAGGATATTATTTATTTTGGGAATTAACATTATGGGGTTTACTAGCAAAATGTAATCTTTTTAGTATCTAATATTTTTTATTATTAGTCAATTAATTTATAAAGGGTGGATAGTATATTTTTTTAGGTTTGTTTTTTCAAATTCTTTAGGATATATATAGGATTATTTTAAAAAAAAATTAATCATAATAGTAGTAGGGGTTGAGTTTTGTCAAGGTGTTAGGGATTATTTATATTAAGGTCAAATTATTATTAATATTTTAGCTTAATTTAACTATTAAATTTTAGGAAGGGTTAAGGGCTATTAGAGGTAATTATTTATTTCTTTTATTTTTAAGGGTTTATTAGCATACTTTTAAGTTTATTTATAAAGTTAGAAATTTATGTTGGAAGAGGGACCGGCTATCACTATTGTTTTACTATTTTAATTATCTCTTAATACTTTTATTATCCTTTTTTTTAATAGTTATCTACGGTCAAAGAGTTGACTCAGGGCGGCCTTCTCCTTCATCAATCTAACCCTAATATCACGCGGATAGCTGAGAAAGTGAATCAAACTGGATTTGGGTTTTAAGCAAATAAGTCAATAACATTCAATTTTTCATTTAATTTACAATCGAATTGTACAAATCAAACCCTAATTCTAAAATAAAATCAAATTAATTTACAAATCAAATCAAATATCAGAAACTTACAACAATCATATTCAAACTTTCCTAAAGTAAAATCTAACTTAATTTCCTAAACCTAATTCCTAAGATATATAAACTAAACTAATGAACAGAAAGAGGAAGGAAAAAACCCTAAGCTAACGAACGGCTGCTGCGAATTCTTTCCACACCCATCACTCAAAGCTCTCGATCCCATAAAGGACTAGGGTTCACCATTAGAACCCTAGAATCCTTGAGCTTAGACCACCTGCAAACAAAGCAAACAGAGAATTAGTAATAAAAAAATAAAGCAAAGGAGAGGAAAGGATAGCAGCTTAATAGGTCATGACAAGGAAGGTAAAGTGAACTTAGCTTTTGATTCGTGTGTTACTATTATGTTGTTGTTGTGAATCTGTCATGTAGGTTGAATCTGTGTAGGTTTAGGAGAAATCTGGAATTATTTTATGTTTAGGGTTAGGGTTCTTGTGGATTAGGGTTAGGGTTCATAGAGAGGGTTAGGGTTCATCCCAATTAGGTTAGGGTTCTTAAGGTTCCTCGCGAACTCTAAAGAACTGGGGTGATTTCTGGGTTTGGGATGAAGGTAGGGGTTAGGGTTCTTAGGGTTCCTCGCGAACCCTAAAGAACTGGGTGAATCTGGGTTGGGGTGGGGTTAGGGTTCATAGGAGTTAAAGGTTTCGGTTGAAGCTCAACCGAAAACCTGGGTTTGAGGGTGGTTTGGTGGTGATACACAGTGGCCGGAGGCTTACCGGCGACGGAAAGGGTTAGAGAGAAGTCAGAGAAGTTGAGAGTAGAGAGAGACAGAGGAGCGAAGAGAGAGAGTGGGAAGGGGAAAATGAGGGGAACTCTAGGGAAAGGGGTTTAAGTACCCCCTCTGTGAGGTCCCCGATTCACGCCAAGTGGCGTCCTTTGGCTCCCATGGATTGGTTGACTTTCATGTCAACCAAAAGATCCAGCGCATGTGTTCTTACCATGAGTCTGCATTGACTCTTAATCGTGGTCGTCTGTTCGTCCCACTTTGTGATCAATGGATGATGTTAGTTTCAAGGAGATCCGTATGATCTTCATCCAACGTCCAGGAGAAAGTCAAAGTCAGACTCTCTCCACCGTGGACTTTCTCTCTCCGACTTGGGTTTTGGCTATTGGTCCTTGCGCCCTAATGCTATCTACACCCATATTTTAAGCCCAGTTACTTACTTAACACAAAAATGCACCCCCTGGGGTTTAGATTAATTAATTAAATTATTTCCTTAATTTAATTATTAATAAGGGATTAAGTGATTAGTTAGGATATATAAAATAGGATTTAGGGTTATTATTAGGGGAAATATAGTTAGGGATTTTAAGGTTTTATTTTGGACTTTTATATAGGGTTTGGGGTTTTAAATTTTGGTTTTATATTTAAAATAATTTGTTTAATTTTTTAAAATAAGGATACAAACTTTTATAAGTGGCATTTTTTTAATTTATTTCTGGATTGTTGGGATGATATATTTATGGGGATTTGAATTTATTAAAATTTGGTTTATGATTTATTTGTATTTTTTAGGTTTTATTTAAATTAGATTTAAATATGGTTTTGGGGATGAAAATATCAAAATTAAATTTAATTAAATTTTTGGGATTAAATTTCTATTATTTAGGGGGTATTTTGAATTTAAAAAATTTCTATTTTTGAATTTGAATAATTTTGGGTTTAATTTTGCTATTTTTGACATGATGTCATTATGAAATTTATTTATTAAATTTTATAAATTTTTAGGGATTTAAAAATATGGGTTTTTCATGATATATAGGAATAAGGGTTCATAACTATTGGTATTAATATTTTGGATTTACAATATTTGGGAATATTGTTACTATTATGTAAAAAGGGATTATTAATATGGATTTAATTTTAAAAGGTGGGTTGATTATAAGTTCATGGGTTAAGGGGGATTATAATAATTTTTTTTAAATAAATTAAATTATTTTTGGGGTTAAAATTGCATATTTAAAGGAGTTTCTTTATTATTTTTGGATAAGGGATATTATTAAGGATTCAAGGGATATAAAAGGATGTCTAAGGGATAAAATTTTGGAATATTAAGGGATAAAATATATGGGTTTATAAAGGGATAAATTCTTAGGGATAATTGGGATAAAAATTTAGGATAAGGGATAAATATTAGGGATAAAACTCTTCGTCCGAGAGTATAAATATGGGATTTGGATTTTGGGATAAAACTCTTAGGTTCCAAGAGTATAAACATAGGCCAAGGGAGAGGATTTTTAGGGATAGAACTCTTCATCCAAGAGTATAAATAAGGGATTAGGATTTAAGGGATAAAACTCTTCGTCCGAGAGTATAAACAATGGATGGGATTTAGGGATAACACTCTTAGGTTCCAAGAGTATAAATATAGGCCAATGGATAGGATTTAAGGGATATAACTCTTCTTCCGAGAGTATAAATATAGGCCATATGGGATTTGGATTTTGGGGATAAAACTCTTAGGTTCCAAGAGTATAAACATAGGCCAAGGGATAGGGATTTAAGGGATAGAACTCTTCTTCCGAGAGTATAAATAATGGATAGGGATTTAACGGATATAACTCTTCTTTCGAGAGTATAAATAATGGATAAGGATTTTAAGGGATAAAACTCTTTATCCGAGAGTATAAATAAGGGATATGGGATAGGACTCTTGTAATCCAAGAGTATAAATAAAGGATTAGGATTAGGATTATGAATGGGAATAGGAATAGGAGTAGGAATAGGGGATAGGTGAGGTGAACTACGGTTACTCTGATCCTTTAAAATTGAAGGTACGTAGGTGTATCGGGGAAATTTGTGAGTATAAGCTATTGATTAACTTAACTAAAAAAAATAAGAGTCGCCACCGTACTTTTATTTTATCCAAAAAAGGAAAGGAAAAAGAGCAACAAAACCTAAGGAGTTCTAAAAAAACAAGAACAAACAAAGAATGGGTAAGGGGGGTTGGTTACGCAATGGGAAGGTGTCATACCCCAAATTTTGACCACTAAGATTTCCCATCATTGTCCAAATCATCATCACAATATGGAGGAACCATCATACCTCATCAGTCTCCCCAAGGATGGGTGAGCATTCACTACTATAAAAAATTAGGGTTTCAAGTCCTCTCAGAGATTTAGACAAAGGATCAATCAAGAATTGACATGATCTTCAACTTATCTAACCTCCCCCAATGGATCAAGAGGACTCCCACTTCAAGGATTAAGCACAAGGCTGCTCCCTTCTAGGTGGATGAAGCCTCAAGATCGCCAGTGTCACCAAATTAGGGTTTTGGTCGACCAGGGTCTCCAGATGGAAAATTTCCTCTGGGCATGAGCCAATGCTTCAAAGCATAACCTAAAATGCTCAATGGAACCTCATGGACCCAATCATCAAGTCAATTTAGCTTTAGGGGATGCATTCATCAAAAGTCAGGAATTAGGGTTTGTTGACCTAATTCACCCCTATGTTGACTTTTGGGGACAAATCATGAGCCAAGACCTCAAGAGAAGATTTGAGGGTCTCCAATATATCACATTGATCCATTTGCAATAATGGATTAATCCAGGAAGCTTGATCAACAAGTTTCAATTTCATCTGAACCACAGTTAGGGTTTCGCGGGAAAAGTCAACTGTAGCTTTGACTTTTGACCAGGACATGCTCCCAAACCCTAGGACATGATCCAATACACCCTATAACACCTATGAAATCAATCCATCAAGCTTGATTTAGGTCAAGGACTTGATTTCATAGAGGATCGCACAGTTTGGAATTCGTCTGACAAAAAGTCAACTGTGCACAAAAGTCAATTTTGACTTTTTGAGATTTTTCACAAATATGGTTCTTTGACCCTAAAATGATGTTAATGTGTGATTGGAATTATCATTCATCAAGAAAAATCAAGAAAAGTGTGATAACTTGTAAAAGGGGTAAACATAAAAACTTAGAAATTTTTCTAAGTTATGGAATAAAGTGGCAAGGGTACCAACTTTGGAGGATCATAACTCCTAAACCACAAGGCCATTTTTCCCCATCCAAAGTTGGATTTGTATCTCTCATTACCCTCTACAAAAGCTTCAACTACACCTCATTCTAATTCATCCTGGATTTTGAGTTATGGAATGATCAAAATCACAAAAAGTGAAAATGTCATTTTTTTCCAACACTTAGTGAAATTTTCACTAAGTCAGAATCTGCCTTCACTTTTTTCCAAATGTAGGGAGATTTTTCACTTGGATCCAAAAAGTATCAAAACCAACTATGATTAAACAGTTGTTGTATCATATAAGGGCTTCCCAAAATGGCCAAGAACTCCATCAAAATCCACTTGAGCCATGAGATATGACAATGGCAATGAGATTCTCAGATGCTTTCCTTAAAATCTCTTCTTTCACTCCAAATTTGCCTTCCAAAGCAAGTCACTATCGGGTTTTGAGTTTGAGAGCAATTCCAATCAAACCAATCACCCACACATCTCACATACATCATATGGAGGTGATCCAAACACTCACATAACACCTGGAACACCAAAATCACAAAATCACTAGCCAATTGCTCAAGCCTTTGACAGATTTGCAGTTGGGGTACCATCTCAAGTTCCATATCATTTCCATTCATTCCAAGCATCCAGACACACTCCATGGCACCTAGGGAAGCTATCCACATCATTGGAACCTAGCTGTAAATAGGGGTGGCAATTAAATCCATTAAGAAAAAATCCATCTAATCCATCCACTAAATAATCCATCCAATCCATCCATTATAAATATATATTAATTTTATGGATGGATGGATATCCATCCACTAAAAAGATGTTAATGGATGGATTGGATGGTTTTTTTTCCTTAATGGATGGATTGGATTGGATTTTTTAGAATAAGTTCTAATGGATTGTTAATGGATTAATGGATTGTTTTGATCCATCCATTAATAATCCAATCCATATCCATCCAATCCATCCATTTTTCCACCCCTAGCTGTAACACCTCCAACCTAGAACTCGATCACCAGCTGCAAGTGGTAAGCATGAGCTCTTCTAACTCTATGATCCATGCATTTTTTGCTGCACAATAATTTGGCCATATGTTCATAATCATGCATGGAGTGTTTTCCCTCAATCAATTGCATTGTTTGAATCATGTGTGGAATTTCTGAACCTTCATACATAATTTAGGGTTCTTGAGGTTTCTCTTTTATTTCTTATTCCATGTTTAAAATAAATGAAATTAAAGACCATAGACATGATCGTGAGGTTGAAACGAGTAGATTGATATGTAGATTGCATGATGTAATCAAGTATTCAGTGAGATTGGATAGAAAATGCAAATCTGTAGAAACAGAGGAAGGGCGCATGTTCTTGCCATGTTCTTGGCGCCCTTTTTCAAAAATTCAAATATTTGAATTTTGTGATTTTATTTAATTGATTCAAAAATTAATTTCGCTCTGAGTTTTAATGATTTTGAGTTGATTCTTTTTTTAATAATTCACAAAAATGTTAAAATATTTTATTTTACCAAAAAAATCCCAAAAATATTATTTATTTCATACAATTGATATTTTTGCAAAGAATTAATATTTTAATTGTTTTTGATATTTAAAATATTTTTTCCTTCTTGATTTTACAAATTTTAATGATTTCTAATCATTTTGTAGGTCAAAACTTAATTTTTGAAACATTAATCCAAGATCACAATTTGTTTTCCACATGTTAAACAATTTTGGTCATTTTAATTGAATTTTTTTATTCAATTAAAATATATTTTGGAAACAAATTAGGGTTTTGATTAATTCAACCCTCATCAAACCTTTTAAAAACACTTTGGGCCTCTAATAGAGTGTAAGACCCAATTCCCCTTTGTACCTAAAACTTTTTGGGCCTCAGTCATTGTATAAGTCCCGGTACAATTTTTAAAATAACGGTGCGATCGTTGTTTTTAACCTTGGGCCTCTCCTTGAGTTGTAAGCCCCATATCTTGTACAAAAACTCTTTGGGCCTCTAATAGAGTGGAAGACCCAACCCCTTTTTGAAACCAAAATTATTTGGGCCTCAGATGTTGTATAAGACCCACTGTGTTTTCAAAAACCCTCGGCGTGATTGCCGTTTTCAAACAACTCAAACCCCGGGCCTACCCACGTGTTATAAGCCCCACTCCTTTTCTTTGAACACTCTTTGGGCCTCTAATAGAGTGTAAGACCCAAACCCCTTTTAACCAAAATCATTTTGGACCTCAGATATTGTATAAGCCCCTCAGCGTTAAAAGAAAATCTCGACGCGCTCGCCAGTTTAAAATCAAACCCCGGGCCTCTCCTTGAGCTGTAAGCCCCTCCACTTGTATAAAAATAAACTTTTGGGCCTCTTGAGAGAGTGTAAGACCCATCCCTTTGTACAGAAAACCTTTTTGGGCCCTAGTCACTTGTATAAGTCCCTCTGTACAAATTCAAAACAACAGTGCGATCACTGGTAAAACTTGGGCCTCTCCTTGAGCTGTAAGCCCCAATAACCTTTTCAAAGTACTTTCTCCTTTAATTTTGAATATAATATTATTATCAAAGCTTTCTTTGTTGAACAACTAACCAAACAGCATGGAAGCTCTACAACCGAGTAAGTGTTTACCCGCTTTCTTTATCTGCTTTCATATATATATATATATATATATATATATATATATATATATATATATATATATATATATAACTGTATTGTGGGGCTGCTCACTGTAAGTCTTCTTTCACATACTTTATATACCGTGTAATACTAGTATAGCTATTTAGAGTCTTCCTCGGCAACTACGTCTAGCACTAGGTAAAGCCCCGTTGATCACTCTTAAAAATAGACAATACTAGATCCCATATAGGAGCACCAGATACAGTCTTGTAGAGATTGCAAAGAAACTCTAACTCCCCAGAGATGATCTTTTCTCCGTGAATGGCATCTCTTGAGTTTCTTCCAAATTCTCAGACTTTCCTGGCTTGATCTATTCTCTGTGAATAGCCTGTCTTGAACTTCTCGGGGTTTAGGGACCCACAGGCTTCTTAAAAGCATCCCCGCCTCCTCTTGGGCGTTGTACAAGGACCCGTCGCCTTCTTATAAGTTTTCACAGCCTCCTCTTAGGCTTTGTATAATGATTCTTTCTCAGCGAAGATAGCCTCCTCTTGGGCTTCGTACAAATTGTCCCTTCGGCTTCTTAAAAGTTTTTCTGCCTTCTCTTGGGCTTTGTACAAATTGTCCCGACGGCCTCTTAAAGGTATAGGAACAGAAACTAGTCATCTTAATAGAACAGTCTTTCAAAAGAGTCTAGACCTTCATCCCTTAACATTCCAGCCTTCATTCATCATACAACATGCCTTCGCTATCTGAGAATCTACTTCTCAAACACCAGTAGACTTGAATGGTCTCAATACCCGTTGGATTTCTCATTTCCTTAAAGAACAGGAAATAACCCTGATCTTTTGATCAGTACCAAAGTACAACCCCACCTAGAATCAGTCTCTTTATAAGAACTGATTTTCTCTTTTATATAACATACTAGACCTGTCACTCAACTGAAACAGTCACCAACCTCTTTAGCCTCCATCTTGGTTTTCGTACGAGATACAAAACACTCTCTTGTTGAGTATAAAAGATCCTCTTGTTGGGTCAACATACCTTTTGGCCTCCTCTTGGGCTTTGTACAATGATTCTCCCCACACTCTCTTGTTGAGTATAAAAGACTATCTTGTTGAGTCAAACACCTTTAGCCTCCATCTCGGGCTTCGTACGAGATACAAAAACACTCTCTTATTGAGTATAAAAGACCCTTTTGTTGGGTCACAAACCTTTCAGACTCCATCTCGGGCTTCATACGAGATACAAAGACTCTCTTGTTGAGTTAACCCCTTTAGCCTTTATCTCGGGCTTCGTACGAGACAGATAAAAGCACCCCCTTGTTGGGTCAATAGCCTCCTCTTAGGCTTTGTATAAAGAAAGCCCCAGTTGAGTCAATCACCCTTTTAGCATCAAAGTTGTGCCTCGCCCCAGTATACAAACATCAACAACTCCTCTTTAGAGGTGACAAATTCTCTCTAAAGTCCAAAACTCTTTAGCTTCACATCTTGGGCTTCAAACAAGATACAAATAGACCCTTCAACTTCACATCTTAGGCTTTGAACAAGATACAAATCACTTTTAGCTTCACGTCTTGGGCTTTGAACAAGACACCAAAGCAACCATTTTCCTCCCATAGAATAGGAGGAACTACGATCGCTCTGATTTCCCTGTTTCGTTAAACGGGAATACATAGGCATAACATTGAAAAATCTTAGCGAGCACACTAATCAAAAAACCCAAAATCCCATACCTCCACACATCAATAAAAAAGCACCAGTCTAAATATCCTACCAAAATAACATGATCCTATCACACTACGTTCTTAGGAAAATAAGCAGAGAGAGGCCCACAATCTAAACCGCATCTGTAAACCAACAGTCTTGACCGTTTAACCTCAGTATGCATGCAGGGTTAATTGGAGACATCTATTTCCCTTCCTTCATCAGCTTCAATAGGATAAAAAATGAATCGACCTGTAGTACCCCAGAGCGGCAGTGCTTAAGAACTACGTCCAAAATCGCTCGCTACAGAAAAATGGCGCCCACCGCGGGGCTTTGCAGGGCATCCTGTCCCTCTTATCCCTCTGGTTGAAGCTCTAAATGCGTATCACCGAAATGGCGACTCTGCCGGGGAGTCATTGTCTGTATAGGAGCATAAGATTAGAGGTCTAGGATAATTAAGACAAATATATATACTGCTTTTCCTAATTGATATCTGTGTTTATTTTTCTGCTAATGGGAATGCGTGTGATGTCGCATGTGAAAAGATTGAGTATACACCTAAGATAGGTGATGGCAATGCGGGTAATCTTACTGGGAGTGAATTCCAGTTAAGATCCCCCGATCGACCATCAAACTCAGTGGAGACTCCCTTTGCAGATACATTGCCTATACGACTTCGGTTGTTGAAAGTAGTGTGGTCGACTGGGTTATCTGAAAAGCTGAGGTTTTTAGCAGACTTAAGCCATTTTGTAGTGCAGAAGCTATCGGAAATAGTTGTCACGCGATACTACCCTCATCTGAGATCACTCTAGGATACATCAGCTCGCTGGCGATCCGCTTGCTGTTGTTATCCCAGAGGGGTCAATGATTTTGCGGACAGGTACAAAAAATCACCAGTATAAACCTTTGGGGGGGGGGGGTAGAGCCTCGACTTCATGACACCGACCCTTTGACCCTATGTTTTTTCTATGTTTTTGTGTGCTGCATTCATACATTCATTAAAAAACATTAAAACCAAAAAAAATCTTCTCTTCTAGTCTCTCTTTTTCAAACTAAACTAAGACAATGATTGCAAATGTCTGAAAAAGGAGATTACGTTATGGATTTCGGTAGAAGGAAAACTCATAAGTACACCTTCAAGGTTCCAAAGTTAGAGGATTTGAGAGGTTTGGCAAGAATGATCACCAACCATGAGGCTTTCAGAGCTAAGTATGGGGGACTACTGTCTCTATTAAGGGTTCATGTAATCGAAGGAATCATGTCCACACTAATCCAGTTCTACGATCCGGTTTATCACTGTTTCACATTCTCGGATTATCAGCTAGCACCAACGCTGAAGGAGTACTCTCACTTGACTGATCTACATATCACTGATCAAGCTCCCTTTTCTGGTATGGAAGAAATTCCAAGGGATCAAACCATTGCACGAGCAATTCATTTGGACGAGTCAGAAGTCAGGACTCACATGACCACTAAGGGTGGTATCCAAGGTTTGCCAGCCCAGTTCTTGACAAAGAAGGCCCTGTACTTTGCTAGTATAGGGAACGTGGCCACTTTCGATAGCATCTTTGTTTTGCTCACCTACGGGTTATTTTTGTTTCCCAACATCGATAACTTCGTAGACATCATTGCCATTAAGATTTTTCTGATTGGAAACCCCGTACCGACCTTACTCGCAGATGCGTATCATTCAGTGCACTTAAGGAATTTATACAGCGGAGGAATGATCACGTGTTGTGTACCCCTGCTTTACAAATGGTTCACTTCCCATTTGCCCAAGTCTGCTGCATTTTGGGATCAAAAGAATACTTTACGTTGGATCAAAAGAATCATGTCTCTTACCAACTCTGACATCGATTGGTACAATCGAATCTACGACGGGATCAGAATCATTGACCGTTATGGAAATTTCCCAAATGTACCCCTTATAAGAACTAAGGGAGGAATCAACTATCATCCAATTCTCGTTCGTCGTCAATTTGGATACCCAATGAGGCATGTCCCGCGCAATGCTCATCTGGAAGGTCTTTTCTTCAAGGAAGGAGAAAACGACAGGGCACTAAAGATAGAAATAGTGCACGCCTGGAAACACGTTCATAGGAAAGGACGAGAGTCTCTAGGAAAACCAGATTGTGTCTCGGTGGAGCCTTATCTCCACTGGGTACAAACTAGAGCTCTCAAGCTGAGGATGCCTTACCCTCGCCAGGAAGTTCTTCCATTAAGGGACTCTGTCCTTTATTTTATGTCTGAGATGGAAAAGGTTCAGGTTACTCTCAGCAAAGTTCAACAGGAGAAGAGGTCTTGGAGGAACAAGTACCGTATTCTCAATGTAGAATGCAAGAAAATACAGCAGCTATTAAGAGAAAAAGATGCTCTGATTGAGATTTTAGAGCAACATGCTGTAGAAAATCAGGATGACCAAAGGAATTTGCTCGCTCCTTTCACTTGGCAAAGGGATGACAACCCGACAACGGCCCAAACGCCCCGGTCAAAGAAAAGGAAAGTACCAGAACCAGCACCTGAGTTCTCCTCAGAGAGGACTCAGGATCCATTAGTTTAGATTTCCTTTTTCAGCACTTTGTAATCTACTGTATTTCCATTTCCGCAATCCTTTGAATTCAATAAAACGGGGTTTCCCCACTGTTTGATATTTGCAATCTAATTGTCGGAGTTTACTATGAATAAACAAAAAACATACAGTTAATATAATCATTGCATATCATTCATCATTCTCGCGTAAACGCATTCTTCTTACCTACGAATCTCACGTTTGTGTCTCGGTTCTAGAGTCAAACTGTCTTATTCATACAATACTTGGGCCAATCATCAGAAAAAGATGGATGATCTCGAGGAAGAGAACAGAGAGTTGAGGGAAGAGATCGACACTCTAAAAGAGGATCTGAGAAAGCTTCATAACGACATGCAAGCTCTGGTAGAAGCTCAGATGCAACAACAACGGACTGTGATCTCAGAGATCACATCAACGCCTATAGTGGAGAAGTATGATCCTAGGTACAAGATGCCGAAAGATCGTCCATGGGGCATGCCACTCAACTATATCCCAGAAGGATATGTTCCGCCAATCGCTGAGGATCAGGGAACCGCAACAGGAACCGCTGGAACTGAAGGTTACAAACTTCGAGAAGGCGAAGATGCCAGGGGCATGACAGCAACTCCTGAAGGTTACAAACTTCGGGAGGCACCGAGAGTCTCGACCATAATGACTATACCAGCACCTGTGGTACACACTGTCCCGGAAGGACAGATTCCCCAGATACTGTCTGGTGGGAACGACAGCATGTTCGATAAAATGAATGAATTCCAGGAACAGTTCTTGGAAATGCAGAAAGAACTGCAAGCCCTTCGCGGTCAGGATTTATTTGGAAAGGACGCCGCAGACCTCTGCTTGGTCCCCAATGTGAAAGTCCTGCACAAATTCCAGGTGCTCGACTTTGAAAAGTACAAGGGTAACTCTTGGCCTCAGAGCCATTTGGTGATGTACGCTCGGCGAATGTCAGCTCAGACAAAGAATTAGGATCTGCTGATCCATTACTTTCAGGATAGTTTAACCGGTGCCGCATTAAAATGGTACATAGGTTTAAACCACGCTACGATCGACACCTTCAGAGATCTTGGCGCCGCCTTAGTTCAACAGTATAAATACAATTTGGACATGGCACCGGACAGAGATCAACTCAGATCGATGTCACAAAAGGACAAGGAAACTTTTAAGGAGTACCCTCAGAGATGGCGTGAAATCGCCGCTCAGATTTCTCCACGTCTGGAGAAAAAGGAGATGACAAAGATCTTCTTAAAAACCTTGAGCTCATTTTACTACGATAGAATGGTCGCCAGAGTGCCCAGCGACTTCACCGAAATGGTGGGAATGGGAGTTCGTCTTGAGGAAGCCGTCCGAGAAGGATGTTTAGTAAAAGACGCTGGATCATCAAGTAGTACAAAACGATACGGTAGTGCTCTCCCTAAGAAAAAAGAGCAGGATATTGGGAATATCTCTCTCGGAAATCAAAGGCGACGTTACTAACCAGTAGCAGCTGTAACTCCTGCTATTAACCCCGCGTCTGTTCCTACGTATCAACCTCAGGTTGCGCAGAGCCAACCTAATCAACAACAATATCAGTAAAGGACACAACCGCCTCTTCAGCAGGCTCGTCCTCCATACAACAACAACCGTGCAACACGACCATCAGGGTTCGACCCTATACCCATGTTGTACGCAGAACTGTTTCCATTACTACTGGTCAAGGGGCATGTCCAAACTAGGTCTCCTCTGACAGTACTGAAAAATCCGCCTTTCTGGTTCAAAGCGGATCAGACTTGTCCTTACCATCAAGGAGGGCCAGGGCATAACATAGAAAACTGTCTCAGTTTCAAATCCGATGTACAAAAGCTTGTCAAGAGTGGTGTCTTATCTTTCAAAGATACGAATCCGAATGTTCTCACAAACCCGCTGCCTCAACACGAAAAAGCTACCGTCAATTTGATAGAGGGAGAGTCTAGCTACAACTATCAGATTCACGATGTACTCTTATTAAGGGTCAATCTGGTCAAGATGCATTGTAGACAGAGTGGATATGGCCACATGCCACCTCATAATTATCACCAATGTGATACCTGCTCTAAAAACAATCAAGGACAATCTGTGGTGCAATCCGCTCTACAGGAACAATTGGATCTCGGATGGATCCAACAACCCCGAATTCGCGGAGTCAACATGACCTATACGAATTCCAATATCATTCAGAACCATGACATCCGTGCAATGAATGTCAACTTGGTGGCGATGCACTCAAGGCAAAGCCAGTATCATAATCTGCTGCGGCATGATTATAATTCCTGTCTGACTTGCTCGGTAAACAAACAGGGATGCTCTTTTATACAAGAGACCCTCCAGCGTCAGATGGATCTTAGGTGGATTCAGGACTACCATGATAAAAATCCTTATCAGATCAACTTGATTCAAATCTTTGATATTCGTTTAATGAATACCAGCTTGGTGGAGTTACACGCCAGACAGGTTCAACTTGGTTTTCTCACTTTTCATAATTATCAAAGCTGCAAAGGATGTTGTGAGAGTAACCAAGGGTGCGCTCTCGTTCAAAGAACTTTACAACACTTGTTAACCATTGGTGGCTTCCGATCTATCTAAACGAAGACAGGCAACAAATCAGTGTGACTAACAGGAACCCTACTAGACGTCAAAGTCAGGATGTCCGATCTATGGGAACTGACTTAGTAAGGTTACACTGCATTCAAAGCGGGCGTGGCCAGGTGCCACCACACAACTATAAACGTTGTAGGGTCTGCTCGGAGAATAACCAAGGATGCTACCTTGTGCGAGCAGCTCTTCAAGGTCAGGTGGATCGTAGAGAGATTCGCCCATGTCTGGGTTCCGAGCCAATCGACTGGGCGCCGAACTACTTCGCTAATCAAATCAGAGACGTTGTCATAATCTTTGATCATCAACAGAACAAGGATGTTTGTACCATCATCCCTCTACTGGACGAATCAAAGGTTCCTAGCCAGGAACTGATTGAAGTTACCTACGACAGTCAGAAAAATCAGAAGGCTCATGTAGTTATCTATCTGCCAGGACCATTACCGTATGAATCAGCTAAGGCGATCCCTTACAAATACGGTGCGACAATAATCGAGAATGGAAAGGAAATTCTATTACCCTCCGTCGTGAATATTGCAGACATCAGTCGAGTAACACGGAGCGGTCAAATCTTCAACCGAGGAGTTGGAGAACCTAACAAAGAAAAGGAACTTCAGACAGAAGCTCCTGATCCACCAGTCGGTCAATCCAGTAATCCCGACCTTTCGAAAAACAATGATGAGATGCTGAAGCTCATCCAAAGGAGTGAATATAACATTGTTGATCAGCTGTTACAAACTCCTTCAAAGATCTCTGTGCTATCACTTTTACTCAGTTCTGAAGCCCACATAGAGGCTCTACAAAAAGTCTTAGAGCAAGCCTTTGTGGAACAGGATGTGTCAATAAGGCAATTCAATAGCATCATCTCTACATCACTTCCTGCAACAACTTAGGATTCAGTGATGAGGACTTGCCAGAGGGAGGCAAAGGCCACAACATGGCGCTCAATATCACAGTTAACTGCCAGGACGATGCTTTAGCCAGCGTACTGGTAGACACAGGATCGACCATCAACGTTATGCCGAAGTCCACTTTAATGCGACTATCATTCAAAGGATCCCCAATGAGGGGCTGATAACACTATTTTAGTGAGTTACTCTTAACCAATTTTTGTGACAATTCTAGTTCATGATTTCATTTTTACAGCATGATTTTAAGATGTTTTTGCACTATTAAAGCTTTAAGCACTTTATGTGTTTCTTTTACGTTTTCATTGTGTTTGTGCTTTAAAAGGAAGATAGATGAGAAGAGGCATGACCCCAGTTGCCAGAGTCTGGAGCAGTATTAGGAGCTATTTGGATGACTTATGGTTTAATCAGCCATTTCACCAAGAGATTTGGAGAATTAATGATAAAAAAACCATGAATGACTAGGGCTCACGTGGCAGCACTATGAAGAGCGGTGGAGCAAAAGGAAGGGATAAGATCAAGCAAGCTAGAGGACAAAAGGTAGTACAGTGGGGACCACTCAGCAGAGGACGCCCAGCACCAGCATCACCAGCCGTCTGCTCTGCAGCACCAACCGTCTGCTCTGCTCCACAAGCCTACTCCAGCCGCCTGCTAAAAGCAAATATGTCTCCCACCAACATCTGTACCAAATTACTTGCAAAGGAGGGATTGATGGACAACTGTCCCACATGAAGGATTTAATTTGGGCCTAACCTTATTTTCCTCGAGAGACCCACGATCCAAGAAAGGAGGAACCGCCACTTCCACTCATCACTATTTAAAGAGAGCTTGTGCATTGAAAGCGGGACACAAGAAATTCCACACACAACAATATTTTATTTTCAGTGTTTTTAGTATTCTTAGTTCTAGAGTTTAAGTATTAGTAGAGAGTATTCTTTTTCTCTCCAGACCTGTACACTCTGCTGAGAACTGTCGTGACTGAAGAGAACTGTTGTTGTTTATCCAACGCAAGAGATCTCCAAGTTATTAGTAGGTTGCATTTCTTTACTACACGTTGTAAGATGATGTTCCCTCCTAATTTCATTCCAGTAGTTTGTACTCAGCTCACTATGAGCTAAATCTTTGTTTGATGAGACTAATGAAGTTAGTATAAAAGTGTTTTTATGTTGATAATATGTGTTGGCTAGTGTCTTATTTTGTTATGTGTTTTTATGCTATAAACTTGGTTCTTAGAGTGATCAACTAGGAAAAAAGTACAAGCTTGTTGTTGAGAGAGATCCAATAAACAAGTGGATTTCATAACAAAAGTGGTTCGTAAAGTAGGATAGAGATATTCACTTAATTCAACTTGCTTAGAAATAAGAAGTTGAGACCACAAAGACTTATCAGAATTAAAACCAGACGTATTTTAGGGTTACAAGTGAGACTTAGAGATTTGTTCCCTTGCCCTAGTTATACATGTTTTTGATATTGTAGAGATACACCCCTAGATCACGTTCTGACCTTTTGAGGCACGACACTTCACATCATAAAGACATTTCAAGCATTATATACTAATGGATTTAGCTCATCAACTATTCTCTCTGATATTTTTAACTCCCTTTAGTTTTAAGTTATTTTAATTGTTTGTGTGTGCTCTTGTTCCTTATTCTCATATTTCTGTTACCTTACTCATACTTTTCTTAAACAAAGAAAGTTAATATTAGTAGTTCAAATACTTTACACTTCACTGTGGGTTCGACCTTTATTTTATCACTTGTTACATTACCAAGCATGTATACTTGCATGTGACACCTTTGCCCTATTATTCAAAAGAAACATATTATAAAACAATTAGAGTAGAGTTGATTAGGTAAAAAGTAGGCAAACAAGTTTTTGGCGCCGTTTCCGGGGAAGTGAAAAAGTTTGAAAAACTATATTTTTTTTGTTTAAGACTGTATTTGAGCTTTTAATGTTTGCTGTGATTTGGTGATACGACAGGCTTAAGCTCTCGTATGAGCAGGTCGTTACAACCAGATCACAGTGGTTATCCTGAACCTGAAAGAATTCTCAAGGCACAAAGAAGATTTGTGCGTACTCAGCAAATATCTGGAGATTCTTCAACTTCAGCTGTGGCTGAGCCTGGAGTAGTAGTGTACGAAGAGGACACAGAAGAGGAAAGTTCATCATCGTCTTCAGACGAATCATTACAAGAGACAACCATGGCAGAGCCAGATAACATTGGCATTGCCAATGACCGAGCGCGTAGCATCAGGGATTATGCTGTGTTTGATCCAAATGCTATGAATACGGGAATTGCTAGGCCAGCTATCACAACTCCACAGTTCGAGTTCAAGCCTATGATGTTCCAAATGTTGCAAGCTGCTGGTCAATATTCAGGCTCTCCTCATGAAGATCCTCATTTGCACTTAAAACAATTTCTAGATGTTGCTGACAACTTCAAGATCCTTGATGTGCCCGTGGATACCTTTAGGTTGAGGCTGTTTCCATATTCTCTAAGGGATCGAGCCAAGAGCTGGCTTAATTCTTTGGAACCAAATTCCATTACTACATGGAACGCCTTGGCAGAAAAGTTTCTGGCCAAATATTTTCCTCCTTCCAAATATGCAAAAATGAGAAATGAAATCACATCATTTAGGCAAGGAGATGGCGAGACGTTGTTTGACGCATGGGAAAGATTTAAGGAGCTGTTGAGACAATGTCCACATCATGGGATTCCCATCTGCATACAACTTGATACCTTCTATAATGGATTAATTCCATCCTCAAGAAATATGTTAGATGCATCCAGTGGTGGAGCTCTATTGTTTAAATCCTATGATGATGGTTACAAGTTGATTGAAAGCATTACGACCAACACTTATCAATGGCCAGTCACAAGGGCCACTTCAAGTTCAACTCAAAAGAAGCCTGTTGGAGTTCATGAAGTCACTGAGACCACAACTCTTGCTGCTCAAGTGGCTCAAATCCACCAAATGATGAAGAATTTGATGAATCCTGAAGTGCCAAAACCTGACCCTGTTAAGGTGGTTACTGACGCTTCTGAGGTCGCCTGTGTTTACTGTGGAGGGCCACATCTATTTGAAGAATGTTCTGCCAATCCCGTTTCAGTTAACTATGTTGGCAATCCCAACAACAATAGCAAATACAATAATCCCTACAACAACACTTACAACCCAGGATGGCGCAATCATCCTAATTTTTCTTGGAGTAACAATCAAAATCAACCTAAACCGCAAGCAACCACACCTTAAGTTCCACCAGGATTTTCTAACCCTAACTATGTTGGGGTTAACCAGGGAAACAACCATCTGGAGAATATGCTCAAGTCCTTTATTCAAGAAGCAAAGAATCAATTTCAAGCACAAGGAGTAAGTATCAAGAACTTGGAGAACCAAGTGGGCCAAATTGCTACGGCTCTAAGTTCAAGAAACTTGGGAAATCTTCCCAGCTCTACTGAGACTCCTAGCACACAAACTGGAGTGAAGAATATTGAGACTTGCCAAGATCTTAAGTTAAGAAGTGGCAAGGAAGTTGACGAAACAATTACAAAAAACAAGGAGTCAAGTACAGTTGTGTCTAAGCCAGACAGTACTGGAGCAAAAGACAATGACGGAGAACCTTCTTCATCCAAACAGAAAAAGCCCCAAGATACTGTACTCACTGAAGAATACCTTCCTCCAGAACATCAAAGAGTCATCACTGAAGCCAACAAGAAGCAAAAACTTGTACAAGAAAGAACACCACCCCCTTTTCCACAAAGAATCAAAAAAGCAAAAGAAGAGTAACAATTTTCAAAGTTCAAGGGGATCTTGAAGCAGCTTCACATCAACACACCCTTGATTGAAGCCATTCAACAAATGCAGAATTATTCAAAATTCATGAAGGATGTGCTTACCAAATGTAAAAGGGTGGGAGAGTTTGCTACGGTTGCACTAACACAAGAATGTAGTCAATTAGTTCAAGGCAAACTCCCTCCCAAGTTGAAGGATCCTGGAAGTTTCACTATCCCATGCACCATTGGAGACACTTTTTGTGGAAAGGCGCTAAGTGACTTAGGGGCCAGCATTAATCTCACGCCTCTCTCCATATTCAAAAAGCTAGGGATAGGTGCAGCCAGGCCTATAACCATCACCCTGCAGCTGACTGATAGGAGTATTTGCTACCCACAAGGGAAGATTGAGGATGTGTTGGTAAGGGTTGACCAGTTTGTCTTCCCAGCTGACTTTATCATTATGAATTTTGAAGCTGATGAGGAGACACCCATTTTGTTGGGAAGGCCATTCCTAGCAACGGGTAGAACCTTAATTGATGTTGAAAGAGGAGAACTCACCATGAGGGTGAATGGGCAGCAAGTAGTATTCAACATACTTAATGCTTTGCAATACCCAGAAGAGGAGATGGCTGAGTGTTCTATGATATCAAGTTGGGAAGGTTTAATTCATAAAAACCTTCTTAAGGCTAATGATGTGTTGAAAATTGAGTTAGGAAAAGTGGAAGACGAAGGACTAAAAGATGGAGTCATCTATGGTCCAATGCCAAAGCAAGAGGAAGAGTATGTGGAAGTGATAGAATCCACCACTGTTGCTCCTAAACAGCAGCCAACTTCCATTGAAGAACCCCCTGAATTGGAGCTTAAGCAACTTTCGGAGCATTTACAATATGCATATCTGGAGGCAGGACAGAAGCTGCTAGTCATCATAGCTACAGATCTGCAAGAAGAGCAAAAAGAGCAATTGATTTCACTACTGAAAAGACATAAGAAGGCAATTGCATGGCAAATTTCTGATATTAAGGGAATTAGCCCAGCAATATGCATGCACAAAATTCTGTTGGAAGAAAATGCCAAGAATAGCATTGAGAGCCAACGAAGGCTGAACCCCATCATGAAGGAGGTTGTAAAAAAGGAGGTTATCAAGTGGTTAGATGCAGGAATTATCTACCCTATCTCAGATAGTGTGCGGGTAAGTCCAATTCAGTGCGTACCGAAGAAGGGAGACATGACAGTAATAGTCAACGAGAAGAATGAGCTCATTCCTACTAGAACAGTTTCTGGTTGGAGAATTTGCATGGATTATAGGAAGCTGAACAAGGCAACAAGGAAGGACCATTTTCCCTTGCCTTTCATTGACCAGATGCTGGATAGGCTGGCTGGAAAGGAGTATTATTGTTTCTTAGATGGATATTTGGGCTACAACCAAATTGCCATAGCCCCGGAAGATCAACATAAAACGACATTCACATGCCCTTATGGCACCTTTGCTTTCAGAAGAATGCCGTTTGGACAGTGCAATGCACCAGCCACTTTCCAACGTTGCATGATGGCTATTTTCTCGGGTATCATAGAAAATTCCATGGAGGTGTTCATGGATGATTTTTCAGTTTTTGGAGAATCATTTCAAGATTGCCTAAACAATTTGGAATTGGTACAGATCAGGTGTGAAGAGAACAACTTAGTCCTCAATTGGGAAAAATGCCATTTTATGGTAAAAGAAGGAATTGTTCTTGGTCATAGAATTTCTAAAGAAGGGTTGGAGGTAGATCAAGCAAAGGTGGAGGTAATTGAAAAACTACCTCCACCAGTAAATATCAAGGGCATTAGGAGTTTCTTGGGGCATGCTGGATTTTATAGAAGGTTTATAAAAGATTTTTCAAAAATTTCTAAACCACTGTGCCAGCTGCTGCAGTATGACACGCCTTTCGTCTTCAGTAAAGAGTGCCTTGAATCTTTCAATCTTTTGAAGAAGGCCCTCATTTCTGCACCTGTAGTCAAAGTTCTAGATTGGTCCAAGCCATTTGAGTTGATGTGTGATGCTAGTGATTTTACCATTGGCACTGTTTTAGGCCAAAGGCATAGCAAAGTGTTTCATACTATTTATTATGCAAGTAGAACGTTGATAGAAGCACAAATCAACTACACAACCACGGAGAAAGAGCTGCTGGCAGTAGTTTTTGCTTTTGATAAGTTCAGACCTTACTTGGTAGGAACTAAGGTCATTGTGTATATGGATCATGCTGCAATTAAATATTTGATTGCCAAAAAAGATGCAAATCCGCAACTTATACGTTGGGTGCTCCTTCTACAAGAGTTTGACCTGGAAATAAGAGACAAAAAGGGAGTAGAGAACTCAGCTGCTGATCATCTCTCAAGACTCCCTGAAGAAGTGCAACCTCAAAACAGTGGAGAGATTAGGGAAAGTTTTTCGGATGAGAAGCTGTTGGTGATTACTGATGGCATGACTCCTTGGTACGCTGACATTGTGAATTACTTAGTCAGTAGGGTTGTGCCACCAGAATTCAACTACCAATAGAGAAAGAGGTTCTTTCACACTGTAAAGAGCTATTTTTGGGATGATCCATACCTATACAAGAAGTGTGCAGATCAGTTGCTAAGAAGATGTGTTGACTATGAGGAGGCACGCCATATCTTATCAGCATGTCACAAAGCCCCATATGGTGGACATTTTGGAGGAGTAAGAACTGCAGCCAAGGTGCTGCAATCAGGTTATTTCTGGCGCTCTATTTTTAAAGATGCTCATGAATTTGCTAAGAGATGTGATAGATGCCAAAGGGTTGGAAATGTGTCCATGAGACAAGAGATGCCACTAACTAGTATTCTTGAAGTAAAAATTTTTGATGTGTGGGGCATTGATTTTATGGGACCATTTCCTCCCTCTTTTGGAAATCTTTACATTCTTGTGGTTGTGGACTATGTGTCCAAGTGGATTGAGGCAGTAGCAACACCATCCAATGATGCCAAGGTTGTGACTAAGTTCTTGCTCAAGAACATCTTGACACGACATGGCACGCCTAGAGCTATCATCAGCGATGGTGGATCTCATTTTTGCAATAAACTTTTTGAAAACCTAATGGCAAAATATGGGATTAAACACAAAGTTGCTACAACCTACCATCCCCAAACTAGTGGACAAGTGGAGTTGTCCAATAGAGAAATAAAAAGAATCTTGGAAAAGGTTGTAAATCCAGCAAGGAAGGATTGGTCCAATTATTTGGACGAAGCACTATAGGCGTATATGACTGCCTATAAAACCCCTCTAGACATGTCTCAATATAGACTTGTCTATGGGAAAGCTTGTCATCTACCCATTGAATTGGAACACAAGGCACTTTGGGCTGTGAAGCAATTAAATTTTAATATTCAAAGTGTTGGCCAAGCTAGAATGCTCCAATTAAATGAGTTAGATGAGCATAGGCTGTTCTCATACGAGAGTGCTGAATTGTATAAGGAAAAGACCAAGAGGTGGCATGACAAGAAATGCCAGAAGATGGAATTAGTGAAAGGCCAAAAAATTTTACTTTTTAACTCAAGGCTGAAGCTATTCCCTGGGAAATTGAAATCTAGATGGTCTGGACCCTTTATCTTAGAGGAGATTTACCCCTATGGTGCAGTGGAATTGTTAAATGAGAAGAATGGGGAGAAATTTAAGGTCAACGGCAAAGGGTCAAGGCTTACCTTGGAGAGTCCTCATGTAACACAAGGGAGGCTCTCCATTTTATTGATTAATGGATTTTTGTGTTGGTCAGGCGATAAGACCTTAAAATAGCGCTACTGGGAGGCAGCCCAGCTTCATGCAATTTTTTTTTCTTTGTTTTACTTTGTACAGAATCATGATATGTTCTACTAGTGTTAGCACATGACTAGACCAGACATGCCAGCAACAGACGCATGAACAGTGCAAGGGGAGGAATGACAAAAACTGAAGGAAGCAAAAATTTTCCTAAGTCCAAGGAGATTAATGATCAAGCTGAGTTGGCATTGATTATTTTCTCTTGAATAATCAGAAAAGAATTTGAACCGTTCATCTTGGAAGGAAGAGAGAGAAAGAAAGCATAACATAGGGAGAAAGCGCATTGGACGGAGTGAAGGAGCAGAGTTATGATGGCCAAGTCTGCCACGTCAGACACCTCAGCCACCTAAACACGCAACCCCAATTAAATGTGTCTTTTCAAGTGTCAGCCCTAGGGTTTTCACTCCTTGCCCTACGAAACACCAAAATAGAAAAATTTCTCTCTCCACTTCAAAGAAACGTTTTGCTTTTTAATATTTTCTTAAAACTTTTTGCAACCATCCTTACAACTCCCCCACTTTAGCCTATACCCAAACAGTCTGACAAAGACCTCTTCATTTTCATTCAACCATTTTTCTCTGAAACCCTAAAGAACTTCTCAACCCTTTCTCTCTTCTTTCACTTCAGAAAAATGACTCGTGACCAAACCGGTCGCCGTTACAAAACCAGTGCCACGAAAAACACCAACCCCACCATTGATATCTCTAGCCAGGACGAAGATGAAACCTTCGTGAATGTGGAAGCTCACAGACGTTTTACAGAGTATTTTAACAAGATGAATCTTTTATCTGAGCGTGGTTTTGTTATGGATTCTACTGAGGAAGGTCTGGGACTACCAGGAGGCATTGGAACCATAATATCGAAGTTGAAATGGGAGCTTTTGTGTAAACAACCTGGTGCTTACAACGCCAACCTAGTAAAGGAGTTCTATGCTAACTTCACCGATCCCGGTCACAAACGGTTGGAGGTGATCATCAGAGGTACAAAGGTTGTGTACAACGAAGCAAATATCAACTATTACTTCAAACTGGATGCTGCTGAAGACGACTACCAAAACTTGGTGTTACAATCTCAGGAAGATGAGTATGACGTGTATCTGGAGTCATTGTGTGTACCGGGAGCAAAATGGGTGGACAAAGCTGTGAAGAGGATGGACCTCAGGCCGGAGGTAAAAGTTTGGTACCAATTCTTAAAACATTCCATCAAGCCAACCGTTCATAATGAGACGGTTTCTAGGGCTAACTTGGTACTCTTACACTGTATCACTAGCTTAAGACCCATCAATGTAGGAAAAATAATAGTGCAGGAAATCCACGCATGTTCAAAGAAAAAGGAAGGGATGCTCTTCTTCCCGTGTTTAATCATAACTCTGTACCGAAGACATGGTGTGTCTGAGTATGACTCAGACAATTTTGGAGCCCCTCAACAGCCACTGGACAAGACACTCATCATGACACTCATGAAGCCTAAAGGAGTAAGGAAAAGAGCAGCTACTAGTCAAACCTCATATGCAACCGAAGAGCAGCCAGACCCTGCATTAGAAATGTTGAAACATATGCGTAGGGATCAACAAGCATTTTTCGCCTATCAAAAGGCCAAGACACAGTGGTTGGAAGCAATGTGGACTATGCAAACCCCGTCTCATGTGTTGAAGGCTCCAGAGTTTCCAGACCATATCTTGGGAAAATGGAGCCAATGGTTGTTACCGAAGGAGAAAATAAATCTATGAAAAAGAGAAGGGAAAGAAGAAGAAGAAGGAAAAAGAGGAAAAGAAAAAAGATGTTGGTGAGACTAGCAAGTGCGTGTCAGTAAACACCATTCAAAGCCAGGTGAAGAAGAAGAAAAAGCTGAGAAAGGCTCATCCGTCTCCACCTCCAGAAATAGAGGAAACACCAAAGAAGAAGCTCAAGGCTGAGTGGAAGAAGAAGGAGCCGGTTGTAGCCATGACACCGCCTGTCAGCCATATGACAAACACCAACAAATTTGACCTAAATAAATCAGACCAGGAGGAAGAAGGAACAGAAAAGGATGAAGTATTAGAAACCATGTTATCAGAAGCAGAAAAAGATGCTGAGGACTTGAACAAGGGGGAAGCTACTGAGGAAGAAGAAGGAAGTAAGAAAAAGAAGAATGTTGAGGAGGTGCAATCCGAAGGAGGGGCTGAGGAGAAGGATTTGGAAGGAATAAGGAGATATTACTCCTCTACAGAAACTGAGAAAGAGGAAGTTGCAAAAGAAGACGACGAAGCTGATAGTGATCAAGCAGAAAAAACAGGAACTGAGTCAGAACCTCTCCCTGTCGTGGAACCCGAAGCAGTTAAAGAAGACAATGTCCCAGTGGAGCAGTCAAAGGAAGGTGGAGAACAGCCACAACACAAGGCAAAGAGTCCTGAGAAGACTGCTGGGAAGAAGGCTGTTGCTGCTACAGCTGAAGAGGGAAATGACAAAGACCCAGGAGTGCAGGGGAGCAAGAAGAAAAAGAAGAAGCAACCTCTGCAGGCTCCAAGGAAAAGCTTCAGGCTAAGGGCCTAAATTGGTAAAAGTGTAAATAGGCGAGCACTGACTTACCTCCTCTCATTGCTAAACAGTGAGGACACTGTCCTTACTAAGTTTGGGGGAGGACATCAGTACTCAGCCTATTTTCACTTAATCTAACCCTGTTTCTGTCTTTTACTGATGTTTCTGCCTATGACTGATGTTTTATGTTTAAGTTTGGATATTGTGTCTGGTTGGCCATGTTTTGAGCCAAATGTTTTTAATTTTCTTGCGGGAATGTAAAAACGCTCCCAGAACATATTGACCTGCAGTTTGATGTTTTGTTTGATGTTTTGTTTGAATGATGCGCATGGCACTTTTTGGTGATTATTTCTTTCATTTTAAAATGGTGTGAAAATAGTGAGAATCATAGCCTAGAATAAGGAAGAACCAGGGAATGTGGAGATCCAACTAAGTCAGGAGCGAAAACTTTTAATTTCTGGGTGCAAGGGTTATGAAGTTGTTAGGTGTTAGGGAAGCAAGGTGTGGGAGTTTCACCAAATGAGTTTGACAAGATGAGAGTGATGTTCTCAGTCACGACAGCACTAGTCTCTTAAATCAGCCTGGAAATCTTTTCCAAAAGAAACTGAAGTGTGAAAATCAAGGGAAAGGTTGAAATCCTAGGAATCACAAAGGGAAGGACAAGAAGATTTAAACAATGATTGAGACGACCACAGAAGGGACACACTTCACACAAAGACACACAAAAGTGTGCAAAGAGTTGGCAAAGACCACCAATAAAGTTCCTGTGCCTGAAACTGGAGGAACAACAAGCGCCCTCATCATAAAAAATAGTTGAACTCGCATGAGAAGATTCTGAGATGAGACGTGTTGCCAAAAAAAAAGAAAAGAAAACAAATAAGTGAAAGAAGTGTGATCCCAGATGTGTTAGTCAAAAATATCAAATGAGAATCAGGACAGAATTCTCTAGTGAAACCAAAAGAATAGACCTCACTCAAGAAAGTACACAAAGAAGGATCAAAAGGAGGGAATTGTGGCTTGTTTTCTGGAAGAGTAAGGTCGTGACATGAGACGTCAGTTCCCCTTTGGGATAGCAAAACTTTGGGACAATTTCAAAACTGAGCAACTCGCACCAATACCGCTTCTTTACCTTTCCAAAGCTTGAAACCTCATTACTCTGCTAAAGCCTGACTGAAGCTGTTGAGAACCAATTACACTTCCCTATATCTTCCGCTGTCACATCACCTGAGGACAGGCGATCATTCAAGTTTGGGGGAGTGATAACACTATTTTAGTGTGTTACTCTTAACCAATTTTTGTGACAATTCTAGTTCATGATTTCATTTTTACAGCATGATTTTAAGATGTTTTTGCACTATTAAAGCTTTAAGCACTTTATGTGTTTCTTTTATATTTTCATTGTGTTTGTGCTTTAAAAGGAAGATATATGATGATGAGAAGAGGCATGACCCCAGTTGCCAGAGTCTGGAGCAGCATTAGGAGCTATTTGGATGACTTATGGTTTAATCAGCCATTTCACCAAGAGATTTGGAGAATTAATGATCAAAAAACCATGAATGACTAGGGCTCACGTGGCAGCACTATGAAGAGCGATGGAGCAAAAGGAAGGGATAAGATCAAGCAAGATAGAGGAAAAAAGGTAGTACGGTGGGGACCACTCAGCAGAGGACGCCCAACACCAGCATCACCAGCCGTCTACCCTGCAGCACCAGTCGTCTGCTCTGCTCCACCAGCCTGCTCTAGCCGCCTGCTAAAAGCAAATGTGTCTCCCACCAACATCTGTACCAGATTACTTGCAAAGGAGGGATTGATGGACAACTGTCCCACATGAAGGATTTGATTTGGGCCTAACCTTATTTTCCTCAAGAGACCCATGATCCAAGAAAGGAGGAACCACCACTTCCACTCATCACTATTTAAAGAGAGCTTGTGCATTGAAAGCGGGAGACAAGAAATTCCACACACAACAATATTTTATTTTCAGTATTTTTAGTATTCTCAGTTCTAGAGTTTAAGTATTAGTAGAGAGTATTCTTTTTCTCTCCAGACCTGTACACTCTGCTGAGAACTGTCGTGACTGAAGAGAACTGTTGCTGTTTATCCAACGTAAGAGATCTCCAAGTTATTAGTAGGTTGCATTTCTTTACTACACGTTATAAGATGATGTTCCCTCCTAATTTCATTCCAGTAGTTTGTACTCAGCTCACTATGAGCTAAATCTTTGTTTGATGAGACTAATGAAGTTAGTATAAAAGTGTTTTTATGTTGATATGATGTGTTGGCTAGTGTCTTATTTTGTTATGTGTTTTTATGCTATAAACTTGGTTCTTGGAGTGATCAACTAGGAAAAAAGTACAAGCTTGTTGTTGAGAGAGATCCAATAAACAAGTGGATTTCATAACAAAAGTGGTTCGTAAAGTAGGATAGAGATACTCACTTAATTCAACTTGCTTAGAAATAAGAAGTTGAGACCACAAAGACTTATCAGAATTAAAACCAGACGTATTTTAGGGTTACAAGTGAGACTTAGAGATTTGTTCCCTTGCCCTAGTTATACATGTTTTTGATGTTGTAGAGATACACCCCTAGATCACGTTCTGACCTTTTGAGGCACGACACTTCACATCATAAAGACATTTCAAGCATTATATACTAATGGATTTAGCTCATCAACTATTCTCTCTGATATTTTTAACTCCCTTTAGTTTTAAGTTATTTTAATTGTTTGTGTGTGCTCTTGTTCCTTATTCTCATATTTCTGTTACCTTGCTCATACTTTTCTTAAACAAAGAAAGTTAATATTAGTAGTTCAAATACTTTACACTTCTCTGTGGGTTCGACCTTTATTTTATCACTTGCTACATTACCAAGCATGTATACTTGCATGTGACACCTTTGCCCTATTATTCAAAAGAAACATATTATAAAACAATTAGAGTAGAGTTGATTAGGTAAAAAGTAGGCAAACAGGGGCAGTGAGGTTATCGTCAAAGCCTTTGACGGATCTCGAAAAGTATTTATCGACGAAGTCGACCTTCCCATAACTATCAGTCCTCATACTTTCCTAATCACTTTCCAGGTCATGGACGTCCGGGCAGCGTACAGTTGCTTATTAGGAAGACCTTGGATACATCAGGCTGGGGCAGTCACTTCGACACTGCACCAGAAACTGAAGTTCGTCAAGAACGATCAACTCGTCACGGTTTGTGGAGAACATGCCTTGCTCGTGAGTAACTTATCATCGTCTACTTGTGTAGAATCTGAGGAGGTTGTTGGGACTCAGTTCCAGGCACTTTCGGTGAGCAATGAGAATCAATCAGAGAAAGGAACCCCTATTTTCTCATACAAAGATGCCCTCGAGGCAATTGAAAGTAATAATACAAAAGGATGGGGGACAGCTTGTCATTCCTACTGATAACAAAACGAAGAAGGGTCTAGGTTTTTCTGCAACCTGTACCCAGACAGTTGCTAACGATGAAAGTTTTCATCCCATTCAGGATTTCTTCCACAGTGGATGTTTCCTTCACCCAATGCCTCAAACAGTCCATACTATCAACGAGGAGGATCCCTCTGATACGGATGAGGAATGGAAGTCCTATCTTAACGAGGACGGTTATATGTCTCAGGAAGAGGTGCCTATGCCATTTTGCTATCCCCAGAGTCCGAGATTTATACCCAGGTCAGACGTTGAAATGATATACGGATATTATGATCCGGAAGGATGTCGTGCTCCACCAAACTCATTAGAGGAGGACACTCTAATGAAGGACAACTTTGACCACGACTATTATGGTCCGATGGATGGCCTGCCTATCTGGCAGCCGTACCCAGGAGATTCAGGGCAAGAAAATCAGTCGAACAATGAAAATCAGCTGAGCATCATTGAACAGAATACCTGCGTCCCCACCATGTCATGGGATCATTACTCAGGTCATTCAGAAAATATCCAGTATAACGATGAATTAGCAAAGCTAGCCGGACTAGAATTCATCAACTATGCTTTTCCTGAGGTCAACGTCATCGAAAGGGATGACTCCTCCAGATCCAAAGAAGTGTGGGACACCTTGGGACAACCAAGTGGAAAATATGACTATATGGTCAAGTACACCACTCCTGAAAGCTCTCGTATCAGGCTCGAAGACATCCAGCCAACTGGATGGGGAGATTTGCCTGAGAGCACAAATCCTATGCAAAATACAACATAGGAATCCTCCTACGACAACTCTGCCTGGGAGATAGATTCCAATGATCCTGCTCCACCAGAAATCAGCGTTATTTCTGAAGACAAATCAAGGAAGGTACCAGACTTTGTGATTCACCGAGGAGTTCGCCGCCAATGGGTTGCTGTCGATGTTCCGAAGATCGTTCATGAGTCAAAGTAATTGTCATCTTTAACCTTTCACCCCGCCCAGGTGAAACGGATGTTTTGATAGGGCTCACTTTTTAAATTATCCCTCTTTGCTTTGCCCAAAGCGACAGAGTTTTGTTTTATAGGGCTGTAGTTTCAAGAACCGACTTGTTCATAAATAAAATAACGTCGTTCTGTAATTTCCACATTAATTGCTGTTTTCTCTTTTCGCTTTTTCAGAAAATGGTAATCCTAAAAAACAAATAATAATAAACAAGCGGTTTTAAAAAAAATACACTGCACACACTTTTGCATTCTCTCTATCTCTTATAAACACAAATCATCACGCCATGCAGATTGCTTGTTTTAAACCCCGTTAAAATATACGATCCGATGCCTTCTCCCAACTTTGAGTTCCCGGAATTTGGGGCTGAAGAAGAAGGTGACGACGAAATTCCAGAAGAGATCTCCCGACTACTCAGACGGGAGGAAAGGTCCATTGAACTTCACAAAGAGCCGTTGGAAACGGTCAACTTGGGTTCGGAAAAAGAGAGAAAAGAAATCAGCATTGGGGCACTGCTCAGTCCAACTGCCAAAGAGAGTTTGACAAAGCTTCTAAAATAGTTTCCTGATGTATTCGCTTGGTCCTACCAGGACATGCCAGGGTTGGATACCAACATCGTGGAACATCATTTACCGTTAAGGTCAGAATGTCCGCCGGTGAAATAAAGGTTGGGACGGACTCACCCGGACATGGCCATCAAAATCAAAGACGAGGTACAGAAACAGATTGACGCGGGTTTCCTCGCTGTGTCAGAATATCCTCAATGGTTAGCCAACATCGTACCTGTTCCAAAAAAGGATGGAAAGGTCAGAATGTGTGTCGATTACAGGGATCTAAACAAGGCTAGTCCAAAGGACAACTTTCCTTTACCACACATTGACATGCTGGTAGACAGTACAGTAAATTTCAAGGTTTTCTCCTTCATGGATGGATTCTCGGGCTATAATCAAATCAAAATGGCGCCGAAAGACATGGAGAAAACTTCCTTCATTACCCCATGGGGTACCTTTTGTTACAAGGTAATGTCGTTCGGTTTGAAGAACGCCGGGGCAACCTATCAAAGGGCCATGACTACTCTGTTTCATGACATGATACACAAAGAAATCGAGGCATATGTCGATGACATGATTGCCAAATCCAAAACAGAAGAGGAGCATGTGACCCACCTGTCAAAACTATTCGAGCGGCTGAGAAAGTACAAACTCCGCTTAAATCCTAATAAGTGCACCTTTGGTGTCCGTTCAGGGAAACTTTTAGGGTTCATCATCAGCCAGAAAGGAATTGAGGTTGATCCTGACAAGGTCAAGGCCATTCAAGAAATGCCTTCTCTGAAAACTGAAAAACAAGTCAGAGGATTCCTGGGACGTTTGAACTATATCTCCATATTCATATTCCTCATGACCGCGACATGCGCGCCAATCTTCAAATTACTCAAAAAGAACCAGGACTGTGTTTGGACAGATAACTGTCAAACCGCCTTCGACAGTATCAAGGAATACCTGTTGAACCCTCTGATTCTATCACCTCTAGTGGAGGGAAGACCACTGATCATCTACTTGACAGTCTTGGAAGACTCGATGGGCTGTGTACTTGGCCAACAAGACGAAACAAAAAGGAAAGAGTCTGCCATTTATTATCTGAGCAAGAAATTTATCGACTGCAAGACTCGGTACACTATGCTTGAAAAAACTTGCTGTGCTTTGGCTTGGGCAGGCAAACGTCTTTGCCAGTATATGATTCGCCACACTACTTGGTTAATCTCCGAAATGGATCCAATCAAGTATGTCTTTGAAAAACCCGCTCTTACGGGAAGGATTGCCCGTTGGCAGATGCTACTATCAGAATACGACTTTGAATACCATGCTCAGAAAGCCGTTAAAGGAAGTATTTGAGCCGATCATTTGGCTCATCAACCGATTGACGATCAAGAATCAATTGGGTTTGACTTCCCAGACGAAGATGTCATGTATCTAAAAATGAAAGACTGCGATGAACCGCTACCCAGTGAAGGGCCAGAAATAGGTTCCCAATGGGGACTTATCTTTGACGGAGCTGTCAATCATTACAGAAACGGAATTGGGGCAATCATTGTTACCCCCCAGGGTACCCACATTCCTTTCACCGCCAGACTTGCGTTCAAGTACACAAACAACGAGGCCGAATACGAAGCTTGTATTATGGGTCTCGAGGAAGCGATCGACTTAAGGATCAAGAACTTGGACGTATATGGCGACTCAGCCTTAGTTATCAATTAGATCAAAGGAGATTAGAACACGTACCAATCAGGACTGATTCCTTACAAAGATTATGCAAGAAGGTTGTTACCCTTCTTCAACAGAATCGAGTTTCATCACATCCCTCGTGATGAGAATCACATGGCTGATGCATTAGCCACCCTCTCTTCCATGATTAGTGTAGGTCGATGGAATGACTTACCTAAGATCGACATAATGCGCCTTGAACGGCCCGCTTACATCTTCGCGATTGAAGCAGTCATAGACGACAAACCTTGGTATCACGATATTAAATGCTTCCTTCAGAAACAGGAATACCCACCTGGGGCATCCAGGAAAGACAGAAAAACCCTCAGAAGACTGGCTGGCAGCTTCTTCCTGAGCGGTGATACACTCTATAAGAGAAATTTTGACATGGTCTTGCTTTGATGCGTAGACAGACCAGAAGCAGACATGCTGATAAAAGAAATTCATGAAGGATCCTTTGGCACTCATGCCAACGGACACACAATGGCGAGAAAAATTCTAAGAGCAGGGTACTACTGGTTGACCATGGAATCCGACTGCTACAAGTACATGAGGAAGTGTCATGAGTGTCAGTATACTCCGACAAAATCCATGTACCGCCAACGCATCTCAAATTTCTCTCTTCCCCGTGGCCTTTTTCCATATGGGGAATCGACATGATTGGCATGATTGAACCTAAGGCTTCGAACGGACATCGGTTCATCCTGGTAGTCGTTGATTACTTCACCAAATGGGTCGAAGCAGCATCGTACGCCAATATAACCCGACAAGTGGTGGTCCGATTTATCAAAAACAATATCATCTTCCGTTATGGTGTTCCGAGCCAGATCATTACTAACAATGGATCCAACTTGAACAATAAGAGGATGAAAGAGTTGTGTGCTGAGTTCAAGATCGAACACCATAACTCATCTCCCTACCGACCCAAGATGAACGGAGCGGTAGAAGCGGCTAACAAGAACATCAAGAGGATTGTTCAGAAGATGGTTGTAACCTACAAAGATTGGCATGAGATGCTACCCTTTGCCCTTCACGGTTATCGTACATATGTCTGTACTTCAACAGGGGCAACCCCTTTCTCTCTAGTATATGGCATGGAAGCAGTGCTCCCCATCGAAGTAGAGATCCCATCAATCCGGGTATTGATGGAAGCTAAGCTAACGGAAGCCGAATGGTGTCAAAGTTAACACGATGAACTGAATCTGATCGAAGAAAAATGAATGACGGCACTATGCCACGGTCAGTTGTATCAGCAAAGAATGAAGAAGGCATTTGACAAAAAGGTCCAACATCGCGTCTTCAGGAAAGGAGACCTTGTGCTCAAAAAGATACAATCATTTCTCATGAATTCCCGGGGCAAATGGACTCCGACTTATGACGGCCCCTATGTGGTCAAGAAAGCTTTCTCAAGCGGTGCCTTGAGACTCGCATCCATGGATGGAGAGGAATTTGCCTACCCCACGAATGTTGACGTAGTCAAGAAATACTTCGCCTAAACTGAAAAAAAAAACGTCTCGGTGGATTGAAAACCCGAAAGGGCGGTCCAGGCAAAAATTAAAGACAAAATAAAAAAAAATCATCACGGTGGATTGGAAACTTCACAGTACAATCCAGGCAAAAGTTAGGGATACTGGCAAGTAACTACATCCAACAGAGGCAAGTCCCTCAGCAACAGTTACGTCATCGATCAGAAAAACTCCAGCCAAGGTCATCTTCGACAGAAGCTCAGGATGTCCCGAATTCAAAGTTGGTAGAAGGATAGCAGTCGTTATGTTTCAACGTATCCGTTTTCCCTGTAAATTACCATTTTCTAACTTTGTAAATACTCTATACAATCACGCGTTTGGCTGATCTCCATCCTATCAATAAAATTTGAGCCCTTGTGCTTTTGTTTGCAATTCTTGTTTGTTTTAGCTTTACAGAACGACATTTTAACATGATCAACGATTCTTGAAATAAAACAAAAATGAATTTACTTGTAAAACTTTTTCTGCTTTTAAAATAAAGATGGCAATTTCTTTTGACTGTTGAACATCGAAAGAACATCGATCGCTTCCCCAGAAGTAATCGAACTTCAAAGTGCAGAATCAAAGTACTCCTTCTAAACCAGTGCACCTGAATGAAGGATCAACTGTGTCAGAGACCATGTTTCGTCTGACACCCCAGGAAGAGTTCTTACCTCCTAAGCCCGACCAATTATTGTTCCCCGCATGGACTATCTCTCCTAAGCAAGGCGGAATTGCTATCGTGAATCAGTGATACCTTTTCGTCCCCAGCAGTGGCTGCGTATCCAGTCGTGTTCATCTACTAGTTTGTATGTCGCGTCAGTTTTGTCAGCATATACATACATACATCATGCATTATCGATTTACATTCGCATTCATACTGCATCACTATCTCTTTAGTCGGTCTTATCCCCTAGTGATAAAAGTCCTCTCAATCGAGTTGTCAGTTCTTTCCTCGTCAGGAAATGTTGCGTCTGAACTATCTCTCTCCTCTAGTTTATTTCTGGATTAGAATCGACCTTTGACCACTTTGATAACTTGAACCTCTGAAAGGCCCGAGAACCTTCACCAAACATCACTCTTCGCCATTGAAGATGATATCTTCGCTTTCCCGGATTAAGGAAGATCCCCAGAGAAAGCCTCTTAGTCAGAAATTCGGCAGTACGCCAGTTTTTCTCTGAAAAATCCGTTGATGAAAAGGTCATCAGCACCTCAAAATTGGATCACATCATATGGCATTTCTCCGAGAAGATCCCGAGAAAAGTATGATACAATATCCCTAAGCGAAAGCAGTCTCTCAAGAGACTTGTTTTCCCAGTAGAATCAACAAATGGCGTCTCCAACAGAGAAGTTTGTACACCTCTATAACTCAGACGAATGGGTTTCCCAGCAACCCTGACATCAAAAATTTTCCCATCAAATGGCATCTCCCCAGGAAAATTCGGCGAGAAGTTTGAGGAAAACCGCTACGAATAGCGTCCCTTGTCAAGAAAGTTTTTTGACAAAAGAAACTTAGACCAATTCCTTGGTAGGAAACCAGGATCGAGGGGAAGTTTATTTCAGAAACTTAGACCAGTTCCTTGGCTGAAAACCAGGATCGAGGGGAAGTTTATATCAGAAACTTAGACCAGTTCCTTGGTAGGAAACCAGGATCGAGGGGAAGTTTATTTCAAAAGAAAACTGCGACCAGTTCCTTGGCTAAAGACCAGGATCGAGGGGAAATTTTTACCTTTTCTAAGCATCATTGCTTAGAAAAAGAAGAAGGATGCATAAGCTACCATTCTTAACCACTAACAAAATTTCGGGTATTCTGATATTTAATCCTCTTGCACCCCGAATGCCCGAATACCTTCGCCATTCACACCTTCGGGTCCAAGAAGATTAAATAGGGGCATCTATCATACCCCAAATTTTGACCACTAAGATTTCCCATCATTATGCAAATCATCATCACAATATGGAGGAACCATCATACCTCATCAGTCTCCCCAAGGATGGGTGAGCATTCACTACTATAAAAAATTAGGGTTTCAAGCCCTCTCAGAGATTTAGACAAAGGATCAATCAAGAATTAACATGATCTTCAACTTGTCTAACCTCTAAAATATCCCCCAATGGATCAAGAGGACTCCCACTTCAAGGATTAAGCACAAGGCTGCTCCCTTCTAGGTGGATCAAGCCTCAAGATCGCTAGTGTCACCAAATTACGGTTTTGGTCGACCAGGGCCTCCAGATGGAAATTTTCCTCTGGGCGTGAGCCAATGCTTCAAAGCATAACCTAAAATGCTCAATGGAACCTCATGGACCCAATCATCAAGTCAATTTGGCTTTAGGGGATGCATTCATCAAAAGTCAGGAATTAGGGTTTCTTGACCTAATTCACCCCTAAGTTGACTTTTGGGGACAAATCATGAGCCAAGACCTCAAGAGAATATTTGAGGGTCTCCAATATACCAAATTGATCCATTTGCAACAATGGATTGATCCAGGAAGCTTGATCAACAAGTTTCAATTTCATCTGAACCACAGTTAGGGTTTCGCGGGAAAAGTCAACTGTAGCTTTGACTTTTGGCCAGGACATGCTCCCAAACCCTTGGACATGATCCAATACACCCTATAACATCTATGAAATCAATCCATCAAGTTTGATTTAGGTCAAGGACTTGATTTCATAGAGGATCACACAGTTTGGAATTCGTCTGACAAAAAGTCATCTGTGCACAAAAGTCAACTTTGACTTTTTGAGATTTTTCACAAATATGGTTCTTTGACCCTAAAATGATGTTAATGTGTGATTGGAATCATCATTCATCAATAAAAATAAGAAAAGTGGGATAACTTGTAAAAGGGGTAACCATAAAAACTTAGAAATTTTTATAAGTTATGGAATAAAGTGGCAAGGGTACCAACTTTGGAGGATCATAACTCCTAAACCACAAGGCCATTTTCCCCATCCAAAGCTGGATTTGTAGCTCTCATTACCCTCTACAAAAGCTTCAACTACACCTCATTCTAATTCATCCTAGAGTTTGAGTTATGGAATGATTAAAATCACAAAAAGTGAAAATGTATCTTTTTTCCAACACTTAGTGAAATTTTCACTAAGTCAGAATCTGCCTTCACTTTTTTCCAAATGTAGGGGGATTTTTCACTTGGATCCAAAAAGTATCAAAACCAACTATGATCAAACAGTTGTTGTATCATATAAGGGCTTCCCAAAATGGCTAAGAACTCCATCAAAATCCACTTGAGCCATAAGATATGACAATGGCAATATGCCTTGCTGAAAACTGTCAAGGCAAGGCAGATTTGTGCATTTTGCTCGATTTGCCCAAATTTTGCAAAGGGAAAGCAACTCTATCCATCTGAACACCTCAAGGGGGGACCAAGGAGGAACCAACTCTGATCCCAAGCCTCCAAAGTCTTTGGAACCAAAAATAGCATGCTAAACCTAGAAATGCCTAAAAGAGGGACAAGACTCCAATTTTGGATTGGAGCATTTAATGGATGCACCAAGGTGGCATGGACTGAGCCATTCCCAACTGAATTCAGTCAAGACTTATCCAAGACCAAGGGAACCAGCAGCCTGTGCCCTAACCTCTATGTCGCTCCCGGGATTTTCATCCAAGTACAAACGCGAAAGTGGCACCGAAACAGAGTCACCAGCAATGTATATTTATCCCAAGAGAGGGAAAGGAAACACCGCATAAACCTGAAGATAAAGGAAAGAGCATGGTCTTGCGACCAAGAGAACTGGGTTCGGGAGTCGGTTACGCGAGAGGAAGGTATTAGCACCCCCTCGCGTCCATCGTACCCGATGGGATCCACGCTTGCTTGTCTCGATCAAAGGGTGTCGTCGTCTGGAGCTCCACTGCTACTGGAAAGGGAAAGGAATGGAAAAGAAAAGAGAAAGAAAAAGAAACAAATGTAGGGAAAATAAAAGAAGTGCTTGAATGGGCCCTACCCCACTGCCTACGTATCTCATCGGGAGCATGAGAATCAGAGCGACGTAGTTCCCCTCAACGAGGGTCGCTTTGTTTGTGTTTTTTGGGAACGGCTAACGTTCTAGCTCAGGTGTTACAGGCTCGCTGGTCCGAGTGCGTTACCATCTTGCAAGAGAACGAGGAGGAGCACGTTCGTACGCTGAGAGTGAGTGAGATGAGAAAAGAATTCCCGAAGAAAAGACGTTATTGTTGGTTTTGAAGTTTTTTAACAAGAAGTGTCTTTTACAGTTATTTGAAACTTGCATTGAACCAAAGTCTTAAATATAGGAACGAATACTTCGCGCATCGTCCCCAACAGGACGTACACTAGGTATCCTAGAAGAATGAGAGGAAGCCCCTCGTTCCCCATTTCCCACATATAAGGCTCAAGCACAATACACGTTAACCTTTATTAAGTATTTTTTTACTTTTGTTTGAAGAAGAGAAAAGAGAACACAAAGGAAACTCTAAAGGGAGACTAAGAGTCCTAGTGTTATCATGCATGGATGTCCTAGGGTTAGTGAGGTTTAGGAGACAAGACTACCTAAAACCTAATGCTAATCCTACTCCAAGCTTAATCAAAAATTAAGTTGGACTAGGTAGCTCTAAAGGGAAAGAATCCAAGACTTGAACAAGTCTTGAGATTCATGGGATGAGAAAGAGTGAAAGAGAAGAAGAAGAATGAGGAAAGTGATGGGGCAGCAAGCACATCATAATCATCATATCCAAATCATAACATAGAACATGCTTCAAAGATCATATAAGCACATATCAAGTATACAAGTGAAGGCACACAAGAAAGGATGCAAGTAAACTTGCACAAGATTCACAATTTCACACACTAAGAGTTCATACAAAGATGACATGAACAAAATAAAATGAAAGTGAAACCAAGTCATAATTCAATTCATATCATGATCATCTAATCCAAACATGCAAGAATGCTTCACATTATGATGCATTATGAGCCAAAGAAACCACAAAACCAATGATAATGATATGCAACATACAAATCAAACCATGATGATCAAGTGAGATGAAAACCAAGTAATGAACTCAAGAGGGCAGTAGTATATGTGTCAACATCATACCAAAATCAAACTCAAGTCATGCAAGATGAAACCTTAAGCAACACATTCAAAACATGCATCAAAGTTAATCAAAGCATCCACTTATCATTCATGCAAGCAAAACAAAGAAACATTTGAAGCAAAGAGTGAAATGAAAATCACACAATGATCATTAAATCAAGAGTATCAAAACCTCAAACATGTCATACAAATCAAACAACAAGTTCCAAACATGAGTGAATCCACACAAAGAAACAATCACAAGATTAAGTTGAACATGCCACAAGATTCAAGTCCAAAACAACATCAACTTGTAAAATCAAGAACAAAATGAAAAATGATCAAATGAGGATTATTCCAAAGCCACAAGTAAGCTCAAACAGAACATGATCATACCATAAAAACATCTCAAGCATCACTCCATCACAAGTAAGAAAATGCATTCAAACTAGATCATGTATCAAAGTATACCTCAATCAAATGTGGATCACAAACAAAATTCAACCAAAAATAGAAAAGTGGTCCAATAAATTCCCAAAAACAAATCAAAGGCAATTTTAAACATCCAATTAACAAGTCCAAAATAATCGGAACAGAACTAAATCAGTAGCATGTTCAAAAGAGCTTCACAAGATAAGGTATGCAAGTGATCATGTATGAATCGAGGAGCATAAAAAATCACATGAAAAACAATCAAAGGTGATCACCAAGGCAGTAATATAACATTCAAACATTTCTCATCCACATCTCAAGACAAGGAAAAAAAATCGGCTCAAGAAGGCATGGCAAAGTCATCCAACATGAGTATTAATCACAAGGGCTAACATGAAAGACACTTTGGAAAAGAAAATCGTAATTAATTATTAAAACAAATTGAAAATAAAAATAAAATAAAAATAAAATTAAATAAGACATTAAAATACGTTCATGAATTTTTTTGGAATTTTTTGATAAAATAAAGTATTTTTAAAAAATAAAAAAAAGGTAACGAAAATAAAAGAAAATAAAAATTGACTTAAATGGAGGGTGTAAACAGTAAGGAAATGTGTTGGAAAATAAAACAGGCCCAGGGGAGGGGCGTGCGCATAGCAAGGCCCAAAGGAAAGGAGCCCACTAATGAAGTCAAATGGAGCAAAGAAATGGTCAATATCAGAATTAAATCCAGCCACACGATCCAGTTTAATGAAAAAACACGGTCAGGATCAAGAGGGCGCACCATACTCCACCTAGTCACACGCACACGCAATCATATAGTTCATACCATGTACCAGTCATGTGCCACGCACATGGCTTCATTAATGTGTTGTCATTAATCCAGCCGTATGATCAATTGGACGCACCAGATTAAATCAAGAAGTCAAATATTAATTAAAACACAAGGCTAGTGATGAGGATGCATAGTAACAAGTGTGGTTGGCAAGCATGCAACTATTAAAATAAAACAGAAATTAAAAGGACACGTGGCGCAGCATGGGACGCATGATCTGGAAACGAATGGCCACGATTGCTTCTTCTCCATGGATCTCCCTCGCCGGACTGGTTCTCCGGCAGCCGCCGGAGCTAGGGCTCCGGCCACCCTCTCCGGTGAGCTGTAACGTGAAATTTTCCAGAAATTGCAAGTAGGTACTCCATTTTGATCAGAAAAACGAGAGGATCTCAAATATGCAATTATTTTTCACAAATAACCAAACAATAAGGAGAATCGAAGAGAAACAAGTTTAGATCTAAAACTTTAAATCAACATAACTCACAAACCACACGTCCAAACTTCAAATAAAATAGCTCAGAATAATCAGTGCACATCATAGATCATTATGCATATCAAAAATTCAAGTTCTGAGAGTATGAAAAAATCACCAACCTGAACCTTGAAGAACACGAAATACACCAAGAAATCCTTCCAAATGCTGCAGATCAACCCCTTTTGATCTCTATTTGCAAAATAAATGCAAATAGAGGCTTGAATCTGGCTAGATCTTGAAGTTTGAAGATGATCCCTCTTGAATGGAACTTGATGAAATCTTCAGTATGAGCTCAAAACAACGGTGGATTCTTGCTCTGTTCTCTTCACTGATCAAGAATGTGAAGAGAAAACTCAGAGAAGCTCCAAGAAGAATGAGATTCAATGAGAGGAAGTGTGAGAGCAAAAAACCACAAGTGTGCAAATGAGAGCTTCTATCCTAGCTGTGAGGGCATGAGTAAGCATATATACCCTTCATTAGTTCACTGATTAGGATTAGGAAGTGATTAGAATTCTTGTTAATGAGATTTGAGTGAAATTCCAAAAATGCATTTTACACCACCACCACCAATTTGCACGTGGGAAACCCTTGTACCCAGCAAAAATCACCTCCAATTTACTCATGTACCACTTCTGAATTGATTTTGGGCCTTGTACTTTCTTGGTTTGCAAGTTTTGAATTAATTTGGCATTTTTGCACTTTGTGAGAATAATGAGAAATATGGCATGGCATGAATTGATTCAAAGGCCACAAATGATCTTCTTGACTTGTATTTTGATATTGTAATATGGCATGAAGCAATTGGGAACATTACAAGTCCATTTGTGCAAAAATGCAAAAGGTGGAAAATTTGACTTATAAGGAATCCATGAAAAACACCTTGCATTGTTTTGGCCATAACTAGAGTTCCAAAAATGATATGGAAATGTTCTAGTACTTTTTGGAAATGGGAGAGGAAGATATTCAACTTTCATGTTGGAGGAAAATTAATTTGGAGCTTCCTTGATGATGAAAAGTCAAGTTGAATGTGATGGAAAAGTTGCCAAAAATGGAAAGTTTTCATTATAGGTCATTTTCCATATTTAGTAACTTTTGCACAAACCCTTGATTCTTGATGAATGATGCCATCCATGCCATTCCTTGACCTAATAAAGGTATATGGACTTGAGAATCATGATTTGAACCCTTGCAAACCCATGGTTGACTTTCCTTTTGAACTGTTGACTTTTGCTTATTTCACAAGTAACTGATCCATTGAACATCTTCCTCAAAGAACCAATGGCCAAGATTCCCTCCATGAACACTTAAGAACATAAGGAATGCCATGAGATCAAGTCTTGCCCAAGAAATCAGAAATAAACTGATTTTAGGTCCAACCCTAGTTTTGGCACCCTCTGGTTAGGAGGAAAAAACACATCCTCCAAATCTCAATTCCTCTGAATATGTTGTGTATTCTCTCAAACAAAGGTGAGATGTATCCTTTAGAGGTGATAAAAACTCAAAGAGCTTACACACTTGGGGGTCAGATCCCAACTTTTGACTGCCTTGTGTAGGAGATCATGCACTGTCCAGTCTTCTTGGTGAATTCCTTTCTTTCAATGACTTGTGATATCAAATGGAGATGACACATGATGTAAGAGATCCTTGAAGCTTGTGAGAAACACTTGGTCTTCTTTTTTGGATGATCAACACCTTAGAGAATCACCTGATCACATGCCCTTATGCAAGATGCAATGCTAAATGCTTGATGCTTTGTTTTTATATGCTTGAATGCAATGCAATGCAAATGAAAACTCATGCTCAAAGATATGAAGGAAAAAGAAGGCAAATTTTGGGGTATTACACTCTAGTCAATGGCTAGAGGAGACTTGGATTCTCATTGCTCAACATTGGCCAAACCTATACAGCAGTTGCCATTCACTATTCCTTGCAAAACAAACTTGCTCTACTATAAATAGAGCTCATTTGTGATCAGTTTGAGTACACCAAAGCCATCAAACAGATGCTTTCCTCAAAATCTCTTCTTTCACTCCAAATTTGCCTTCCAAAGCAAGTCACTATCGGGTTTTGAGTTTGAGAGCAATTCCAACCAAACCAATCACCCACACACCTCACATACATCATATGGAGGTGATCCAAACACTCACATAACATCTGGAACACCAAAATCACTAGCCTATTGCTCAAGCCTTTGACAGATTTGCAATTGGGGTACCATCTCAAGTTCCAGATCATTTCCATTCATTCCAAGCATCCAGACACACTCCATGGCACCTAGGGAAGCTATCCACATCATTGGAACCTAGCTGTAACACCTCCAACCTAGAACTCGATCACCAGCTACAAGTGGTAAGCATGAGCTCTTCTAACTCTATGATCCATGCATTTTTTTGCTGCACAATAATTTGGCCATATGTTCATAATCATGCATGGAGTGTTTTCCCTCAATCAATTGCATTGTTTGAATCGTGTGTGGAATTTCTGAACCTTCATGCAGAATTTAGGGTTCATGAGGTTTCTCTTTGATTTCTTATTCCATGTTTAAAATAAAAGAAATTAAAGACCATAGACATGATCATGAGGTTGAAACGAGTAGATTGATATGTAGATTGCATGATGTAATCAAGTATTCAGTGAGATTGGATAGAAAACGCAAATCTGCATAAACAAAGGAAGGGCGCGTGTTCTTGCCATGTTCTCGGCGCCCTTTTTCAAAAATTCAAATATTTGAATTTTGTGATTTTATTTAATTGATGGCTTAAATAGTGTTTTCGTCCCTGTAAGTTGGCGAGTTTTTGGTTTTGGTCCCTGAATCTTTTTTTTTTCGGTCCAAGTCCTTAACATTTGATTTCTTTTTGCGATTACTCCCTGACGTTAAACTTCCGTTACAAAAATGATGATGTGGCTAACGTCGCTGACGTGGCAAGTGTTTTTTTATCATTTTTCATTTATTTTAATCCCCAAATAATTCCACATAAGCTGTTTTGATTTTGGTCCCTATTGTTTAAGAAGGCAAAAATGGTAATTTTGGTCCCAATAGGACTTGAACCCATGACCTAAACTTCCAAAGCATGCTTCTTAGCCACTAGACCATTTAACTCACTTGTGTTTTTATTTGCAACAAATTTATATATTACATAAATCCAATATTTACTATTTAATACTTATATTTAAAATATAAATTATTTTATAAATTAGTATAAATAATTAGTTTATTAAATATTTCATTTATTTAATATTCCAAATATTTAATATTTCAATTATTAATTATCATAATTATTTATTATTTAGTATCATAATTATTTACTATTAACTAATAATACAATATTATTTACTAATAATTATTTATTATTTATTATCGTAACTAATAATTATTTATTATTTAAATAACTAAATAATTTTAATATTAATAATCATAATGATTTAATATCTCATTTATTTAATTTACTGTAATTAATATTATAATTATTTAATAAAGTAAACTATTATTAATAATTTACTGTAATTAATTAATACTCTAATTATTTAATAAATTAAACTAAATAAATTTACTGTAATTATTTAGTAAATTATTTATTATTAGTTATTAATAATTAGTTACAGTAAATTATTTAGTTATTTAATAGTTTAATTTACTAAATACAGTAAATTTAAATTACTAACTACAGTAAATTTTTAATAGTTTAATTTAATATATTTATAATTTACTATATTTAGTAAATAATTTACTGTATTTATTATTTAATAATTTACTGTATTTATTATTTAGTAAATAATTTACTGTATTTATTATTAAATAAGTATTTATTATTAGTAATAATAAATACAGTAAATTATTACTGTAGTTATTAATAATTATTAGTTACAGTAAATTATTTAGTTATTTAATAGTTTAATTTACTAAATAATTACAGTAAATTTTTTTAGTTTAATGTATTAAATAATTAGAGTATTAATTAATTACAGTAAATAATAAATAATAAATAATAAATAATTATTAGTAAATAATATTGTATTATTAGTTAATAGTAAATAATTATGATACTAAATAATAAATAATTATGATAATAAACAATAAATAATAAATAATTATTAGTAAATAATATTGTATTATTAGTTAATAGTAAATAATTATGATACTAAATAATAAATAATTATGATAATTAATAATTGAAATATTAAATATTTGGATTATTAAATTAATGAAATATTTAATAAACTAACTATTTATACTAATTTATAAAATAATTTATATTTTAAATATAAGTATTAAATAGTAAATATTGGATTTATGTAATATATAAATTTGTTGCAAATAAAAACACAAGTGAGTTAAATGGTCTAGTGGCTAAGAAGCATGCTTTGGAAGTATAGGTCATGGGTTCAAGTCCTATTGGGACCAAAATTACCATTTTTGCCTTCTTAAACAATAGGGACCAAAATCAAAACAGCTTATGTGGAATTATTTGGGATTAAAATAAATGAAAAATGATAAAAAACACTTGCCACGTCAGCGACGTTAGCCACATCATCATTTTTGTAACGGAAGTTTAACGTCAGGGACTAATCGCAAAAAGAAATCAAATGTTAAGGACTTGGACCAAAAAAAAAAGATTCAGGGACCAAAACCAAAAACTCGCCAACTTACAGGGACGAAAACACTATTTAAGCCTTAATTGATTCAAAAATTAATTTCTCTTTGAGTTTTAATGATTTTGAGTTGATTCTTTTTTTAATAATTCACAAAAATGTAAAAATATTTTATTTTACCAAAAAAACCCAAAAATATTATTTATTTCATATAATTGATATTTTTGCAAAGAATTAATATTTTAATTGTTTTTGACATTTAAAATATTTTTTCCTTCTTGATTTTGCAAATTTTAATGACTTCTAATCATTTTGTAGGTCAAAACTTGATTTTTAAAACATTAATCCAAGATCACAATTTGTTTTCCACATGTTAAACAATTTTGGCCATTTTAATTGAATTTTTTTATTCAATTAAAATATATTTTGGAAACAAATTTGGGTTTTAATTAATTCAACCCTCATCAAACCTTTTAAAAACACTTTGGGCCTCTAATAGACTGTAAGACCCAATCCCCCTTTGTACCTAAAACTTTTTGGGCCTCAGTCATTGTATAAGTCCCGGTACAGTTTTTAAAATAATGGTGCGATCGTTGTTTTTAACCTTGGGCCTCTCCTTGAGTTGTAAGCCCCATATCTTGTACAAAAACTCTTTAGGCCTCTAATAGAGTGTAAGATCCAACCCCTTTTTGAAACCAAAATGATTTGGGCCTCAGATGTTGTATAAGACCCATTGTGTTTTCAAAAACCCTCGGCGTGATTGCCGTTTTCAAACAACTCAAACCCCGGGCCTACCCACGTGTTATAAGCCCCACTCCTTTTCTTTGAACACTCTTTGGGCCTCTAATAGAGTGTAAGACCCAAACCCCTTTTAACCAAAATCATTTTGGGCCTCAGATATTGTATAAGCCCCTTAGCGTTAAAAGAAAATCTCGACGCGCTCGCCAGTTTAAAATCAAACCCTAGGCCTCTCCTTGAGCTGTAAGCCCCTCCACTTGTATAAAAATAAACTTTTGGGCCTCTTGAGAGAGTGTAAGACCCATCCCTTTGTACAGAAAACCTTTTTGGGCCCCAGTCACTTGTATAAGTCCCTCTGTACAAATTCAAAACAACAGTGCGATCACTGATAAAACTTGGGTCTCTCCTTGAGCTGTAAGCCCCAATAACCTTTTCAAAGCACTTTCTCCTTTGATTTTGAATATAATATTGTTATTAAAGCTTTCTTTGTTGAACAACTAACCAAACAGCATGGAAGCTCTACAACCGAGTAAGCGTTTACCCGCTTTCTTTATCTGGTTTCAAATATATATATATATATATATATATGTATATATAACTGTATTGTGGGGCTGCACACTGTAAGTCTTCTTTCACATACTTTATATACCGTGTAATACTAGTATAGCTATTTAGAGTCTTCCTCGGCAACTACGTCTAGCACTAGGTAAAGCCCCGTTGATCACTCTTAAAAATAGACAAGACTAGATCCCCTATATGAGCACCAGATACAGTCTTCTCTTCGGTTGTCCTCTGTAGAAATTGTCAAAGAAACTCTGACTCCCCAGAGATGATCTTTTCTCCGTGAATGGCATCTCTTGAGTTTCTTCCAAATTCTCAGACTTTCCTGGCTTGATCTATTCTCTGTGAATAGCCTGTCTTGAACTTCTCAGGGTTTGGGGACCCACAGGCTTCTTAAAAGCATCCCCGCCTCCTCTTGGGCATTGTACAAGGACCCGTCAGCTTCTTATAAGTTTTCACAGCCTCCTCTTAGGCTTTGTATAATGATTCTTCCTCAGCGAAGATAGCCTCCTCTTGGGATTCGTACAAATTGTCCCTTCGGCTTCTTAAAATTTTTTCTGCCTTCTCTTGGGCTTTATACAAATTGTCCCGACGACCTCTTAAAGGTATAGGAACAAAAACTAGTCATCTTGATAGAACAGTCTTTCAAAATAGTCTAGAGCTTCATCCCTTAACATTCCAGCCTTCATTCAGGCATCATACAACATGCCTTCGCTATCTGAGAATCTACTTCTCAAACACCAGTAGACTTGAATGGTCTCAATACCCGTTGGATTTCTCATTTCCTTAAAGAACAGGAAATAAACCTGATCTTTTGATCAGTACCAAAGTACAACCCCACCTAGAATCAGTCTCTTTATAGGAACTGATTTTCTCTTTTATATAACATACTAGACCTGTCACTCAACTGAAACAGTCACCAACCTCTTTAGCCTCCATCTTGGGCTTCATACGAGATACAAAACACTATCTTGTTGAGTATAAAAGATCCTCTTGTTGGGTCAACATACCTTTTGGCATCCTCTTGGACTTTGTACAATGATTCTCCCCACACTCTCTTGTTGAGTATAAAAGACTCTCTTGTTGAGTCAAACACCTTTAGCCTCCATCTCGGGCTTCGTACGAGATACAAAAGCACTCTCTTGTTGAGTATAAAAGACCCTCTTGTTGGGTCACAAACCTTTCAGCCTCCATCTCGGCTTCGTACGCTATACAAAAACTCTCTTGTTGAGTTAACCCCTTTAGCCTCTATCTCGGGCTTCGTACGAGACAGATAAAAAGCACCCCCTTGTTGGGTCAATAGCCTCCTCTTAGGCTTTGTATAAAAAAAGCCCCGGTTGAGTTAATTAACCTTTTAGCATCAAAGCTGTGCCTCGCCCCAGTATACAAACATCAACAACTCCTCTTTAGAGGTGACAAATTCTCTCTAAAGTCCAAAACTCTTTAGCTTCACATCTTGGGCTTCAAACAAGATACAAATAGACCCTTCAGCTTCACATCTTGGGCTTTGAACAAGATACAAATCAGTTTTAGCTTCACATCTTGGGCTTTGAACAAGACACCAAAGCAACCATTTTTCCTTCCATAGAATAGGAGGAACTACGATCGCTCTGATTTCCCTGTTTCGTTAAATGGGAATACGTAGGCATAAGATTGAAAAATCTTAGCGAGCACACTAATCAAAAAACCCAAAATCCCATACCTCCACACATCAATCGAAAAACACCAGTCCTAAATATCCTACCAAAATAACATGATCCCGTCACACTACGTTCTTAGCAAAATAAGCAAAGAGAGGCCCACAATCTAAACCGCATCTGTAAACCAACAGTCTTGACTGTTTAACCTTAGTATGCAAACAGGGTTAATTGGAGACATCTATTTCCCTTCCTTCATCAGCTTCAATAGGATAAAAAATGAATCGACCTGTAGTACCCCAGAGCGGCAGTGCTTAAGAACCACATCCAAAATCGCTCGCTACAGAAGGTATTAGCACCCAAAACGTCTATAGTACCCTATAGGAACCCTTTGAAATATCTACCGCTTTTTGGTTTGAAAATGGTTTGCTTGAAAAGAGATTGGGGAGATGAGAAGAGAAGTATTTTTTTTAGAGTTTTTGTGTTTGGAGAGACTTATCGCCTCATGCCTACGTACCCACGAAGTGCAATGTAGGATCAAAACCTCGCAGTTCGTGGTACAAAGAACAAAAATTTGTTTGTTTTGGTTGATTTTAAGTGTAAAGACAAATCGTCATTTCCAAGCGAATAATTCCGCTTAAAGAAATGAATCATGTCTAAACTTATGAAAAAGTTTAAAAAGAAAAAAAATGCATAAGGCACAAAAAGAGATTGATGAGTTTGATGTTTTTTAAAGTCGTTTAAAAAAGGTGTCAATATGCTTATGTAATTTAGCATTAATTAAGAAATAAAAAGAAAAGAGTAAAATCACTTGACAAAGTCAAGGTTTGATTATGAAAGAGGTTTTAAGTTTGAAAACTAGAAAGTTTTGAAAAAGAGAGGAGATTTTGAAAATTGAAGAAGGGGTGGAGAAGAAGTGACTATCCTAGTGCATAAAAGTAAAAGCTAAGGATAAGAAAGATCTAACCACAAATGTAGCTATCTTCACCATAAACCAAACAAAAGCACAAGGCTTCAAAGTCTTCAAACCATAATTCCAAAGCAAAGGGAAAAGGTCATAGGTCTAAGTCCATAAGTCTGTAATCAAGAGCATAGGTCCTCCAATGCAAAGGATAGTGGGCATAGTCCAATAATTAAGAGCACAAGTCTTTTAGTGGTTTAATCCTTTATTAATGTTTTTGAGTCCAAAATGGACAAAAGAAAAACAAAGCACAAGATAATATGGTCCAAGTGGACAAAAGAAAAATGACATAAACATAAACATGATATGATAAAATAAGCAATAAAGCATAAAAAATAAAGAGAGATAAGGAGCGAGAAGGAAATGTAAAGAAGTTAGAAGTTAGTGATTAGTAGCACAAGGCTCTAGTGCCATAAGCCTTCACCGATTATTCCGTTTCGCGTTTTGAACTATAGTGATTAAACAATGTACTTAGGTCAAGGTTAATGAAGACTTGTTAGAAGATTGACAGAATCAAAGCCTCTACAACAACAAGCTTCAAAGATTTTGAACCTAACACAAAAGATCAATCACCATTGGGTTGACGCGACCAATCAAGGTCCGGACCACGAAAGTTCAAATTCCGAATTGGATAAAGAGGGACAAATGTTAAGCAATCGCCGAGTAATTTATGCAGTAATTACCCTACAATGAGGCCGGTCAATAGATCTTTGTGCTAATGCATGCTAGATGAATGATATGTAGATCGTCATCCGAAAGCAATACCGCACGAAAAGAAAATAGGTAACGATCTAGTCTTGATAAAGAATTCAACAAAGAAATTCTAAGATCCATAAGACTTTCATCGATCAAAATAAATAAAAAAGGAGAAATAGATGAAGAGAAAGCCAAATTGAATTACAAAGTCAAGTTTCATCTTCAAGTTCAATCACCTTTAATTGATAGATTTAAGTGTGAAAACATATCACTAATTCAAAGCACCTCACATGAATTCAACAATTCATTAAAAGATAGATTTGAACTGATGAATGTTTAATTACTCTAACCATATCCAAAGTCCATTGAAATTGAAGAGAAATTAATCTCAACAATGTGTTTCAAGACTAAAACAAGAAGAAAGGGGAAGAAGAACCAAAACAACCCCAAAAACAAGGCAAAAAATGCATTCGGTTTTGAAGTAACCGGTTACTGCATATCTGCTAACCGATTACTTAGTTCAAAATAGGCGCAGTTTTTTCAAAATTAACACAGAGTAACCGGTTACTGCATATCTGCAAACTGGTTACTCTGCACCAGAATGCAGAAAATTGTGCAAAATTCAGCATGATCCACTTTCAAAACTTTTTACAAATACCTTGTGATCATGGAACTGAAATTGCACGAAATTTAAAGTAAAATAAAAGTAAAAACCAGAAATTAAACACAATTACAAGATCCAAAGGATCAAGTAACAAAGATCTCCAAAGATCTACATTATGGAAAATGGAGATGAAGCTTTAACAATGGTGTGAGATGAATTACCACTCCAAATCAGAAAATTCCTTCAAATTGCTTCAAGATCTACACTCCAAAGCCTTGATCTACTATAATTGATGAACAAAAACAAGAATGGGTGAAGGTTTAGCTCAAAGTTGAACAAGATTCAATGTGAATTCTTGTTAACTTTCAAAAGAAGAAAAGTGAGCTTTAGTGAAATTTGTGGTTGGGGATAGAATTTGCAAGAGGTTTGTTGGCTATCAAAAGCTTGTGAAATGAATGAAATGAAGCCTCTATTTATAGAATTTAGGCTTGGGAATTTGGTGGTTTGGAATTAGGCTTGGAAGATCAAGATTAGGATTGGAATTCAAATTTGGAGGGAATTATCAAAAGAGTGGTGATTAGTGAAGGTACATGGTAGGAATTAATTATGATGATGTAGGGAATTAAAATGGGATGGTCTAGAATATTCCACATGTGATCAAAATGATGAAAATTGGTGCCAAATTGCTGAATTTGAATTTGCTTCCATTTTTCAAATTTTCACGAGGGTAACCGGTTACTGCATATCTGCTAACCGGTTACTTAGTGCGAATTTTGAAAATATACTCTTTTTGAATGCACTGCTGTGGTTCGGCTCGATTCTTTTGCTCGTCAAAGAAGGAATGGAAATAAACACATGAACCTTGGAGTCTCTTGAATAATAATCAATTAAATCTTGGAAACTCTTGATTAGATGATTTTTGAATTAATTGTAGATCAACTTTGACTTTGTTCAGATGAAATTCATTCGAGTCGAGGGACTGATGTTTTGGTATTTTTAACCTGTTCTTCCCCTGAAAATGTTAGTGAAAGAAAAACAAAATATTTTTGGATTTTGATTAAAGGTTAGTAAACATAAACAAATTAAGCAAGAAAAAACAACTAACAAACACACACATAACCAAAGATCCCTGCAAGGCATAATCCCACAAAAGAGGGAACTAATGTGTGATCTTGTTTGTGATATGAAATGCAAAAAGACATGTTGGGATCTTAGGGGTAAAAATTAGGGTATTACAGCTGCCCCTATTTAAGTTTCTTCTATCCGGAGATAAGAAGATTGACATCTTTGTCTCGACGAGATAGAAGAGACTTAAATATAACATTAAACCCAATTTTTGGCCCTAAGAGACCACAAAATGATATGATTATGCAAATGATATGCCGACACAAGATCTCTGTGGGGAGAAAACGCCATAGGAGACAAACAAAAGCTGGGGAGCAAAGAGAAAAGACTCCACAGGGGAAAACAAAAGAGGGAGACATAACCCAACAGGGGAGGAAACAAACTCCACTGGGGAAGATAAAATAGTAAGATTCCACTAAGGGAAAATTACCAAAACCAGAAATAAAAGAGGGAAAACTCGCCCCAAAAGGGAAGTAAAAGCCTCAGCTGGGGAAAAGATCATCCACTACTAGGCATCCGGTAGTAGCACGATCATAGAGAAAGATTACCAACTACCAATAAAGTGGCAGTTACAACAAGGCAATCAACCATAAGGATATGAGAAATATTACCTACTACCAACAAAGGGCAGGACGACAAAGGTAATAATCTCAAAAGATACGAGAAATATCACCTACTACCAACAAAGGGCAGAACGACAAAGGTGATAAACTCGAACAAGGAGAGATTACCAACCATCAACCAAGTGATAGCTACGACGAGGCAATCAACCAAAAGGATATGAGAAATATTACCTACTACCAACAAAGGGCAGGACGACAAAGGTGATAAACTCAAAAGATCTGAGAAATACCACCTACTACCAACAAAAGGGCAGGACGACGAAGACAATAAACTCGAACAAGGGAAAGATTACCGACCATCAACCAAGTGATGACAAGATAACCAAACCCGACCACATTACCTACTACCAACTAAATGGGCAGGACGACAAAGGTAATAAGCCAGCTACATCACCTACTACCAACTAAATGGGCAGGACGACAAAGGTGATAAGCTCAAAAAGAGGGATTACCAACTATCGACCAAGTGATAGTTACGACGAGGTAATCAACCAAAAAGATATGAGAAATATTACCTACTACCAACAAAGGGCAGGACGACAAAGGTAACAATTTCAAAAGATCTGAGAAATACCACCTACTACCAACAAAAGGGAAGGACGACGAAGGCGATAAACTCGGAAAAAGGGAAAGATTACTGCCTATCAACCAAGTGACAACTACAACAAGGTAATCGAACCAGGCTATATTACCTACTACCAACTAAAGGGCAGGACGACAAAGGTAATAAGCCAGCTATATCACCTACTACCAACTAAACGGGTAGAACGACAAAGGTGATAAACTCGGACAAGGGAAAGATTACCGGCTATCAACCAAGTGACAGCTACAACAAGGTAATCGAACCAGGCTATATTACCTACTACCAACTAAAGGGCAGTACGACAAAGGTAATAAGCCAGCTATATCACCTCCTACCAACTAAACGGGTAGAACGACAAAGGTGATAAGCTTCCATTGCCACAGCAAGGGACCAAAATTCAATCTGGGAATAAACCAGAGAGAAACGGTCAAACATCCCGAGGAGGAAATATCTCACCTGGGGATTAATTCCATCCAGACAAATGAACTGGAGAGGAAGGCTAAAACAAAATATCTTCCACGAGGCATAAACTCAGTGGGGAATTAGCAAAGATAGGCATTTTCTTCTTACGGGTCGACACTCTAAATGGAGAGAGAACACACATGCTCTGCGGGGATAACAACACCAGAGCAAAGAAGCACCAACACAAATGCAAAATGCACAATGCACCCACAATATGCTATGCACAACGAAGAATGTGCATGCAATGCTCATGAGTATGAATATGCTGACAAAACAAACATAAGGATAAACAGATGGCGGAATGAACATCACAACACCACTGAATACTCGGTGTTGCACCCCAAAATTTGCCCTCCTTACTTTAGTGCTATCTGGCTTATGCTTCATTTCATTTTTGCATTATCATGTATGCATATCATTAGCATGGGGTCAGGGGAAGGTCCTATCTGGTCTACTACCTCATCAAGAGTTCACAGGTTGCAAGGGATCTCAAGTGGAATCACTCTCCTAACCAGTGCATGAATTAGGGTTTTGAAATTCTTGGGTTTATTCTTCCAATGGGCAGGCTCCTTGGGTTTTTATCATCACCAAATGACATATCTTATCTTTGTTGGAGAGGATACACATCATATTCAAAGGAATTTGGATTTGGAGACTGTGCTATTTCCTCCTAGACTGAGGATACTACAACTAGGGTTTGCTATAAAGTCAGTTTATTTCTGATTTTTTGGGCAAGACTTGATTCCATGGTATTCCTTGGGTCCCTAAGTATCTAGGAGTGGAAGATTGTCCATCAGTTTGGTTCAGGAGAAGTTCAATTGGCCAATGGATTGAAAATCAGTTGAATTGGATAAAAGTCAACAGTGAAAGGAGAAAAGTCAACTGTGAAATTTTGAGGTTCTCTCTAAGGTTTTCAAGGTCTCACATCCTTATATGGTCTTCAAGGATCAAGTGTCATACATATTTGTCAGAAATCAGGAGTTGGTGCAAAGTTTCTAAAATTGGAAAGTGACCTATAATGAAAAGTTTCCATTTTTGGCAAATTCCTACACTGCATTCAACTTGACTTTTCATCATCAAGAAAGCTTCAAATGAATTTCTCTCCAACATGAAAGTTGAATATCTTTTTCTCCTCTTTCCAACAAGTACTAGTGGGTCTCCATAACATTTGTGAAACTCCAGTTATGATCAAAAGAAGGCAAAGTGGTTTTCAGGGTTTCTCATGATGCCATTTTCATAATTTTGGGCATAGTGACCTATAATCAATTCCATTGCTTCATGTCACTTTTTAATGACAAAGAAACTTCCTTGAGGATCATTATAGGCCTTTTAATCAAATGGTTCTATGGTTTTTTCTTCATTTTATCCTCCATTATTAAAAAATGCCAAGTTATTCAAAAGTCATGAATCATTTGTTCTCAAGGCCCAAGTTAAATGTGGTGTGATTAGCAATTTAGATGCAAGTGGTCCACTATGAATTTAAGTGCATGGAAGGGGTGTATTTTTCACTTATTCAACATAATGCATTTTAACAAAATAATTTAAAAACTCATGAAACAATGGATCACCCAAGCCCAAATGATCAGATATGAAATAACCCTAAGTATTTAAGCCTAATCATGCATTGGTTAGGGGGAGACACGTGAATTTGGAGGAGTTTTCAAGAAAACCCTAAAAAGGATCTCTCATTCGAAACTCACAACCAAGAAGGTTTTTTCCAAAAGTTCTTCCACAAATTCCATCCTTGTGATCCACAGAGCAGAAACCAACCATCATTCGCAGCTAAAAGCAAGGATTATGAGTGCATAGCTTCAGGTTGGTCACCTTTTTTAGGATCACGAAACTCCTTTTTTAAGTATGCATAATGTTGTGTGATTGTCACTGATCATGCTGATATAGTTTTTGTCGTGTTTGGACGTGTATATGGATTGCTACGTGAGTTTGAATTTTTGAGCCCTAACCTTGTTTCGCGCGTTTTTTATTATGCATTTGTTGTTTGCAAATTTGGATTGGATATTATTAACCCTTGCGAAAATCTGGTCAGAATGGTATAGGCCTTTGTGTTTTTTGGGCACTTTTTGAATCGCATGTGAGAAAGGGGGCGGCCGGAGCTAGGGCTCCGGCGACATGGGGGAATTCCGGCCGGCCAAGGGTCTTCACGGAGAAGATGAAATCTCAGCCACTCATCCTTCTGATCCAACGGCCCATACGAGGCCATGTGTTTTGTTTTTTTATTTTTTTTCTGAATTTTATTAAATGATCCTGTGAATATTACCTCACGCCGTTACCATGTTCTACAAATTGTGTCTTTTTGTTTTGTTTACTTTTCATATATGTTGACCAAACATGGACCGTGTGATAGATCCTGAGGCCACGTCGCTGCCAGCAAATAAAAACGACATGTGCATGGCACATGGGAGTCCACACATGCGCCTTTTTTTTTTCTGAAGGATTTAGACGTTGGGCCTCCTATTGGCACCCCCCCCGTCTTCAGCCCATGTCCTTTTCCAATACATTTTCTTTACTTTCCACACCCCCCCATGCGCATCCAATTTAGATTTTGTTTTAATTATATTATTTTCATTTTTTAATTATTAAAATTGCCTAATTGCATTAAAAAATTCCCATAAAATTCATACCTCATAATTTTTATTTTATAAATTTTTTACAAGTTTTATTTTTTATTTTTTATTTTACTTTTATCATTTAAATTAATTGTTTAATCTATTTTCTTCCTGAACTATCCATACCATGCATACACAATTTGTTTATTTTATTTCTCAGCATTCGAAAAATATTTTTTATCCTTTCCTTTTGCATTCATTCATTAACATTCTAAAGTGCTTAAAAATATTTTTCTTTCATTTTTAAATTTATTTCATATTGCATTTAGGTCCTTCCCTTTAGCACACTGAGCCCTAATTCCCACCTGAACTCTGCCTAATTATTTGAACGACTAATATCTTGATTTTTTGCAGGGACTTTTGATATGTTGTTTTCCTCTGGTTGAGGAACCTTAATGTTTAACTTGGGAATTTTAGGAATTATTTTTCTAATTATCTGATTTGTTTTCACTTGAGATTTTCTTGCAGGCGCATCTTTGACCTTGTATGATTATCTGTTTGAAAAGGCACTTGTGCCATTTGCTTTGGGGCTGTTTCTTTGTTTCTTTGATTCATGTTTGGATGATTATCATTATTGTTTGCCATTGCTTGATTTTCATTCACCTCATTTCTCTTATTTATGTCTGTTTCTCACTAACCTTTTATGCAGGGACCAAGGTAAGTTCTTTAAGGGTATGGATAAGTATCCATGGTCACCCTTACCTTTTTCTCTCCTATCTTCTTCCTTTAGGATTTAGGTTGTCGTCAAACCTCACTAACCGTAGGTCACCCATGCATGATTACTTTAGGACTCATAGTCTCCCTTAGAGTTACCCTTGTGTCTCCTCTCTTCTCATCTCAAATTTCTTTAAAACACTTAATAAGAGTAAGGTGTATTGCGCATGAGCCTTAAGTATGGGGAATGAGAAATGAGGGGCTTCCTCTCATCTTTCTAGAGTGCTTAGCGAGCGTCCTGTCTTGGGACGATGCGTTAAGTATTCGCCCCTGTGCCCTAGACTTTGGTGCAATGCAACTTAGGAACTAACTTAAGCCACTTCTGTCCTAAAAAATACAAACCAACTTCAAACCTTTTTGTCCTTCGGGACCTTCAACTTAAAGGTTATTTTCAAAAAGGGCACGTTACCTTCCGTCTGAGTCGCAAACATGCATCGACCCTAACTGCCGGACGCAAACTTAACGTCGCTCATAAAAAACACAAAAAGAACTTGGTCCGAACTACGTTGACTCTGAATTCCCCATTGCACAAGGGGGGTACGTAGGCCTAGGACGTCGACGTCCTACCGAGTCTGTCTTGGTCTTTCCCTCTCCGTTTTCGTACAGCCCTAGATGATAGTATAACTTACCCTTAGAATAGACAACAAGCGTGGATCCCATCGAGTACGATGGACGCGTGGGGTGCTAGCACCTTCCCCTCGCGTAACCGACTCCCGAACCCAGGTTATGGTTGCGATGACCATTCCTTTCCCCCTTCCTAAGGTTTATGCGGTGTTCCCTTTCCCTCTCTTGGGATAAATTTACACGGCTGGCGACTCTGTTCTTCCGCGCCACTCTCGCGTTTGTACCTGGATGAAAATCCTGGGAGCGACAGCTGGCGACTCTGCTGGGACTCTGGTTGACCTATGCTGGTCAATCCCTAAGCGATTCAATCCTAGCGCTTGCTTGTTCTCTTTGGGTGTTTTGTTTTGATTTGCTTTATGTGTTGTATTTTATTTTTATTTTTTATTTTTTACCGCATTTTCTGCATTTCATTTTTCATTACTGTCATGCTGCTGTGTTGTGCTGGCTGTCTTTGTTTTGCAGGTTGGGTGGGTCTGAGAGCTAAGCCCAATACCAAGGCTTGAGAATACCCTAGGACTAGAGTGGAAAGTAGTGGGACCTACGTGCCCGCTTGGTACGTTTGTGTGTTCACGAAATTCACAACCAGACGAGGCTATCTTGGGATGCATTCTAACGTGTGTGTCTTGCGCATGTTGGGGTGTTGATCTAGAGAGCTGTCGACTCTGGTGACCGATCATTGAGGACCTTAGTGGAAACATCCCTCTTTAGTGGTGACAGTGGCAGACCACATCCTGTGGCAAACCCATTCGCACCCGAGGGCCCGCTTTGGAACTCGCATAGGATGGCCCCTACGTTTTGAAGAGAATCGGTGGAGGCACTCCTCGATTGACTTTAGTACTGTACCCCGAGGGATGAATGTACTATTGTTTCTCGACCTCAGTGCCAAAGCTGAAGACCTTCCGCTTTGGAGAATCAGTTGAGGCCTCCTTGATTGATGATGATGCCAAACCAGAAATGGTGAACGTATCATCATTTCTCGACCTGAGAGCCCGGGATACTGAACATCCTAGTACCCACATGTGAGAGGGGATGCGCGTTTGCAGGTTTGCAGGTAACCGAGACTTTCAACCTACCCAGTGTCGCTCCCAGGATTTTCATCCAGGTGCAAACGCGAGAGTGGCGCGGAAAAACAGAGTCGCCAGCCGTGTAAATTTATCCCAAGAGAGGGAAAGGGAACACCGCATAAACCTTAGGAAGGGGGAAAGGAATGGTCATCGCAACCATAACCTGGGTTCGGGAGTCGGTTACGCGAGGGGAAGGTACTAGCACCCCACGCGTCCATCGTACTCGATGGGATCCACGCTTGTTATCTAATCTAAGGGTGAGTTATACTATCGTCTAGGGCTGTACTAAGACGGAGAGGGAAAGACACAGACCGACTTGGTAGGACGTCGACGTCCTAGGCCTACGTACCCCCTTTGTGCAATGGGGAATTCACAGTCAACATAGTTCGGACCAAGTTCTTTTTATGTTTTTTATGAGCGACGTTAAGTTCGCGTCCGGCAGTTAGGGTCGATGCCTGTTTGCGACTCAGACGGAAGGTAACGTGCCCTTTTCGAAAATAGCCTTTAGTTTGAAGGTCCCGAAGGACAAAAAGGTTTGGGGTTGGTTTGTGTTTTTTAGGACAGAAGTGGCTTAAGTTAGTTCCTAAGTTGCATTGCACCAAAGTCTAGGGCACAGGGGCGAATACTTAACGCATCGTCCCAAGACAGGACGCTCGCTAAGCACTCTAGAAAGATGAGAGGAAGCCCCTCATTTCTCATTCCCCATACTTAAGGCTCGTGCGCAATACACCTTATTCTTATTAAGTGTTTTAAAGAAACTTGAGATGAGAAGAGAGAGAACGCAAGGGTAACTCTAAGGGGAGACTAAGAGTCCTAAAGTTATCATGCATGGGTGACCTACGGTTAGTGAGGTTCAACCTAAATCCTAAAGAAAAAATATAGGAGAGAAAAAGGTAAGGATAACCATGGATACCTATCCATACCCTTAAAGAACTTACCTTGATCCTGCATAAAAGGTTAGTGAGAAACATACGTGAATAAGAGAAATGAGAGGAATGAAAATCAAGCAATGGCAGCCAATAATGAAAACCATTCACTCATGAACCTAGAAATCAAAAGAGCACCCCTAAAGCAAATGGCATGAATGCCTTTCAAACAAGGTAATTAGATAAGATCAAAGATGCGCACACAAAAGAATCTCAAGAGAAAGCAAATCAAATAATTAGAAAAAGGCTTAATACCCTTTTTAGTCCCTTACCTATACCCTTGGGTCCATTTTGATCCTCTTTCTTTTAAAAGTTCCAATTTGGTCCTTTACGTTGTCAAACAGAATCAAACAAGTCCTTTCCGTCAAATATTGATAAACGGCGTTAGAAATTAGGGACGTGGCAGCTGAGGTGGCAACGTGGCAGCTGAGGTGGCAGAATGATTTTTAATATTACATTTAATAATTAATTTTCACTTACTTAAATATAAAATAATTGGGCTGAAGCCCATGTTCTTTAAAGCACTAGCCCAACTATTAAGTTTTATTATTTTAGAGTTAAAAGTGTTTTATAAACACTTGAAATTATTACTACACATTCAATGTGGGACTTCAATGTAAAACACAGACACGCTCCTCCATAGACTGCACAACTCGCGCATGGCAACTCACAGCTTCTTTCTTCCTTCCTTCCAATGTTTTCATTATCTTCATGCCTCTCACTTTATTTTTGTCTCCTCTAATATAGTAACAACTCAGTGGATATCTCTTCTCCTTTCTTCTTACATCATCTTTTTCTCTGATTATTTTTAAGAGCAAAGCAACCCAAAACCAATTTGGTCTCTATCACCATGTTATAAAATTCCACTAATGTTTCGTACGCGAAAATCAGTGGAAAAATTGGGGGATCCACTTTCTTAACATTTGTCAGAAGAATAATGTAGCATATACCTTTTCATATTCGATTTTTATATCCACGTGCTGGTCTTATGAACGATGTATTTTCTTTAGTGTTGTTGTGTTCTTATGGTTTTAAGGACAATTATTAAAAACATTTTTTTAAACACTCTACTGATAATGACAGTAATTAAAAATTACTGATAATGAACACTCTAAATTTATTTTGAACACTCTACTGATAAGAAAAACATGTATAAAAAATTATAGTAATTAAAAAACTAATAACAGTAATTAAAAACTAAAAATTATAGTAATTCATTTGTTGTTGTTGTGGCTTGATTTCTATGTATTATTGTGATACTATTTCTTCCAATCCGTTTTCGAGTGTTGTTGTTGTCTTGCTGATGCTGCAATTGTCTCTATTCGTGTGTATGTATATGATGCTTCTTGTATGCCGTAATTTTTCTCTACAATGCTTGTGTTCTCCCTGCTGTGCGTGTAAAATTCTGATGTTTTTCTCTGTGTGAATGATGTTTTTACTGTTATGTGTGACCTCCCTTTTTATAGACTCAAATCCATATTAATGAGAGTAAATGGCATGTTGGACCTTTGTCTTGGAACATGATTTCATGGCGATAAAATTCCTTCCGTTTTGCTTCAACATGTTTTCATCATGTTTGGAACACCTAATGAATGCCTTGATTCTGCTAGTTATCCTAAATTCTCGCCAAAACCAAAACCATGAATGCTCTTGTGTGATTTTGAATTCTGACTCAAGTTCTGACTTAACTCAAATTTCATGCAGGAAAATCATTTCTACAACCTCAAACTAACACCATAGCCATACCAAAACTGACAAGGAGGGTTGCGCTCGATCACTTTGTTTGGGACAGACTGTAGCAGCTTATCCTTTTCTTCAGCGTAAATGGACTATGAACTTCCAAGAATGATGCAGAACATTCGTTGATGGAGCAAAGCTTTTTTAGGATTCAATTTTAACTTCAATTCCATTTTAGTTGCTACATAATTCAACTCATGAAAACTTGTGTATTCAATTCCTTTGCTTTTTTTTTTTTGAATGGGTTGTTGAATTGGCATGAATTTTTGAGCTTGTGGCTTGTGGAGTTTTGCATTGAAGTCCCACATTGAATGTGAAGTAATAATTTCAAGTGTTTATAAAACACTTTTAACACTAAAATAATAAAACTTAATAATTGGGCTAGTGCTTTAAAGAACATGGGCTAAAGCCCAATTATTTTATATTCAAGTAAGTGAAAATTAATTATTAAATGTAATATTAAAAATCATTCTGCCACCTCAGCTGCCACGTTGCCACCTCAGCTGCCACATCCCTAATTTCTAACGCCGTTTATCAATATTTGACGGAAAGGACTTGTTTGATTCTGTTTGACAACGTACAGGACCAAATTGGAACTTTTAAAAGAAAGAGGACCAAAATGGACCCAAGGGTATATGTAAGGGACTAAAAAGGGTATTAAGCCTTAGAAAAATAAATCCTAAAATTCCCAAGTTAATCATTAAAGTTCCTCAACCAGAGGCAAACAACATATAAAAGGTCCCTGCAAAAATCCCAAAAGTTAGCCATTCAAATAATCATACAAATTCAAGTAAGGGATAGGTTTCAATTATGCTAAAGAGAAGGACCTAAACGCAATGTGAAAAATATTTAAAAATGAAAGAAAAATATTTTTATGCAATTTAAAATATTAATGAATGAATGCAAGAAGAACGAGTGAAAAATGTTTTGTAGATGAAGAGAAATAAAATGAAGAAGTTTATGCATGCATGAGATGTGTAATTAAAAAGAAATTTAATGAAACAATTAATTTAAATGATAAAAATAAAATAAAAATAAAAAATAAAATTTGTAAAAAATTTATAACATAATAAAGATGATACATGAATTTTTTAGGATTTTTTAGATGCAATTTACTATTTTTAAAAATAAAAGTGGGATTAAAATAAAATGAAAGTGAAATAAAAGAAATAAAAAATAAAAAAAAATGCAAGGGGGGTGCGTGTAGTAAGGAGGGCACGTTGAAATTGGGAAGTGGGCTGAAACCTGGGGGTGCAGTTAGCGAGTTCAAATGCTAAGTCCATCAGCCAAAAATAAAATAAAATAAAAACTGGGGGGTGTCAAGTAGGAAAACTTCAAAGGGAATGAGTGTTGGGCTGACGTGGGGGGGGGGGGGGGGGGGGGGGTGCGCATAGCACAACCCGCCCAATTGACTAGTCAGCGAACAAAAAAACAAAAAAAGGACCACCAAACTCCAGCCATGTGCCACGCACATGGCTCATTAATGTGCTGGCAAAATTTCCACCGTGTGATTAAATATTAAACATAAATAACAGCCATGATGTGAAGGTGTACGGTAACAACTAAAAGGTGGCACACATGCAATTATTAAATAAAATTCAGAAAAAAAATAAGAAATAAAACACATGGCGCGCTAATAGCCATTGGATCGTGAGCATCAATGGCTCACGCTTCATCTTCTCCGTTCCACCCTTCACCGGCCGGCTACCACCCTTCGCCGGAGCTCCACCGCCGGCCGCCACCTGCAACCACCCAACCTGCCCAGAAAATGCGTATGGGTACACTATCCGACCCAGAATTTCGCAAGGAATCCAAATATGGCCTTAAAAATCACAAATTATTAGTGTATAATAAAAAACGCATGGAATTATGTTAGGGCATCAAACTTTAAATCATCATAGCAAGCCATACGTGCATCCATAATTAAAAATAATTATATCAGAATGATCAGTGATGAAAACACAACAATATTCACGTAAAAAATTGGAGTTTTAAGATCCTTCAAAATCCTTCAAACCTGAGATGGCATACCTTCAAACTTTGCTTTTGGCTGCGAATGGAGGTTGATCCGCACTCTATAGATTACCAAGAGAAGCTTTGTGGAAGAAGTTTGAAGAATCTCCTTGTGGATCGTGAGTTTTTGTGAGAAATCCTCTTTTAGGGTTTTCTTGAGAACTCCTCCAAATGCCCGTCTCTGAACCCTAACCAATGCATGAGTAGGTTTTAAATACTTAGGGTTATTCTTCTGATGATGAGTTGGGCCTGAATAATCCATTGTTTAATTATTTTTGAATTATTTCATTTAATATTGAATTTAACTAATTAAATCCAATAAAAATAAAATAAAATGAGGAAAAATCAAATATATGCTCTTTGGGTCGTGCATGGATTTATGCTTATGTTTGGTTTAAGAAACTTATGGCCCATTTGTCAAAATTTGGATTTTAGGCATAGTTTGCTTTGTGCACCTCCTCAAAATTGCCCAACTTTGACTAAGCATAACTCCTTCAATTTTTATCTCCTTAATGCAAACTAATACTTTTTAGAAACCTCAAGATGTCCTCTAACCAACCCTTTTGGTCCCATGTCAATTTGATCTTCCATGTTCAAGTTATGAGCTTTTTGAAAAAAGTTGACTTTTGTTGACTTTTAAAATGACCTATAATGTCTTGGCTCATATCTCCCAAATGAAGCATTTCTGGACTTGGCTTGTGAGACACAAAGTTGTAGGGAATTAAATTTCCTTCAAGATGGGCTTTAGTTGAGGAATTTTTGATGAAGTATGTGGAAGTTAGGCCTGGTCAAAGTACAGTTGACTTTTCCTACAAAAAACCCTAATTTAGTAACTCCCGATTCTTGATGATTCTGAGGTTTCCTTGATGAATCATGATCAACCCTTGATCAAATGATGAATTTCACCCCATAATCCTGATGTTGACCAAAAACCTTGAGGTTTGACTTTGTGTTGACCACAGTTGACTTTTTGACCAAGTTAACTGATTTTTAATCTTCTGATCAATTGAACTTCTCCTGAACCAAACTAATGGACAATCTTTTACTCCTAGATACTTAGGGACCCAAGGAAGACCATAGAGTCAAGTCTTGCCCAAAAAATCAGAAATAAACCGACTTTATAGCAAACCCTAGTTTGTGGCACCCTCAGTCTAGGAGGAAATAGCACAGTCTCCAAATTCAAATTCCTCTGAATATGATGTGTATCCTCTCCAACAAAGATAAGATATGCCATTTTCTAATGATAAAAACCCAAGGAGCTTGCCCATTGGAGCCATAAACCCAAGAATCTCAAAACCCTAATTCATGCACTGGTTAGGAGAGAGCGATCCACTTGAAATCTCTTGCCACTTGTGAACTCTAGATGATGTAGTAGACCAGATAAGACTTTTCTGAACTTCCTTAAGCACCTTGACCCCATGCTAATGATATGCATACATGATAATGCAAAAATGAAAATGAAACATAAGCCAGCTAGTAAAAAAATAAGGAGGGCAAATTTTGGGGTGCAACACCCGGTTTTCTGGATTTCTCATCAATGTCTGATTATTTGGGTTCCTCAGTGGTTCAGAGTTCTGGTTTTTTGGTTTCTCGTTCAGCTAACAGCACAGCACATCCAGCAGTGTGCCTTGACCCCATGTTTGCATGAGCATGTCATTTTTCTTGCATTCTGACGGTTTTGACATTTTTCAGGGCTTGCGTCTTACTCTTTATTCCGGTTTTCTGAGGTTCTTCAGTATGGATGTTCAGAGAAAGAGGATTGTCGTCTATTCATTCCCAGAGCCGACTTTGACACTGATTCACAAACTGATTAATATGGCTGGTTCCGGAGTTCGTACAGAGTTCAGTGGAAGGTATGGAAGACTTCTGAAATTTGTCTATAATATCTCCCAGTATGAGAAGGATGCCATTCACACACTTCTTCAGTTTTACGACCCGTCTCTGCGTTGCTTCACTTTCCCGGACTACATCTTGGCTCCAACGTTGGAGGAGTTCTCATTTATTTTGGGAATTCCTATCAGTCATGATATAGTTTTCTTTTCTGAAGAACACCCCAGGGTGAAAGATATGGTTGTTGCTCTTCATATTGATGAATCCGTTCTTAACAGTAATATTGCAGAAAAACAGGGAGTTAAAGGTTTCTTGTTGAAGTTCTTGTTTGATCAGGCTTGCATACATGTCAAAGAGAAGAACTAGACTGCTTTCCAAGCTATTCTGGCTGTGTGTATCTATGGGATTGTTTTGTTTCCGAATATTCCTGATCTGGTGGATATGCATGCCGTCAGAATCTTTATTTCGAAGAATCCTATACCTACCTTGCTAGGTGATGTGTACCATTCAGTTCACTATAAGAATGAGAATAGGCATGGGAAAACTATGAGTTGCTGTGCGCCGCTCTTAGCTACTTGGTTTCTGAGTCGTCTCCCTGAATCTGGCGCTTTCGTTGATACGAAAGATTCTCTGAAGTGGTCTAAGAGGGTTATGGGCTTGACTGCTGATAACATCGTTTGGATTAATCGTGACTTGCTAGGAATGGAGATTATTTGCAAATGCGGAGAATTCCCTAATGTTCCCTTGATAGGGAGGAAAGGGGGAATTAACTATAATCCCTCCCTAGCTATCAGACAGTTTGGCTATCCTTTGAAGAATCCACCCGAAGAGCGAGATGTCCGAGAATCCTTATTCTTCAATGGTATTGAGGATCAAGGGTTGATAAGGAAAGTTGTGAATGCTTGGAAACAGGTAACTAAGAAGGGTAAGATTCCATTCGGGAAAAGTAACAATCGGGCTTTTCCTCCCTATAAAGAGTGGATTAAGAAGAGAGCAGAAGAGGAGCTTCTTCCATTCCCGGTGGAACCACCTTTGTATCCTTTGGTGATCGAGCCTCCTACCACCGTTGAGTTGGAGAAGTATAACACATTATGGGATGAAAAGGAAAGGTTGAGGGAAGAGAATAGTGAGCTAAAGAGAGAGATTTATCAGTGGAAGCATGAGCGGGGTGAAGCTGTTCATACCGCCAAGTTGAAGACAGAGCTCCTTGCTAAAGCAGAAAAAGAGCTTGATGACATGGTCGCATCCCGAGAAAGAATGAAACAAGCTTTGGACGGTGTCAGTAGCGTTCTCAGGTCCAAGGAGGAGGAATTAGGTAAGGCTTTGTTGAATATTCACTGGTTCAATGATCACCAAGAAACTGCCATGGCTGAGAATAAGAGAAAAGAAGACGACTACATAGCTAAGATTGATCAGTTGAAATCGATGCTCAAGAAGAAAGACGCCGAGATCTTATCAGAGATATTCAAGAGACAAGTAGTCGAGGGTCGACTCAATGAAGCCATAGCCTCCATGGAAGAACTAAAAGTCCAAGCTGAAGTGAAGAGATCTAGACATGAGGGACCTAGCATGGAGGATGTTTCTGGAGAAGACGCTTGGGAATTACATTGCAGATACTTGGATGGGATCATATACAGAAGAGACCTTCTCATTCAAGGGCTGATTCAGAGGCCGAAGCATCCCGATACCAGAAAGTTGTTCAAGGAGATTCAAGACTGGTGCAGAAAGCATAGTGGATGGGGAGGATTGACTCTTGTAAACTTTGATGATATGCCATAGTTTCCTTTTCTCTTTCATTGTATGTGGATCACCACCAGGCTTGTTGGTCGGGACCTATGGTTTTTATATTCAGACTTATTATCTCGGATTTGTTGACATTTGGTTTTTCTCTGGTTTTCCTAATATATGAGCAGAAGTTCCATTATATCTTGTTATTAAACCGGAATCAAGGAGTGGATCACCCTGTGAATTTTCAAACACGTCCATTTGCATTTGCATATTCATAATCATTTTGCATAATCATTTTGCATGACAGGTGTTTATCTACGGTATTCTTATCTTGTTCTCATCTCAGAATTGCAGATCAGCGTATTCACCAATATCCTACTAAGCAGAATCGGAAGAGACTCATGGATCAACTACAGAATGAGATCATTGAGATGCTGACTCGCATGAACCAATTCATGGAATTGATGCAAGGGGTTGCTCAGGGACAAGAACAGTTGAGAACTCTCGTTCAGCCACTGATTGCGAGGGTTGATAATGATGGTGTCCTTCATGGAGGACTTCAGACTGGTGTTACTGATAATGGTCAGAATGGTCCTACTGGCGGAAGTGTTCCTGTTACTGGTGTTGTGATTCCTCCGGGCGGGGCTGAAAATGCTGGGGGAGGTGGTACTGGTGCTGGCGCAGTTCAGGGTCGTCAGTATGATGATGTTCAGGATGATGTATTTTCTTTGCCAGGTGGGGATGCTGGTCCCCAGACTGATCAGGATCAGAGGATCCGATTGATTGAGGAACAGCTAAAGGGTGTTGTGAATCAGGATTCTGTGGGAATGGATTTAGAGGATTTGGGGATGGTTCCAGGCGTTGTTATTCCGCACAAGTTTCAGACTCCCACTTTCGAGAAGTATAATGGTATGACCTGTCCGAGGACCCACGTCAGGGCGTATGCAAGCAAGATGGCTGCATATGCGAAGAATGAAAAGCTGATGATGCATTGCTTCCAGGATAGCCTATCTGGGGCATCCCTGGAGTGGTACATGCAACTGGAAAGGAAGGATGTGCGTAGTTGGATAGATCTGGCAGGGGCATTTATCAGACATTACCAATATAACACTAATATGGCTCCTAACAGAACACAGCTACAGAATCTGTCACAGAAGAACAATGAGAGTTTCAAGGAGTACGCTCAGAGGTGGCGTGAACTGGCAGCTAGAGTTCAGCCTCCCATGTTGGAGCGTGAAATGATAACTATGTTTATGGCCACCTTGCAGGGTCATTACTATGAAAAGCTGGTACCATGTATGACTGGAAAGTTTGCTGACTTGATCTTAGTGGGGGAAATGGTGGAAAGCGGAATAAAGGCAGGAAAGATATCAGGCAGTGATGGATCCTCATCTGGAGGCAGCAAGAAGCCTTATGCCAGTGGTTATAAGAAGAAGGAGGGAGATACAAACTCTGTGTCATCATATCGTGGTAGAGATGGACCTTGTCAGAATTACAATCAGCAGGTGGCCTCTGTAACCATCCTAGCAGCACCTCAACAGCCAGCAGCGCCTCAACAACAAAATCATGCTCCTTACCGATCACAGCCTCAGAATAAGCGGGATTGGCATTTTGACACTCCACCTATGTCTTACTCTCAATTATTCCAGCACTTGTTGAAACTGCAGCTAATTCAGACGAGAACATTGGCTCCACCTACTGGCAATCCACCTCCTGGCTATGACACCAACGCCCATTGTGAGTTTCATTCTGGGGCACCCGGACATCATACTGAGAACTGTAAATCTTTTAAGCATAAGGTTCAAGATTTGGTGGATTCCAAAGCCATCAACTTCTCCAATGACGTCCCGAATGTGAATCAGAACCCGATGCCGAATCACGGCAGGCCAAAGATCAATGCTATTATTGAAGATTGTGAAGACTTAAGTTTGATTTCAGATGTGAACGAAGTCCAAACTCCCTTGGGTGTGGTGAAGGAAAGACTGTTGAGAGGAGGGGTATTTCCCGGTTGTGATGAAGGTTGTGTGGGATGTGTGTCACAGCCAGGCGGTTGTGAGTTATTGAAAGTAGGTATTCAGAAAATGATCAACGAAGGGGTATTACAGTTTGACAGAGGTTGTAAGCAGAGTATTGTTACTGACAGAGAGATTGATGTTGCCACGATAACAATTCCATTCAAGACGATAACTAAATCAGCGCCAGTGAGACCAGCGCCGATCACTATCACCGTTCCCGGACCAGTCCCGTATGAGACTACCAAGGCCATCCCATGGAACTATGGGGCCGAGGTGTTTGTTAATGGTAAGAAGCATGAATTGGAAGACACATCAGTTGTGAATACAGGGGTTGGAAATCTTGTTGAAGCTGGGGCTATTACTAGGAGTGGTAGGGTCTTTATTCCGTCCGAGAATCAAGCTGGCAGTTCAAGACAGGACAAGGGTAAACAGATGATGGATGAGTCCGTACAGAGGCAGGAAGCTAATAACTCTACGACAAAGCAAGGTGGGGATACTTTCTCTGAAGATGTAGAAGAATTTATGAGGTTGATCAGAAAAAGTGATTACAAGATTGTTGACCAACTTCACCAAACTCCATCGCAGATTTCCATTCTGTCCTTACTGTTGTGCTCTGAGGCACACCGAAATGCATTGCTGAAGGTTCTGAACATGGCTTATGTACCACAGGAAATATCCGTCAATCAATTAGAAGGGGTTGTGGCTCATGTGAATGCTAGTAATGGTTTGGGTTTCACCGATTTAGATCTGACTCCGGTTGGGAGGAATCACAATAATGCTCTGCATATTTCAGTGGAATGCCGTGGTTCTTTAATGTCACATGTGTTAGTCGATACTGGGTCGTCTTTGAATGTGCTACCGAAGAAGGCTCTGATGAAGTTGGATACTCGTGGGTTGATTTGTACACCAAGTGACTTGGTGGTACGTGCTTTTGATGGCTCCAAGAGGTCAGTGTTTGGAGAGTTAGTTCTGCCGATCATGGTGGGTCCTGAGGTTTTCAATACCACCTTTTACATAATGGATATTCAGCCTGCCTATAGTTGTTTGTTGGGACGCCCATGGATCCATGGTGCTGGGGCAGTAACTTCTACGCTGCACCAGAAGTTGAAGTATATGGTGGATGGCCACGTTGTGACTGTTTGTGGTGAAGAAGATATTATGGTGAGTCACCTGTCGACCTTCAAGTATGTGGAGGTAGATGGTGAGATACAGGAAACTTTGTGCCAAGCCTATGAAGCTGTCAAGATTCCCCATGAACCCCCAAAGGCAGTCACTCAGCCTGAGGCGGTTGCCCAACCTGAAGTCGTCATACAACCAGAAGTTCCAATGTCCTCTTTCAAAGAGGCGTGTGCTATAGTTGAAGCTAGTGGTTCTCAGAAGTGGGGCAGTGTTATTGATGTTCAAAGGAAGCAAGATACTCATGGACTGGGTTACAAGCCACCTAGGCGTTCTGAAGAGCCTCCCAAGTTCTATGGTCCAGTCCGTTTCACCAGTGCCGGTGTTTTCTTCGACAGAGTCAATGCTATTGAGGATGAAGGAGATAGTGATTGTGACATGGATGAATGGATCCGTCCCTGCATTCCTGGTCAGAGCCTAAGCAATTGGTCCTCTGAGAAAGTTATCCAAGTGACGCGCTCGGAGTAATTTACTTTTGTTTTCTGTTATGTTGAGTCCTGCGCTCTGCCCAAGGCGTAGTGATATTTATTTGTAGGGCTTGGATGTTTTATTTGCTATCTTTATCATCAATAAAGGATGTTTTTTCATTCAAATATTTTTGATCCCTGTCTTTCTATTTTTACTTTTTTCATATTAACCCACATCAAAATGGCAATGTGTTTTCTTGTTTGTTGCACTCATAATAAACATAAAACATCCATCATGCAGGTTCCTTTGTTCAGATTCCACCCATGACTTAGCTATGGCTCGATACGACTTCGATAATCCCATCTATCAGGCCGAAGAAGAGACTGACGAAGACTGTGACTTACCAGAAGAATTAGCCAGGCTGTTGAAACAAGAGGAAAGGGTTATTCTACCTCATCAGGAGGAAGTTGAGACTGTTAATCTGGGAACCGAGGATGTTAAACGAGAAGTAAAGGTTAGGGCTGCCCTGGAAGACACTGTTCAGGGAAGATTGGTTGAGTTACTTTGAGAGTACGTGGATATCTTCGCCTGGTCTTACCAAGACATGCCTGGGCTTGACACGGACATTGTTTCACACCGGCTGCCGCTTAAAGAGGGTTGTACTCCAGTCAAGCAGAAGTTGAGAAGGACGAAGCCGGATATGGCTGTCAAGATCAAGGAAGAGGTTCAGAAATAGTTGGACGCCGGATTTCTTGCTGTGACAAATTATCCTCCGTGGGTTGCTAATATTGTACCTGTACCTAAGAAGGATGGGAAGGTCAGGATGTGTGTTAATTACCGAGATTTGAATAGGGCGGGCCCGAAGGATGATTTCCCGCTCCCCCACATTGACGTGTTAATGGACAATACCGCTCAATATTCTATGTTTTCCTTCATGGATGGCTTCTCTGGGTATAACCAAATCAAAATGGCCCCAGAGGACATGGAGAAGACCACTTTCATAACACCGTGGGGAACATTTTGTTACAAGGTAATGCCCTTTGGATTGAAGAATGCTGGGGCAACCTATCAGCGGGCGATGCTGACTCTCTTTCATGATATGATTCACAAGGAGATTGAAGTCTATGTTGATGACATGATTGCGAAGTCACAGACAGAGGAAGAACACTTGGTAAACATCCAGAAGTTGTTTGAGAGGTTGAGGAAGTTCAGGAAGTTCAGGTTGAGATTGAATCCGAACAAGTGCACTTTCGGCGTGAGGTCTGGTAAATTGCTGGGTTTCATTGTTAGTGAAAGAGGCATAGAGGTTGATCCTGCAAAGATAAGAGCCATACAGGAGTTGCCTGAGCCAAGAACAGAGAAAGAGGTTCGTGGTTTCTTGGGGAGGTTGAATTACATTGCCAGGTTCATCTCTCATCTGACAGCTACATGTGAACCAATTTTCAAGTTGTTAAGAAAGGACCAAGAGGTCAGGTGGAATGAAAATTGTCGAGAGGCGTTTGAAAGGATAAAGACGTATCTGCAGGAACCTCCAGTCCTTATGCCACCAGTGTCTGGGAGACCGCTGATTATGTACCTTACGGTTCTTGAGAATTCGATGGGTTGTGTGCTCGATCAACACGACGAGACGGGTAAGAAAGAGCACGACATTTACTACCTGAGTAAGAAGTTCACTGATTGTGAATCGAGATACTCTATGCTGGAAAAGACATGTTGTGCACTTGCTTGGGCAGCCAAGCGCCTGAGGCAGTATATGTTAAATCACACAACCTTGTTGATTTCGAAGATGGATCCGATTAAGTACGTGTTTGAGAAGCAGGCACTTTCTGGAAGGATAGCCCGTTGGCAGATGGTTTTGACAGAGTACGATATTCAGTATGTTTCTCAGAAGGCTATTAAGGGAAGTGTTCTGTCAGAATATCTTGCTGATCAGCCAGTTGAGGATTATCAGCCTATGAAGTTTGAGTTTCCAGACGAGCATGTTATGTTTCTGAAAATGAAGGATTGTGAAGAGCCTCTGCCTGACGAAGGACCTGAGATTGGGTCATAGTGAAAGATGATTTTTGATGGGGCTATCAACTCGTATGGCAATGGAATTGGGGTAATCATTACGACTCCGAAGGGTTCTCATATACCTTTCACTGCCCGGTTAGCATTTGTGTGTACCAACAACGAGGCGGAGTATGAAGCATGCATCATGGGGTTAGAAGAAGCAATTGATTTAAGAATTAAGAACCTCGACGTCTATGGTGATTCCGCGTTGGTGGTTAATCAGATTATAGGAGAATGGGAGACTCGTCAGGCAAATTTGGTACCTTATAACAACTATGCCAAAAGGTTGTTACCTTTCTTTGATAGGGTGGATTTTCATCATGTGCCCCGAGCTGAGAATCAGATGGCTGATGCGTTGGCGACGTTGGCATCCATGTATAAGGTGAACCGTTGGAATGAAACACCTTCGATTAGAATCATGCGTCTGGACAGACCAGCTTTTGTGTTTGCAATTGAAGATATGTCTGATGGTAAACCGTGGTATCATGATATTAAGGTTTTTCTGAAGAGACAAGAGTATCCAGAGGGTGCCTCCACCAAGGATAAGAAGACTCTGAGAAGGTTGGCAGGGAACTTCTTTCTGAACAAAGATGATGTGTTATATAAGAGGAACTTCGATATGGTCTTGCTACGTTGTGTTGATGAACACGAGGCAAGCTCATTGATGGAGGAAGTTCACGAGGGTTCCTTTGGTACTCATTCCAGTGGACACACCATGGCTAGGAAGTTGTTGAGAGCAGGATATTATTGGATGACTATGGAGTCTGATTGTTTCAAGTACGCTCGGAAGTGCCATAAATGCCAGATTTATGCAGATAAGATGCACATACCGCCTACGCCTCTAAATGTGTTGTCATCTCCTTGGCCGTTTGCAATGTGGGGTATTGATATGATTGGGAAGATTGAGCCTACTGCTTCCAATGGGCATCGTTTCATTTTGGTTGCCATTGATTATTTCACAAAGTGGGTGGAGGCAGCCTCGTACGCCAATGTCACCAAGCAAGTGGTAGCCCGGTTTATAAAGAAGGATATCATCTGCCGTTATGGGGTCCCTGAGAGAATCATTACTGATAATGGCTCGAATTTGAATAATAAGATGATGAAGGAACTATGTCAGAGTTTCAAGATCGAACACCACAATTCTTCTCCCTATCGTCCGAAGATGAATGGGGCCATTGAGGCGGCGAATAAGAACATCAAGAAGATTGTGCAGAAGATGGTGGTAACGTATAAAGACTGGCATGAGATGTTACCTTATGCTCTACATGGTTACCGTACTTCGGTGCGTACGTCAACTGGGGCAACCCCTTTCTCATTGGTATATGGTATGGAAGCAGTCTTACCCTTAGAGGTCGAGATTCTGTCTTTGAGAGTTCTGACAGATGTGAAGCTTGATGAAGCTGAGTGGGTGCATTCCAGGTTGGACCAGTTGAACCTTATTGAAGAAAGGAGATTGGCAGCCATCGCACATGGCCGTTTGTATCAGAGCAGGATGAAGCACGCCTTTGATCAGAAAGTGCGTCCTCGGAATTTTCAGACAGGTGAATTGGTTTTGAAAAGGATCCTTCCTCCTCAGACAGATCACAGGGGCAAATGGACTCCAAACTACGAAGGGCCGTATGTAGTCAGAAAGGTTTTCTCTGGTGGAGCCTTACTACTTTCAACTATGGATGGCGAAGATTTTACCTCCCCTGTGAACGCAGACGTAGTCAAAAAATACTTTGCATAAAAGAGACCCGCTGGACACAAAAAGAAGATCCAGGCAAAAAAGGGGCATCCCGGCGAGCCATAAAAAGGAAAAGGTTCGAGCAAAAATTAGGGATAAAATGTAAAAAGAAATGTGTACGCCCGCAAAGTTGAAAACCCGAAAGGGCGACTTTGGCAAAAATGGGTATCCCGGTGGATTGAAAACCCGAAAAGGGCGATCCAGGCAAAAGTTAGGGATCTATAAGTGAAAGGCTACGGTCTGCGTCCGATCTGTGAACATTCTCGATACCTGGAAGTTCTGAAAGAAAGGAATCAGTACAGTTAGTCTCTTCAAAGGTCAAGACGTTTGTGGATAACCAAGTCATATAGGTCATAGCTGAGTCAAATCATGGTGGATATCTGTTCCCACATTGCCGACATGTGTATTTTCTTTTTACTTTTGCGCAATTACCTCTTTTTAGGAATTGCTTCCTATTGTAACTGCCTATTTACAGGCCACTCTTCAATAAAATATTCATTTCACTCAAAGAGCTTTCCATTGTTTGTTTTACTTTTACTTTTACAGTTTTGTTTGCAAAAAAACGTCCGATATTTTTGATAAACATTGCATATAAAATTTCGAGCTTTGCAGAGCGTAACGAAAAGCAGTAGAAGTTACTTAGGCGTTAACGAGGATAGCCAGGTTATGGCATATTCTTTTGTTGTTATTTGACTAGCAGGGCAACAGGATTGTACTTCCCAGCAGGTCGCTCTCCCCCAACATTGAGACTGCTCCTTCCCCAGCAGGACAAGCTTTCCTCAGCAGAGCAGACTTCCCCAGCAGGAGACGTGGGAGGTATTCTCTCCGGATCGAGGCGTTATTTCCCCACAGAATCAGGTGTTCACTTCCCCCATCCCGTCAGGAAGCGTGCTCTCACTGACGATGTCATAATCTAATCCCCAGCAAGGTGGGAGTAAAGTCATTCTCCCTACCAGCAGGCTAAGTTCAGCAGTATCCCCAAGCAGGATGGTATTATGGACTATTTTCCCCAGCAGGTTCTGAGCCAATTGGATATTAGTAATTTTCAGTAACAGATTTCCGGTTCTGTTATTGGCGTTCATTCTCAACTCCCCCAGCGGAGGAGAAATCTCAGGTTTTGGATGAAAGACAGGTGTGGCTACCGGTAGTTCTTTCGGGACCTCATCCCCAGCAGAAGTTGTTGATCCAAAGAGTCGATCAGTATGACCCTTCTCAACAGAGTTCCCAGATTCAGAGGATAATTTATTTTTGTCGTCCCCAGCTGAACGGGTCCTTTCTCTCCGGCATTTATTTTGCTGGAGGGGCTCTTTTGCATATCATAAGCATTCGCATTGCATCCTCAAACGCATAGCATTTCCATGTCGTATGGAGCATTACGCCATTATTCAAACATTTGCATTCAAAGCATAAGTCAGGTTTGATACTTTCTTTGCCAGTTCTCTTGCTCAGCAGAGATGGCACAACTCAGGAGATTTTGGAGGGATGTATTCCTCATACTTGTGCTCCCCGACAGAGTCTTTTATTTAGACTTCTCCTTTCCCCAGCGGAGTCATCTTATCTATGGATCATGGGCCCGTCAGAAGTTTGTCCGACCCTTTTCTTTTGTGAAATCCCATTCTTACCAGAAGTTTTGTTTCACGTTATCCCCAGTGAAGTCGCCATTGGTATTGCTAGTTTCTCTTTATCAGCAGAGATAGCGATCTTTTGGATAATTCTTCTTCAGTTTCCCTTTATCAGCAGGGATGACATTGGTATTGCTAGTTTCTCTTTATCAGCAGAGATAGCAATCTCTCAGATATTTCTTTTGCTAGTTTCCCTTTATCAGCAGGGATGACACTTATTTTGCTAGTTTCTCTTTATCAGCAGAGATAACGATCTTTTGGATAATTCTTCGTCAGTTTCCCTTTATCAGCAGGGATGGCATCTAGTTTGCTAGTATCTCTTTATCAGCAGAGATAGCAATCTTTTGGAGATTTCGTTCGTCAGTTTCCCTTTATCAGCAGGGATGGCATTTATTTTGCTAGTTTCTCTTTATCAGCAGAGATAGCAATCTTTTGGAGATTTCGTTCGTCAGTTTCCCTTTATCAGCAGGGATGGCATCAGTTTGCTAAATCTCTTTATCAGCAGAGATGGCAATCTTTTGAAGAAGATTTTCTTTCGTCAGTTTCCCTCTATCAGCAGGGATGGCTTTTGTGTTGCTAGTTTCTCTTTATCAGCAGAGATGGCGAGCTTTTGTATACTTCTTTTCGTCAGTGTCCCTTTATCAGCAGGGATGGCATCTAGTTTGCTAGTATCTCTTTATCAGCAGAGATAGAAATCTTTTGAAGATTCTCTTTCGTCAGTTTCCCTTTATCAGCAGGGATGGCATCTAGTTTGCTAGTATCTCTTTATCAACAGAGATAGCAATCTTTTGAAGATTCTCTTTCGTCAATTTCCCTTTATCAGCAGGGATGGCATTTATTTTGCTAGTTTCTCTTTATCAGCAGAGATAGCGATCTTTTGAAGATTTTCTTTCGTTAGTTTCCCTTTATCAGCAGGGATGGCATATTTCGAGATTCCTTTGTCAATTCTCTTTATTAGCAGAGACGACTTTATACCCAGCGTAGCTAGCACTCATTTGCGTTGCGACAGTACAACGTTTATGGCTAATTCTCCAGCGGAGGATTGCAAATTTCTGGGTTCTTTGGTATTCAATCTCCATGCATCCCGAATGTCTGAGAGCCGTCACTATCATACCTTCAGGACCAAGTTGATTGAATAGGGGCAGCTGTTGCACCCCAAAATTTACCCTCCTTACTTTAGTGCTAACTGGCTTATGCTTCATTTCATTTTTGCATTATCATGTATGCATATCATTAGCATGGGGTCAGGGGAAGGTCCTATCTGGTCTACTACCTCATCAAGAGTTCACAGGTTGCAAGGGATCTCAAGTGGAATCACTCTCCTAACCAGTGCATGAATTAGGGTTTTGAAATTCTTGGGTTTATTGTTCCAATGGGCAGGCTCCTTGGGTTTTTATCATCACCAAATGACATATCTTATCTTTGTTGGAGAGGATACACATCATATTCAGAGGAATTTGGATTTGGAGACTGTGTTATTTCCTCCTAGACTGAGGATACTACAACTAGGGTTTGCTATAAAGTCAGTTTATTTCTGTTTTTTGGGCAAGACTCGATTCCATGGTATTCCTTGGGTCCCTAAGTATCTAGGAGTGGAAGATTGTCCATCAGTTTGGTTCAGGAGAAGTTCAATTGGCCAATGGATTGAAAATCAGTTGAATTGGATAAAAGTCAACAGTGAAAGGAGAAAAGTCAACTGTGAAATTTTGAGGTTCTCTCTAAGGTTTTCAAGGTCTCACATCCTTATATGGTCTTCAAGGATCAAGTGTCATACATATTTGTCAGAAATCAGGAGTTGGTGCAAAGTTTCTAAAATTGGAAAGTGACCTATAATGAAAAGTTTCCATTTTTGGCAAATTCCTACATTGCATTCAACTTGACTTTTCATCATCAAGAAAGCTTCAAATGAATTTCTCTCCAACATGAAAGTTTAAGACCTTTTTCTCCTCTTTCCAACAAGTACTAGTGGGTCTCCATAGAATTTGTGAAACTCCAGTTATGATCAAAAGAAGGCAAAGTGGTTTTCAGGGTTTCTCATGATGCCATTTTCATAATTTTGGGCATAGTGACCTATAATCAATTCCATTGCTTCATGTCACTTTTTAATGACAAATAACCTTCCTTGAGGATCATTATAGGCCTTTTAATCAAATGGTTCTATGGTTTTTTCTTCATTTTATCCTCCATTATTCAAAAATGCCAAGTTATTCAAAAGTCATGAATCATTTGTTCTCAAGGCCCAAGTTAAATGTGGTGTGATTAGCAATTCAGATGCAAGTGGTCCATTATGAATTTAAGTGCATGGAAGGGGTGTATTTTTCACTTATTCAACATAATGCATTTTAACAAAATAATTCAAAAACTCATGAAACAATGGATCACCCAAGCCCAAATGATCAGATATGAAATAACCCTAAGTATTTAAGCCTAATCATGCATTGGTTAGGGGGAGACACGTGAATTTGGAGGAGTTTTCAAGAAAACCCTAAAAAGGATCTCTCATTCGAAACTCACAACCAAGAAGGTTTTTTCCAAAAGTTCTTCCACAAATTCCATCCTTGTGATCCACAGAGCAGAAACCAACCATCATTCGCAGCTAAAAGCAAGGATTAGGAGTGCATAGCTTCAGGTTGGTCACTTTTATTAGGATCACGAAACTCCTTTTTTAAGTATGCATAATGTTGTGTGATTGTCACTGATCATGCTGATATAGTTTTTGTCGTGTTTGGACGTGTATATGGATTGCTACGTGAGTTTGAATTTTTGAGCCCTAACCTTGTTTCGCGCATTTTTTATTATGCATTTGTTGTTTGCAAATTTGGATTGGATATTATTAACCCTTGCGAAAATCTGGTCAGAATGATATAGGCCTTTGTGTTTTTTGGGCACTTTTTGAATCGCAGGTGAGAAAGGGGGCGGCCGGAGCTAGGGCTCCGGCGACATGGGGGAATTCCGGCCGGCCAAGGGTCTTCACGGAGAAGACGAAATCTCAGCCACTCATCCTTCTGATCCAACGGCCCATACGAGGCCATGTGTTTTGTTTTTTTATTTTTTTTCTGAATTTTATTAAATGATCCTGTGAATATTACCTCACGCCGTTACCATGTTCTACCAATTGTGTCTTTTTGTTTTGTTTACTTTTCATATATGTTGACCAAACATGGACCGTGTGATAGATCCTGAGGCCACGTCGCTGCCAGCAAATAAAAACGACATGTGCATGGCACATGGGAGTCCACACATGCGCCTTTTTTTTTTCTGAAGGATTTAGACGTTGGGCCTCCTATTGGCACCCCCCCGTCTTCAGCCCATGTCCTTTTCCAATACATTTTCTTTACTTTCCACACCCCCCATGCGCATCCAATTTAGATTTTGTTTTAATTATATTATTTTCATTTTTTAATTATTAAAATTGCCTAATTGCATTAAAAAATTCCCATAAAATTCATACCTCATAATTTTTATTTTATAAAATTTTTACAAGTTTTATTTTTTATTTTTTATTTTACTTTTATCATTTAAATTAATAGTTTAATCTATTTTCTTCCTGAACTATCCATACCATGCATACACAATTTGTTTATTTTATTTCTCTACATTCGAAAAATATTTTTTATCCGTTCCTTTTGCATTCATTCATTAACATTCTAAAGTGCTTAAAAATATTTTTCTTTCATTTTTAAATTTATTTCATATTGCATTTAGGTCCTTCCCTTTAGCACACTGAGCCCTAATTCCCACCTGAACTCTGCCTAATTATTTGAACGACTAATATCTTGATTTTTTGCAGGGACTTTTGATATGTTGTTTGCCTCTGGTTGAGGAACCTTAATGTTTAACTTGGGAATTTTAGGAATTATTTTTCTAATTATCTGATTTGTTTTCACTTGAGATTTTCTTGCAGGCGCATCTTTGACCTTGTATGATTATCTGTTTGAAAAGGCACTTGTGCCATTTGCTTTGGGGCTGTTTCTTTGTTTCTTTGATTCATGTTTGGATGATTATCATTATTGTTTGCCATTGCTTGATTTTCATTCACCTCATTTCTCTTATTTATGTCTGTTTCTCACTAACCTTTTATGCAGGGACCAAGGTAAGTTCTTTAAGGGTATGGATAAGTATCCATGGTCACCCTTACCTTTTTCTCTCCTATCTTCTTCCTTTAGGATTTAGGTTGTCGTCAAACCTCACTCACCGTAGGTCACCCATGCATGATTACTTTAGGACTCATAGTCTCCCTTAGAGTTACCCTTGTGTCTCCTCTCTTCTCATCTCAAATTTCTTTAAAACACTTAATAAAAGTAAGGTGTATTGCGCACGAGCCTTAAGTATGGGGAATGAGAAATGAGGGGCTTCCTCTCATCTTTCTAGAGTGCTTAGCGAGCGTCCTGTCTTGGGACGATGCGTTAAGTATTCGCCCCTGTGCCCTAGACTTTGGTGCAATGCAACTTAGGAACTAACTTAAGCCACTTCTGTCCTAAAAAATACAAACCAACTTCAAACCTTTTTGTCCTTCGGGACCTTCAACTTAAAGGCTATTTTCAAAAAGGGCACGTTACCTTCCGTCTGAGTCGCAAACAGGCATCGACCCTAACTGTCGGACGCGAACTTAACGTCGCTCATAAAAAACACAAAAAGAACTTGTTCCGAACTACGTTGACTCTGAATTCCCCATTGCACAAGGGGGGTACGTAGGCCTAGGACGTCGACGTCCTACCGAGTCTGTCTTGGTCTTTCCCTCTCCGTTTTAGTACAACCCTAGATGATAGTATAACTTACCCTTAGAATAGACAACAAGCGTGGATCCCATCGAGTACGATGGACGCGTGGGGTGCTAGCACCTTTCCCTCGCGTAACCGACTCCCGAACCCAGGTTATGGTTGCGATGACCATTCCTTTCCCCCTTCCTAAGGTTTATGCGGTGTTCCCTTTCCCTCTCTTGGGATAAATTTACACGGCTGGCGACTCTGTTCTTCCGCGCCACTCACGCGTTTGTACCTGGATGAAAATCCTGGGAGCGACACTCGGCTAATCTCATCAAGATGGAGATATCATTAGCAGCTCTGCTAGGGATTTAGCTGAAGAAATCCTGCAAGAGATAAACAAAAGCCATCAAAGGAAAATAAATCCTACTACAAGGCTCAAATCTTGCTGGAGAAAAGAAGATACTCCTTGGGGGTTAAACCCAAATATTAATCTTCTAACATCGATGATCCACAGAGAGGATAACAACATAAACTCTGCTTTGAGGATGGCAGGAAAGCTGTTGGGGAATCATATAACCCAAATCTTTCTGAATCTTCCTGGGGATCATAAAAATTCACAAGAACTTCCATTTCAAAAGGATGAAGTGATCTGCTGCGGAGAAATAAAGAATCCGCTGGGGATTGTAGACATATAAACATCTACGCAAAATTCATTAGGAATACAAGGCATATTTGCTGGAGATACAAGATAAAAGCTCTCTGAGGATTAACCAAATCTGAGCAAGGCATCCTGGACTTGCTGAGAAAACAGCAACAGGTCAAACCACGGGGAATTTTAGATCAATACTCATCATAAATGAGAGAAACCCCAACAGGTGACTAAAAGAGATATCATCAGCGACTTCACTGGGGAATAACCGCATTAGTGATGCACAATCTTCACTAGGAGGATAAATCTGAATAAAACAATCTGGAGAGAAGTACATCCTAGACTTGCAAGGGGAAATAAGAAATTAACATCATTGCTCTAGGCTTGGGGAACAATCGAAACAGTAATATTCTGTCTCCGTTGGGGGATCAGCAAGGTTAAATTAACCTGGAGAGAAATACATCCACAGAGCAAGATAAAAATCCAACAAACAGCCACTAAGTCAATGCTTCTTAAAGAAAAATAACATTGCTCTCTGTTTGGGGACAACAATACGTCCAGAGGGTAAAACTCTGAGTGAGGATTCTTTATATGACTTTTGCTGGAGACAGCAAAAATGAATCTCTGCATGAGGACTGTCATCAAGAAGAGGTGAACCTCAAAACTACTCAACTATCTGACCGTAACATAATCAGTTGGAGAAGATTCGGATCAAGACTTAGCTGGGGAAAAACCAAACAACATTGGTCCTTACGAATTCAACACATCATAACAAACCTATCACCTTGTCAACAACTAAGCACATTCATAGGAACAAGCTCTGCTGAGGAAACAACAATGACCCTGTTGGGTGAAAATCAACAAACTCTACTGAGGTAATATCAACAAACTCTACTGGGGAGCTGTCAATAAATTCTGCCAAAGGAGCGAGAACGAACCCTGCTGAGGAAAACATTGACCCTACCATTCTTGGAATAACCGTTGACATCCCTTTTTATATTTCATAAATCAAAGGAAAATGTTTTTATAATTTTCAAAAATTTAAACAAATTATTCACATTTTGTTTCAAAAATCATCATAAAAAATAAATGAAATTCTGCAAACAGAAACAAAGTAAGAATTGCAAACAAAGGGACAAAGGCCCAAATTTTATTAATAGAATGGTAGTCCGCAAATGGCGTAACTCCATAGATCATTACAAAGTTTGAAAAATGGTAAATACATGAAAAGGGTTACATTGAAATACAATGACCACTATTCTCCCTAACAACTTTAAATTCCGATGTGCTTAGAAATTCAGTTGAGGATGGTTGAAACGGAATCCTTGATAGACAATATTGCTTTCAACGATCAAGACTGGCCAGACGCAGTTACTTGCCATAATCCCTAACTTTTGCCTAGATTTCCCTCTCGGGTTTTCAATCTACCAGGATGATTATTTCTGTTTTTGTCTCTAATTTTTGCCTGGACCGCCCTTTCGGGTTTTCAGCCCACCGAGACGCTCATTTTTTCCTAAGCCGCCCTTTCGGGTTTTCAACTTAGCGAGATGTTCTTTTATTTTTTAGACGAAGTATTTCTTGACTGCATCGGCATTCACAGGACGAGTGAACTCTTCACCATCCATAGTTGTAAGAAGTAATGCACCGCCAGAGAAGGCTCTTTTAACAACATATGGGCCTTCATAATTAGGATTCCACTTGCCCCTAGAATCATTGGTAGAAGTCAAGATTCTTTTGAGCACGAGGTCGCCTTCTCTGAATACACGAGGTCGAACCTTCTTATCAAAAGCTTTCTTCATTCTCTGTTGATACAATTAGCCATGACACAAGGCCGTCATTATTTTTTCCTCAATCAAATTCAACTGATCATATCTACTCTGACACCATTCAGCCTCAGACAATTCAGCTTCCATCAAAACTCTCATATAAGGGATTTTAACTTCTATCGGGAGCACTGCTTCCATACCGTAAACAAGAGAGAAAGGGGTTGCCCCTGTTGAAGTGCGGATGGATGCACGATACCCATGCAAAGCAAAAGGGAGCATCTCATGCCAATCCTTGTAAGTAACAACCATCTTCTGAATAATCTTCTTAATATTCTTATTAGCAGCTTCAACAACCCCATTCATCTTAGGTCTGTAAGGAGAAGAATTATGATGCTCAATCTTAAACTCATCGCATAATTCCTTCATCATCTTGTTATTCAAGTTCGACCCATTATCAGTGATAATCTTGCTCGGAACACCATACCGACAGATGATTTAGTTCTTGATAAACCGGACCACTACTTGCTTGGTCACATTGGCATATGATGCCGCTTCAACCCAGTTGGTAAAATAGTCAATAGCCACCAATATGAAACAGTGTCCGTTCGACGCTTTAGGCTCAATCATTCCAATCATATCAATGCCCCACATGGAGAAAGGCCATGGAGAAGAGATAACATTGAGAGGAGTTGGTGGTACATGAATTTTGTCAGCATAAATCTGGCACTTATGGCACTTCTTCACAAATTTGCAACAGTCAGATTCCATTGTCAGCCAATAGTAACCTGCCCTCAACATCTTCTTAGCCATTGCATGCCCATTGGCATGGGTACCAAAAGATCCTTCATGAATTTCTTTCATCAACATGTCTGCTTCGTGTCTATCCACACATCTGAGCAAGACCATGTCATAATTTCTTTTATACAACACATCATCATTCAAGAAGAAACTACCAGCCAATCTTCTCAAAGTCTTCTTATCTTTCTTGGATGCCCCAAGCGGATACTCTTGATTTTGAAGAAAGCATTTAATATCATAATACCACGGTTTATCATCAACAACCTCTTCAACCGCAAATACATGAGCTGGCCTATCAAGCCGCATAACATCAATTTTGGGCACATCATTCCATCGATTCACCATAATCATGGAGGATATAATGGCTAAAGCATCCGCCATTCGATTTGCTGCTCTGGGTACATGGTGAAACTCAACCTTATTGAAGAAAGTTAACAACCTTCTTGCATAATCTTGATAAGGAATCAAATCAGGTTGACGTGTCTCCCATTCTCCTTTAATCTGATTAATCACTAGAGCTGAATCTCCGTACACATCAAGAATCTTGATTCTTAAATCAATGGCTTCTTCCAAGCACATAATACACGCTTCATACTCAGCCACATTATTTGTGTAAGTGAACATCAACCTTGCAGTGAAAGGAATATGAGAACCATGATGAGTAACAATTATCGCTCCAATACCATTGCCATACTCATTAACAGCTCCATCAAAAATTAGACCCCAACGGGATCCAGGCTCAGGCCCTTCATCAGGTAATGGTTCTTCACAATCTTTAACCTTTAGATACATCACATCCTCATCAGGAAAATCAAATCTGATAGGTTGATAATCATCAATTGGCTGGTGTGCCAGATGGTCAGCCAAAACACTTCCTTTTATTGCTTTTTGAGTTCGGTACTCGATATCATATTCTGACAACAACATTTGCCAACGAGCGATCCTCCCAGTTAAAGCAGGCTTTTCAAAGATATACTTGATTAGATCCATTTTGGATATCAACCAAGTCGTATGATTCAACATATACTGGCGGAGGTGCTTGGCAGCCCAAGCTAAAGTACAACACGTCTTTTCAAGCGTTGAATACCGAGACTCACAATCGGTGAACTTCTTGCTCAAATAATAAATGGAAAATTCTTTTCGACCAGATTCATCTTGTTGACCCAGAACACAGCCCATAGATTCTTCCAGCACAGTCAAATATATGATCAAAGGTCTTCCTTCCACAGGAGGAGACAAAATCGGAGGTTCAAGCAAATACTCTTTAATTCTTTCAAAAGCTTCCTGACAATCGTCTGTCCAGACACAACTCTGATCTTTGCGAAGAAGCTTGAAGATCGACGCATAGCTGGCAGTCATATTGGATATAAATCGGGAGATGTAATTCAAACGTCCTAAGAATCCTCTTACATGTTTTTCAGTTTTGGGAGCAGGCATTTCCTGAATAGCTTTAACTTTGACAGGATCAACTTCAATGCCGTTTTGGCTGACAATAAAGCCCAACAATTTTCCAGAATGGACACCAAAAGTACATTTATTAGGATTCAAACGGAGCTTAAACTTTCTCAAACGTTGAAACAACTTCAATAAGTACTCAATATGATCTTCTTCAGTCTTCGACTTACAAATCATATCATCCACATAGACCTCAATTTCTTTATGCATCATATCATGGAACAAAGTAGTCATAGCTCTCTGGTATGTTGCACCAGTATTTTTCAAACCGAAGGGAATCACTCTGTAACAGAATGTTCCCCAGGGTGTAATGAATGTTGTTTTTTCCATATCCTCGGGTGCCATCTTTATTTGATTATAACCGGAAAATCCATCCATAAAAGAAAAGAGATTGAACTTAGCAGTATTATCTACCAATATGTCAATGTGTGGCAATGGAAAATCATCTTTTGGACTCGCTTTATTCAAATCTCTATAGTCAATGCACATTCAGACTTTTCCGTCTTTCTTTGGAACAGGCACAATATTGGCCACCCATTGAGGATACTCAGAAGTCACAAGAAAACCAGCATCAATCTGCTTTTGAACCTCCTCTTTGATCTTCACAGCCATGTCGGGGTGAGTTCTTCTCAATTTCTGTTTCACAGGTGGACATTCAGGCTTCAATGGCAATCTATGCTCCACAATATCAGTATCAAGACCAGGCATGTCTTGATAAGACCAAGCAAACACATTAACATATTCTCTAAGAAGCTCTACAATCCTCTTCTTATCATCTGACTGAAGCAGTGCCCCAATCTTGACTTCTTTTATATCATCCTCTGAATCTAGATTAATCAATTGCCACTTATAACAATTAGATGAAAGAAGGAATTTTTCTAGGATAAGAGATGGACTAAAGCTTGGATTTTTGAATCAACAAGTGTGTCACTTACAGCAGTTATCTAGAATTAGGGTTTGGTTCTGATTGTCTGTTTTGATGTGTGATGTACAGAGAGATGTCTTCCTACAGAGAGAACTTTTGATTTCCTCTGAGGGGATGTTGATTTTGTATGCCTTGATCAAAGCCCAAGGTTGAAGCTAAAAGGTTGACTCTGTTTAGGGAGTTTTATTTCTATCTTGTATAAAGCCCAAGATTGAGGCTGAAGATAATAGACTCTTTTGGGGAATATTTAGTCTGTCTTGTACAAAGCCCAAGATTGAGGCCAAAAGAATTGACTCCACTGGGGAGAGGTTTTATTTGTCTTGTACAAAGCCCACGATTGAGGCCAAAAGAATTGACTCCACTGGGGAGACGTTTTATTTGTCTTGTACAAAGCCCAAGATTGAGGCTAAAGGAATTGAATGACTCAGCTGGAGAATATGATTTGTCTTGTACAAAGCCCAAGATTGAGGCTAACTCTACTGAGGAAATATCATTATACAAAGCCTAAGAGGAGGCTGGTTGGGGAATTTCTTATATGAAGCCTAAGAGAAGGCTAACTTCTGCTGAGGATTATTTAGATCCAGAGACAGGTCCAAATTGGGGAATCAACTCTTATTGAGTAAAGGAGAAGAGTTGAAATTTCAGTTGCCTTGAGGCTTTGATTGAGGGTTTATAGATAGTGATATGACCCTAGCTGGGGAAATTTAAAGTGAAAGCTTAAAGATTGAGTTTTAAAACCCCTGGAGGTTTTAACTCTGTTGGAGGTTGATGAAGTGACCAGGATTTCTCCTGTGTTTTTAGGAAACTTGAGGATTTCTTTGAGATCCAAGAGGAGATGAGACTTTCCAAGTCTACTGGTATGAAAAGGTTAACTCTTAGTTAGAGGATGATCTTTGTATGATGCCCAAGAGGAGGCTAATGTTTTAAGGGATGAGAATCAACCCTAAACTGGTATGATGTTTCAGAACTCTCTGGAGGATTGAACTAGCAAAAGATGACTAGGTTCTGTCTTATACCTGTAGGAGGTCTTTAGGTCCTTGTACTAAGCCCAAGAGGAGGCTGAGAACTTCTAAGAAGCCTAAGGGTCCTTATACAAAGCCCGAGAAGAGGATGGGGATGCTTTTAGGAAGCCTGTGGGTCCAAGCCTAAGAAAAGTTCAAGAAAGGTTTCACGGGAAATAATCCTTTCTTTAGTGAACAGTTCTAGGGTTTGAAAAAATTCAGGAGAGGTTTCACCGGGAATTAATCCTCTCTGGGGAAATGAATTTCTTGTACAAATATTTCTAAGTTGTGATAGTCTTGAGAAAAATTTCACCGGGAATAATGGTTTTCTCTGTTCCATATTGTAAAAGCCCAAGAGGAGGCAAGACTGTATCTGGAATTTCCTACGGGGAACTAGTTTTGATTGTGTTGACAGAGTAACCACTGGTTTGATCTAAACCTAGACCTAGTTGTTGGGGAAAACTCTAAGCAAATATATACAAGCATATATATATATATATATATATATATATATACAGATGAAATATATAAGCAAGTGTATAGAAAAAGGGTAGAACTTACAGTTGAGCAAGCTTCCAGCATTATAAACACAGTTGTATGGTTAGTTTATTCAAGAAATTGAAGAAAGTTTTGATACAACTATGAATTTGAATCTAAATCAAAAGGAAAGTTGTTGTAAAAGGAAGTTTGAGGCTTATACTCAAAGAGGGGTCCAGATGATCTCTTTTGAAAAGGCGACGATTGCGTCATAGTTTGAAAACCACAGAGGGACTTATACAATGACTGAGGCCCAAATTTATTGTATTTACAAAAGAGGTGGGTCTTAAACTCTATTAGAGGCCCAAGAGTTTACTGTATTTACAGCTTAGAGAGATGCCCAGATGAAAACTGTTTTGAAAACGACGATCGCGCAGAGATTTTTTAAAACGTATCGGGACTTATATAATGAATGAGGCCCAAAAATGGTTTATTTACAAAGGGATGAGACTTACACTCTATCAAGAGGCCCAAAATTATTTTAAAAAGAAGAGAGAATGAGACTTATAACTCAGAGAGAGGCCCAGATTAAAAATAGTGATTGCACCGTTGTTTTGAAAATTGCGTAGGGACTTATACAATGACCGAGGCCCAAAAATATTTGTGTGTGACAAGGGATGGGTCTTACACTCTATTAGAGGTCCAAAAGTGTTTGAAAAATGTTTGTGAGGGTGAAAATGATCAAAACCCTAATTTGATTGAAAAATACATTTTAATTTGAACAAAAATAATTTAAAATGATCAAAATTATCAAACATATGTGAAAAATAAGTTGTGATCTTGGATAAGTGTTTGAAAAATCATGTTTTATCCATTTAAAAATCATTTTAATTTGACAAATCAAGAGAATAATTTATTTAAAATGTTTAAAAACAATTAAAAAGGAATTCTTTTCAAAAATTCAAACTATATTAAATAAATAATATCTTTTTGATTTTTTTTGTGGAATAAAATACTTTAACATTTTTATGATTTAAAAAAAAAAGACCAATCAAAGTGATAAAAAATAAGAGAGAAATTAAATTTTCAAATCATTTAAGAAAATAATATGAAAAAAGAATGAAATTGGACAAGTGATAAAAATTTGTCATGGGTGGGGATTGAACCCACGACCTTTCACCCACACACAAGCAAAACACGCCTTTGCCAACTGAGCCAGCGTGTGCTGGTGATATTGAAACGCAACCAAAACATAATATATGATACATGTGTTGTAAATTCAAAAACTCGCGCGAAGAACTTCATCTTCAACCTCTAGCCGGATTTGCAAAATCCATGCTATCTCACTCAATACGTAATGAAATGGGATGATGTAAACATGAAAATCACTCATTTTGGAACAAAGAACACTCTGGTGGCATTTAATTTCATTTCTTTTAAGTATAGGGGAAGTTATTACGTGATGATCAGATGAACCCTAAAAAATTCAAAAACTATATGAAATCCTATAAACATAAGATAAACAACAATTATTTGAGGGTTAATGACCTATGAACATCCAGGAAAATGTTGGTAACTTGAAGCAACATTTATAATGCATGTAGCATGGAGTTTGAAAGTTCAAGGCTTACCTCTGCAAGAAGGAATCAAATTCTATCGTAGAGGTGTTACAGAAGTGAAACAATGATCTGGATAGCTTCCTTAAGCCTCAAGGATTGTGTTGGAACCTTCAGAATGTTTTGAAACTCATTGGATAAGCTGGCTCGACTCTGACTGCAGTTGGACCAAGTGAGAAATGGAGATGGTGATCCTGATGTTTTAGAAGTGTGAGGAGTGCTTGATCAGCTCATATATGATGTATAGGATGTGTTAGAATAATTGGTTGTGATGGAATGACTCTCTAATGAAAAATTCGATAATGACTTGCAAATGAAGGCATTTCTAGTGTGAGAGAGAGATTTTGAGTAAGGCTAGTGCTCTGAGGCTTTGGTGTACTCAAACTGATCACAATTGATGTCTATTTATAGTGCAACAAGTTTGTTTTGGCATCAATAGCGAATGGAGGCTTGGACAGTCCCTTGGCCAATGGTGATCAAAGGGAATCTCAAGTATCCTCTAGCCATTGACTTGAGGTTAGGGCACAGGCTATGAGTCCTTTGGTTCATAGATAAGGCTTGACTCGTCTTGGATAACATTTTCTTGATGCATGCCACCTTTATGCACTCATTCAATGCTTCTTGACAACTTTGAATATTTTGAGTGAGAATCTTGAATTTCCACATGCCTAAATGATAACTCTTAGACTTGTGAGGCTTGTGGATCAGAGATACTTGCTTGGATGAGGTTCTCATAAGTTTTCAAAAGTGTCACAAGGCTTAAGTTTTCACAATTTGCCCAGCTCGAGCAAAAATGCACAAAACTGCCTTGTACAAGACAGTTTGAAAGTGTCATTTTGGGATGATCATATCTCCTTGATCAAATTGAGTTATGGAAAAATCATGTACTTTTTAGAAAGCCCTCATATGGTACAATTCATGTGTGGTCATATTTTATCTTGAAACTATCTAAATCCAATTGGAAAATCCTCATGAACATTGATGTTCAAGGCTGAAACTTAGACAGTTTTTACTAAGTGTTAAATCTTTGATTTTTCACCACTTTGATCCATCCACAACCAAAAATCCATGAAGAATTAGAGTTTCATGTAGATGAAGCTTTTGTAGAATGTAGGAAGACCTACAAATCAGGCTTTGGATCACTCAAAATGGCTGCTTGGATCAAAAGTTATGGTCCTTGGAAGTTGGTACCAAAACCATCCAAATTTAGTAACTTAGAAAAATTTTCAATTTTTTAAGATTACCCCTTTTACAAGTTATCACGATTTCTTGATCAATTCTTGTTCAAATGACATTATAAACCATATTTTATGAGAATACGAGTCATAAGGATCATTTTTTCCTAAAAAGTCATGTTTTGACTTTTGGCTCCGGAGCGATTCGGTGCGGAAAAACCCAAATTCCTGACTTTTGAGGAATGCATTCTCTGAGGGTAAGTTAAGTTTTTCAAATGGACTCCTAGGGTTATTTTGAGCACATTGAGTCACATTTTGAAGCCTTGGCTCATTCCCCTGTGAAAATTTCACTCTGGAGGTCTCAGTCGACCAAAACCCTAATTTGGTGACACCGGGTGTTTCGAAGCTCAATCCACTTGGAATGTTGCAACCTTGTGCTTGATTCTTGATATGAGAGACCTCTTGATCCTTCATGGATGTTTGAGAGGTTAGGAAAGTTGAAGATCATGTCATTTCTTGATTGATCTTTTGTCTAAATGTTCTGAGAGAGCTCAAAACCCTAATTCTTGATTGTAGTGAATGCTCAACAATCCTTAAGGAGATTGATGAGGTATGGAGGTATATCCATATTGTGGTGATGATTTGCAAAATGATGGGAAATCTTGGTGGTCAAAATTTGGGGTATGACAGATGCCCCTATTTAATCTTCTTGGACCCGAAGGTGTGAATGGCGAAGATATTCAGACGTTCAGGGTGCAAGAGAATTAAATATCAGAATAACCGAAATTTTGACAGTGGTTATGAATAGCAGTTTGCTCATCCATCTTCTTTTGCTAAGCAACAATACTTAGAAAAGGGCAAAACTTCCCCTCGATCCTGGTCTTCAGCCATGGAACTGGTCTCAGTTTCCTTTATAATAAACCTCCCCACGATCCTGGTCTTCAGCCACGGAACTAGTCTCAGTTTCTTTTGTAATAAACTTCCCCTCAATCCTGGTATTCAGCCACCGAACCGGTCTCAGTTTCTTTTGTAATAAACTTCCCCTCGATCCTGGTCTTCAGCCAGGAAACTGGTCTTAGTTTCTTTTGTAATAAACTTCCCCTCGATCCTAGTTTTCAGCCACAGAACTGGTCTCAGTTTCTTCTTGTCGAGTTCCTTCCTCGACAAGGAACACTATGTGTAGCGGTCTTTATCAAGCTTCTCGCCGAGCTATACTGGGGAGACGCCATTTGATGGAAAAATTTGATGTCAGACTTTCTGGGGACACCCATTTGTCTGAACTGTAGAGGTGTGCAAACTTCTCTGTGGGAGACGCTATTTGTTGACTCTACTGGGGAAAAACCAGTCTTTTGAGAGACTACTTTTTGCTTGGGGATATTACATCATACTTTTCTTCGAGATCCTTTAGGAGAAATACCATGTGATGTGATCCAATTTTGAGGTGCTTATGACTTCATTATCATCAAATTTCTTGGGAGAAAAACCGATGTATTGCCAAGAGTATTTTAGTAGAGAGGCTTTCTCTAGGAGATTTTCTTTAATCCAGGAAAGCGAAAATATCATCTTCAACAGTGAAGAGTGATGTTCCAAAGTTGTCCGACGAATGTCTTCTTGCCTTTTAGAGGTTCAAGTTATCAGAGTGGTTGAGGACAATCTCCAATCCAAAAATAAACTGGGGAGAAATTTCTTTGGCGTCACTTTTCGGACGGGGACAGAACTGACAACTCTATCAGTGAGAGGACTTTTATCACTTGGGGATGAGTACGACCAAAGCGATAGTAATGCAATGTGAATATGTATATGAATCAATTATGCATGATGTATGTATGTTTATGCTGACAAAATAGACACGACATACAGACTAGTGGATGAACACGACTGGATACTCGACCACTGCGGGGAATGAACAGTACCATCGGTTCAAGATAGCAATCATGTCTTTCTTAAGAGAGGTAGACCCTGCTGGGGGAGAAAGAACCATACATTGGTCTTCAGAGGTAAGAGCTCTGTCGGGGATGATAGATGGGACATTTCGTCTGAGGTACTTGATCCTTCGTTCAGGTTGTACTAGTCAAAAGAAGTACTTTGATTCTCCACTTTGAGGTTTAATCACTTCCGGAGAAGCCATCGATGTTCTTTTTTATGTTCAAAGTCAAAAGGAATTGCCATCTTTATTTTAAAAGCAGAAGAAAATTTGATAAATAAATTCATTTTTGTTTTGTTTCAAGAATCATTGATCATGTTAAAAATGTCATTCTGTAAAGCAAAAATAAATGAGAGTTGCAAACAGAAGCACTAAGGCTCAAATTTTATTGATAGGAAGGTAATCAACCAAGTGCGTGATCTCATAGAGCATTTACAAAGTTTAGAAAATGTTAATTTAAGGGAAAAAGGGCTACATTGAAACATAACGACCGCTATCCATTTACCAACTTTGACTTCTGGACAGTCTGAGCTTCTGTCGAAGGTGACCATGACTGAAGTCTTTCGACGAATGGTGTTACCGCTGGGGATTTAACCTTGTCGGACGTAGTTACTTGCCATGAATCCCTAATTTTTGCCTAGATTGCCTTTTGAGGTTTTCAATCTATTGGGATGATTTTCGCTTATGTCTCTAAGTTTTACCTAGATCGCCCTTTCGGGTTTTCAACCCACCGAGACATTTTTTTTATTTAGGCGAAGTATTTCTTGACTACATCAACATTCATGGGGTAGGTAAACTCCTCTCCATCCATGGTTGCGAGTCTCAAGGCGCCGCCTGAAAAGGCTTTCTTGACCACATAAGGGCCGTCATAATTCGAAGTCCATTTTCCCCGAGAATCAGTGAGGAATGACTGTATCTTCTTGAGCACGAGGTCTCATTTTCTGAAGACACGGGGTCGGACCTTTTTGTCAAACGCTTTCTTCATTCTTTGCTGATATAACTGACCATGGCATAGAGTTGTCATTCTCTTTTCTTCGATTAGGTTCAGTTCATCGTGTCTGCTTTGGCACCATTCAGCTTCTGTTAGCTTGGCTTCTATCAATACCATGATTGATGGTATCTCGACTTCTACGGGTAGCACTGCTTCCATGCCATATACTAGGAAGAAAAGGGTTGCCCCTGTTAAGGTGCGGACAGATGTGCGATAACCGTGAAGAGCAAAGGGCGGAATTTCATGCCAGTCTTTGTAGTTTACAACCATTTTTTGAACTATCTTCTTGATGTTCTTGTTAGCCGCTTCTACCGCTCTGTTCATCTTAGGCCGGTAGGGAGATGAGTTATTGTGTTCGATCTTGAACTCAGCGCACAACTCTTTCATCATCTTGTTGTTCAAGTTGGATCCATTATCCGTAATGATCTGACTTGGAACACCATAACGGCAGATGAGATTGTTCTTGATAAATCGAAAAACCACTTGTCGGGTTACATTGGTGTATGATGCTGATTTGACCCATTTGGTGAAGTAGTCAATGGCTACTAAGATGAACCGATGTTCATTTGAAGCTTTGGGTTCAATCATGCCAATCATGTCAATTCCCCATATAGAAAAAGGCCATGGAGAAGAAAGAACTTTGAGATGCGTTGGCGGTACATGGATTTTGTCAGCGTATATCTAGCACTTGTGACATCTTCTCATGTATTGTAGCAATCAGATTCCATTGTCAACCAATAATATCCTGCTCTCAGAATTTTTCTCGCCATTGTGTATCCATTGGCATGAGTGCCAAAGGATCCTTCGTGAATTTCTTTCATCAACATGTTCGCTTCTTGTCTGTCTACGCATCTGAGCAAAACCATGTCGAAGTTTCTCTTATAGAGTGTATCATCGTTTAGGAAGAAATTGCCAGCTAGTCTTCTGCGAGTCTTCCTATCTTTTCTGGATGCCCCAAACGGGTATTCTTGTCTTTGAAGGAAACACTTGATATCATGATACCATGGTTTTCATCTATGACTGCTTCAATTGTGAAAATGTAAGCGGGCCTTTTAAGGCGCATTATGTCAATCTTAGGTACGTCGTTCCATTGACCTACACTAATCATGGAAGAGAGAGTGGTTAGTGCATCAGCCATGTGATTTTCTTCACGAGGGATATGATGAAACATGATTCTGTTGAAGAATGGTAACAACCTTCTCGCGTAATCTTTGTAAGGAATCAATCCTGATTGGTATGTGTTCCACTCTTCTTTGATCTGATTGATAACCAGGGCTGAGTCTCCATATACATCCAAGTTCTTAATCCTTAAGTCGGTAGCTTCTTCGAGACCCATAATACAAGCTTCGTATTCGGCCTCGTTGTTTGTGCATTTGAATGTCAGTCTGGCAGTGAAAGGAATATGGGTACCCTGAGGTGTTACAATGATTTCCCCAATTCCGTTTCCATAAGTGTTGACGACTTCGTCAAATATTAGTCCCCATTGGGATCCTAGTTATGGCCCTTCACTGGCTAGCGGTTCATCGCAATCTTTCATTTTCAAGTACATGACATCTTCGTCTGGGAAGTCAAATCCAACTGATTCCCGATCGTCAATCAGTTGATGAGCCAAATGATCGGCTAAAATACTTCCTTTGACGGCTTTCTGAGCATGGTACTCAATGTCGTATTCCGATAACAACATCTGCCAACGAGCAATCCTTCCCATAAGAGCAGGCTTTTCAAAGATGTACTTGATCGGGTCCATTTCGGAGATTAACCAAGTAGTGTGGCAAATCATGTACTGGCGAAGACGTTTGGATGCCCAAGCCAAAGCGCAACAAGTTTTCTCGAGCATAGTGTACCGAGTTTCATAGTCCGTGAACTTCTTGCTTAAGTAGTAAATGGCAGATTCTTTTCTTTTTGTCTCATCTTGTTGGCCAAGCACACAACCCATGGAGTCTTCCAAGACTGTTAGGTAGATGATTAGTGGTCTTCCTTTCACTGGAGGAGATATAATAGGTGGATTGAATAGATATTCTTTGATACTCTCGAAAGCTTTTTGGCAGTCTTCTGTCCATACATATCTTTGATTCTTTCTGAGTAGTTTGAAGATCGGCACGCATGTTGCGGTCATAAGGGATATGAACCTTGAGATATAATTCAGACGTCCCAAAAATCCTCTGACTTGTTTTTCAGTCTTTGGTGAAGGAATTTCTTGAATGGCCTTGACCTTGTCAGGATCAACCTCAATTCCCTTTTGGCCGACGATGAACCCTAAGAGCTTTCCTGAGCGAACACCGAATGTGCATTTATTGGGATTCAATCAGAGTTTGTATTTTCTCAGACGCCCGAATAACTTTGACAGGTGTGTCACATGCTCTTCTTCTGTTTTAGCTTTGGCAATCATGTCGTCGATGTGCACTTCAATCTCTTTATGCATCATGTCGTGAAACAGAGTGGTCATGGCCCTTTGATAGGTTGCTCCCGCGTTCTTTAGACCGAACGACATTACCTTGTAACAAAAGGTGCCCCTTGGGGTGATGAATGAAGTTTTCTCCATATCTTCTGGTGCCATTTTGATTTGATTATAGCCCGAGAATCCATCCATGAAGGAGAAAACTTTGAATTTTGTTGTACTGTCTACCAGCATGTCAATGTGTGACAGGGGAAGTCTTCCTTTGGACTTGCTTTGTTCAAATCCCTATAGTCTACACGCATTCTGACTTTTCCGTCCTTTTTCAGAACTGGCACTATGTTAGCCAACCATTGAGGATATTCTGAGGTGGCGAGGAAACCTTCGTCAATCTGTTTCTACACTTCCTTTTTAATCTTGATAGCCATATTCGGATGCGTCCGTCTCAGTCTTTGTTATACCAGAGGACATTCTGTTTTTAGCGGTAAATGATATTCCACGATGCTGGTATCCAACTCTGGCATGTCCTGATAGGACCAAGCAAATACATCTGGAAACTTTTTGAGAAGTTTTATCAAGTCTTCTCTGACAGTTGGACTGAACAGTGCTCCAATCTTAACTTCTTTCTTTTCTTCCTCTGAACCCAAATTGACCATTTCCAATGGCTCTTTGTGAGGCTCAATAGACCTTTCCTCTTGTCTGAGTAGTCGGGAGATCTTTTCTGGAATTTATTCGTCCTCTTCTTCTTTAGCTTCAAATACTGGGAATTCAAATTTGGGAGAAGGCATTAGATCGTATGTTTCAATGGGGTTTAAAACAAGCAATCTGCATGACGTGATGATTCGTTTTTTAGTAAAGACAAAGAGAATGCAAGAGTGTGTGCAGTGTATTTTCTGAAAAATGCTTGTTTTTTTATTTTTGGGTTGTTTTTAGGATTACCATTTTCTGGAAAAACGAAAAGTGAAAATAGCAATAAATGCGGGAATTCAGAATGACATTATTTATTTATGATTTGTAGATTCTTGAAATACAGCCCTATAAAACAAAACTCTGTCGCTTTGGGCGAAACGAAGAGGGACATTTACAGAAAAGTGAGCCCTATAAAAACATCTGTTTCACTTGGGCAAGGTGAAAGGTTAAAACAAAGATGGTAATTACTTAGACTTATGGACGACTTTCGGGACATCGACAGCAACCCAGTGGCGATGAACCCCTCTGTGAATCACAAATTCTGGTACCTACTTCCTTGGTTTGTCTTAAGAAACAACACTGATTTTTGGCGGAGTAGGATCATTGGAGTCTTCCTCCCAAGCAGAATTTTCATAAGTGAACTCTTCTGTTGTATCTTTCCTAGTGTTTTCACTCTCAAGAGGATCTCCCCATCCAGTTGGCTGGATATCCTCATATCTGATGTGAGAGCTTTCAGGAGCGGTGTACTTGACTAAGAAGTCGTACTTGCCACTCGGTTGTCCTAAAGTGTCCCATACTTCTGTGGGAGCGGACGATACATCTTCCTCAATGAAGTTGACCTCAGGAAAAGCATAGTTGATGAACTCTTGTCCTGCAGTCTTTGCAGATTCATCATTCTGGTGTTGGATATCTTCGAAGTATCTTGAGTAATGATCACATGACTCGGTGGGGACGTGGGTATTCTTTTTTATATTACTTAGCTGATAGGCATCGTTCGGCTGACTCTTCTGCCCTAAGTCTTCTGTGTACGGCTTCTAGATAGGAAAGTCATCTAGAGGATCATAATAATCATAGTCAAAGTTGTCTTTCATTAGATCATCCTCTAATGAATTAGGTGGAGCACGACATCCTTCAGGATCATAATCTCCATAGATCATCCTGACGTCTAACATCGGTATATATCTCGGGCTCTGCTTTGGAAAGCAAAATGGCATGAGCGCTTCCTTTTGAGACATATAACCGTCATCGTTGAGATAAGATTTCTACTCCTCATCCGTATCAGAGGAGTCACTCTCATTGATGATGTGTACTTCTTGAGACACTAGGTGGAGGAAACATTTGCTGTGGAAGAAATCCTGAATGGGACGAAAACTTTCATCCTTCTATGCAGTCTGGGCACAGGTTGAAGAGAAACCAAGACCTTTCTTTGTCTTATTATCAGTAGGAATTACAATTTGTCCCCATCCTTTTGTGTCCTTACTTTTGACCACTTCGAGAGCGTCCTTGTATGAGGAAATCGATGTCCCTTTTTCTGGTCGATTCTCATTGCTCACCAAGAGTGCTTGAAACTGAGTTCCAAAAACCTCATCCGCTTCTACACAGGAGAATGAATATAAGTTGCTCACGATTAAGGTCTTCTCTCCGCAGACTGTGACTAGCTTATCATTCTTGACGAAATTAAGCTTTTGGTGAAGTGTTGAAGTGACTACCCCAGCTTCATGTATCCAAGGTCTTCCTAATAAACAGTTGTATGCTGCCCCGATATCCATGACTTGGAAAGTGTGAGGACCGATGGTTATGGGAAGATCGACTTCGCCGATAACTGTTTTTCTAGACCCGTCAAAGGCTTTGACATGATCTCACTACTCCTCATCGGAGCTCCTTGAAATGATAGTCGTATCAGAGTTGATTTTGACATAACATTCAAAGATGATCCTGTGTCCACCAGTACGCTGGATAAAGCATCGTCTTGGCAGTTGACTGTAATGTTAAGCGCCATATTATGAATCTTGCCTTCTTCCGACAATTCTTCATCACTGAATCCTAAGTTGTTGCAGGAAGTGATGTTGGAGATGATGCTGTCAAATTGTCCTACCGTCACCATCTTATTCTACAAAGGCTTGTTCCAAGACTTTCTGTAGAGCTTCCCTGTGAGCTTCTGAACTAAGCAGGAGTGATAGCACAGAGATTCGAGAAGGAGTTTGCAATAATTGGTCTACAATGTTGTACTCACTTTTTTGGATGAGCTTCAGCATCTCATCGTTGTTCTTTATAAGTTCTAGATTACTGGATTGATCGACTTGTTGATTTGGAACATCCGTTTGAGGTTCCTTTTCTTTGGCAGGTTCTCCAACTCCTCTGTTGAAGATTCGGCCGCTCCGGGTAACTCGACTGATGTTGGCAATGTTCACAACGGAGGGTAATGGAGTTTCTTTTCCATTTTCGATGGTCGTTACACCATACTTGTAAGGGATAGCCTTATCCGACTTGTACAGTATGGGACCTGGCAGGTAGATAACCACATGAGCTTTTTGATTTCTCTGACCGTTATAGGCAACCTCAATTAGTTCCTGGTTAGGAACTTTTCTATCATCAAGAGGGATTCTTGATTCATTGAGTAGATAGATTATGGCGCATATGTCCTTGGTCATTTCATGATCGACGGTTACGACAGCGCTTTTGTTTTGACCAGGGAAGTAGTCTTGTATCATGTTAATTGACCCAGAACTCGAACATTGTCGAATCTCTTTCTGGTCTAACTGATTTTAGAGAGCCGCTCGTACGAGATAACATCCTTGGTTATTTTCTAAGCATACTCTACAACGCTCATAATTGTGCGGTAGTACCTGGCCACACCTACTTTGTATGCAATGCATTTTTACTATATCTGTTTCCACGGAGCGGATATCACAACTTTGATGTCTATCAAGATTTCCATCAGTCATGCTAATCCATTGTGTAGCTTCATCTAGGTAAATTGGAAGCCATCAGTGGTCCAACAAATGTTGAAGCGTTCTTTGTACAAGTACACACCCCTGGTTATCTTGACAGCATTCTTCGCAATCCTTATAATCATGTGAAGCCAGAAAACAGAGTCTGACTTGCTTAGCATGTAATTCTACCAGACTGGTATTCATCAAGCGGATGTCAAATATTTGAACCATATTGACTTGATGGTCATTTCTTTCACGGTAGTCTTGGATCCATCCGAGATCCATCTGACGTTGGAGGGCCTCTTGTATAAAAAAGCATCCCTGATTGTTTGTAGAGCAGACTGGACAAGTGTTGTAATCGTGCCGTGGTAGATTATAATATTGACTTTGCCTTGAATGCATCGCCACCAAATTGACGTTCATCGCAAGAATGTTGTGGTTTTAAATAATGTTGGGATGTGCACGGGCCATGTTTACCTCACGGATCCTGTGATCCTGAATCCAACCCAGATCCATTTATTCTTGTAGAGCTATTTGCACTACGGAACACCCCTGATTGTTCTTTGAGCAGATATCACACTAGTGATAATTGTGAGATGACACATGACCGTACCCGCTCTGTCTGCAATGCATCCTCACCAGATTGGTTCCCAATAAGAGTACATCGTGAATTTGATAACTGCGACTATTTTCACTAGTGCAAAAAGAAGAATATAATTTTAAAATTTACATTCGTTATACTAAAAAAGGGTGTAAATAAGAAATACGGTGGCAATTTTATAATAAAGTTATATTTTAAGTATTAGCACGTGACAATAGACATCATATTTTTTAAAAACGGGTGTAAATTAAAAATATTATTATAATCAAATCTCTATTACTCTCGTTAAATTTAAAACAAGTGTAAATTTAGATGGACTGAAAATAAATTTTAATTTTATAAAACAAAATATTAATCCTAATGATTAATTAAGTAAATAATCGATGTAAATTTTTAAGTGAATATTGACTAACATGTTTACTCTTTAATTAAGTGAATAATCGATGTAAATTTTTAAGTGAATATTGAGTAACGCGTGTTTAATCTTACTATTTTAAATTAAGAATAAAAAAATTATATTAAAATAACGTTTCCTGTTTTCTTTCACCTAGTCACTCGTGTTTTTCTCTCTGGTTCTCTACTTGAAAACCCTAGAACACAGCTCGCCGCCAACTGGTTCAGCATCCCCTTCATAACTCTTCATCGCCAGTTTTTCATTTTCAAATCTTTTTTTTCTTTTCCTTGTAGTGGGTGGTGAAAACACATAGAAGGATCATATGTTGAAAAGAGAAAGCTCTCATTTTTCAAGCTGCAAGCCAAAACGTGTTTTGTTTTTCGTTCATTTTCTTCCTTCTTCGTAAGTTTTCCTCACTTCATCTCTAGTTTGATTTCCTCAATTTCCATTCGAAACCCTAAAATTAGTTTTAGGGGTAAGCAACATTGCCAAGTTCAAAATAGTATTGTGTAGGGTTGGAGGGGACAGGCCCAACTGATCATCTCCTGAACTTTTACAAAAGGTGGAAAGGCAAAACAGGGAAGAACAAAGAGTGTATAATCTAGAAGCAGGATGCGGTATTTCCTCTCATTGGCTTGAATTTTTCTAGAGTTTTAGAAGGCTTTTATTCAGGTTCAATTTCATTACAATTACAATTAGAAGGGAGAAAGTAGTGTTGTACTGTAATAGAATAGAAGTGAGATAGAAATAATGATTTATACATACTATATATTTTTATATCTAAATCTACAAACGTAGATTCATGGACTCCTAGCAACTAAAAATGATGAGCTTTGGAGGAAACAGTATATCATTGGTTTTCTTTAGACAACATGGTTGGAACGGCGGTTGTAAAGTAAAGGCAAAGTATACATCTAGAGCTGCAGAGTTGTATGTGTAACTGCTTTTAAAAGAATTGCTAAAAGTATGTATCAGGAAGGTATGAAAATAGTTATATTTGATTGTTGATTGCATACTGTGAGTGCATGTTGGTTTATCATCATTTTCTTTATTTTTATTTGGTGAGTTTTTAATAAGTTATTAACATAATCAAATGCAGAAGCCATGTGAGTCCCTCTATGACCACAAGCCTAAAGAAGCACATATGCCAGTTTCATCATCGACAAACATCACCTTACCTTCATCTCCATGATATCTGTTTGAGTATATAGAAGATATCTAAAAATCTGAGTTGAACTTTGGAGGTCACGTCACATGTCTTCACCAAAGTCATCCAACTTCTTTTTCAAACTTATTAATGTGTAGTGGTTATCCAAAGAAATCTGGGCTATGCTCCTCAAAAGTGCAAGTAAGCCTTATACTTGTAACTCAAGCCCCCAACATAAGATAACTTCTACTGAATATAGTGAGACATCTACCTACCTTGCATCAATGTAAATGTCTCACTACTTATCAAAAGGGTGTTGCTAGTAAACCTAACTCAGTCAGAAACAGTTTGTTATGAATAACATTTTCTATGAAAAATAAAGCACCATGTAATATGTTTCTTTAACTATAATGTTATTAGCAGTGGCGTTGATTTATGCTCTGATAATGCTAGTGGTGTTGGTTCTCTATATGGAGCTATTCATGATGAAAATTAATGAGGTAATACAAACTTTTCAAGTCGCTTGAGTCGTGATCCTTTTTTCTAATGATATTTCAATGTAGAAGATAAACCAAAGCAAACTATTCACATGTGACAATGCTAATTTGACATTGCATTATACATGTTGTCCTTAAAATACAGAGGGAAATTGGAAATTAGGCGTGAGCAAGGGACGGGTCGGGAAGGGTTATCACTAACCCTAACTCTGTCCTACATTTTGACCGGGCTATTTTAATGACCATAACCCGTACCTAACCCAAAAAAAATTTGATAAAATATAAGTTAGTTTAGACGGGATTAATGTAAGACGATATCGGGTTGACCCGAAATATATGAAAAAAAATTTAGTGACTTTAGAAATTTATTATAGTATTTTAATAAATTCATTTAAATAAGAAATATGAATAAAATCATTAGAATGAATGAAAAACAATAAAAATATATAAAGTCAATTTTTTTAAATAAAAAACATGATGTAATTATAGATATGTCATCACCCTTCTATTTTCACTAAAACATAGTAAGAAAATGTAAAATAAAAAACATGATGTAAGAAAGTGGAAAAGTGTATTGGAAATTTTGAATATTCTAAATATATAAATAAATTAAATAAATAAATAGTATCACAAGTGTATTCATAATATTAGGACGGGTTGGGTAACCCGAGGGTCAACCCGAACCCGTCCCAACCAATATTGGGTTCATTTTTGGACAGCTTTTTTTGTCATTTTTTGCATGAGAGAGAAAAAAGACTAACCCAAAACTATTGGGTTGAGATGGGTCTTTGGGTTGGGTTGTGTTCTGCACACCCCTACTTGGAAATTTCTCTTTTTTATTTCTTGCTCTTTTACATATTTTTCTATTATATTATTGTCTGGAAACTAAAGTTCACTAGTTTTAGACACGGTGTGTGCAAAAACTATGATCCTAGAGTAAAGGTATTGAAAAGGTTGAAGGAGGAAGTGTTTTCTCTTATTGGTGAGGATCCTCTAATAGAGTTGGTTCTACATTTTGTATTCCCTGTTTAACTGACTTTGCTATGTCTATTGCATTTCTTTTGGTGAATTTCTATATCTGTTTAAAATTCTTTAAGCTGAATATAATTGTTCCTAAGGCCTCGTATTTGTACCATCAATTCAATATCAAAATACATTTCATTTTCTTCTTCTTTTGCATGTCTTTTTTAGAGACTTAATCAACAATTTGCCTACTTCTGTTGGAATTAGGGTTCAAGAAAGATGGGTTTTGTAAAGAAGCAGAAGAAAACGAGAGAGAGAGAGAGAGAGAGAAAACTATGTTGCAGAATTGTTAAAAATGTATTAACTGTATCAAGCTGTGTGTAAAAATTACAAACTAGGAAACCCTTTATATAAGCCATCACGGCCCAGGCCCAAACTACATTTCGACACAACTCTTTATCAGCTATATTCGACTCTGTCGAATACAGCTGACTTACAATGTATTACAACTATTCGACTAACATACACTACTTCGACCAAACCTATAAACCTTCTACTTCGACACAACACTGAATTACAATTTCAACACACCCCCTAATTCATGTTGTCGAGACTTCTCATCCCGATGCTTCTCTTCAATTCGTCGAATCTGACTCTTCCCAGAGGTTTGGTGAGTATATCAGCTAGTTGAACTTCTGTCTTGCAATACTCCAGTTTTAGCTTCCCTTTATTGACTTGATCTCTCAGGAAATGATACCTCCTCTCAATGTGTTTGCTTCGACCATGGCTCATTGGGTGATTCGTCAGGTTGATAGCTGACTTGTTGTCTATTAACAACTTTACTTTCTTCGATTCCATTATCTTGAGTTCTTCAAGCAACATTTCGATCCATGCTGCCTGGCACGCAGCATATGATGCAGCTACATATTCAGCTTCACATGAGGACAAAGCCACAATGCTTTGTTTTCTTGAGCTCCAAGATATTGGGGCTCCTTCGATCATGAAGATGTAGCCTGCAGTACTCTTCCTTTCGTCTTGATCTCCGCTGAAATCAGAATCAGTGAACCCATAGACTTCTGCCTTTGTATTATCTTTCGACTTCCTTGGCATCAACACACCATGATCAATCGTTCCCTTTATGTATCTCAGCACCCTCTTCACAACAATGAGATGACATTCTTGGGGTTTCTCCACAAATCGACTTAACACTCCAACACTTTGACATATATCAGGTCTAGTGTTGCACAAATATCTCAAGGAACCAATGATTTGTTTGTACAGAGTTGCACTTACAAACTCATCATTAGTTTCTTTCTTCAACTTTGTGCCAGTTTCTAATGGTGTGGTTGCTGGATTACAGTTGCTCATCTTGAATCTTTTCAAGATATCTTGAGCATACTTCTTCTGGTGCAGAAATATTCCTTCACCTGTGTCCTTAAATTCCATCCCTAAGAAATATGACAACTTCCCTAGGTCGAACATTTCAAACTCCTGCATTAGCTTCGACTTGACTTTCTTTATCTCAGCTTCGTCTGCTCCTGTGATTAACAAATCATCAACATAGAGACATAGAATGATTCGACTGACACTGTCAACATCATTCACGTACACTCCATGTTCAGAGACACATTTTGTGAAACCTGCTTCATTCAGAAAACTATCTATTCGTTTATTCTAAGCTCTAGGAGCTTGTTTCAAACCATAGAGAGCCTTCCTTAATCTGTACACCTTCGACTCCTGCCCTTTGATGTCGAATCCTGGTGGTTGAGTAACATAGACCTCTTCTTCTAATGGTCCATTCAGAAATGCTGACTTTACATCCAACTGATGTATCTTCCACCCTCGATAAGCAGCAGTTGCCACAATAATTCTGATTGTTTCCAACCTTGCAACAGGTGCATAAACCTCGTCGAAATCAATGCCCTATTTATGAAGAAAACCTCTAGCCACTAATCTTGCCTTATACTTGGCAATCTCACCATTTGGTCTTCGTTTCAACTTATAAACCCATTTTACATCAATTGGCTTCTTGTTGGATCTTTCGACAAGCTCCCAGGTCTTGTTCTTCTCAATAGCTTTGAGTTCTTCCTTCATAGCTTCACACCACTTTGAATCACTCATGGCTTGATCCAAATCAATTGGTTCTGCTTCAGCCATCATCATGGCTTCTTCAATTAAGTCACCATCTGCATCAACTGCTTGGTCTGGAAATCTCTCATATCCAGATAGTCTTGTCGACTCAGTTCTTGTTCTATTCGATCTTCTTATATTCTGCTCAGGTTGTTCTTCATTTCGACTGGTTGAAGCTTTATCCTGTTGATCTTCTTCAAACACAGTTGTGACTGTATCTGACTCCTGTCGAACTAAAGTTTGACTCCAGTCCCACCCTTTGCTTTCATCCACAAGAACATCTCGACTAATCACTAGTTTATCATCGTTTGGTGAATACAGTTTGTATGCACCAGTCGAATGATAACCTATTAACACCATAGCTTGACTTCGATCATCCAGTTTTGTTCTCAATTGTTCAGGTACATGCCTGAAGCATATTGATCCAAAAACTTTAAGATGACTAACATTTGGTTTCGACCCTGTCCAAGCCTCATGAGGAGTCTTCTCGACTAACTTCTTCGTTGAACATCTATTCAGAATGTATACTACTGTCGAAGCTGCTTCAGCCCAAAATCTCTTTGGCACCTCTTTCGCCTTCAACATACTTCTCGTCATATTCAGTATACTTTTATTCTTCCTCTCAGCTATGCCATTATGTTGAGGTGTATAGGGTGCAATAACTTCATGCTCTATACCTTCCTCTTCACAGAATCTAGCAAACTCTCGAGAGGTGTATTCACCACCGCCATCAGTTCTCAGTTTCTTTAGCTTGCAGTCACTCTGCTTTTCAACAAGCAACTTAAACTTCTTGAACTTTGTGAATACTTCATTCTTACTTTCAATCATATAAATCCACATATATCTGGTGAATTCATCAATGAAAGTTAAGAAGTAACGCTTACCACCATTTGACCTAACTTCAAAAGGTCCACACACATCAGAATGAACTAGCTCCAGTTTTTGCCTTGATCTCATGGGCAAGTCATGCTTGAATGGTTTTCTGGCCTGCTTTGCTTTGCAGCATTCTTCACACACCTGCTTTGGTTCCTTCAACTGCGGTAAACCAAACACCATTCTTTTCTGGTTGAGCATGCCTAAACTTTTAAAGTTTAGATGTCCATACATGTGGTGCCATAGCCAATTCTTGTCTTCTTCAGTCATTGAAGCAAGACACTTATGATCTGATGTGTTGAGTTCAACTTTGAAGGTTTTGTTTTCTGCCATAGGTGCTTTCATTATCAACTTCCCATCAGCCTTATGTACCTTCATGTGATTCTTCTCTAACTTCATATTAAAGCCTTTTGAAAGTAATTGTCCTACACTTATCAAGTTACTTGTCATTTCTGGTACATACAATACATTAGTGATAGTTGCTCTTCGACCATCCTTTCTGACAATCGAAATATCTCCTTTACCACCTGATTTGATGTGCCTGCCATCTGCGAACTTTATAACCTTTTCGACTGATTCATCTAAGTCGGTAAACCAGTTTTTATTGCCAGTCATGTGGTTGCTACATCCTGAATCTAGATACCACATGTTAGTTCGCTCAGTGTTCGACTGAGTGTTGGCCATCAGCAACACATCATCAGAGTCACTATCTCTAGTGTGTGCATATTGGACTTCATCACTATCTTTTGCTTTTGCCTTCTTTCTTCTTCGACAATCTCGAGCATAGTGACCAAAACCTTGACAGTTGTAACATTGCACGTCCTTCATGTCTTTCTTAGTCGAATCAGTCTTCTTGCTTGACTTTTCATCATTAGCAACATTCTTTGACTGCTTCGATTTCTCTTTTCCAGATTTCTTGGTGAATCTTGATTGTAGCGCCTTTTCAGTCACCTTCTCTCTTTCTGAGTTCCTCTGCTTCAATCTCATCTCATGAGCCTCTAAAGAAGCTTGAAGTTCTTCTAACTTCATCTCAGAAAGATTCTTGGACTCTTCTATTGTTACTACAAAGTAATCAAAATCTGCTATCAAAGATCTTAATACCTTCTCAATCTTTTGCAGATCAGTGAGTGATTCACCACATGCCTTCATCTGGTTTGTTAACATCACGATTCTTGAGAAATATGCCGAGACTGATTCATCTTCTTTCATCTGAATCATCTCGTACTGCTTCCTCAAGGTCTGCAACTTCACCTTTTTCAATTTCTCATCTCCACCATACAAGCTCTTTAACTTTTCCCAAGTTGCTTTTGCTGATTCTTCCTCAATAATCTTTTCAAACACGTTTGGATCCACACACTGGTGAATCAAGAACAGTGCTTTGCCATCTTTCTTCCTTTGATCTTTGTGCACAACCTTCTGCGACTCATCTGCATTTGCCGCCAATTCCGATACTCCATCATTGACGATTTCAACAACATCTTGAAATCTGAAAATGACCTTCATCTGCGCCACCCACCGTTGATAAATCTCGCCTTTGAAAACCGGTAGGTTTGCTGGAAATTGCGTAGATGTTGTTCTGTTTGCCATTTGATTCTCTCAAAATTGCAATCGTAACCGGGCTCTGTAATACCAATTTGTTGGAATTAGGGTTCAAGAAAGATGGGTTTTGTAAAGAAGAAGAAGAAAACGAGAGAGAGAGAGAGAGAGAAAACTATGTTGCAGAATTGTTAAAAATGTATTAACTGTATCAAGCTGTGTGTAAAAATTACAAACTAGGAAACCCTTTATATAAGCCATCACGGCCCAGGCCCAAACTACATTTCGACACAACTCTTTATCAGCTATATTCGACTCTGTCGAATACAGGTAACTTACAATGTATTACAACTATTCGGCTAACATACGCTACTTCGACCAAACCTATAAACCTTCTACTTCGACACAACACTGAATTACAATTTCAACAACTTCTTCAAATATCAACTAAATTCAATTTAGTTAGTTTATATTTCAAAACTTTATATGGAATTATTTTATTATCTAACTAGTAAGATACCCGTGCGTCCGCACAGATAAATTTATTTGATATAATATAAAATTTATATAAATAATATGTAAATTTAAAATTAGTTAATTAATTGTAAAATGACCAATAATTAAAAAGACTCAATTGTATTAAATATTAATTAAAAATAAGAAATAGTGAGATAAAAAATAGAAAAAAAAATATTTGTTATTTGAAAAAATGACCCGTAAAATAAATAATAATTATATAAATTTAAATAAAATTAAATGTTGATTAACTCTTAAATGATAGTGACCCGTGACATGTAGCATTTTAATAAACTCATATTGTTAACTAATTTCCTTTTGTTCCATCTTTCTACGCAACTTTAGTAAAGGCTGATAATTTGCCTCACACGCCTTCTTATAAAGGGGTTTCGAGGCCGGAGGAACGAAACAGGACAGGGGAGGATAGTATGGAGGATATTTCTAACTTTTCCGAGGATACTTGTGGAGTAAGTTCTGGTTCCATAGGTGATAAAGAGGTTAACAAGAGTAATTCCAGGATACAGAAAAAACTGGTAGACTTACCTAGTCATGTTTGGGGGTCTGTTAAAAGATTGGGGATAGAAGCGGATGAAGACGACGAAGTGTTTGAATCGATTATCAGGTCTATGGAAGCTGATGAATCGAAAGCAAAAAAAAAGTCAAGAAGGTGGTAGCTACGATTTCCCCATGAATTTTGTCACCTATAACATAAGAGGGAGTAGTAATAAGGCTAAAGTTAGGAAAATTCGTAACACATTAACAACTAGGGGAGCTGATCTTGTAATTTGACAAGAAACAAAATGTACTCTGATGAATGATACGTTGGTCAGAAGCATTTGGGGTAATGATAAGTGTTCTTGGTCAGCATCTAACACAGAAGGCCTATCTGGTGGTATACTTACTATTTGGAGAGCAGATATGTTTCAACCAGTGTGCAACTATAAAGGAGAAGGATACCTCGGTTTAAAAGTTATTTGGAAGGGGAAAGTTTGTTATTTCTTCAATATTTACTCACCCTATAACCATATTCAGAAAAGAAGTCTTTGGAGCAACATTTTTCAGCTTAAATCAAAGTTGGAAGTGGGAGAATGGATTATTGGGGACGATTTTAACGCGGTAAAAAATACAAGAGAAAGGATTGAACGGGGAGCATCTAACAGGAAGATGATGGTAGAATTCGCAGATTTCATTCACTTATCAGGTTGCATTGATCTGCCTCTATCGGGGGACAAGTTCACATGGTTTGGTTCATCAGGGAACGCGTGCAGCAGATTAGATCGCTTCTTAGTATCTTATGGCTTGCTAACGGAGTGGAATATGGCTAGTCAGAAAGTGGGATTGAGAGACGTTTCCGACCATAGGCCGGTGTGGATATCAGTTAGAAATACCATCTGGGGCCCAAAACCATTCAGATTCCTTAACTGCTGGTTTAAACATCCGGGCTTTATCAGTTTTGTCAAAGAGGCGTGGGATTCTGAATCATTCTATGGTAGTCATTCCTTTATTCTATCTAAGAAACTCCAAATGCTACGTTCAAAGTTACGGGTATGGAACAGATGCACGTTTGGTTGGGTGGATACAAAAATTGTGGAGAATACGGAAACTTTGAATAGCATAGAAGATGGTCTCGCTGAGTTGGACTGTATGGGTGGATCTCAAGATCTCCTCAATCGTAGAACAGTAGAAGACGAGATGTGGAAGCATATGAGGATTAAGGAAAGCCTACTCCAACAAAAATCTCATTCAAAATGGATTGCCGAGGGCGACAGGAATACCAAATTCTTCCACGCAGCCATCAAACAACGCAATATTTCAAATCTCATTTCAACGGTGACGGTGGGTGATCAAACGGTTGAAGATGTTGCGGGGGTGAAAAACGTTGTGGCCAATCACTTTGAATCTCGCTTCCAATCTGTCAATAGGAGTTTACAGTCTATTGGGAAGGTTCATCTGCAACGCCTTTCGGAGATAAATAGGTGCGTCATCGAGACAGACTTTGGAATTGAGGAGATCAAGACATCCGTGTTCCAATGTAATAGAGACAGATGCCCAGGCCCGGACGGTTTTAATATGAAGTTCCTCCAAGTTTGCTGGGATATTGTCGGTTTGGAGTTCACTAAATGTGTTCAGGAGTTCTTTGAGGTAGGAAAACTCCCCAAGATCCTAACTTCCTCCTTCCTTGTGCTTATACCTAAACGCGAGCAACATGAAAACCTTGATGATTATAGGCCTATAACCCTCATTGGATGTGTTTATAAAGTTGTTACCAAACTGATGGCTGGTAGGCTTAAACTGGTATTACATATAATTATATCATCTTCCCAAACAGCGTTTCTAGCGGGCAGGAATTTACTAGACGGTGTGCTAGTTTTAAATGAAGTGGTGGATTTTGCAAAAATGAGTAAGAATAAAGGGTTGATTCTCAAGGTGGATTTCGCTAAAGCGTACGATTGCGTTAAATGGAACTACCTTCGGAACATTATGAAATTGATGGGTTTCGGAGATAAATGGATGAAGTGGATCGAGGGCAGCGTCTTCAACAATTATATGTCAGTTCTTATCAATGGGAGTCCTTCTCGCGAATTCAAAGTTACGAGGTGATTAAGACAAGGTGATCCCCTTTCACCGTATCTTTTTACGATTGTGGCTGAAGGACTTGCAGTGTTATTAAAAAGAGCTTCAGATTTTAATTTTTTCACTGGGTTTCGGCTGAGTGATAATATTTCCTTCAATCTTCTGCAATACGCCGATGACACAATTATTCTTGGTGACGGTTCATGGGATAATTTATAGGCAATCAAAGTCTTACTTAAAGGGTTTCAGGTTCTGTCTGGGCTTGATATCAACTACAGCAAAAGCTTCCTACTTGGGTTTGGCTTAGATCAAACTTGGTTGATGGCTGCGGAGAGCTTTCTGGGTTGCAGGACATAAACGACTCCGTTCAAATTTCTCAGAGTTTTAATAGGCGGAAACCACAGACATGTTTCCTTCTGGCAACCGGTTATCGAGAAGTTCCAAGCGAGACTTTCATCGTGGAAAGGAAGACTTATGTCTATGGGGGGAAGGACAACGCTTATCAAATCGGTCATGGCCAATCTACCAATACACTACATGTCATTCTATAAGATGCCATGTAAAGTTATTCGAATCCTCACAACTCTTCAAAGGCGGTTCCTATGGTCAGGTTCAACTGTCAAGAAAGGTATGGCCTGGATTAGGTGGAGTATTGTTTGCAAAGCTAAAGAAGAAGGGGAACTTGGGATAATGGATTTACGCTATTTTAACACTGTTTTCCTCACTAAATGGTTATGGAAGTGTGCTCATCAAAAAGACAGTTTGTGGCATAATGTTTTGGTGGCTAGATACAATAACTAATATGTCCAGCATCTTTGTTTAAGTGAACATCACACTTACAGAGTTCCTGCTTCTTTGTGGTGGCGCGATTTATGCACCATTGCTCATTCGTTCGGGCATAGGTCATTTTTTGGTATGGTTGCTGGTAAAGTTGGTAATGGTAGGAGCCTTTCATTTTGGCATTCCAACTGGTTGGGCGATGATTGTTTAGCAAATTTATTCCCAAATGTTTATCGAGCTGCACATCATAGGTATTCCCTCATCGCGGAAAATGGTGTCTGGGCTGGTGATAAGTGGGAATGGTTCGTTAGTGCCGATGTCGACAGTTTCCAAGAGGATCAGCAACAAGAACTATCTTCACTGCTGCAACGCCTGGCTGTGTTTTCGTTGAACAGGGAAGTGGAAGACAACCTGATTTGGCCATTTCATCCGTCATCAGCATACACGACAAATTCTGGTTACCAAATTTTAAAAAATTCAGGGCTGCCAACCACGGTTCCATCCGGAGGGGTGGCGATTTTCAAATTACTGTGGGCTGCCACCGCTCCACCAAAACTAATTTTGTTTGGCTGGCGTCTTCTACATAATAGATTACCATCTCGAGATAATCTGGCCGACAGAGGTATACTTTCCAACACCCATGAACTAGTATGCCCTTTTTGTTTCGTATCAGACGAGACTGCGTTTCATGTACTGTTTATCTGTCATAGAAGTAGGTCGGTGTGGGTCAAAGTTTTCAATTGGGTGGGAGTGACTTCTTTTCACAGCGATGACATTTCTAGTCATCTTAGAAGATGGATGCAGGGTTGTTTTTCTCGTGGTATCAACTTCAAAAACACTATAGGGTTGTGGTTGGTGGTGGGGTGGGTGTTGTGGAATTGCAGAAATAATATAATGTTTAATGATGGAATTTGGGATATGGACGAGATAGCTCACAATATTATCCTTGTATCTTGGTGGTGGATAGGGAAAATATTTAGTAAATCAATTACTTGTAATTACTACGAATGGTTCAAGGCACCGTGCGATTTTTTGTAGACATCGCGGTAGTTTTTAGCCGGTGCTAATTTTTGTAAGTGGGTTAGGATACCCCTAGTATCCTTATAAATATATTTTGCTTATTAAAAAAACTAATTTAACTACATAGAATTAAATGTTGATGCCGATCGGAAATATAGACACCGTCTGTGATGTGTGGCGGATCTGACCGAAATCCGGTGAGGCCCACTTCTTCTTCTTTTTTTCTTTTTCTGTTTGATTTGTTTCAATTGTTATTAATTTGGGTTTATGTTGAAATAAAAATGGTGAAATTTTTGGAAAGATGGATTTGAGAAGATGGTTCAGATAGAGAGAGAAAGAGATATGAAAGGATAGTAGATTGTGTGAAACAATAAGATTTTGTGCGCTTTTGGATTTTGGGGGAAAAGATTTTGTTTCCTTGAGACAAACCAGACGTTGACACTGGGAAGCAATGAGGAGGAGAAAGCTACTTTTGATGTTGGATTAATTTGTTAGTTACTGAAATAACCCTTTGATAGTGTATTTCATTTTTAGGGGAAGGACAATTTGGACAGTTCATAAAACCTATTTGTAATGGATAGATATTAGATTTGCAGTTTTTTTTTGTTGAGAAAGTTATATATTTATGTGTCTCCGAAGACTACTTGCATGAAATTACTAAAGCATATTTCACTTTCCTTTTTCACATGGAAAACCATATATACTTTGTTTATTCCGCCTTCAGTTTAATCACTAATGCTTCTTTTTCCTTCTTATTTATCTACAGAATTTTTATCAATTCGGAATACTTCTCTGCTTCTTTTCATTTACAAATTGCATAAATTATAATTTATTGTATATGGGTATATTTTCTTTATTTTTTTAGACAGTTCCGATTCATGATTTATTCGGTGTTTGATGTATGGTGTATATATATATATATATATATATATAGATAACTTAGTTAAAGCAATGTGTCAGATTTAACATCAGCAGGCTTTGACACTTCTTTTTTACTGTTTAATAGCTTTTTTAATTTACTTTTGCGTTATGTCCTATATGCATCATGGATTGGTTACTAATATAACATGTGTTGCTCTAGTTTGTATGATAATGCTCTAGATTTTCTATTACAAATTATGCACTTGTGTATTTGTTTGTATTTTCTTATTCATATTCTAAAATGCTTTCAGATACACAATCTCTAATCCTAATTCACACAGTTATTTTGAATCCTAACTAACTTGTGCATTAGAGTACTGACAATGAAGGTACCACCTAGGTCCACCGCGTTGGAGATAACCAACTCCGATTCAAGATCGACACTTATTGAAGACCTGGTTTAAAGATCAACATCTCCGGTCCAAGAAGCACTGCGATTGCAACTTTCGATTCATGGTGCCACATCAAAAAACACTCGAGAAGCCTTGATCCATCGTGATTTCTAGAATCTCATCCATTTTTGGGTTTCTCAACAGAACACCGTATATTTAAGTAAACGTACAATCACTTGGGAGAGTGTTTGAGGGAGAGTGACAGGGGTCTCAGATTCATGGAGCATGGTTCGAAATTCATGGATATTATTAAGAAAAGGGAACTGAATTGGGTTGTATTAGAAAAAATGACCTTGTGTTGTTATCTATATGTATTTTTTATTATTATGCATTATGTCAATGAAAACTTGTATTTAACATTCATTGATGGTAGAGTTTTTAGTGCAATCTTTTACTCATAATAGTTCATTGTTCTATTTTGCTGCTATTTTTATTCCTTACATTTACGTACTTCTGAAAGATTTCCTCTGGTTGTTTTAGAAAGGTATTTGATTGAAATTTTTATATTTTGTTTTTTTGAATTAAACTTAAAAACTAAAGTTTTTTATTCTGGTTATTGTCTGTTTTGAGTTATGTTTGAACGTCATATTTGTCAATTTATTTGTCACTAAATGTCCACCAGTATAAAAAAAAATTGGTTGAATGAAATAGGGTATAAATGAAATTAAATATATTATAATTATTAAATATTTTACACCTGTTATAAATAAAATAGGATATAATATACCATATTTTTACACCCTATTTATAAAAAATAGGGTGTAAATGTGTTGACATTTAGAGTAAGCATTATTCATTTTACACCTAAATTTTATCAAATAGGGTGTAAATTCGTTTGATTTAAATGTATATGTTCAATAACTTACACCCGTTTTCTCTAAAAAAAAAGGGTGTAATATACCATCTATTTACACCCATTTTAAAACGGGTGTAAATTCATCAGACATTTCTCACCCTTTCAGTTTACACCCTTTAATAACGGGTGTAAAATGTATAAAAAACGGGTGCAAATTTCTCTTTCTGTACTAGTGTTTCTTCCTTTATTAAATTTACTGCAGTCTTCTCATGTTGCGGCAACGGGTTCGTCTGAACATTCAGATTAGTATCTTTGAAAGATAAGACCCCGTTCCTGACAAGCTTCTGTACATCAGACTTGAAGCTGAGACAATTCTCAATGTTACGCCCCGATCCTCCTTGATGGTAAGGGCAAGTTTGATCCGCTTTGAACCAAAAAGGCGGACTTTTCGGTACGGTAAGAGGAGTCTTAGTTTGGACGTGCCCCTTGGCCAGTAGAAGTGGAAATAGTTATACGTACAACATCGGTATAGGGTCAAATCCTGATGGTCGTGTCGTACGATTGTTGTTGTTGTACTGTGGACGAGCCTGCTGAAGAGGCTGTTGCGTCCTTTACTAATACTGTTGTTGATTTGGTTGGCTCTGAGCAACCTGAGGTTGATAAGTCGGAGCTAGCGCAGGGTTGATAGCGAGAGTTACCGCCACTACTGGTTGATACCTTTTCCTTTTCTTTCCCAGAGAGATATTAATGATATCCTGCTCTTTCTTCTTTTGGAAAGCACTACCGTACCTCTTGGTACTGCTAGATGGCTCTCCATCTTTGACCAATCGTCCTTCTCGGACTGCTTCTTTAAGGCGTACTCCCATGTTCACCATCTCAGTGAAGTCACTGGGCGCGCTTGCAACCATTCGTTCGTAATAGAACGAGCTTAAGGTTTTCAAGAAAATCTTGGTCATCTCCTTTTCCTCAAGAGGGGGACAGATCTAAGCGGCAACTTCACGCCATCTCTGAGCATATTCTTTAAAAGTTTCTTTGTCCTTTTGTGACATTTCTCTGAGCTGATCCCTATCCGGTGCCATGTCCAAATTGTATTTATACTGCTGAACAAAGGTTGCGCCAAGATCTCTGAAAGTACTTATTTTGGTGCGGTTTAAACCCATGTACCATTTGAGTACGTCACCGGTTAAACTATCTTGGAAGTAATGGATCAGTAGCTGTTGATTTTCTGTCTGAGTATACATTTTTCGAGCGCACATCACCAAATGACTTTGAGGGCAAGAGTTGCCTTTGTATTTTTCAAAATCAGGAACCTTGAATTTGTGCGGTATCTTTACATTAGGGACCAAACAAAGGTCGGCAGCGTCCTTTCCGAATAAGTCTTGACCGCAAATAGCATGCAGTTCCTTCTGCATTTCCAAGAATTGCTCTTGGAACTCATTCATCCTTTCGTACATGTCTTCGTTTCCACCAGAAATTGCTTGCGGAATCTGTCCTTCCAGAACAGTGTGTACCACCGGCTGTGGTATTGTCATTATCGCAGTGACTCTTGGCGCTTCAGTGACCTGAAGTTTGTAACCTTCAGGAGTTTCAGTTGTAACCCTTGCATCTTCATTTCCCTGAAGTTTGTAACCTTCAAGTCTGGATGTTCTTGCTACGACTTCCGGGTCTTCAGTGACCAGTGGGATGTATCCTTCAGGTATAAAGTTAAGAGGCATGCCCCAGGGACGAGGCATGTTGTACCGAGGATGATTCTCATGTGTCACCATTATGGGCGTAGATGTAATCTCTAAGATTACAGTCTTTTGATGCCGCTGCTCCTGGGCTGCTGCCAGGGATTGCATGTCACTGTGAAGTTTTTCCAAACTTTCCTTCAGAGCGTCGATTTCTTCTCTCAGATCTCTGTTCTCTTCCTCGAGATCGTCCATTTTCTTTTGTTGATTGGCCCGAGTATTGTATGAGTGAGACAGTTTGACTCTCTAGAATTGTGACACATACGTGAAACTCAAAGATAAGAAAAATGTGTTATGTGAGAATGATGAATGATATGCAATGACATATTTTTAGTTTTTGTTTTATTCAAAAAGAAACTTCAACAAATAGATTGCAAATATCATACAGTAGGGGAGACCCCTTTTATTGAATTCGAAAGATTGTAGTATTTTACAAGGAAAAGTACAGTATTTTACAAAGTACTGTAAGGAAAATGTCTAAGCTCATGGATCCTGAGTCCTCTCTGAAGAGAGCTCAGATGTCTGTTCCGGTATTTTCCTTTTCTTTGACCAGGGATCTTCAGCCGTTGTCGGGTTGTTAGTCCTTTGCCAAGTCAAAGGAGCGGGCAAATTTCTTCGGTCTTCTTGACTTTCTAAAGCATGCTGCTCTATTATCTCAATCAGAGCATCCTTCTCCTTTAACAGTTCCTGAATCTTGGTACACTCCAAATTAAGGATCTGGTATTTGTTTTTCCAAGAGCTCTTTTTACGTTGAACTTTGTTGAGAGCGACCTGGAGTTTTTCTGCATCAGACATGAAATAAAGGACAGATTCCTCTAATGGAAAAACTTCTTGACGAGGGTAAGGCATCCTCAGCTTGAGGGCTCTAGTTTGCACCCAGTGGAGATAAGGTTCCATGGAGGTACAGTTTGGTCTTCCCAGAGACTCTCTGCCTTTCCTGTGAATATGTTGCCAGGCATGCACTACTTCTTTCTTTAGTGCCCTGTCATTTTCCCCTTCCTTGAATAAAAGACCTTCTAGATGAACATTATGTGGGATATTCTTCATCGGGTATCCGAGTTGACGGCGAGCTAAAATTGGATGATAGTTGATTCCTCCTTTATTTCCAATGAGGGGTACGTTAGGGAAATTTCCACACCTGCCTATGATCTCTATCCCTTCATAAATCCTATTGTACCAATCTATGTCAGAGTTGGTAAGAGACATAATCCTTTGTGACCAACGTAGAGTACTCTTGTGATCCCAAAAAGTAGCAGACTTGGGCAAATGGAAAATGAACCATTTGTAAAGTAAAGGTACACAACATGTGATCATTCCTCCACTGTACAAATTCCTTAAGTGTACAGAATGATAAGCATATGCGAGCAAGGTTGGTACGGGGTTTCCTATCAAGAATATCTTAACAGCATTGATATCGACAAAGTTGTAAATGTTGGGAAAGAGGAATAACCCGTATATGAGCAGAATAAAGACGTCTTCAAAAGCAGTTATGTTTCCTATACTAGCAAAGTACAGAGCTTTCTCCATCAGGAATTTAGCTGGTAAACCCTGGATTCCTCCTTTAGTGGTTATGTGAGTCCTATCTTCTGACTCGTCCAAAGAGATTGCTCTTTTAATGGTTTGTTCTTTTGGAATTTCTTCCAGTCCAGAAAATAGAGCTCAATCAGTGATAGGCAAATCAATCAGATGAGAGTACTCTTCCAGTGTTGGTGCAAGTTGGTAATCCGGGAAAGTGAAGCAGTGGTAAACGGGATCGTAGAACTGTGCCAGCGTATACAGGATTCCTTCAACCACGTTAACCCTTAACAGAGACAACAGTCCTCCGTGCTTAGCTCTGAAAGCCTCGGGATTGGTAATCATCCTCGCTAATTTCCTTAAGTCCTCTAGTTTCGGAGCCTTGAAGGTGTACTTGTGCGTCTTTCTTCTACCGAAATCCATATCGCAATCTCTGATATTTGCAATTATTGTTTTAGTTTATTTTGAAAAATGATTTTTTTTCTTGTTTGAAAAGAGTTTTTTAGATGAATGCATGAATGCAGCACACAAAAACATTTGAAAACATGGGTTCAAGGGTTCAACGTCATGAGCATGGAGTCATGGCTCTACCCATCCCCAAAGGTTGTACTATTTTGGTCAATTTTTTGTACCTGTAGAACGAGTTCTAAGGTTCCCAAAGTCATTGACCCCTCCTAGGGATATCAACAACAAGCTGATTCACTCGAACGAGCTGTAATATCCTAGGATGAATCTCATTTGAGTGTAGTATCGCGTATCAACTATTCCCGATAGTCACCGCACTACCAAATGGTCATATGGTTAATGTCTACTAAATCCTCAGGGTCATGGGTACCGCACTGAGAAAGACAATGCTTTCCCGACAATCGGTCGTTCAACATCGATACTTCCACACAGGTACCTCGACTGATTCGGTGGACTGCCAAGTTAGCTTGGTCGGGATTCAATCCCTATAAGCGTTTCTTGGATATGCCACCCCTATCTTAATGTTCTATCAAACTTTCCACATGCGTATTAATCGCATTCCCATTTGACAGAAAATTAAACACGGGTATCAAGTAGTAGTAATAATAGTAAATGATATATATATATATATATATATATATATATATATATATATATATATATATATATATATATATATATATATAGAAAATGTCAAACAACCTAGTCCTCTTAGGAACTCTAATCCTAAAGACTCCCCAGCAGAGTCGCCATTTTTCTGTAGCGTGCGATTTTTGTCGGTGACGCGACCACCTTACCGCAATGGTTGGAATTGTGTGCTACTTTCTGATTTCTCATTTATCCTATGAAGCTGGAAAGGAAAGGGAAGATATCTAAAAGTAGTCTTGCACGCAAATGTTTTCTTTAACAAATGCTAAGAGATTGGGGGTCCGGGGTCAGATTATACAAAAGGAAGTTGTTAATTACCCAGCGTATCTATGGGTATCCATAGATTGTTTGGCATGTTCTTCTATCATCTACTTACTGGTGTTTATCTGTCATAAATTGGGAAATTTCTCCTTTGGGAGTTTTGAGAGAGTATTTTTGTTGTTTTCGGGTTTTTCGATGTTTTTGGTAAGGTACTGGATCCAAAATTTTTGTTATGTGTGCTCGCAAAAATTTCGCAATCTTATGCCTACGTATTCCCGTAATGATAATCAAAAAATCAGAGCAATCGTAGTTCCCCCTATTTCTATGGGAGGAAAGATGTTTGGTGTCTTGTTTAAAGCCCAAGATTGAAGCTAGGCGAGTATTTAGGTCTTGTTCAAAGCCCAAGATTGAAGCTAAAAGGTTTGACTGAGAGAGAATTTGCCATCTCTAAAGGGAGATATCTCATTTGTTTATCACAGTTGTTGGGTAACTGATTATAAAGGAGAATTATTTTAACTGGAATGTATGGAATCCATCAATGCCATAATTTCCTTTATAAGGGAGTTGTTCTGAAGGAGGAAACTTTAACTCAGTGTAAAGCAATGCCATTTTTCCTTAGGAGTCTTTCATGCTAAGAGAGGGACATTGGTTTGGATGTAAATAATCCAATGGCTTTCCACTTACAGCAATTAGATGAAAGAAGGGATTTTACTAGGATAATAGATAGACTACAGCTTGGATTTTTGAATCAATAAGTGTGTCACTTACAACAATTATCTGGAATTAGGGTTTGGTTCTGATTGTCTGTTTTGATGTGTGATGTACAGAGAGATGTCTTCCTACGGAGAGAACTTTTGATTTCCTCTGAGGGGATGTTGATTTTGTATGCCTTGATCAAAGCCCAAGGTTTAAGCTAAAAGGTTGACTTTGTTTAGGGAGTTTTATTTCTGTGTTGTACAAAGCCCAAGATTGAGGCTGAAGAGAATTGACTATTTTGGGGAATATTTAGTCTGTCTTGTACAAAGCCCAAGATTGAGGCCAAAAGAATTGACTCCACTGGGGAGAGGTTTTATTTGTCTTGTACAAAGCCCAAGATTGAGGCTAAAGGAATTGAATGACTCAGCTGGAGAATATGATCTGTCTTGTACAAAGCCCAAGATTAAGGCTAAATCTGCTGAGGAAAGATCATTATACAAAGCCTAAGAGGAGGCTGGTTGGGGAATTTCTTAAATGAAGCCTAAGAGGAGGCTAACTTCTGCTGATGATTATTGAGATCCAGAGACAGGTCCAAATTGGAGAATCAACTCTTGCTGAGTAAAGGAGAAGAGTTGAAATATCAGTTGGCGTGAGGCTCTGATTGAGGGTTTATAGATAGTGATCTGACCCTAGCGGGGGAAATCTAAAGTGAAAGCTTAAAGATTGAGTTTTAAAACCCTGGAGGTTTTAACTATTTTGGAGGTTGATGAAGTGACCAGGATTTCTCCTGTGTTTTTAGGAAACTTGAGGATGTCTTTGAGATCCAAGAGGAGATGAGACTTTACAAGTCTACTGGTATGAAAAGGTTAACTCTTAGTTAGAGGATGATCTTTGTATGATGCCCAAGAGGAGGCTAATGTTTTAAGGGATGAGAATCAACCCTGAACTGGTCTGATGTTTTGGAACTCTCTGGAGGATTGAACTAGAAAAAGATAACTAGGTTCTGTCCTATACCTGTAGGAGGTCTTTGGGTCCTTGTACTAAGCCCAAGAGGAGGCTGAGAAGTTCTAAGAAGCCTGAGGGTCCTTATACAAAGCCCAAGAGGAGGTTGGGGATGCTTTTAGGAAGCCTGTGGGTCCAAGCCTAAGAAAAGTTCAAGAAAGGTTTCACCAGGAATAATCCTTTCTTTAGTGAACAGTTCTAGGGTTTGAAGAAATTCAAGAGAGGTTTCACCGGGAATTAATCCTCTCTGGGGAAATGAATTTCTTGTACAAATATTTATAAGTTGTGACAGTCTTGAGAAAAGTTTCACCGGGAATTAATCCTCTCCGGGGAAATGAATTTCTTGTACAAATATTTATAAGTTGTGACAGTCTTGAGAAAAGTTTCACCGGGAATAATGCCTTTCTCTGTTCCATATTGTATAAGCCCAAGAGGAGGCAAGACTGTATCTGGAATTTCCTACGGGGAACTAATTTTGACTGTGTTGAAAGAGTAACCACTGGTTTGATCTAAACCTAGACCTAGTTGCTGGGGAAAACTCTAAGCAAATATATACAAGCATATATATTCAGATAAAATATATAAGCAAGTGTTTAGAAAAAGGGTAGAACGTACAGTTGTGCAAGCTTCCAGCTTTATAAACACGGCTGTATGGTTAGTTTATTCAAGAAATTGAAGAAAGTTTTGATACAACTATTAATTTGAATCTAAATCAAAAGGAAAGTTGTTGTAAAAGGAAGTTTGGGGGCTTATACTCAAAGAGGGGCCCAGATGATCTCTTTTGAAAAGGTGACGATTGCGTCGTAGTTTAAAAACCACAAAGGGACTTATACAATGATTGAGGCCCAAATTTATTGTATTTACAAAATAGGTGGGTCTTACACTCTATTAGAGGCCCAAGAGTTTATTCTTATACAAGAGATGGGGCTTACAGCTCAGAGAGATGCCCAGATGAAAACTGTTTTGAAAACGACGATCGCGCCGAGATTTTTTAAAACATATCGGGACTTATACAATGACCGAGGCCCAAAAATGTTTATTTACAAAGGGATGGGACTTACACTCAATCAAGAGGCCCAAAAGTATTTTAAAAAGAAGAGAGAATGGGACTTATAACTCAGGGAGAGGCCCAGATTAAAAATAGTGATCGCACCGTTGTTTTGAAAATCGCATAGAGACTTATACAATGACTGAGGCCAAAAAATATTTGTGTGACAAGGGATGGGTCTTACACTCTATTAGAGGCCCAAAAGTGTTTTGAAAAATATTTGTGAGGGTGAAAATGATCAAAACCCTAATTTGATTGAAAAATACATTTTAATTTGAACAAAAACCATTTAAAATGATCAAAATTATCAAACATGTGTGAAAAATAAGTTGTGATCTTGGATAAGTATTTGAAAAATCATGTTTTATCCATTTAAAAATCATTTGAATTTGACAACTCAAGAGAAGAATTTATTTAAAATGTTTAAAAACAATTAAAAAGGAATTCTTTTAAAATATTCAAAATATATTAAATAAATAATATCTTTTTTTTTTTTTTTTGTGGAATAAAATACTTTAACATTTTTATGACTTTTTAAAAAAAAGACCAATAAAAAGTGATAAAAAATGAGAGAGAAATTAATTTTTCAAATCATTTAAGAAAATAATATGAAAAAAGAATGAAATTGGACAAGTGATAAAAATTTGTCATGTGTGGGGATTGAACCCACGACCTCTCACCCACACACAAGCAAAACACGCCTTTTCCAACTGAGCCAGCGTGTGCTGGTGATATTGAAACGCAACCAACACATAATATATGATACATGCGTGGTAAATTCAAAAATTCGCACGAAGAACTTCATCTTCAACCTCTAGCCGGATTTGCAAAATCCATGCTATCTCACTCAATTCGTAATGAAATGGGATGATGCAAACATGAAAATCACTTGTTTTGGAACAAGGAACACGATGGTGGCATTTAATTTCATTTATTTTAAGTATAGGGGAAGTTATTACGTGATGATCAGATGAACCTTAAAAAATTCAAAAACTATATGAAATCCTATTCACATAAGATAAATAGCAATTGTTTGAGGGTTAATGACATATGAACATCCAGGAACATGTTGGTAACTTGAAACAACATTTATGATGCATGTAGCATGGAGTTTGAAAGTTCAAGGCTTACCTCTTCAAGAAGGAATCGAATTATGTCGTAGAGGTGTTACAGAAGTGAAACAATGATCTGGATAGCTTCCTTAGGTCTCAAGGATTGTGTTGCAACCTTCATAATGCTTTGAAACTCTTTGGATAAGCTGGCTCGACTCTGACTGCAGTTGGACCAAGTGAGAAATGGAGATGGTGATCCTGATGTTTTAGAAGTGTGAGGAGTGTTTGATCAGCTCACATATGATGTATGGGATGTGTTCTGATGAAAATTGCAAATGAAGAATTGGTTGTGATGGAATGGCTCTCTAATGAAAAATTCGATAATGACTTGCAAATGAAGGCATTTTTGGTGTGAGAGAGAGATTTTGAGTAAGGCCAGTGTTCTGAGGCTTTGGTGTACTCAAACTGATCACAATTGATGTTTATTTATAGTGCAACAAGTTTGTTTTGGTATCAATAGTGAATGGAGGCTTGGAAAGTCCCTTGGCCAATGGTGATCAAATAAAATCTCAAGTATCCTCTAGCCATTGACTTGAGGTTAGGGCACAGGCTATGAGTCCTTTGGTTCAGAGATAAGGCTTGTCTCATCTTGGATAACATTGTCTTGATGCATGCCACCTCTATGCACTCATTCAACGCTCTTGACAACTTTGAATATTTTGAGTGAGAATCTTGAATTTCCACATGCCTAAATGATAACTCTTGGACTTGTGAGGCTTGTGGATCAGAGATACTTGCTTGGATGAGGATCTCATATGTTTTCAGAAGTGTGACAAGGCTTAAGTTTGCACTATTTAGCCAGCTCGAGCAAAAATGCACAAAACTGCCTTGTACAAGACAGTTTGAAAGTGTCATTTTGGGATGATCGTATCTCCTTGCTCAATGTAACACCCACATATAACAACATACATCAAAGCATATATATTATACATGAATCCAAGTTTTGGTATTGAAATACCATAAGTTCCTAATTAACACATTGTATACATTTCATGCCCAAAATACAAAATACTAAAAAAAATCTATGGCATAATATACACAAGATGTTCCAATGTACTAAGAACTAGATCAACATAGTGATCTCAAAATAAAACTCCACAATGGAAGCCATGTCATCCCAAAAAGCCAAGATATGTAAGGATAATCAAACGACTTTATCCTTACCCTTCGCGGAACCTGAAGTACCTGTAATATAATCAACAATATGGGGTGAGATATTAAATCTCAATGAGTTCCCTATCTTATAGATTCTCTCGATTTTACAATGTTCTATCATCCTAACCCAAGTCAAATGGAAGGGAAGTGACCTTGAGTTCACAATCTCACACTATATGGAAACACGTTATTGAGTTCGTTAACTCAAAATGATCACTTATCGATAACCTCGTCAAGGCACCCCATTTCTCCCTCCCTCTTCTACGTCTAGAAGTCGGAACGAGTCATGGACCCTCGTAGATTACTTGGCATACGAGATGGATTCAGAACTAAGGGACACATTATCACCTTAATTCGTCACTTCACACGGTCCGTACACCGTCACAAGTCTCTTTACCATATAGGTTCCATTCGTACTGTAATCGGGAATCAAACCTACCAGGTAATCGTGCATTCATTTCAGAGGAGCTCATTACTCATGAAACGGAACATAATAGGATAATGGTTACGATTGGATTACATGTAATAATTCAATCATGAAGTTAACATAACTCTTGGGTTCCCTCCGATTTATTTAATCGGGTATCAAAATCAATATTTTTCACTTTTATCTCGTAGGATATTTTCATAGCTTTCCAACGACTATTACCATGCCTTGATCGGAATCACGATCCAAAAGATATGAATTTTTTAAACTTTTTTCAAAATCACAACAGTGGTAACCGGTTACCCCAAAATGAGTAACCGGTTACCCAAGCTGCAATGTTCAAAATAGAGTCAAAATGGGAGTTAGAGGCACATTTTGGTAACTGGTTACCTCAGAATGAGTAACCGGTTAATTAGTTTATTTTCACGCAGAATCCCAAAATTTCCTGCAAGTAACTGGTTACCCCGGAATGAGTAACCGGTTACCACTAAACCAGAAACAAACAAAAAAAACCTGTTTTTAATGGTATGATTCCAAGTTAAATTCAATCAAAGCATATTCTATCATACCAATTGTTGCGGTGAGAATCGGATAACAAGCTATTAATTAACTTGCATTGCAAAACTTTTAATTCACAACCGACTTTGATTTATCCAAAGGAAAGGTTCAAGATCGAGAAAAACCTAAAGGGGGGAGATCTAAGTTTCGGGGGTTGGTTACGCCTAGGGAAGGTATTAGCATCCTAAACGTCCGTATTACTCTACGGGAACCTCTTGTTTTAACTTGTTATATCTCGCTCGCTTGCTAAAGGTGCTATGCTAAAGGTTGAAACCCTAGGGGTTTGTTTCTAAGTATACTCGACAAAGCATCGCACTTTGCGCCTACGTATCCTTACGGGAGTGGAATCAGAGTATCCGTAGTTCACCGATCTAAGGGTGAAGGATAGGAACCATTGGCTATGGCCAAAGTTCCAAGGGGAAAATGAGTATAAGCTCATTTTAGAGTTCACGATAACTCTCTAAATCTAAGTTATAAGGGAAAGTGAGTTCTCATGATGATGAGAATCACATGGAGTTTAAGAACTCCAACCTACTTCTAAGTTGTGATTTTATTGGCTCTCATGAGGGCAAGAAATAAGGGTAAACCTAGAAGGATAAGGTGAGAATGGTTGTTTAGTGACTTCAAGAGTCAATTTAAGGTGATCTCCCTTTGGAATGGGGGGAAAGATAATAGTTGTAAAGATTACTACGAGATAACAAGTTATAATGCAAATATGATGATGTAAAAGACATGAATAGGATGAGTTGAAATAAAATAGAAATAGTCTCGTCTTAATCATGATTTAATCGAGAAATCGATAATCAATGATTCTTGACTTTCATCGACTAAATAGTAAAGAAACTGAAATAAAAAGAAAGGGGTCTCATGTTGATCAAAGTTTTGTCAACTCAATGAAATCAACCAAACCATGAGGTTTGTTATGTCATCGACCAAAATAAAGAAATAAAAAGAAACGAAAAATAAAATCGGTCTCGTCTAAATTAATATTTAATCGAGAAATCGATAATCTTATATTTTTAACTTTCATCGACCAAAATAAAGAAAAAAGAAAGTGGCCTCCTACAAATCTAGATTTTTAGTGATTTTGAAATAATCAACAAAGTCAAGATTTTTATAATGTCATTGGCCTAAATAAAGATTATGAAATAAAAATAAGGTTGATCTCATCTTAATCAAGATTTAAATCGGTAAATCGATAATCTTGACATTTGACTTTCATCGACCAAAATAGAATCGGAATGAAAATAAAACTAGTCTCGTCTAAATCAAGATTTAATCGATAAATCGATAATCTTGGATTTTTGACTTTCATCGACCAAAATAGAATCGAAATGAAAATAAAACTAGTCTCGTCTAAATCAAGATTTAATCGAGAAATCGATAATCTTGGATTTTTGACTTTCATCGACCAAAATAAATGAAATAGAAGGTGGCCTCCTACAAATCTAGATTTTTAGTGATTTTGAAATAATCAACAAAGTCAAGATTTATATGATATCATGGGCCTAAAAAAAATAGAAATGCAATGAACCACTAAGTTAAGTGGATTAACATGAATAAGATTAGTAAAAACATAGAAAGACTAGAACTCAAAAAAACTTCGTTTTTTAAAAAAAGGTTAATAAAATGAAAAAAGATTTAAAAAGAAGAGAGGGGGCGCTGAAAATGGGGTGTGCCCCAGAAGTCAAACGGGCTGGAACCAAGCCCATTATCCCATTTCTATCATTGAAACACGGTCATTCTTTTAACAATAATAGGGTATGAGAAACCCAAAGAATCATAGGCTCCAAAGCCCAAAACCAAAACATGCTTCCAAGAACATTATCATCAGCTTATCCTCATTAAAACGACATTTAATGGCCATTAAAACACATAAAAACGCATCAGTAGGACCAAACGGAACTCCCCGGTTATTTGTAAAACAAATCGACCAAACAAGGTGACAAAAAGTAAAAGAAATCCAAAAAAGGTCAAGCGGTCAACACCAAGAGCAATATCAGGAAAAACATGGTGAATTTATCCCCAACCTCTCAATGATCGTTCTCGCGGCTCAGTCTCAGTTTCGAACCCAAATCAGGTTTGATTTATCTCGTTTCTGTTCTCGTTCGTCCGTGTTTTCGCGTTCGATTCAAGGTTTGTAGTACGATTTGTGTTTGGATCTCAATTTCTCTTCATCTCAATCTCTCTCTGTTTCCGTGATGGTTGAGTGTTTGTGGGTTTGTAGATGGTTATGGAGGTTCAATGACGATTGGGAAAGGTTGAACAAAGTTGAGCGATGGAAGATTTGAAGAGTTGGTGTTCTGTTGGTTTAACGTGATGGAAGGTTTTTGGAGGGTTTAATTTGAGTTTCTGAGAGATGAAAAGAGTTGAAAGTATGAAGGTCCGAAGAGTAAGGTTTGCGTGGAAGCTTTTGTTGTGAAGGGAATCAAAAGTTGATGAAGGTTTGGTTGTGTTTTAAGGTTGTCGGTTTGTTTTTGGTTATTGTTGATGTTGATGAGGGTCGTGTGAATGAAGAGGAGACAAAGGGTTTCGGACAAAAAGTAAAAGAAATCCAAAAAAGGTCAAGCGGTCAACACCAAGAGCAATATCAGGAAAAACATGGTGAATTTATCCCCAACCTCTCAACGATCGTTCTCGCGGCTCAGTCTCAGTTTCGAACCCAAATCAGGTTTGATTTGTCTCGTTTCTGTTCTCGTTCGTCCGTATTTTCGCGTTCGATTCAAGGTTTGTAGTACGATTTGTGTTTGGATCTCAATTTCTCTTCATCTCAATCTCTCTCTGTTTCCGTGATGGTTGAGTGTTTGTGGGTTTGTATATGGTTATGGAGGTTCGATGACGATTGGGAAAGGTTGAACAAAGTTGAGCAATGGAAGATTTGAAGAGTTGGTGTTCTGTTGGTTTAAAGTGATGGAAGGTTTTTGGAGGGTTTAATTTGAGTTTCTGAGAGATGAAAAGAGTTGAAGGTATGAAGGTCCGAAGAGTAAGGTTTGCGTAGAAGCTTTTGTTGTGAAGGGAATCGAAAGTTGATGAAGGTTTGGTTGTGTTTTAAGGTTGTCGGTTTGTTTTTGGTTATTGTTAATGTTGATGAGGGTCGTGTGAATGAAGAGGAGACAAAGGGTTTCGGAAAGTTGTTGAGAGATTTAGGATGAGGTTGAAGATGTTGGGTCTGGTTTGAAGGTCACGGTTGAACAGAGATGGTGGGAGGTTTATTGAAGATGGTGGGTGGAAGGTTTGGTTTTGCGTTGTTTCTGGCGACGATGAAGGTTGAAGAAGGTTGATGTTTGAAGTTGTTTCAGGTTCTGTCTTGATTCGAATGGGATGATGGAGAATTTCGAATGTGAAGTCAGAAAACAAGTTAATGTTGTTTTGCGATTGTTGGAACCTCCAAGCGTCCCCTCTACTCTCCTCTTCTTCTGCTATTTAACTCCTCCCGAAAAATAGAATTGTTTCTTCAATCTCTTTTTGAATTTTTTATCGTTGTTGAATTGTCATTTTCACTGCAAATCTTGGAGCGTTGTGAGCAGGCTGTGTCATTGTTACAGTGCAGTGTTGCAGCGGTTTACGTTGGAGGAGCGTACGGTTTTGGTAGCACAGTCGGATAGTAGCAGAACTTGGAGTATTGGATGTGGCTTCTATTATTGAATTCTCATTGTAGTAATAAGAAATATAAATTACACGGGCTTACCGTTTTTCTTGTAAATGGACTTGGAAGGCCTTTCTTTTTATTTGGTAATTTTGTAAAATGGGCTTCTGATGAATTAATTAAGAATGAACTTTGTAAAATAAATTGAATTGGACTTGCAAATTATTATAAATGGGACAATGGGTTTATGGTTGAAAAAAAAGTAAGAAATATGGAATGGATTTAATTGGATAAATGGGAAACGGATTTTTAATGGGTGATTTGGAAAATTAAATTTAAATGGATATTATGGATAATTGGAAATGTGGATTTAATTGGATCAACAAAAAAGGATTTAAATGGATAATTGAAAAAAAAGATTTAGAAATGGGTTAAGAGAAATGGATATGGATAAATAGATTTTGGATAATTAAAAAGAAGAATGGATAAAATGCACTTGAACAGAAATTGGCTAATAGTGAGTAAATGGATAAGATGCAATTTGGATTTGAAAATGGATTTGAAAGAAAGAAGTGGATTTTTTATGAATATGGATAAAAAGAAAATTAGATAAGTAAAATGGTTAATAAATGATTATTGAAATTGGTTTGGAAATAAAATGATAATTGAGGGTGAATAAAATGGATAGAGATTTGGTTACGGAGAGGATCATGGTTAGGGTTATGGAGACAATCTCTTAGAGATTTGCTTAATTCAACACTCCATCCAAAATCTTGATTAAACACCTCTTGAATCTCCTTAAGATAACATCTGATAAAAATGAAACAAACACAAATAAAAACCTGACAAAAGGGTTAGTTGTGCAATATAATTGACCTAAAATGAGATGCAGGAGATCAATGTATCTAAGGGTAAAATTTGGGGTACAACAGTTGCCCCTATTTAAATATCTTCACCTGATGACATGAGAGATGAAAATCCTCATGACGTAGGGGTGAAGGATATTTAAATATAGATAACCCAAAATTTTGCCCTTAGATGCAAAGACATGCAATGCTACTAAAATGATGATATGATGCCATGAAAGATGCAAAAATACAGACAAGACAGGACACCAAAGAACAAAGGGCTGCCAACACAGAGGGAAGCTTCACTGGGGAAGCAAGAAGAAGGTTAGTATCCACGAGGAAGAGACTCCTTGGGGATGCAGGCTAACCAGCAAAAGAGACTCACTGGGGAGACTCCGAGGAAACACCGGGGATAGAAAACAAAAGGGATTCTCCACTGGGGACGGATTCAGGGAGATGGACGACAAGTTTGGGGAAAAGGCACAATCTTACTGGGCAAGAAACCAGAAAGAAGACATGATCTCCACTGGAGACCAGTTTGAAATAAAAGGATAGACAGCCGAATAAAAGATTTTCTGGGGATTTCTTATACTGAAGAGTTCGAACGGGATCTTTAAGAAAAACCAGAAAAGATAGGGATGAATTCTACGCGCCAGATAATGATCAGTCAAAGTACTTTAGTTGTGAATAAGGTTAATGATTCAAGAAAGAACTCTGGTACTCATAAGAGTTGGTTGAGATAACAAGTAATCTGCTTTATGAAGAAAAATAGTATGAGCTAAAAAGTAACCTTATTGGAAGTAGAACCAAGAAATGGGTTCCAATAAAGGTATCTAAAATGATTGATCATCAAGGCTAAACATGACTAGATGACATTCTAGAAAGAAAGGATCCGCAATGAAGGTTGAACCGAAAGACGGTCTTCACTGGGAAAATACATCCAAAGTGATGGAACAACAGGTTCAAGTATGACCGGTTGGCACTTTAGAAAAAAAGGAACCTTATTGGAGGTTGAACCAAGAAATGGGCCCCAATAAAGGTATCTAGAATGATTGATCTTCAAGGCTAGATGACATTCTAGAAAGGATCCGCAATGAAGATTGAACCGGAGAGACGGTCTTCACTGGGAAAATACATCCAAAGTGATGGAACAACAGGTTCAAGTATGACCAGTTGGCACTTTAGAAAAAAATATAACCTCATTGGAGATAGAACCAAAGATGGGCCCCAATAAAGGTATCTAGAATGATTGATCATCAAGGCTAGATGACATTCTAGAAAGGATCCGCAATGAAGGTTGAACCGGAGAGACGGTCTTCACTGGGAAAATACATCCAAAGTGATGGAACAACAGGTTCAAGTATGACCGATTGGCACTTTAGAAAAAGAAGAACCTCATTGGAGATAGAACCAAAGATGGGCCCCAATAAAGGTATAGTATCTGATAGGTTAGTACCGGGTTGCATCACTGAAGATAAAACTTCCTGGGGAATACCAATTACGGTTGTGAAGAGGTTGAATAGTACCATAGATAGATAAGCTGCTTATAAGAGACTACCACTTTATCGCCATAAAAGCAAGCTTCTTCAAGAGATTGCTGCTTGTTGTTGGGTATAAATTCTAAAGAGATGTTGATATCACAACACTGTTGGAGAAATAATTTTGTCTTTAATGAGGATCGTGTAAAAGATTCTTCTTGCGAGAAACGGTGCAAAATAAATGCTCGTTCAAAGATAGGTTAAAAACCACACCTGCCAGGGACCAAAGTTCAATCTAGGGACAAGCTAGAAAGAAACAGTCAAACAAGACTCCAATTGAGGAAAGAACTCAAATGGGGATTTATCTTATCCGACATGTGGAAAAGATAACTGAACCAACCATCATCCACGAGGATAAAACTCTGTGGGGAATCCAGAAAAGATGGGCACTTTATGCCTAGGGCTGACTTTCTATTGGAGAGAATAGACTAACCCAATCACTTGGGGAGATAAACACCAAAGTGAACAAAAACAGGAAAATACCAGAAAAGGAAGCAGAAAAGCTAAGATGCTATGCATATGAGTGCTTATGCCATGCTTATGCTTATACTGACAAAACAGACAGGAAGCGAAACTGGAGATGAAATAAATGTCTCGACAAAGATACCCAGCCAAACTCATCAGATTAGACCAATACTGGGGATGAAGAAGAAGAATCAACAACTCCACTAGTGAAAAGAGTATTCCACTTGAGGTATAATATCATGAGGATTGCCATCATGAGCTTGATCTCTTCGTTGGAGGAGAATCCATTAGCTGAAGCAAAAGCTTATTGGGGAGCTAGCAAGGAATATCACAAGAATAAAGTAGTTCTGCATCCTACTGGCATAATGATCATCTTCAAATCTTATTTGCCCCAGGCTATATGGTTTGTCAGAAGACGATAACAAGAGGATTTTATAGAAGAATTGGCATACAAGGTGTTTCAATATCTTCAAACTCTTGGAGAGATCTCGGCGTAATTGCCCCAGATTAACGGCGTTTGTACAACAAAGCCTTGGAACTTGTTTCAGACTGGTTGTTTGACGATTTGGGGAATAAACTTGCCCCTGTCAGCTTGGTTGATCTGTGAAGGAGACTAACTGTTTTTTAGAGATATGCCGAATCTTGACCTGATTGCCCCTGATTAACTCATAGGTAATCAAAAGGATTTTACAGAAGAATTGGCATACCAGATGCTTCAATGTCTTCAAACTTTTGAAAAGGTTCATGAGCCTTGACATAACTGCCTCTGTTCCACTGTATTCGTAATACTTAAATTGTAGTAGAAATGACTGGGGAACAAAACTTGCCCCTGCTGATGGGTCACTGGAGTCCACACTTGTCATAAGATGACCTGGAGAAGACTTGTTCCAGTATTTTGAACTTTGACGAGTTCTGCCCCTGATTCGGTAGATTGGAAAATCCTTCCGCTTGGTTGCCCCTGATTAAGCTTCCTTTATCAAGTCGAACCCCCTAACTGGCTGCATTTGGTGGGATTTCTTTGATATTGAATTGCTTTTACAAACAAGTATTATTCATCAAAAATTGGCAATTTCAATGCGATATTCATGCAAGCTTTTGAAAACAAAGTTTATTGATGAAACACACCCGATGGAATGATTAAATCAAAGACAAAGTGGATCAAGTTATTTACAGAATGACGGAGGAAGTGATCAACACACGCAAATAGCAAAGATCATTAGGAGTCAGGTTAATCAACCTTGTTGTAGTATGCTTTCAAAACAACATTACCTCAATTAGGTCTTTTAAGGGTTGTAACGTGGCCTGGTTCACGGTTTTATGAAACAAAGGATAAAGGCTCAAAGCTTATTTGTCCCCACCCAAACTTCGTGATGAACTCCAATCCTACACTCAGTTAACTCAAGCTATACATTCAAGTTTCCAAAAGCTAGGAAGTCACTTGATTTGAGAGAGCTGACTGGCGCCTTACACGAAGCGCTTGCATTTGATTGCATATCCAAGTTAAACTGAGAACTACCCTGCCCCAAGGTTGAGATTGAAGGGTTTTTTATGTGTAAAGAATGAAAACTCCCATTTCTAGGCTCGAATGGGTTAACGATGGATTATCTTCCTTATTTCTCCAGTGTTTTGGAATTGAAACAATGCCGTACATCATCGGCAAGGTTTAATTGGCAGCATACCACAGCAATTATGAATATGAGGTTTTCATCATCCTCCCCAATCCTTGCTTAACAATAAGTTTGGTAAATGGAAAGAAACAAGATGAAGATATTATTATTTTTTTTTTTGTATATGAGCATAAAAGTAGATGAGTGAAACGAATGGACTTAATCCAAAAGATGCACAAACATTTCATTAACCTTGCCAATTTGAAAGTACAACAAAGCTTATAAGCAAATACAAATTCAAAGTGCAAAGGAAATACAATAAAATTGCTGAAACAGCCAAGAGATTGCCAGCTTTAGGGAATCAAATACAGAAAATCAAAGAGGAGCTCAAACACAGACACGTAATCCCTCTTTGTCTTGATACATCCTCCACAACATTACTTATCTCATGAGCGGGTAAGGTTTGTTCTTGATATTAGGCTGGGAGCCATCGAAAGACAAAATGTTTCTCTCCACTAAGTCCTTCACAATATGCTTCAAAGCAAAACAACCTTCTAAATTATGGCCTGGTGCACCTTTATGGAATGCACAATGAGCGTTGGGATTGTAAGAAGGTGGAAGCGGATCGCGAGGTGGGCCTGATGACCTTGTAGTTATTAATCCTTGTTGTACCAAAGCAGGATATAATGTTGTATACGTCATAGGAATGGAAGGAATCGGAGGCCTTCCACCCTTTCTTTTACCTAGAATGTTCTGACGAGAAACTTGAGTCTGTTGGCGATAAGCAGGAGCGTTGGGCGCTCGTTGATACACTGGTGGTTGAGGAACCGACTGATAAATAGAAGCTTGGTGGTTGAATGTTGGCGCGATGGCGGACACATAAGGTTGCTGAACAGAATAACACTGTTGTTGCTGCTGACGTTTCCAGAACTGATTTTTTTTCTTTTTGTTTGTCATCACCACATTGGTATCTCCTTCCCTTTTGAAGGATATCTTGGCATCGTCGCTCGAACTATCAGCTCTCTTGGTCATTTTTCCACTCTTCAGACCAAGCTCTACTTTAACCCCCACAACCACAATATCGGAAAAATTAGCAGACACGCTACTGATCATCCTTTCATAGAATTCCGGTCTCACCGTGTCGATAAACCAATCAGTTAACTATTTTTCAGATAAAGGTGGCTCTACCTGTGAAGCCAGCTCTCTCCATCTGTGTGCATACTCGTTAAAAGACTCGGTATCATTCTGTGACATATTCAGTAGTTGTCTACGATCTGGCGCTAGGTCCATGTTATATTTGTAATGCTTTACAAAAGCATCAAATACATCTTGAAAACATCGGATCCTAGATTGGTCCAAAGTCAAATACCACTTTACAGCAGCTCCTTTCAAACTATCTTGGAAGCAGTGGATCATTAACTTATCATTATCCATAAATGCAGCCATTCGTCGGTAATACATTACCAAATGCGACTTAGGACAGGTCGCTCCTGAGTAGAGGTCGAAATTGGGTAGTTTGAATTTGGGTGGTATTACCAAGCCTGAGACTAAGCACATGTCTTTAGCATTAGTATTAAATACATTGCTCTCTTCCATTGCTTCCAATTTCCTCTGCATTGTCTCTACATTTTCCTTCAGCCTTTCATGTCGATTATTTCCTTCTTAGGACATATTGACATAATCATAAACCGGATGTGGGTTCTAAAAAACTGGGTGCACCTGAGCTTGCACTGCTGCTGGAGCGAAGGTAGGAATAGCTTGAAAAGCCTCATTAACCAAGGGAACAGCTTGTTGAGTAGAAGTGACGACCGGAGCACGTATGAAGTTAAAAGGCATGCCCAAAGTGGGGTTCACAGTAGTAACGGGAGGTCCTACAGTTGTAGTGATAATCTCGGAGACCACTGTCGCTTGTGTATCCATCTTTGCCCTCATAACTTGAATTGCTTCCAGAATCTGCCCCATTCCTCCTCGGAGCTCACTCAATTCATTGTTGACTCTGTCCATTTCACAGTATTGTTCAGACATCCTTTGTCGAACTTGGACTTGGGTGTTGTAGTTGTCAGGAATTCAAAGACGATTCTGAAGGGAAAACGGCGACATGAGACGAAGACAGAGAGGAAATGCACATGCTATGACATGATGCAAATGAGATGCTAATGCAAGCCAAATGGGTTCTAGGATCTCAAAGGTAATTTGCGAGAAATTCTTCTGGAAAAACTGAAAAATTTTCTTTTTAAAATCCCTGATCTCTATTGATTTTTGCAAAGGAAACAAACATTTGAGTTCCTCGAAACCAAAGGGCTAGGAATGCTTGAATGTATGGATGCATAAAGCACACGAGCACAAACATATGTACGCACAATCAAAACATACAAATCCTAGGTTTTGGGGTCTCATGAATGGAGCCATGGTCTACCCATCCCAATAGGTATGTACTACTGGTTTTCATCTGCTGAACAGGGTTCTAAAAGAAGTTCCCAGAGTCGGCAACCCATTTTTTGGATTTTAAGGATTTCCCAGATGACTTGGTAATCAATAAAATTCTCAAGAGGATCTCGTCTGAGTGTAGTATCGCATGACAACCAATTCAGAAATAGACTCCATCATGGTCACCGCACTACATCCTAAAAAGGCTTAGTGGGGTTTGGTAACTACGGTTCTCAATATCATGGGCTCCTAGGCTGAGAGTAGCACGTTTTCACGAACGGATTCGTTCAACATAACTAGACTCTCAAGAGGGCCTCAACTGAGTGATGGTGTTCTCAATTCAACTTTTCAGGATTCGACTCCCTCAAAGCCTCCTTGAATACCATCGTCCTATCCTAATTGCACTCAAATCCGGGTATAGGATTTATCTCACCACTCAAGAACCAAGCCAACCAAAAGATGAACAAGCAAAGCATATATACAGGCAATCAAACAGATATACATAAATATTGCAAACAAGCATAGATAAAACAAGTAAAACAAAGGTGGGCTTAACCCTAAAAAATAAGGGTATTCCCCAGTGAAGTCGCTATTTCTATTGCGGTGAGAATCGGATAACAAGCTATTAATTAACTTGCATCGCAAAACTTTTAATTCACAACCGACTTTGATTTATCCAAAGGAAAGGTTTAAGATCGAGAAAAACCTAAAGGGGGGAGATCTAAGGTTCGGGGATTGGTTACGCCTAGGGAAGGTATTAGCATCCTAAATGTCCATAGTACTCTACGGGAACCTTTTGTTTTAACTTGTTATATCTCGCTCGCTTGCTAAGGGTGCTATGCTAAAGGTTGAAACCCTAGGGGTTTGTTTCTAAGTATACTCGACAAAGCATCGCACTTTGCGCCTACGTATCCTTACGGGAGTGGAATCAGAGTATCCGTAGTTCACCGATCTAAGGGTGAAGGATAGGAACCATTGTCTATGGCCAAAGTTCCATGGGAAAATGAGTATGCGCTCATTTTAGAGTTCACGATAACTGTCTAAATCTAAGTTATAAGGGAAAGTGAGTTCTCATGATGATGAGAATCACATGGAGTTTAAGAACTCCAACCTACTTCTAAGTTGTGATTTCATTGGCTCTCATGAGGCCAAGAAATAAGGGTAAACCTAGAAGGATAAGGTGAGAATGGTTGTTTAGTGACTTCAAGAGTCAATTTAAGGTGATCTCCTTTTGGAATGGGGGGAAAAATAATAGTTGTAAAGATTACTACGAGATAACAAGTTATAATGCAAATATGATGATGTAAAAGACATGAATAGGATGAGATGAAATAAAATAGAAATAGTCTCGTCTTAATCATGATTTAATCGAGAAATCGATAATCAATGATTCTTGACTTTCATCGACTAAATAGTAAAGAAACTGAAATAAAAAGAAAGTGGTCTCATGTTGATCAAAGTTTTGTCAACTTAATGAAATCAACCAAACCATGAGATTTGTTATGTCATCGACCAAAATAAAGAAAGAAAAAGAAACGAAAAATAAAATCAGTCTCGTCTAAATCAAGATTTAATCGAGAAATCAATAATCTTATATTTTTAACTTTCATCGACCAAAATAAAGAAAAAAGAAAGTGGCCTCCTACAAATCTAGATTTTTGGTGATTTTGAAATAATCAACAAAGTCAGGATTTTTATAATGTCATTGGCCTAAATAAAGATTATGAAATAAAAATAAGGTTGATCTCGTCTTAATCAAGATTTAAATCGGTAAATCGATAATCTTGACATTTGACTTTCATCGACCAAAATAGAATCGGAATGAAAATAAAAATAGTCTCGTCTAAATCAAGATTTAATCGATAAATCGATAATCTTGGATTTTTGACTTTCATCGACCAAAATAGAATCGGAATGAAAATAAAACTAGTCTCGTCTAAATCAAGATTTAATCAAGAAATCGATAATCTTGGATTTTTGACTTTCATCGACCAAAATAAATGAAATAGAAGGTGGCCTCCTACAAATCTAGATTTTTACTGATTTTGAAATAATCAACAAAGTCAAGATTTATATGATATCATGGGCCTAAAAAAAAAGAAATGCAATGAACCACTAAGTTAAGTGGATTAACATGAATAAGATTAGTGAAACCATCGAAAGACTAGAACTAAAAAAAACTTGTTTTTTAAAAAAAAGGTTAATAAAATGAAAAAAGATTTAAAAAGAAGAGAGGGGGGCGCTGAAAATGGGGTGTGCCCCAGAAGTCAAACGGACTGGAACCAAGCCCATTATCCCATTTCTATCATTGAAACACGGCCATTCTTTTAACAATAATAGGGTAATGAGAAACCCAAAGAATCACAGGCTCCAAAGCCCAAATCCAAAACATGCTTCCAAGAACATTATCATCAGCTTATCCTCATTAAAACGACATTTAATGGCCATTAAAACACATAAAACCGCATCAGTAGGACCAAACGGAACTCCCCGATTATTTGTAAAACAAATCGACCAAACAAGGTGACAAAAAGTAAAAGAAATCCAAAAAAAGGTAAAGCGGTTAACACCAAGAGCAACATCAGTAAAAACACGGTGAATTTATCCCCAACCTCTCAACGATCGTTCTCGCGGCTCAGTCTCAGTTTCGAACCCAAATCAGGTTTGATTTGTCTCATTTTTGTTTTCGTTCGTCCGTGTTTTCGCTTTCGATTCAAGGTTTGTAGTATGATTTGTGTTTGGATCTCAAATTCTCTTCATCTCAATCTCTCTCTGTTTCCGTGATGGTTGAGTGTTTGTGGGTTTGTAGATGGTTATGGAGGTTCGATGAAGATTGGGAAAGGTTGAACAAAGTTGAGCGATGGAAGATTTGAAGAGTTGGTGTTCTGTTGGTTTAAAGTGATGGAAGGTTTTTGGAGGGTTTAATTTGAGTTTCTGAGAGATGAAAAGAGTTGAAGGTATGAAGGTCCGAAGAGTAAGGTTTGCGTGGAAGCTTTTATTGTGAAGGGAATCGGAAGTTGATGAAGGTTTGATTGTGTTTTAAGGTTTTCAGTTTGTTTTTGGTTGTTGTTGATGTTGATGAGGGTCGTGTGAATGAAGAGAAGACAAAGGGTTTCGGAAAGTTGTTGAGAGATTTAGGATGAGGTTGAAGAGGTTGGGTCTGGTTTGAAGGTCACGGCTGAACAGAGATGGTGGGAGGTTTATTGAAGATGGTGGGTGGAAGGTTTGGTTTTGCGTTGTTTCTGGCGACGATGAAGGTTGAAGAAGGTTGATGTTTGAAGTTGTTTCAAGTTCTGTCTTGATTCCAATGGTATGATGGAGAATTTCGAAAGTGAAGTCAGAAAACAAGTTAATGTTGTTTTGCGATTGTTGGAACCTCCAAGCGTCCCCTCTACTCTCCTCTTCTTCTGCTATTTAACTCCTCCCAAAAAATAGAATTGTTTCTTCAATCTGTTTTTGAATTTTTGATCGTTGTTGAATTGTCATTTTCACTGCAGATCTTGGAGCGTTGTGAGCAGGCTGTGTCATTGTTACAGTGCAGTGTTGCAGCGGTTTACGTTGGAGGAGCGTACGGTTTTGGTAGCACAGTCGAATAGTAGCAGAACTTGGAGTATTGGATGTGGCTTCTATTATTGAATTCTCATTGTAGTAATAAGAAATATAAATTACACTGACTTACCGTTTTTCTTTTAAATGGACTTGGAAGGCCTTTCTTTTTATTTGGTAATTTTGTAAAATGGGCTTCTGATGAATTAATTAAGAATGAACTTTGTAAAATAAATTGAATTGGACTTGCAAATTATTATAAATGGGACAATGGGTTTATGGTTGAAAAAATAAGTAAGAAATATGGAATGGATTTAATTGGATAAATGGGAAACGGATTTTTAATGGGTGATTTGGAAAATTAAATTTAAATGGATATTATGGATAATTGGAAATGTGGATTTAATTGGATCAACAAAAAAGGATTTAAATGGATAACTAAAAAAAAGATTTAGAAATGGGTTAAGAGAAATGGATATGGATAAGTAGATTTTGGATAATTAAAAAGAAGAATGGATAAAATGCACTTGAATAGAAATTGGCTAATAGTGAGTAAATGGATAAGATGCAATTTGGATTTGAAAATGAATTTGAAAGAAAGAAGTGAATTTTTTATGAATATGGATAAAAAGAAAATTAGATAAGTAAAATGGTTAATAAATGATTATTGAAATTGGTTTGGAAATAAAATGATAATTGAGGGTGAATAAAATGGATAGAGATTTGGTTACGGAGAGGATCATGGTTAGGGTTATGGAGACAATCACTTAGAGATTTGCTTGATTCAACACTCCATCCAAAATCTTGATTAAACACCTCTTGAATCTCCTTAAGATAACATCTGATAAAAATGAAACAAACACAAACAAAAACCTGACAAAAGGGTTAGCTGTGAAATATGATTGACCTAAAATGAGATGCAAGAGATCAATGTATCTAAGGGTAAAATTTGGGGTACAACACCAACAAGTATTCCCGATTATTTCCACATACAACCCGACTATATTACGCGGTTTATTTCACGTTTTATTCGTTAGAAACAACATTTAACATAATTAATCCAAATCCACCATTTATGTTCAAAGTTCTAACCTAAGTTTCTACACTTAGGGTTCTAACCCGAACTCACATATGATCAAGATGATGAAGATGGAGAAGATGTTGGGATGATTTGATGAAGAAGAGATGATGATCCAAGCTCTTTGCTCTTTTTCTAGGATTCTCCTCTTTCTCTTCCCTTGCTCTTCCTTCTCTATATATTTTTCCAACTTTGTTTGTATCTTTGGCACAAGTGAGGGAATGGAATGATATAGAGAAATTCTATGAGCTAGTAACACTACTAAATGTCCAAATATCTCTATAGCACCAAAAGCTAACACCTCAGAGTCAGATAATATTAATTTGATCTGATCTGAGCTCATCGATTGCTCTAATTATCTTTACAGATAATTTCTCGTAGTACACCGGAACTTAGTTGATCAAAACTAAAATTATTCAGAGCAAAATAAAATAAGGGGTATTACATCCTCCCCCCCCCCCCCCCCTTAAATAGAAATTCATCCACGAATTTAAAGATAACCTGAATAGATGAGGGTAAGCATCCCACATCTCTGATTCCTGTTCCCAAGTTGCATCACCCGGATGCGTCGCACCCCACTGAACTTTCACAAGAGGAATCTCTTTATTCCTTAGTACCTTAGTTTCTCTTCCAGTGATACGACTAGGTTGAGGTTCAAACATCAAATCTGCTTCTATCTCAATTGTATCTGGTAGAATTGGCTGAAGAGGATCTGGAACAAACTTCCGGAGCTTAGACAGATGAAAAGCTTCATGCCTTTCCGACAGAGAAGGCGGTAAGGCTAATCTGTAAGCTACTTCACCAATCCTTTCTAAAATTTGATACGGTCCCACGTATCTTGGACTTAACTTCCGCGACTTAAACGGTCCTTTCAACCTCAATCTCGGAGTAACCTTCAAAAACACATGATTACCTTCATCAAACTCTAAAGGTCTCCTATGGTTATCCGCATAACTCTTTTGACGGTCTTGTGCTTTTTTAACTTTGTTACATATCATTCTAATCTTTTCAGTAGTCTCTTGAATAATCTCGGGTTGCAAAATTCTATCTTCGCCAACTTCCGTCCAACACAAAGGCGTCCTACATTTCCTTCCATACAATGCCTCATAAGGAGCCATACAAATACTCGCATGATAACTATTATTGTATGAAAACTCAATCAACGGTAAAAGTTCTATCCAATTTCCTCCACTTCCAAGTACACAAGCCCTTAACATATCTTCCATCGTTTGTATCATCCGTTCTGTCTGACCATCCATTTGCGGAGGATTCGACATACTCAAACACAAGTTTGTTCCCATAGCTTGTTGAAAAGCTCTCCAAAATCTTGAAGTAAACTTTGGATCTCTATCGGACACAATACTAGAGGAAATACCATGTAACCTCACAATTTCGAAAATGAAAAACCATGCAAGATGACTTGCCTTGTAAGTAGTCTTAACGGTTAAGAAATGAGCAGATTTCGTCAACCGATCCACAATCACCCAAATAGAATCATAACCACCTTGTGCACAGGGCAATCCAATTGCAAAGTCCATATAAATACCATCCCACTTCCATATTGTAGCGTACGATTTTTTTCAGTGACGCGACCACCTTATCGCCATGGGTTTCTCCTCACCGCAATGGTAGGAGCTGGGTGCTACTTTCTGATTTCTTATTTATCCTATGAAACTAGAAAGGAAAGGGAAGCTATCTAAAACTAACCTTGCATGCAAATGTTTAACTGAACAAATGCTTAAGAGATTGGGGAGTTCGGGGTCAGGTTATACAATGGGGAGTTGTCAATTACCCATCCTATATGTGGTTATCCACAGGTTGTTAGCAATTTCTACACTGTTTTCTACTTACTGGTGTTTGTCGGTCGTGGGTTGGGAAAGTTTCTCCTTTGGGAATGTTTGAGAGAGAGAGTTTTTGTTGGTTTCTAGTTTTCCGATGTTTTTGGTGAGGTACTGGACCTAAAGTTTTTGATTGGTGTGAAGGTACTGGACCTAAAGTTTTTTATTGGTGTGCTCGCTAAGATTTCGTAATCTTATGCCTACGTATTTCCGTTTAATAAAACAGGGAAGTCAGAGCAATCGTAGTTCCTCCTATTCTATGAGAGGAAAAGATATTTTGGTGTCTTGTTCAAAGCCCAAGATTGAAGCTAAATGAGTATTTGTGTCTTGTTCAAAGCCCAAGATTGAAGCTAAAGGTTTGACTGAGAGAGAATTTGTCATCTCTAAAGGGAGACACCTCGTTTGTTTATCACAACCGTTGGGTGATTAATTATAAAGGAGAATTACTTTAACTGGGATATGAGAATCCAGTAATGCCATAATTTCCTTTATGAGGGATTTGTCCTGAAGGAGAAAACTTTAACTCAGTGTTGAGTAATGCCATTTTTCCTTAGGAGTCTTTCATGCTAAGAGAGGGACGTTGGCGTGGATGTAAATAATCCAGAGGCTTGCCACTTACAACAATTAGATGAAAGAAGGGGATTTGCCAGGATAAGAGATGGACGACAGCTTGGGTTTTTGAATCAACAAGTGTGCCACTTATAGCAGTTATCTGGGATTAAGGTTTGTTTTAATTTTCTGTGTGATATTGTGATATACAGATAAATATCTTCCTACAGAGAGTTTTTTATTTCCACTGAGGGGATGTTGATTTTTGTGTGCCTTGATCAATGCTCAAGGTTGAAGCTAAAAAGTTGATTGACTTCCTGGGGAGTTTATTATCTGTCTTGTACAAAGCCCAAGATTGAGGCTAAAAGAGAGACTGACTCTTTTGGGGATATTCTTATACAAAGCCTAAGAGGAGGCTGAAAGTTGACTTTTCCGGGGAAATATTTTTTCTGTCTTGTACAAAGCCCAAGATTGAGGCTAAAGAAGGATTTTTTGACTCCACTGGGGAATATTTGTAGGTGTCTTGTACAAAACCCAAGATTGAGACTAAAAGGCGAAACTGACTCTACTGGTGAAAGGTTTTATTTGTCTTGTACAAAGCCAAGATTGTGGCTAAAAGAAAATTGACTCTTCTGGAGAGTATGATTTGTCTTGTACAAAGCCCAAGATTGGAGGCTGGAAAGAGGATTGACTCTGCTTAGGGAGATTTATATGTGTCTTGTACAAAGCCCAAGATTGAGGCTGACTCTACTGAGGAAAATCATTATACAAAGCCTAAGAGGAGGCTGGAAAAGGTTAACTCAACAAGAGAGTGCTTTAAGAAAGAAGATGAACTCAACAAGAGAGTGCTTTGTTTGTCTTGTACAAAGCCCAAGATTAAGGTTGAAAGAGGTGACTCAACAAGAGAGTGTTTTTAGGTGATTGACTCAACAAGAGTGTGCTGAAAGGTGATTGACTCAACAAGAGAGTGGGGAAAAATCTTTATACAAAGCCTAAGAGGAGGCTAGTTTCTGTTGAGGATTATTGAGATCCAGAGATAGGTCCAAGTTGGGGAATCAACTCTTGCTGAGGGTTTACAGAAGAGTTGAAATATCAAATGCCTTGAGGTTCTGATAAAGGTTTATTAATAGTGATTTGACCCTAGCTGGGGAAATTTTGGATAAAGATTGAGTTTTAGAACCTATGGGGTTTTAACTCTACTGGAGATTGATTAAATGACCAGGTTTTCTCCTGTGTTTGTAGGGAACTTGAGAATGTCTTTGAGATTCAAAAGGAGATTAGATTGTCCAAGTCTACTGGTATGAAAGAGTTTATCTTTGCATGATGCCCAAGAGGAGGTAGGTGTTTTAAAGGATGAGAATTAACCCTTAATTGATTTGAGGTTTTGACTCTTTGGAAAGACTGCTTTAACAAAGGATGACTAAGTTCTATCCTATACCTATAGGAGGTCTTTGGTCCTCGTACTAAGCCCAAGAGAAGGCATGAGAATTTCAAAGAAGCCTGAGGGTCCTTGTACAAAGCCCAAGAGGAGGCTGGGGATGCTTTTAGGAAGCCTGTGGGTCCAAACCTAAGAAAAGTTCAAGAAACGTTTCAGCGGGAGTAATCTTTTCTTTAGTGAAGAGTTCTAGGGTTTGAAGAAATTCAAGAGAGGTTTCACCGGGAATTAATCCTCTCTGGGGGGAAATGAATTTCTTTGACAATTTTCTAATAGTGACAGTCTGAGAAAAGTTTCATCGGGAATAATGCCTTTCTCTTTGTTCCATATTATATAAGCCCAAGAAGAGGCAAGACTGTATCTGGAATTCCTATGGAGAACTAATTTTGAATGTGTTGAAAGAGTGACTAGTGGCTTTATCTAGTTCTAGACCTAATTGTCAGGGAAAACTCTAAGCAGATAATATACAGGCATATATATATATATATACAGATGAAATATATACTGTATGTAAAAAAGGGTAGGAGGACTTACAGGTGAGCAAGCTTCCAGGATAAACAAACAAATATATATATATATATATATATATATATATATATATGTGTGTGTGTGTGTGTGTGTGTGTGTGTGTGTGTGTGTGTGTGCAAGTATGTAAAAGAAAGCTGATAAAACTTACCGGTGAGCAAGCTTCCATTGTAACAGCTGTATGGTTAGTTGTTCAAGAAATTAAAGAAAGTTTTGATAACAACTATGAATTTGAACCTAAATAAAATGGGAAAGTTGTTTTGAAAGAAGATTGGGGCTTATACTCAAGGAGAGGCCCAGATGAAAAATAGTAGTCGTACCGTTGATCTGAAAATTGTATCGGGACTTATACAATGACTGAGGCCCAAAAAAGGTTTTCTGTACAAAGAGATGGGTCTTACACTCTATTAAGAGGCCCAAAGTATTTGAAAAAGAAAAGAAATGGGACTTACAACACAAGGGTAGGCCCAGATGATTTGTTTGAAAACGACGATCGCGCCGAGGTTTTTTGTAAACACAGTGGGACTTATACAATGACTGAATCCCAAAAAGGTTTTTATTTTCAAGGGATGGGCCTTGCACTCTATTAGAGGCCCAAAGGTTTAGTTTTGTATAAGGGATGGGGCTTATAACTCAAGGAGAGGCTCATGGAAAGACAGTGATCGCACCGCCGTTTTGAAAACTGTATTGGGACTTATACAATGACTGAGGCCCAAAAATTATTTATGTACAAAGGAGGTTGGGTCTTACACTCTAATAAAATCATTTGAATTTGCAAAATCAAGAGAAAGAAATATTTTTAAATGTTTAAAAATAAATAAAAACATAATTCTTTACAAAAATACCAAATATATGAAATAAATAATATTTTTGTGAAATTTTTGTAGAATAAAATAGTTTAACATTTTTGGGAATTTTCAAAAAAAGAACCAATAAAAAATAATTAAAATTGAGAGAGAAATTAATTTTGGAATTAATTAACAAAAACCATAAAAAATGTGAAAAAAATAGCAAAAATAGAGAAAATTGTAAAATGGTCTGGGTGGGTGTTGAACCCACGACCTTCCATCCAAACACACATGTGCGCTACCACTGGGGTGGTGATACATCCGTGTATCAAAACCACCCCATCAACAAATATGGGGGCCTTGTTTTTAAGCCTGGCCAAAGGTGAGTGTTTCAACAGCTTAGATATGATACATTGGATGTGTTTGGATCATGAGTTGTGGTGGAATTGCTCTCTAACTCAAAAACTCAGAGATGACTTGTAAAAGAAGGGATTTTGGCCTAATGAGAGAGATTTTGAGGAAAGCATCAGTTGTAGTACTTTGGTATACTCAAACTGGCCAAAAATGAGCTCTATTTATAGTAGAGCAAGTTTGTTTTGCAAGCAATAGTGAATGGCAACTTGGACAGTCCCTTGGCCAATTGTAGCATAAAGACATCTTTAGTCTCCTATAGCCATTGACTTGAGGTTAGGGCACAGGCCTATGGTCCTTTGATTCAGAGCTGAATCTTGACTCATTCAGTTAGCAATGTCTCAGTCCATGCCACCTTGATGCATCCATTGAATGCTTGGAAACAAAATTGGAGTCTTTGAGCTTTTTAGCCATTTTAGGGCACTTATGGCTACATGTAGTTCCTTGGACTTGGGAGGCTTGTGGATCAGATCATTCCTCTTTGATTTTATCCCTTGAGGTGTCCAAATGGATGACAAGGCTTGGAGTTATCTGATTTGGCCAAATCGAGCAAATGACCTATAATCTGCCTTGAGCAAAATCAGTGCATGATGCCATATTCCAAGGGTTGTATCTCCCTACTCAAATTGAATTTGGAGATGATCTGGTACTTGTTGGAAAGCCCTCATGGCATACTTCAACTTTGATATTCACCAATGGACCTGGTTTAACTTGGATCAAGGTGATAAATGTCCCGACATTTTAGAAAAAGTAAGGCAGATTCTGACTTTTTGAAAATTTCACTAAGTGTTGGAAAAGTGGTCATTTTCATGTTTTTATGATTTTGATCAATCCATGAGGATTTGGAATCTCTTGTAGTTGACATATTTGAAGTATGTCAGATGGACTTTCATTTGGGCTTTGAATGGGAGAAAAAGGCCTTGTGGTTTAGGAGTTATGACCTTGCAAAGTTGGTACAAAATCACTTTTGTTCCATAACTTAGAAAATTTTTGGTTTCTCATGGTTGCCCCTTTTGCAAGAAACCTCACTTTTCTTGATTTTTCTTGATGGATGATGATCAATACCATTCATTAACATTGTTTTTGACTTAGGGGAACCATATTTGTGAAAAATTCCAAAAAGTCAAACTTGATTTTGGGCACAGTTGACTTTTTGTCAGATGAGATCCAAACTGTGCGATCCTTTGATAAATCAAGTTCTTGATCTAATTCAAACCTAATGGATGGGTTCCATAGGTGTTATAGGGTGTATTGAATCATGTCCCAAGGTTTGGGAGCATGTCTTGGTCAAAAGTCAAAGATACAGTTTACTTTTTCTTCAAAGCCCTAATTGTGGTCCAGGTGAAATTGAGACTTGTGGATCAAGCTTCTTGGATCAATCCATTGTTGTAAATAGATCAATGTGGGGTATTTGAGGCCCTCAAATAATGTATTGAGGTCTTGGCTCATGCTTTGCCCCAAAAGTCAACTTAGGGGTAAATTAGGTCAAGAAACCCTAATTCCTTATTTTTTATGAATGCATCCCCTGAGGCTAAATTGACTTGATGATTGGTCCATGAGGTCCCTTGGAGTATCTTGGGTTATGCTTTGAAGCATTGGCTCATGCCCAAAAGAAAATTTTCATTTGGAAGCCTTGGTCGACCAAAACCCTAATTTGGTGACACTGGCGATCTTGAGGCTTGATCCACTTGGAATGTAGCAACTTCGTGCTTGATTCTTGATGCGGGAGTCCTCTCTATCCCTTATGGGTGTTTAAGAGGTTTAGACAAGTTGAAGATCATGTCATTTCTTGATTGATCCTTTGTCTAAGTGCTCTGGGAGGGCTTAAGACCCTAATTCTTGGTTATGGTGAATGCTCAACCATCTCTGAGGAGATTGATGAGGCATGAAGGTACATCCATATTGTGGTGATGATTCTCACAATGATGGGAAATCTTGATGGTCAAAATTTGGGGTATGACAGATGCCCTATTTAATCTTCTTGGACCCGAAGGTGTGAATGACGAAGATGTTCGGGCATTCAAGGTGCGAGAGGATTAAATATCAGAATACCCGAAATTTTGACGGTGGTTATGAATGGCAGCTTGCTCATCCATCTTCTTTTGCTAAGTAATGATGCTTAAAAAAAGGTAAAACCTCCCCTCGATCCTGGTCTTCAGCCACAACTTTCTTGATAAACTTCCCCTCGATCCTGGTCTTCAGCCAAGGAACTGGTCTTAGTTTCTGAAATAAACTTCCCCTCGATCCTGGTCTTCATCCAAGGAATTGGTCTCAGTTTCTTCTTGTCGAGTTCCTTCCTTGACAAGGGACGCTATGTGTAGCGGTTTTCATCAAACTTCTCGCCGAGTTTTTACTAGGGAGATTCCATTTGTTTGAAAATGTTTTGATGTCAGACTTGCTGGGGAAACCCATTCGTCTGAGCTGTAGAGGTGTGCAAACTTCTCTGTGGGAGACGCCATTTTTTGACTCTACTGGGGAAAATGAGTTTTTGCTTAGGGATATTATATCATACTTTCCTTCGAGATCTTTTCGGAGAAATGCCATGTGATGTAATCCAATTTTGAGATGTTGATGACTTCATTAACATCGACTTTCTTGGGAGAAAAACCGATGTATTGTCGAGAGTCTTTGGTTGAAAGGCTTTCTCTGAGGATTTTCCTTAATCTGGGAAAGCGAACATATCATCTTCAATGGTGAAGAGTGATGTTCCAAAGGTGTCTATTGAATGTATTCTTGCCTTTCAGAGGTTCAAGTTATCAAAGTGGTCGAGGACTGTCTCCACTCCAGAAATAAACTGGGGAGAAATTTCTCAGACGAAACATCTCTTGACGAGGAAAGAACTGACAACTCGATTGATAAAAGGACTTTACCACTTGGAAAATGAATATGACCAGAGTGATATTAATGCAATATGATTATGAATGTGAATCAATAATGCATGATGTATGTATGTTTAAGCTGACAAAACTGACGCGACATACAGACTAATGGATGGACACGACTAGATACTCAGCCACAGTGGGGGATGAAAAGTATCACTGGTTCAAAATAGCAATCCTGCCTTGCTTAAGAAAGATGGTCCCTGTGGGGAGAAAGAATTGCTCAATCGGTCTTAAGAGGTAAGAACTCTGTCGGGGATCTCAAATGGGACATTACACCTGAAACAGTTGATCCCTCATTCAGGTGCATTGATTTAGAAAGAGTACTTTTATTCTGCACTTTGAGGTTCAATCACCTTCGGAGAAATTATCGATGTTCTTTTTTATGTTCACAGTCAAAAGGAATTGCCATCCTTATTTTAAAAGCAGAAAAAATTTTGACAATTAAATTCATTTTTTTATTTCAAGAATCGTTGATCAGGTTAAAATGTCATTCTGTAAAGCTAAAACAAATAAGAATTGCAAACAAAAGCACTAGGGCTCAAATTTTATTGATAGAATGGAAATTAGCCAAGCGCGTGATCCCATAGAGTATTACAAAGTTTAGAAAATGGTAATTTTAAGGGAAAGGGGCTACATCGAAACATAACAACCGTTATCCTTCTACCAACTTTGAATTCTGGACATCCTGAGCTTCTGTCGAAGATGACCTTGACTGAATTTCTCCTGATGGATGGCGCTACTACTGAGGAGTTGAACTGATCAGATGTAGTTACTTGCCATGAATCCCTAATTTTTGCCTGGATTGTACTTTAGGATTTCCAATCCATCGGGATGATTTTTGCTTATGTTTCTAATTTTTTCCTGGACCGCCCTTTCGAGTTTTCAATCCACCGAGACATTTTTTTTTATTTAGGTGAAGTATTTCTTGACTACGTCAACACTCGTGGGGTAAGCAAACTCTTCTCCATCCATGGTTGCGAGTCTCAAGGCGCCGCCTGAGAAGGCTTTCTTGACCACATAGGGGCCGTCATAATTCGGAGTCCATTTGCCCCGGGAATCCGTGAGGAATGATTGTATCTTCTTGAGCACGAGGTCTCTTTTCTGAAGATGCGAGGTCGGACCTTTTTGTCAAACGCTTTCTTCATTCTTTGCTGATACAACTGACCGTGGCACAGAGCCGTTATTCACTTTTCTTCGATCAGATTCAGTTCGTCGTGTCGACTTTGACACCATTCAGCCTCTGTTAGCTTGGCTTCCATCAATACCCGAATTGATGGGATCTCTACTTCTATGGGAAGCACTGCCTCCATGCCATATATTAGAGAGAAAGGGGTTGCCCCTGTTGAAGTGCGGACAGATGTGTGATAATCTTGAAGAGCAAAGGGCAGCATTTCGTGCCAGTCTTTGTAGGTTACAACCATCTTTTGAACAATCTTCTTGATGTTCTTGTTAGCCGCTTCTACCGTGTCATTCATCTTGGGTCGGTAGGGAGATGAGTTATGGCGTTTGATCTTGAACTCAGCGCACAACTCTTTCATCATCTTGTTGTTCAAGTTAGATCCATTATCTATAATGATCTGGCTTGGAATACTATAACGGCATATGAGATTGTTTTTGATAAAGTGGACTACCACTTGTCGGGTTACATTGGCATATGACGCTGCTTTGACCCACTTGGTGAAGTATTCAATTGATACCAGGATGAACCGATGTCCATTTGAAGCTTCGGGTTCAATCATGCGAATCATGTCGATTCCCCAAATAGAAAAAGGCCATGGGGAAGAGAGAACTTTGAGATGCGTTGGGGTACATTGATTTTGTCAGCGTATATTTGACACTTGTGACACTTCCTAGTGTACTTGTAGCAATTGGCTTCCATTGTCAGCCAATAATATCATGCTCTCAGAATTTTTCTTGCCATCGCGTGTCCATTGGCATGAGTGCCAAAGGATCCTTCGTGAATTTCTTTTATCAACATGTTTGCTTCTGGTCTGTCTACGCATCGGAGCAAGACCATGTCAAAGTTTCTCTTATAGAGTGTATCACCGCTCAAGAAGAAGTTGCCAGCCAGTATTCTGAGAGTCTTCCTGTCTTTTCTGGATGCCCCAGGTGGGTACTCTTGTTTTTGAAGAAAGCATTTGATATCGTGATACCAAGGTTTGTCGTCTATGACTGCTTCGATCGTGAAGATATAGGCGGGCCTTTCAAGGCGTATTATGTCAATCTTAGGTACGTCATTCCATTGACCTACACTAATCATGGAGGAGTGAGTGGCTAATGCATCAGCCATGTGCTTTTCTTCACGAGGGATATGATGAAACTCAATTCTGTTGAAGAATGGTAACAACCTTCTCGCGTAATCTTTGTAAGGAATCAGTCCTGATTGGTATGTGTTCCAATCTCCTTTGATCTAATTGATAACCAGGGTTGAATCTCTATACACATCCAAGTTCTTTATCCTTAGGCCAATTGCTTCTTCGAGACCCATGATACAAGCTTCATATTCAGCATCATTGTTTGTACACTTAAATTTCAGTCGGGCGGTGAAAGGAATGTGGGTACCCTGAGGTGTTACGATGATTGCCCCAATTCCGTTTCCATAATTGTTGACAGCTCCGTCAAAGATTAGTCCCCATTGGGAACCTGGTTCTGGCCCTTCACTGGGTAGCAGTTCATCGCAATCTTTCATTTTCAAATACATGACATCTTCGTCTGGGAAGTCAAATCCGACTGATTCCTAATCATCAATCGGTTGATGAGCCAAATGATCAGCTAAAATACTCTCTTTGACGGCTTTCTGAGCATGGTACTCAATGTTGTATTCTGATAACAACATTTGCCAACGGGCGATCCTTCCCGTGAGAGCAGGATTTTCAAAGACGTACTTGATTGGATCCATTTCGGAGATTAACCAAGTAGTGTGACAAATTATGTACTGACGAAGATGTTTGGCTGCCCAAGCCAGAGCACAGCAAGTTTTCTCGAGCATAGTGTACAGAGTTTCATAGTCGGTAAATTTCTTGCTCAAATAGTAGATGGCAGACTCTTTTCTTTTGATTTCGTCTTGTTGGCAAAGTACACAACTCATAGAGTCTTTCAAGACTGTTAGGTAAATGATCAGTGGTTTTCCTTCCACCGGAGGTGACAGGATTGGTGGATTCAATAGATATTCTTTGATATTGTCAAATGCTTTTTGGCAATCTTCCGTCCATACACATCTTTGATTCTTTCTGAGTAATTTGAAGATCGGCGCGCATGTTGCGGTCATGAGGGACATGAACCTGGAGATGTAATTCAGACGTCCCAGAAATCCTCGGACCTATTTTTCAGTCTTTGGTGAAGGTATTTCTTGAATGGCCTTGACCTTATCAGGGTCAACCTCGGTTCCTTTTTGGCTGACGATGAACCCTAAAAGTTTTCTTGAGCGGACACCAAACGTGCATTTGTTAGGATTCAAGCGGAGTTTGTATTTTCTCAGACGCTTAAATAACTTTAACAGGTGGGTCACATTCTCCTCTTCTGTTTTAGATTTGGCAATCATATCATTGACATACACTTCGATTTCTTTGTGCATCATGTCATGAAACAGAGTAGTCATGGCCCTTTGATAAGTTGCCCCGACGTTCTTTAAATCGAACGACATTACCTTGTAACAAAAGGTGCCCCGTGGGGTGATGAATGAAGTTTTCTCCATATCTTTCGGCACCATTTTAATTTGATTATAGCCCGAGAATCCATCCATGAAGGAGAAAATTTGAACTTTGTTGTACTGTCTACCAGCATGTCTATGTGTGGTAAGGGAAAGTCATCCTTTGGACTGGCTTTGTTCAGATCCCTGTAGTTTACACACATTCTGACTTTTCCGTCCTTTTTCAGAATTGGTACTATGTTAGCTAGCCAATGAGGATATTCTGAGGTGGCAAGGAAACCTACATCAATCTGTTTCTGCACTTCCTCCTTGATTTTGATAGCCATATCCGGGTGAGTCCGTCTCAGTCTTTGTTTTACTAGCGGACATTCTGATCTTAATGGTAGATGATGTTCCACGATGCTGGTATCCAACCCTGGTATGTCCTGATAGGACCAAGCAAATACATCTGGAAACTTTTTGAGAAGTTTTATCAAGTCTTCTCTGACAGTGGACTGAGCAGTGCCCCAATCTTAACTTCTTTCGTCTCTTCTTATGAACCCAAGTTGACCATTTCCAACGGCTCTTTGTGAGGTTCAATGGACCTTTCCTCTTGTTTGAGTAATAGGGAGATCTCTTCTGGAATTTCTGCGTCCTCTTCTTCTTCAGCTTCAAATACCGGGAATTCAAAGTTGGGAGAAGGCATTGGATCGTATGTTTCAATGGGGTTTAAAACAAGCAATCTGCATGACGTGATGATTTGTTTTGTAGAAGAGATAGAGAGAAATGCAAGAGTGTGTGCAGTGTATTTTCTGAAAAATGCTTGATTTTATTTTGGGTTGTTTTAGGATTACCATTTTCTGAAAAAATGAAAAGTGAAAACAGCAATAAATGTGGAAATGACAGAACGACGTTTATTTATTTATGATTTGTCAATTCTTGAAACTACAGCCCTATAAAACAAAACTCGGTCGCTTTGGACGAAGCGAAGAGGGACATTTACAGAAAAGTGAGCCCTATAAAAACATCTGTTTCACCTGGGTGGGGTGAAAGGTTAAAATAAAGATGGCAATTACTTAGACTTATGGACGACTTTCGGGACATCGACGACAACCCATTGGCGACGAACTCCTCAGTGGATCACAAAGTCTGGTATCTTCTTTCTTGGTTTGTCCTCAGAAATGACGTTATACCGGGAATTCAAAGTTGGGAGAAGGCATCGGATCGTATGTTTCAATGGGGTTTAAAACAAGCAATCTGCATGACGTGATGATTTGTTTTTTAGAAGAGTTAGAGAGAAATGCAAGAGTGTGTGCAGTGTATTTTCTGAAAAATGCTTGTTTTTATTTTGGGTTGTTTTAGGATTACCATTTTCTGAAAAAATGAAAAGTGAAAACAGCAATAAATGTGGAAATGACAGAACGACGTTTATTTATTTATGATTTGTCAATTCTTGAAACTACAGCCCTATAAAACAAAACTCGGTCGCTTTGGACGAAGCGAAGAGGGACATTTACAGAAAAGTGAGCCCTATAAAAACATCTGTTTCACCTGGGTGGGGTGAAAGGTTAAAATAAAGATGGCAATTACTTAGACTTATGGACGACTTTCGGGACATCGACGACAACCCATTGGCGACGAACTCCTCAGTGGATCACAAAGTCTGGTATCTTCTTTTTTGGTTTGTCCTCAGAAATGACGTTGATTTCTGGTGGAGTAGGATCGTTGGAGCCTTCCTCCCAAGTAGAGTTGTCGTAAACGAACTCTTCTGTTGTATCTTCCTTAGTGTTTTCACTCTCAAGAGGATCTCCCCATCCAGTTGACAGGATGTCCTCGTATCTGATGCGAGAGCTTTCAGGAGCGGTGTACTTGACCAAGAATTCGTACTTGCCACTTAGCTGTCCTAAGGTATCCCATACTTCTGTGGGACTGGAGGAGTCATCTTTCTCGATAACGTTGACCTCAGGAAAAGCATAGTTGATGAACTCTTGTCCTGCAATCTTTGTAGATTCATCGTTGTGCTAGATATCTTCGGAATGTCCTGGGTAATGATCCCATGATTTGGTGGGGACGCAGGTATTCTTTTCAATGATGCTCAGCTGATATGTATCGTTGGGCTGACTCTTTTGCCCCAAGTCTTCTGGGTACGGCTGCCAGATAGGAAAGTCATCCAGCGGGTCATAATAGTCATAGTTGAAGTTGTCTTTCATCGGAGTGTCCTCCTCTAATGAGTTGGGCAGAGCACGACATCCTTCCGGATCACAATCTCCGTACATCATCTTGATGTCTAATCTTGGTATATATCTCGGTCTCTGCGTGGGATAGCAAAATGGTGTATGCTCCTCTCCCTGAGACATATAACAGTCCTCGTTGAGATAGGACTTCCACTCTCCCTCTATATCAGAGGAGTCACCCTCATTGATGGTGTGTACTTCTTAAGACACTGGGTGGAGGAAGCCTCAACTGTGGAAGAAGTCCTGAATGGGATGAAAACTTTTATCTTTCTTGGCAGTCTGGGTACAGGTTGAAGAGAAACCAAGACCTTTCTTTGTCATGTTATCCATAAGAATTACAAGTTGTCCCCATCCTTTTACATTGTTACCCTCGATTACTTCGAGAGCATTTTTGTATGAGGAAATCGATGTCCCTCTTTCTGATTGATTCTCATTGCTCACCGAGAGTGCTTGAAACTGGGTTCCAATAACTTCTTCTGGTTCTACACAGGAGAATGATGATAAGTTGCTCGCGATTAAGGCCTTCTCTCCGCATACTGTGACTAACTTGTCGTTTTTGACGAATTTCAGCTTCTGGTGAAGGGTCGAAGTGACTGCCCCAGCTTCGTGTATCCAAGGTCTTCCTAATAAACAGTTGTATGCTGCTCGGATGTCCATGACCTGGAAAGTGACTTGGAAACTGTGAGGACCGATAGTTATGGGAAGGTCGACTTCGCTAATAACCGTTTTTCTAGATTCGTCAAAGGCTTTGACGATGACCTCACTGCCTCTCATCGGGGATCCTTGAAATGATAGTCATATCAGAGTTGATTTTGGCATAACATTCAGAGCTGATCCTATGTCTACCAGTACGCTGGCTAAAGCATCATCCTGGCAGTTGACTGTAATGTTGAGTGCCATATTGTGATTTTTTCCTTCTTCCGACAGTTCTTCATCACTGAATCCTAAGTTGTTGCAGGAAGTGATATTGGAAATAATGTTGTCAAACTTTTTTATCGTCACATCTTGTTCCACAAAGGCTTGCTCTAAGACTTTCTGTAGAGCTTCCCTGTGAGCTTCGGAACTGAGCAAGAGAGATAGCACAGAGATTCTCGAAGGAGTTTGCAATAGTTAGTCTACAATGTTGTACTCACTTCTCTGGATGAGCTTCAGCATCTCATCATTGTTCTTTACCAGATCTGGATTACTAGATTGACTGACTGGTTGATCAGGAACTTTTGTTTGATGTTCCTTTTCTTTGGCAGGTTCTCCAACTCCTCTGTTGAAGATCTGACCACTTCGGGTAACTCGGCTGATATCTGCAATGTTTACAATGGAGGGTAATGGAGTTTCCTTTCCATTTTCGATTGTTGTTGCACCGTACTTGTAAGGGATAGCCTTATCGGATTTGTACGGTATTGGTCCCGAGAGATAGATAAGCACATGAGCCTTTTGATTTTTCTGACCATCGTAGGCAGCCTCAATGGGTTCGAGGTTGAGAATCTTTCTACTATCAATAGGAACTCTTGAATCATGGAGTAGAGGGATTATGGCGCATACGTCCTTGGCCATTTCATGATTAGAGATTATGACAACGTCTTTGCTTTGATCAGGAAGATAGTCTTGCATCACGTTGATCGAACTAGAACTTGAACATGGTCGAATCTCTTTCCGATCTAACTGATTATGAAGAGCTGACCGTACAAGATAACATCCCTGGTTATTCTCTGAGCAAACTCTACAGCGCTCATAATTATGTGGTGGCACCCAGCCACGACCGCTTTGTATACAGTGCAACTTTACTAGATCTGTTTCCATCGAGCGGACATCCTAACTTTGACGCCTATCAGGATTCTCGTCAACCATACTGATCTGTTGTGTAGCTTCATCCAAGTATATTGGAAGCCACTAGTGGTCCAACAAGTGTTGAAGTGCTCTTTGGATAAGTGCACATCCTTGGTCGTTCTCACGACACTCTTCACAGTCTTGATAATCATGTGAAGCCAGAAAGCCAAGTCTGACTTGCTTAGCATGTAGTTCTACCAGACTGGTATTCATCAAGCGAATATCAAAGATCTGAATCATATTGACTTGATGGTTATTTCTCTCACAGTAGTCTTGGATCCATCCAAGATCCATCTGACGTTGAAGGGCCTCTTGTACAAAAGAGCATCCCTGATTACTTGTTGAGCAGATCTGACAAGTATTGTAATCGTGTCATGGCAGATTATGGTTTGACTTTGCCTTGAGTGCATTGCCACTAAGTTGATATTCATTGCACGGATGTCGTAGTTCTGAACAATGTTGGGATGTACATGGGCCATGTTGACTTCCCCGATTCGGTGGTCCTGGATCCAACTTAGATCCATCTGTTCTTGTAGAGCTGATTACACTACGGAACACCCCTGGTTATTCTTTGAGCAGATATCACACTGGTGATAATTGTGAGGTGGTACATGACCGTACCTGCTCCGTCTACAATGCATCCTGACCAGATTGGTTTCTACTAGGAGTACATCGTGAATCTGATAACTGTGGATAAATTCCTCTTCTATTAAATTTATGACAGTCTTCTCATGTTGAGGCAACGGGTTCGTCTGAACATTCGGATTAGTATCTTTGAAAGATAAGACCCCGTTCCTGATAAGCTTCTGTACATCGGACTTGAAACTGATACAGTTCTCGATGTTGTGCCCCGGTCCTCCTTGATGGTAAGGGCAAGTTTGATCCAGTTTGAACCAAAAACGTGGATTTTTCGGTACTGTAAGAGGAGACCTAGTTTGGACGTGCCCCTTGACCAGTAAGAGTGGAAATAATTCTGCGTACAACATCGGTATAGGGTCAAACCCTGGTGGTCGTGTCGTATGATTGTTATTGTTGTACTGAGGACGAGCCTGCTGAAGAGGCGGTTGTATCCTTTACTGATACCGTTGTTGACTTGGTTGGCTTTGAGCAACTCGAGGTTGATACGTTGGAGCCGGCACAGGGTTGATAGCGGGAGTTACCGCTGCTACTGGTTGATACCTTCGCCTTTGCTTTCCGAGAGAGATATTACCAATATCTTGCTCTTTTTTCTTTGGGAAAGCACTACTGTATATTTTGATGCTGCTTGATGGCTCTGCATCTTTGACCAATCGTCCTTCTCGGATTGCCTCTTCAAGGTGTACCCCGATGTTCACCATTTCAGTGAAGTCACTGGGCGCACTGGCGACCATTCGGCCGGAATAGAAGGAGCTCAAGGTTTTCAAAAAGATCTTAGTCATCTCTTTTTCCTCAAGAGGGGGACAGATCTGGGCGGCAATTTCACGCCATCTCTGAGCATATTCCTTAAAAGTTTCCTTGTCTTTTTACGACATTTCTCTGAGTTGATCTCTGTCTGGTGCCATGTCCAGGTTATACTTATACTGCTGAACGAAGGCAGAGCCGAGATCTATGAAAGTGTTGATCTTGGTGTTGTTTAAACCCATGTACCATTTGAGTGCGGCACCGATTAAACTGTCTTGGAAGTAATGGATCAGTAGATGTTGATTTTCTGTCTGAGTTGACATGTTTCGAGCGTACATCACCAAATGACTTTGAGGGCAAGAGTTGCCCTTATATTTTTCAAAGTCAGGCACCTTGAATTTGTGCAGTATTTTCACGTTAAGGACTAGACAAAGGTCTGCAGTGTCCTTTCCGAATAAATCCTGACCGCGAATGAAATGCAGTTTCTTCTGCATTTCCAGGAATTGCTCATGGAACTCATTCATTCTTTCGTACATGTCTTCATTTCCACCAGAAATTACTTGTGAAATCTGTCCTTCCGGGACAGTGTGTACCACCGGTTGTGGTATAGTCATTACGGTGGTGAGTCTTGGTGCTTCCATGCCCCGAAGTTTGTAACCTTCAAGAGTTGTTGTCATAACTCTTGCGTCTTCGCTTTCCCGAAGTTTGTAACCTTCAGGCCCAGCGGTTCCTGCTGCAGTTTCTGGGTCTTCAGTGACCGGCGGGATGTATCCCTCAGAGACAAAGTTGATAGGCATACCCCAGGGGCGATCTTTAGGCATGTTGTACCGAGGATCATATGTCTCCACTACATGCGTAGATGTGATCTCTGATATCACAGTCCTTTGTTGTTGCCTCTGAGCTGCTTCCAGGGATTGCATGTCATTGTGAATTTTTTTCAGATCTTCCTTCAGAGCGTCGATTTCTTCTCTCAGATCTCTGTTCTCTTCCTCGAGATCGTCTATTTTCTGTTGTCGATTGCCCCGAGTATTGTATGAGTGAGGAAGTTTGACTCTAGAATCGTGACACATACGTGAGACTCGAAGATAAGAAGAACGCGTTATTTGAGAATGATGAATGATATGCAATGATATATATATTTCTTTATTTTTTTGCTTTAATAAAAAAGAAACTTCAACAAATAGATTGCAAATATCATACAGTGGGGAGACCCCTTTTATTGAATTTGAAAGTTTGTAGTATGTTACAAAGAAAAGTACAATATTTTATAAAGTGCTGTAAGGAAAATGTCTAAGCTCAGGGATCCTGGGTCCTTTCTGAGGAGATCTCAGATGTTGGATCTGGTATTTTCCTTTTCTTTGATCGGGGTTCTTCTGCCGTTGTCGCGTTGTCAGTCATTTGCCAAGTGAAAGGAGTGAGCAAGTTCCTTTGATCTTCCATAGCATGCTATTCTAGAATCTCAATCAGAGCATCCTTTTCTTTTTAACAGTTCCTGAATTTTGGTACACTCCACATTGAGGATTTGGTACTTGTTTTTCCAAGAGCTTTTCTCACGTTGAACTTTATTAAGAGTGATCTGGAGTTTTTCCGTATAAGACATAAAATAAAGGAAAGATTCCTTTAACGAAAGAACTTCTTGACGAGGGTAAGGCATCCTCAGCTTCAGGGCTCTAGTTTGTACCTAGTGGAGATAAGGTTCCATGGAGGTACAGTTTGGTCTTCCTATAGACTCTCTTCCTTTCCTGTGAATATGTTGCCAGGCATGCACTATTTCCTTCTTTAGTGCCCTGTCATTTTCTCCTTCCTTAAAGAAAAGACCTTCCAGATGAACATTATGTGGGATATGCTTCATCGGGTATCCGAGTTGAAGGCGAACTAAAATTGGATGATAGTTAATTCCTCCTTTAGTTCCTATGAGGGGTACATTAGGGAAGCTTCCACAACTGTCGATGACTTTTATCTCCTCATAAATCCTATTATACCAATCTATGTCAGAGTTGGTAAGAGACATGATTCTCTGTGACCAACGTAGAGTACTCTTATGGTCCCAAAATGCAGCAGACTTACGTAAATGGGAAGTGAACCATTTGTAAAGCAGGGGTACACAGCATGTGATCATTCCTCTGCTGTATAAATTCCTTAAGTGTACAGAATGATAAGAATCTACGAGGAAGGTTGGTATGGGGTTTCCAATCAGAAATATCTTAATGGCATTGGTATCGACGAAGAAATTGATGTTGGGAAAGAGGAGTAACCCATATGTGAGCAGAACAAAGATATCCTCGAAAGCAGTTATGTTCCTACACTGGCAAAGTATAGAGCTTTCTCCGTCAGGAATTTAGCTGGTAAACCCTGGATTCCTTCCTTAGTGGTCATGTGAGTCCTGACTTCTGACTCGTCCAAATAGATTGCTCTTGCAATGGTTTGTTCCTTTGGAATTTCTTCCAGTCCAGAAAAGGGAGCTTGGTCAGTGATGGGTAAATCAGTCAGATGAGAGTACTATTCTAGGGTGCTAGTTGATAATCAGGGAATGTGAAGCAGGGATAAAGCAGATCGTAAAACTGAATTAATGTAGACAGGATTCCTTCAATTACGTGGACCCTTAACAGAGACAACAGTCCTCCGTGCTTAGCTCTGAAAGCATCAGGGTTGGTAATCATCCTTGCCAACCTTCTTAAATTCTCTAGTTTTGGAGCCTTGAAGGTATACTTATGCGTCTTTCTTCTACCAAAATCCATAACGCAATATTTCTCTCTGATATTTATAATTATTGTTTTAGTTTATTTTGAAAAAGAAGAGAGGAAGAAGGAGGAGATTTTTTCTTTGTTTAAGAGTTTTTTAAATAAATGCATGAATGCAGCACACAAAAACATTGAAAAAACATGGGTTCAAGGGTTCAAAGTCACGAGCATGGAGGCATGGCTCTACCCATCCCCAAAGGTTGTATTCTGGTCAAATTTTGTACCTGTAGAACAGGTTAAAGGTTCCCAAAATCATTGACCACCCTAGGGATATCAACAGCAAGCTGGTTCACCCGAGCGAGCTGTAGCATCCTAGGGTAATCTAATTTGAGTGTAGTATCGCGTATCAACTATTCCCGATAGTTACTGCACTACCAAATGGCCATATGGTTAATGTCTACTAAATCCTCAGGGTCACGGGTGCTGCACTAAGATAGCGTCTATTTTCACGACGATCAGTCGTTCAACATAGTATCCACACGGGCCCTCGCCTGATTTGATGTTCTACCAAGATCCCTTATTCGGGAATCACTCCCTGTAAGTCCACCCATCTATGCCATCACTTATCTTAGGGTTCCTTCAATCTTTCCACATGCATATCATTCGCATTCCCATTGACAGAAAAGTAAACACGGATATCAAGTTGGAAAAGCATTATATATAGTATGTAGAAAATTTCTAATAGCCTAGACCTCTTAGAAATTCTAATCCTAGTCCTAGAGAGATAAAATGACTCCCCAGCAGAGTCGCCATTTTCCTGTAGCGTGCAATTTTTGTCGGTGACGCGGCCACCTTATTGCCATGGGTTTCTCCTCAACGCAATGGTAGGAGTTGGGTGTTACTTTATGATTTCTTATTTATCCTATGAAGCTGGAAAGGAAAGGGAAGCTATCTAAAACTAACCTTCCATGCAAATGTTTAACTGGACAAATGCTTAAGAGATTGGGGAGTTCGGGGTCAGGTTATACAAAGGGGAGTTGTCAATTACCCATCCTATATGTGGTTATCCACAAGTTGTTAGCAATTTCTACACTGTTTTCTACTTACTGGTGTTTGTCTGTGGTGGGTTGAGAAAGTTTCTCCTTTGGGAATGTTTGAGAGAGAGAGTTTTTGTTGGTTTCGGGTTTTCCGATATTTTTGGTGAGGTACTGGACCTAAAGTTTTTGATTGGTGTGAAGGTACTGGACCTAAAGTTTTTTATTGGTGTGCTCACTAAGATTTCGCAATCTTATGCCTATGTATTCCCGTTTAATAAAATAGGGAAATCAGAGAAATCGTAGTTCCTCCTATTCTATGGGAGGAAAAGATATTTTGGTGTCTTGTTCAAAGCCCAAGATTGAAGCTAAATGAGTATTTGTGTCTTGTTCAAAGCCCAAGATTGAAGCTAAAGGTTTGACTGAGAGAGAATTTTTCATCTCTAAAGGGAGACATCTCGTTTATTTATCACAACCGTTGGGTGACTAATTATAAAGGAGAATTACTTTAACTGGAATATGAGAATCCAGCAATGCCATAATTTCCTTTATGAGGGATTTGTCCTGAAGGAGAAAACTTTAACTCGGTGTTGAGCAATGCCATTTTTCCATAGGAGTCTTTCATGCTAAAAGAGGAATGTTGGCATGGATGTAAATAATCCAAAGGCTTGCCACTTGCAACAATTAGATGAAAGAAGGGGATTTACCAGGATAAGAGATGGACGACAACTTGGATTTTTTAATCAACAAGTGTGCCACTTATAGCAGTTATCTGGGATTAAGGTTTGTTTTGATTTTCTGTGTGATATTGTGATATACAGAGAAATATCTTCCTACAGAGAGTTTTTTATTTCCTCTGAGGGGATGTTGATTTTTGTGTGCCTTGATCAAAGCCCAAGGTTGAAGCTAAGAAGTTGATTGACTCCCTGGGGAGTTTATTATCTGTCTTGTACAAAGCTCAAGATTGAGGCTAAAAGAGAGACTGACTCTTTTGGGGATATCCTTATACAAAGCCTAAGAGGAGGCTAAAAGTTGACTTTTCCGGGGAAATATTTTGTCTGTCTTGTACAAAGCCCAAGATTGAGGCTAAAGAAGGATTTTTTTACTCCACTGGGGAATATTTGTAGGTGTCTTGTATAAAGCCCAAGATTGAGGCTAAAAGGGGAAACTGACTCTACTGGTGAGAGGTTTTATCTGTCTTGTACAAAGTCCAAGATTGTGGCTAAAAGAAAATTGACTCTACTGGAGAGTATGATTTGTCTTGTACAAAGCCCAAGATTGGAGGCTGGAAAGAGGATTGACTCTGCTTAGGGAGATTTATATGTGTCTTGTACAAAGCCCAAGATTGAGGCTGACTCTACTGAGGAAAATCATTATACAAAGCCTAAGAGGAGGCTGGAAAAGGTTGACTCAACAAGAGAGTGCTTTAAAAAAGAAGATGGAATCAACAAGAGAGTGCTTTGTTTGTCTTGTACAAAGCCCAAGATTGAGGTTGAAAGAGGTGACTCAACAAGAGAGTGTTTTTAGGTGTTGACTCAACAAGAGTGTGCTGAAAGGTGATTGACTCAACAAGAGAGTGGTGAAAAATCTTTATACAAAGCCTAAGAGGAGGCTAGTTTCTGCTGAGGATTATTGAGATCCAGAGACAGGTCCAAGTTGGGGAATCAAATCTTACTGAGGGTTTACAGATGAGTTGAAATATTAGATGCCTTGAGGTTCTGATAAAGGTTTATTGATAGTGATTTGACCCTAGCTGGGAAAATTTTGGATAAAGATTGAGTTTTAGAACCTATGGGGCTTTTAACTCTACTGGAGACTGATTAAATAACCAGGGTTTCTCCTGTGTTTGTAGGGAACTTGAGAATGTATTTGAGATCCAAAAGGAGATTAGACTGTCCAAGTCTACTGGTATGAAAGAGTTTATCTTTGCATGATGCCTAAGATGAGGCAGGTGTTTTAAGGAATGAGAATCGACCCTTAATTGATCTGAGGTTTTGACTCTTTGGAAAGACTACTTTAACAAAGGATGACTAAGTTTTGTCCTATACCTGTAGGAGGTCTTTGGTCCTTGTACTAAGCCCAAGAGAAGGCATGAGAACTTCTAAGAAGCCTGAGGGTCCTTGTACAAAGCCCAAGAGGAGGCTGGGGATGCTTTTAGGAAGCCTGTGGGTCCAAACCTAAGAAAAGTTCAAGAAAAGTTTCACCGGGAATAATCTTTTCGTTAGTGAATAGTTCTAGGGTTTGAAGAAATTCAAGAGAGGTTTCACCGGGAATTAATCCTCTCTGGGGGAAATGAATTTCTTTGACAATTTTCTAATAGTGACAGTCTGAGAAAAGTTTCACCGGGAATAATGCCTTTCGCTTTGTTCCATATTGTATAAGCCCAAGAGGAGGCAAGACTGTATCTGGAATTCCTATGGGGAACTAATTTTGACTGTGTTGAAAGAGTGACCACTGGCTTTATCTAGTTCTAGACCTAATTGTCGGGGAAAACTCTAAGCAGATAATATACAGGCATATATATACAGATGAAATATATACTGTATGTAAAAGAGGGTAGGAGGACTTACAGGTGAGCAAGCTTCCAGCACAAATAAATAAATATATATATATATATATATGTGTGTGTGTGTGTGTGTGTGTGTGTGTGTGTGCAAGTGTGTAAAAGAAAGCTGATAAAACTTACAGTTGAGCAAGCTTCCATTGTAACAGCTGTATGGTTAGTTGTTCAAGAAATTAAAGAAAGTTTTGATAACAACTATGAATTTAAACCTAAATCAAAGGGGAAAGTTGTTTTGAAAGAAGATTGGGGCTTATACTCAAGGAGAGGCCCAGATGAAAAACAGTAGTCGTATCGTTGATCTAAAAATTGTATCGGGACTTATACAATGACTGAAGCCCAAAAAAGGTTTTTCTGTACAAAATGATGGGTCTTACACTCTATTAAGAGGTCCAAAGTGTTTGAAAAAGAAAAGAAATGGGACTTACAACACAAGGGTAGGCCCAAATGATTTGTTTGAAAACGGCGATCACGCCGAGGTTTTTTGAAAACACAGTGGGACTTATACAATGATGAGGCCAAAAAAGGTTTTTATTTACAAGGGATGGGTCTTACACTCTATTAGAGGCCCAAAGGTTTATTTTTGTACAAGGGATGAGGCTTACAACTCAAGGAGAGACCCATGGAAAGACAGTGATCGCACCGTCGTTTTAAAAACTGTACTGGGACTTATACAATGACTGAGGCCCAAAATTATTTATGTACAAAGGGGTTGGGTCTTACACTCTATTAGAGGCGCAAAGGTTTTGAAAAAGATTTGTGAGGGTGAAAATAATCAAAACCCTAATTTGATTTAAGAAAAGTATTTTAATTGAATAAAATTCAATTAAAATGATCAAAATTATCAATGCATGTGTGAAAAAACAAGTTGTGATCTTGGATTAATGTTTGAAAAATCATGTTTCATTCATAAAATGATTTGAAAATCATTTGAATTCGCAAAATCAAGAGAAAGAAATATTTTTAAATGTTTAAAAACAAATAAAAACATAATTCTTTACAAAAATACCAAATATATGAAATAAATAATATTTTTGTGAAATTTTTGTAGAATAAAATATTTTAACATTTTTGGGAATTTTCAAAAAAAGAACCAATAAAAAATAATTAAAATTGAAAGAGAAATTAATTTTGGAATTAATTAACAAAAACCATAAAAAATGTGAAAAAATAGCAAAAATAGAGAAAATTGTAAAATGGTCTGGGTGGGTGTTGAACCCACGACCTTCCATCCAAACACACGTGCGCGCTACCACTGGGGTGGTGATACATCCGTGTATCAAAACCACCCCATCAACATATATGGGGGCATTGTTTTTAGGCCTGGCCAGGGCGTCATGGCCTGGTCCTTGCCCAAGGCAAGGCCTGATTTTAGGCCTCTTGCTTGAAGGCTCTAACTTCCTCATTTCTCCATGGATTTGGACAAAATTTAGGTGTATCCTGCCTAGAATTTCATGAGGAATCCAATGGTGCCTTTGGAATTTTCAAAAAATGTTTCCATTTTAAAATCCGATAGTGATTTAAAAATAGGCCTAGATTTGCATATTCTATGCTCTCTCATTGTACAGGCAATAATAGCATGACAAATTGGTTCAAACACAACATATATGATACGTATGAGATGTCCATGATCAATGGACATCAAAGCAATGCATGATTTAGAGAGTTCAAGTTGTGATGCACTTACCTCTTGAAGCTCCTTGTGCTATCTGTCAAGTTCCTTGTGCCAGAAGTAATTTAATGTTTTAGACACTCTTGATTGATCCCTTGGAAGCTTTTAGGATGATCAAAACCAGCTGGAATCCTCAGGAACAAGTATTGGCTCTTTCTTGCAAAAGTGGCAAAAGTGACCAAAATGGTAACCCTCTCAAATGGTGTTCCAGATGAGGGAAACCAATTGGGACAGTTTGAGGATGATATTTGGAGTGTGTTTGAGGCTTTGTTTGGTTTGGAAATTGACTGGATCAAGACATGGCTTGCAAAATGAAAAATAGTCAAAGTTTGAGGTTTTGGAGGTTGACTTTCTGATTTTAGTGTTTCAGATCAAGGGTGAGTGTTTGAACAGCTTAGATATGATACATTGTAAGTGTTTGGATCATGAGCTGTGGTGGAATTGCTCTCTAACTCAAAAACTCAGAGATAACTTGTAAAAGAAGGCATTTTGGCCTAATGAGAGAGATTTTGAGGAAAGCATCAGTTGTAGTGCTTTGGAGTACTCAAACTGACCACAAATGAGCTCTATTTATAGTAGAGCAAGTTTGTTTTGCAAGCAATAGTGAATGGCAACTTGGACAGTCCCTTGGCCAATTGTAGCATAAAGGCATCTTTAGTCTCCTATAGCCATTGACTTAAGGTTAGGGCACAGGCCTATTGTCCTTTGATTCAGAGCTGAATCTTGACTCATTCAGTTAGCAATGTCTTAGTCCATGCCACCTTGATGTATCCATTGAATGCTTGGAAACAAATTGGAGTCTTTGAGCTTTTTAGCCTTTTTAGGGCACTTATGGCTACATGTAGTTCCTTGGACTTGGGAGGCTTGTGGATCAGATCATTTCTCTTTGATTTTATCCCTTGAGGTGTCCAAATGGATGACAAGGCTTGGAGTTATCTGATTTGGCCAAATCAAGCAAATGACCTATAATCTACCTTGAGCAAAATCAGTCCATGATGACATGTTCCAAGGGTTGTATCTCCCTACTCAAATTGAATTTGGAGATAATCTAGTACTTGTTGAAAATCCCTCATGGCATACTTCAACTTTGTTATTCACCAATGGACCTGGTTTAACTTGGATCAAGGTGAAAAATGTCCCTACATTTTGGAAAAAGTAAGGCAGATTCTGACTTATTGAAAATTTCACTAAGTGTTGGAAAAGTGGTCACTTTCATGTTTTTGTGATTTTGATCAATCCATAACTCAAAATCCATGAGGATTTGGAATCTCTTGTAGTTGACATATTTGAAGTATGTCAAATGGACTTTCATTTGGGCTTTGAATGGGAGAAAAAGGCCTTGTGGTTTAGGAGTTATGACCTTGCAAAGTTGGTACAAAATCACTTTTGTTCCATAACTTAGAAAAATTTTAGTTTCTCATGGTTGCCCCTTTTGTAAGAAACCTCACTTTTCTTGATTTTTATTAATGGATGATGATCAATACCATTCATTAACATTGTTTTTGACTTAGGGGAACCATATTTGTGAAAAATTCCAAAAAGTCAAACTTGATTTTGGGCACGGTTGACTTTTTGTTAGATGAGATCCAAACTATGCGATCCTTTGAGAAATCAAGTTCTTGACCTAATTCAAACCTAATGGATGGGTTCCATAGGTGTTATAGGGTGTATTGAATCATATCCCAAGGTTTGGGAGCATGTCTTGGTCAAAAGTCAAAGATACAGTTGACTTTTTCTTCAAAACCCTAATTGTGGTCCAGGTGAAATTGAAACTTGTGGATCAAGCTTCTTGGATCAATCCATTATTGTAAATGGATCAATGTGGTGTATTAGAGGCCCTCAAATCATGTCTTGAGGTCTTGGCTCATGCTTTGCCCCAAAAGTCAACTTAGGGGTGAATTAGGTCAAGAAACCCTAATTCCTAATTTTTTATGAATGTATCGCCTGAGGCTAAATTGACTTGATGATTGGGTCCATGAGGTCCCTTGGAGTATCTTGGGTTATGCTTTGAAGCATTGGCTCATGCCAAGAAGAAAAGTTTCATCTGGAGGCCTTGGTCGACCAAAACCCTAATTTGGTGACACTGGCGATCTTGAGGCTTGATCCACTTGGAATGTAGTAACTTTGTGCTTGATTCTTGATGTGTGAGTCCTCTTGATCCCTTATGGGTGTTTAAGAGGTTTAGACAAGTTGAAGATCATGTCATTTCTTGATTGATCCTTTGTCTAATTGCTCTGGGAGGGCTTAAGACCCTAATTCTTGGTTATGGTGAATATTCAACCATCTCTGAGGAGATTGATGAGGCATGAAGGTACATCCATATTGTGGTGATGATTCTCACAATGATGGGAAATATTGATGGTCAAAATTTAGGGTATGACACATACCCGAATTTCTAACGGTTGTAATAAGCCACCCGGTCTTTGGTGTTCAATCTTTACTTGTTGGCATACCCACACTCCGATACATACACCGCGATGTCTCTTTTCATACCGGACCACCAATAGTCCCTCTTTAAGTCTTGATACATATTTGAAGAACCAGGATGTATAGTAAAAGTACCTTTATGCGCTTCCTCTAAAATCCTTCTTTTCAACAGTGCATCATCCGAAAGACAAATCCTTTAGTTAAACAAGATGATTTCGTCGATAGCTCGCACGAAACCCGATTGAACTAACACTTCTTGTAACTTCTCATCCAACACTTGCCCTCGTTGAATTTCCTCTCTAATAGTAGAATTAACATTCAAGTTTCCCATAATCACACCATTAGGAATCCAAATAAATTGATGATTAAGATATCGAAACTTTTCCAATAAGGCATACTCTAACATCATCAACTCGACATTATGCAACACTTTTCGGCTTAATGCATCCGCCACTTTATTCGCTTTACCCGGATGGTACTTTAGTTCCAAGTCATAATCCTTCAAATATTCCATCCATCTCCTTTGACGCATGTTCAACTCTTTTTGGTCAAATAGATACTTCAAACTCTTGTGGTCGCTAAACATCTCAAAACGTACCCCATACAAATAATGACGCCACACTTTCAGTATAAAGAAACCGCCGCCAATTCCAAATCATGAGTTGGATAATTCTCCTCGTGAACTTTTAATTGTCGAGAAGCATAAGCCACCACGTGACTATCTTGCATTAAAACTGTAAGTTCTTGTAATTGGCTGAAATTTTGTTAAAACAATGCTGATGTCATGGTTGATGTTGCAACATGAGCCTCTAAACATTATTGATTGTTTGGTTAATATTCTGGTTTGTGAAAATTGTTGATGAGTTAAAGTGCTGAAGAGTGATGTCACATGCGATGTCTTGACATCACTATACCAGAACATTAAAACATCAGGTTGGGATGTTTTTAGGGCTGCACGTGTTAATGAGATATTCTACTGAAGAAAATCAGAGATTGCAGGCGAACATCATGGGAGATATATTCTGTTGAAGAAGATTAGTTTGTTGCAAATTTAATGCATAAATATATGGAGAATATTTAGAGTTAATCATTGAAGATTTAATTGAAGATCTATTTTGTAGCAGAATCTTTTGCAGATTTGTAGCAGAAGATTTGATATGATTTGAAGGCCCAAATCCAGTTGGGAAAAGGTTATAAATAGAAGGCTTGTAATCTAGAATTTGTACGAGTCCAAGATGTAGATCATTAGGGCTTTGTCTAAGTGAACCACTCGGGTTGTGAGATGGTCACTGTGGTATTACTCAGAAACCTGTATGTAATGAGTATTGTATTGTTCTTAGAGGAAGCTTGGAAGCAACTCCAAGGTGTGTCATGGAAGTGTGTCTTCTAGTTTTCTGTGATTGAAAAGTTGTTGGTAATCAAGCTGTTGATGCAGTGGCGGAGAAGTTGACTACTAGACATCATTGCTATGATTGGAAGTGAGATGGAGTCTCTTATCTAGGGTGGACTTAGATAGAAGGGTCATTGGGTAGGGATTAAATTAGGTAGATTGTCAACTGGTTTGTTGAGTCTGTAATTTGATACTACTAATAGTGGACTTCCTTCCTGGCTTGGTATGCCCCCAAACGTAGGTAGTTAAACCGAACTGGGTGAACAATCTGTGTGTTGATTTACTGTTACTATTATTGCCTTGTTCATATAGCAGATTGCGATGTTGTGACATTGCATGAGACATCACACATCTGTACCAGAATTACAATTGGTATCAGAGCAGGCATCCTGTCTGTTTCTGGATGAGATCTTGGGAAGATACTTTCTGGTTCATGAGCAAGGAAGAGAGTTGTTTGGATGATCCCTTGGAGTGAAGATTGGACTATTCAGGATAAAGTATTGTTGGCATGTGGTTTATGCTGATAGTGTGTAAGGATTATTGTGTAGTGCCTGAAGGTGGTTGAGGAGTTGTTGTGTGTTCCGCTGCATGGTATCTGATGTAACCTTGGTTGGTGCTTGGATCTCTGGTGGTGAGATTCTAGGATGGTATTCTATTGGAAAGACATTAGAGTTTGGTCTCCTCAATAGGATATTCTATGATGCTGTAGTTTATGCAAGACAGCATCAACCATTTGGTTAGAAATGCCAAAGATGCTTGAGGATTATCTCATATCTTTGCTTTAGGAACGAAGTGATCATAAGGTGAATGGATCTTCCAAAAGAATGGTTGACATGGATGGATCAGAAGAAGAATATAGTTTAAGTCAGACTTTGAAGACCAATCTGTTCAGAACAGTGATTTCTTCTTGATGGTGAAAGAAGAGGGTAGAGCCAAAGCAAAAGAGTATCTATGTCTAATCTTTCATGCGGGAGTGAAGATCTTGATAAGTTATCTCTCAAGCTTAGTAGTGGTAACCTAATTAGGAGGATCTTTCTGGTTATGATATACTTCTTGTATATCTGAAGATACATGAACTGGAGGACGTTTCATCAAGAAAGAACCTGAGCTTGATTTGTTCTCATGTGTTACCTCCAAGAGATATGTGTGGATATAGTCTCCAAAGCCATAGCAGTTGTTTAATGTGATGTCGGAACTGATGGTAAAACATCATTTCAGTTCTTTTCTTTCTCAGCCAAAGAAAGCTAGGTGTGCTCATGGTGAAGTATCAGGTCAAGCCACTTGCCTAATCTGAAGTGATCAATGGTGTAGATTAGCAAAAGAGGGATCAACTAGTGCCTTAAAGGATGTCAGACCAGATCAAATGTTGTATCTTGTGACAATAGTTTAGTATTTGTCTGCTTTTGATTAAGTTGTGCATTCAACTAATGACAATATACATTGACGGGAGACTATGTATATGTCTGAGGTAAAAGTGCAGGACTGCAGAAGTGTTGTGAATTTACCTTTCTCTATGTGGCTGTTTTGGAAGTTTTTTCAAGGGTTAAGCACTTTGGAGTTGAATCAACTGGTGGGGTTGAGTGGTTACTATGGAGTATCACCCAAATAGTCCGGGATGTGTTTGGATTATGAGAGGCAGATTGATGACATCCAACTTCTTAAGTCAGACAAGTTGTTGGCTTTAAGGCTGAAAGATATGAAGACATCACATCTTGGTGGTTACAGCTTGGATCAGGTTGGAGAATGGTGTTTGCCCTGGTTGTGAAGGTCGAGGATAAGTGGCAGTTATCTCTGGCTTTCTACTGACGACTCTACTAAGGGAAGTGACTTTCTTTAGTATTGCTATGGGGTAGTCTTGGACTACTTATTTTCTGAAGATTCAGATTTGGGAGGTTTGAAGTCTTTGGAGTTTCTAAGCAGGATGGAGGTTGTCTACTCAAACTTGATTGTTGAATCTTGTCTATGAGAGCATAGAAATCTGTTTCTGCAAAGGGAGGAGGTTCTTCTAAGTGGTAGAAGGAAGAGCTGAATTCAACAGTTAGATATCATAATGTTTTGACATCTAGCTTAACATCAAGAGTCTCAGCTGGTGATGTGGCACATCAGCTAATGATAGGGTGATCTGCAGGAATGAACAAAAGGATGCTTCAAAAAGATCGTTCTCATAGCAGTTTGCGAGAGCTGCAGGAAGGAGAAGATGTTACATGACCATGGCTTAGGGAGTCTAAGTGTGTTTGCTTTTGAGCAGGTGGAACATGTGACTTGAAGGTCAAGGCTCTTTGGTGGATCACGATATCTTTGTGAGAGTTCTGACAAACGTGAAAAAGGTCAAAATGTGGCAGTTGGCTGCTTTCATATGAGGATTCGTGAATGAAGTGATCAAACGGTGGCTGTTGGTTGATCTCAGAAGTGGATTCGAAGAATCAAGATAATCAGAGTGTGGCAGCTGGTTATTATTGAGGATTGTCTTGGAACAAGTTACTCTTGGGCAGAAGGGTGATGAGTTGAAGACTCAAGGAGATTATTCTTCTTGAAGGTGGATGAGAGTTTAAGTCTCTAGGTCCTTGGATTACTATGCAATAGTAAGTCCAGTTGGTGGAGCATATCAAGAATCATGGTGATGATATCTTGGGGTGTGGCAGATGTTCTAACTTGTGTTGGGACATTATCAGATTGGATATCCTTGGTGAAGGACGATTATGCTCTGATTCAGGAGCTTGGTGCCTACATTATGCCTAAGGAACATCTACATAGTCATATGGGAGAATGATGAAGTAGAAGGTCTGCCTTGGATGAAGAATGTAGAGAAGACTGAAGTAGATCAGGTATTGATTAATTGGAAATCTGAAGATGAAGAGTATGATAGAAAATGACTACCTTTGGAGAAAGGGACAATGGTACCAAAATGCAAGTGTGCTCAAATGCATTAGTTAACCATGACTGTGTGAGTACTTGTCTATGGATTTTGCTGCAAAGGTACATACATTGTGAAGATTGCATGCTGATCAAGATTGTGAAGATTGGTTGAATCCTATGTGGGTATAATGTCAAATAACATGATATGACATTAGGCGGTTGGATGACATGTTGGTGTGGAAATGAATAATTCTAGCCATGTGAAACTAATTGTTTGAATCTTATGCACACATGCTTCTGAGGAGGAGTCTGAAGGGCAACTCTGTCTGTGTCTGGGAGAATGTGTTTTTCTCTGCAATTTCTGGAAGAACTCAGCAGAGGCTTTTGTTGATGGGAGATGTCACACTTGTCTAGGTGTGTGTTTCTAAGTAAGAAGACTTGAATTAAAGTATAGTGGAAGGCAGTGTTTTTGTGCCTCAGAACTTGTGGATGTTTGTGTGAAGTATTCCTGACAGGATGAATGAAGACTATGTCTGGATCAAGAAGTTCATTCCTGAGAGAAGTTGATCAGCTTGGCAAGATGTGAGTTTTGGAGCATGAGAAGATAACAAACCAAGAGGGAACCATGTGAGTCTTGGTATTTGGATTGTTTGAGGATTAAGCATTAAGTGAATGCGTTCAGCAGGTGAGTTGAACAGAGGGTGCGCTCTTGAAGACATGAAGATGAGTCTTATGTTTTCCATTCATTTAAAGTATTCTTCTTGCAAAGGAGCACTAGTTATCTTAGATAGGGGGAGTTGATCTTTTGTTGTTTTTCTCTACTGTTCTAAAGGAATCTAGAAGGGATTGTGTGCTTGTGTGCAAAATATTTTGAGGAGTCTTGAGTTGTTAATTGTGTTATTGGAATCTTTCAAAGTATCTTGGAGTTTTAATGTTGGGAGGTAGCAGACAATGTCTGATACGAAGTCAGAACATGGTATAGGACATGTTTTTCTTGAGCCAAACAAGGAAGTAGTTTGGACGGTGGTGTAAGGATAAAGTGGAACACGTGGCTTCGACTGTGCATGGAACTGTTTTGGCACAATTTATGGTAAAAATCAGTTAGGAAACAATAAAAGTGGTCAAGACTGTTTTGGATGATAAACATTGAATTTGAATGGAGTTTTTAGTGCCTAATATAGCGTTTCTATGACCAAGAATCTTGACTATTCAAAGCTCGGTTATTCCAATGTAACTGATCAACTATTTATAGGAGTTATTTTGTTCTCCTTCAGCCAGTGAGCGTGCTTGTTTCATAAGTCCTATGGCGTTTGTTCGTTTTTTTGTAAGCACTATTTGGGTCTAGTTCTGTGAGGGCCTCCTTTGCCAATTTGTGGCTAAAAAGGGGGAGAAAGGAGAGAGTCTTGCGCAGATGTTATGCCTGGAGCCTGCAGTTCCAGCTGTGGAAGAGGATGTCTTATCCTTAAGTTGGTGTTGAGTCTTTGTGACTTGTGTCCTGAGTTATGAACACAGTTGTGACTTGTGTTCTGAGTTACCTGGGTTGGAAGATTGGCACTTCTTATGTGTCATCGTGTGCCACAGGTCGACTGGGGGCATCTGATCAAATATGGTGTGCAGAATTCTCTTATGCCACCATTGGTCGTTGATGTCTAGACAAACATTTCTTTTCTGGAGGAGTCTTCTACATTTGTTCTGGGTCTTACCTGGAAGGAAAAAGAAATGTGTTGTGTTGAGGGGGAGTTTCAGATATCTTCTTCCTCATGTGCACCAATTCTTTAGGACTGTCTTGTTCTTAGGTCCTGATGTGCTACCTGGAGTTGTTGTTATATGATGATGTTATGCCCAACATGATGTCCTAACATCAGTCAAAATTGCCAAGAAGATGATTCTCCATGGATGCAGTACACAGCAGCTACTGTTGACTTCTAACAGTAGTATAGAGTTGTAATTGCTGATGTAATTAGAGCTGTAATGTTTATATATGTGTTTTAGCCAAAATTAGCCAAAGGGGGAGATTGTAAGTTCTTGTAATTGGCTGAAATTTTGTTAAAACAATGCTGATGTCATGGTTGATGTTGCAACATGAGCCTCTAAACATTATTGATTGTTTGGTTAACATTCTGGTTTGTGAAAATTGTTGATGAGTTAAAGTGCTGAAGAGTGATGTCACATGCGATGTCTTGACATCACTATACCAGAACATTAAAACATCAGGCTGTGATGTTTTTAGGGCTGCACGTGTTAATGAGATATTCTACTGAAGAAAATTAGAGATTGCAGGCGAATATCATAGGAGATATATTCTGTTGAAGAAGATTAGTTTGTTGCAAATTTAATGCATAAATATATGGAGAATATTTAGAGTTAATCATTGAAGATTTAATTGAAGATCTATTTTGTAGCAGAATCTTTTGCAGATTTGTAGCAGAAGATTTGATATGATTTGAAGGCCCAAGTCCATTTGGGAAAAGGTTATAAATAGAAGGCTTGTAATCTAGAATTTGTACGAGTCCAAGATGTAGATCATTAGGGCTTTGTCTAAGTGAACCACTCGGGTTGTGAGATGGTCACTGTGGTATTACTCAGAAACCTGTAGGTAATGAGTATTGTATTGTTCTTGGAGGAAGCTTGGAAGCAACTCCAAGGTGTGTCATGAAAGTGTGTCTTCTAGTTTTCTGTGATTGAAAAGTTGTTGGTAATCAAGTTGTTGACGCAGTGGCGGAGAAGTTGACTGCTAGACATCATTGCTATGATTGGAAGTGAGATGGAGTCTCTTATCTAGGGTGGACTTAGATAGAAGGGTCATTGGGTAGGGATTAAATTAGGTAGATTGTCAACTGGTTTGTTGAGTCTGTAATTTGATACTACTAATAGTGGACTTCCTTCCTGGCTTGGTATACCCCCAGACGTAGGTAGTTAAACCGAACTGGGTGAACAATCCGTGTGTTGATTTACTGTTACTATTATTGCCTTGTTCATACAGCAGATTGCGATGTTGTGACATTGCATGAGACATCACACATCTGTACCAGAATTATAAAAACACCTCATAACCCCATCTTTGATGCATCACAAAATACCTCATATGACTTGCTAGGATCAGGAATGATCAAAACAGGAGCAGTCGTTAATCTTTCCTTCAAACTCATAAAACTTTGCTAACAAGCTGAATCCCACTCATAAGGACAGTCCTATCGAGTAAGTTTGGTCATTGGTAAAGCCAATTGAGAAAAGCCTTTAATAAATCTTCTGTAATAACCTGCTAGTCCCAAGAAACTTCTAACTTCTGAAGCATTTTTCGGTCTCTCCCAATTAATCACCGCTTCAACTTTTGGTGGATCTACCGCCACACCTCCTTGAGATATGACATGACCAAGAAAACTAACCTCCGACATCCAAAACTCACACTTGCTTAGCTTGGCAAAAAGTTGTCTCTCTTGTAGGATCGATAAAACGATTCTTAAATGCTCTTCGTGCTCTTGAGAAGTACGAGAATAAATAAGAATGTCATCAATGAAGATCACTACAAATTGGTCCAAGTAAGCCTGAAATATTCGATTCATATAATCCATAAAAACTGTCGGAGCATTCGTCACACCGAAAGGCATTACTAAGAATTCATAATGACCATAACGGGTTCTAAACGCGGTCTTTGATACATCTGAACTCTTCACACGGATCTGATGATAACCCGGCCATAAATCAATCTTCGAGAACACACAGGTTTCTTTTAATTGATCTAATAGGTCATCTATCTTGGGTAGTGGGTACTTGTTCTTGATGGTGACTTTATTCAATCCCCGGTAATCAATACATAACCGCATTCCACCATCCTTCTTCCTAACTAACAACACTGGAGCTCCCCAGGGCAAAACACTGGGTCAAACAAAATGCTTAGCCATTAACTCTTCCATTTGATCCTTTAATTATCTTAACTCAAGCAGAGCCATCTGATACAGAGAAACGGATATAGGAGTCGTTCCCGGTATCAGGTCAATAGAGAATTCCACTTCCCTTTCTGGAGGAAGAGAAGTAACATCCTCGGGGAAAACTTCGGAAAAGTCACAGACTACAGGAATATTCAGAATTTGTAGGTCGCTATTCTCCTCCTTAGTGAGAACTAATAGGATAGATTTTTCCTTCTCAAACAAGAAATTTATCATTCCAACTGTACCTTCTAAAATAGTTATTAACACATCTTTCGGTGTAGCTTCAACAGATGGGATGATGATTAGCTTTTCTTCGCAACCAATAAATATAAAATTAGCAAAAATCCAATCCATTCCCAAAACAGCATCTACTTTCTTAAGCGGTAAACAAATAAGATCAATCTGAAAAACTCTTCCATCCACCGATAAAACACAGTTTTCACACATTAAAGGTGTTTCAACCATCTCATTCATGGAAGTAGTAACCACCATGGGTGGAAACAACAGAATAGCTTGCAACCAAAGTCGCTTCACACATTGCATTGACACAAAATAGTGTGTTGCTCCAGAATCAAATAATACAAAACAAGGATTTCCATTAACGAAACACGTACCAGCAATCAAAGAGTTATCACCCTTTTCCTTCTTTGCATCCAATGTATAGACTCGACCAGTACTCCTTTCTTGCATTTGATTCCTACTCTGAGGCCAATCCTTCGCCATATGACCCACTTTGTGACACCGATGAAACTCCACTCCTTCGAAACGACATCTACCAAAATGCATCTTACCACAAGTACGACACACAGGAGGTGCACTTGATCTAGAATTCTGAACTTGTTTCCCCTTGAAGGTTTGTTGTCTAGGCCTAACCTGTTGGTTTGATCTCCCACGATCATTCTGATTCGACCTACTCAAAACTCATTCTGTCTGAACTTTCTTCCAACTGTTCTCAGCCACGTAACATTGCCTTAGCAATTCAGCATAAGTAGTGAACTCTCTCTGAGATACATTGTGAGAAATCTCAGCTTTCAATCCAAAGAGGAATTGGTCAATCGTCCATTTTTCATTCGGAGCATACACGACCTGCCTAGAGTAAGCAGCCATGATCTCAAACTTTTCAGCATAAGAAGCCACAGTCAAAGTACCTTGCCTCAACTGTTGGAAATTGAACTCTTTTTGGGTCCTCAAAGAACTAGGGAAATAATTCTCCATAAAAGTAATCTTAAATTTCTCCCATACTTTAGGCACCTCTTGGATAGTCATTAAAGCTGAAGCACTCTCCCACCACCTCATAGCAGGACCTTTCAATGAGTGAGAAGCAAACACCACTTTGTGCTCCTCACTACACTGAACTATCAGAAAGATTCGCTCCATACCAGCCACCCATTCATGAGCTTTCACAGGATCTAATCCGCCATGAAATTTTGGAGGGTTCATGCGGATGAAATCCCGAAAACTTCCACCTACAGCATCTGGAATAACTACTGGAGGATGAAGATTCCCATTCATCTGTTGTACCATCTGCTGCAAGAATTGGTTTTGCTGCTGCTGCATCTGTTGTAAGAATTGGGGCCATGGGACATATTCCTCGCCAAATGGCGGATTCGTCCCAACAGGAGTAGTTCCGGGTCTACTAAAGGTTCTGCGTCTGTCAGCCATGTTCCTAAAGGTCATATAGATATGATTAAGTTGATCAGGCTCAATGCCATAAAAATAACACTTAAGATCAATGGCGACACAACGCATATGAACGGAAAGAAACACTTATACTATTTCATGGTTAGGTCGAGGATACGACCTGCTCTGATACCAATTGTAACACCCATAAATAAGAACATACATCAAAGCATATATATTATTCATGAATCCAAGTTTTGGTATTGAAATACCATAAGTTCCTAGTTAACACATTGTATACATTACATGCCCAAAATACAAAATACTAAAAAAATCTATGGCATAATATACACAAGATTTTCCAATGTACTAAGAACTAGATCAACATAGTGATCTCAAAATAAAACTCCACAACGGAACTCATGCCATCCCAAAAAGCCAAGATACGTAAGGATAATTAAACGACTTTATCCTTACCCTTCGCGGGACCTGAAGTACCTGTAATATAATCAACAACATGGGGTGAGATATTAAATCTCAGTGAGTTCCCTATCTTATAGATTCTCTCGGCTTTACAAGGTTCTATCATCCTAACCCAAGTCAAAGGGAAGGGAAGTGACCTTCAGTTCACAATCTCACGCTATATGGAAACACGTTATTGAGTCCGTTAACTCAAAATGATCACTTATCGATAACCTCGTCAAGGCATCCCCTTTCTCCCGCCCTCTTCTACGTCTAGAAGTCGGAACGAGTCATGGACCCTCGTAGATTACTTGGCATACGAGATGGATTCGGAACTAAGGGACACATTATCACCTTAATTCATCACTTCACACGGTCCATACACCGTCACAAGTCTCTTTACCATATAGGTTCCATTCGTACTATAATCAGGAATCAAACATACCAAGTAATCGTGCATTCATTTCAGAGGAGCTCATTACTCATGAAACGACACATAATAGGATAATGGTTACGATTTCGTGATTTCACATACAACCGTAATTGTATTCAACAATTCTAGGCCACATTTGCCTTTAGGCCTTTTTTGCCTTTAGGCCTCTTTTTCCTTTTCTCAATAACTACCAGGGTTTACACATGTTCCATACTAGTGTCTTATTCTTTTCTATACCATTCGGCATTTGGACACACGCATCGGCCTTGCATGCACGAACGTCGTCATTTAGGTTATCTATCAATTTCCTAGCCACATTACTAGGTTCTAATATAGATTTATGGTGAAGTTTCCTCACTCTTCTTATTCCATATTTTAAACATGATTACTCTCTCAATCATAGTTAACAACAATTGATTAGACAAAGCATAATACAATTTTTTAATAGAATTACATGTAATAATTCAATCATGAAGTTAACATAACTCTTGGGTTCCCTCCAATTTATTTAATCGGGTATCGAAATCAATTTTTTTCACTTTTATCTCGTAGGATATTTTCATAGCTTTCCAACGACTATTACCATGCCTCTATCGGAATCACGATCCAAAAGATATGAATTTTTTAAACATTTTTCAAAATCACAACAGTGGTAACCGGTCACCCCAAAATGAGTAACCGGTTACCCAAGCTGCACTGTTCAAAACAGAGTCAAAATGGGAGTTAGAGGCACATTTTGGTAACCGGTTACCTCAGAATGAGTAACCGGTTACTTAGTTCATTTTCACGCAGAATCCCAAAATTTCCTATAAGTAACTGGTTACCCCAGAATGAGTAACCCGTATCCACTGAACCAGAAACAAAAATAAAACCTGTTTTTAATGGTATGATTCCAAATCAAATTCAATCAAAGCATATTCTATCATATCAACAAGTATTCCCGATTATTTCCACATATAACCCGACTATATTACGCGGTTTATTTCACGTTTTATCCGTTAGAAACAACATTTAACATAATTAATCCAAATCCACCATTTTTGTTCAAAGTTCTAACCTAAGTTTCTACACTTAGGATTCTAACTAGAACTCACCTATGATCAAGATGATGAAGATGGAGAAGATGTTGGGATGATTTTATGAAGAAGAGATGATGATCCAAGCTTTTTGCTCTTCTTCTAGGTTTCTCCTCTTTCTCTTTCCTTGCTCTTCCTTCTCTCTATCTTTTTCCAACTTTGTTTCTATCTTTGGCACAAGTGAGGGAATGGAAGGATATAGAGAAAATCTATGAGCTAGTAACACTACTAAATGTACAAATATCTCTATAGCACCAAAAGCTAACACCTCAGAGTCAGATAATATTAATTTGATCTGATCTGAGCTCATCGGTTGCTCTAATTATCTTTGCAGATAATTTCTCAGAGTACACCGGAACTCAGTTGATCAAAACTAAAATTTTCCAGAGCAAAATAAAATACGAGGTATTACATCCTCCCCCCCCCCCCCTTAAATTGAAATTCCTCCATGAATTTAAAGATTACCTGAATATATGAGGGTAAGCATCCCGCATCTCTGATTCCAGTTCCCAAGTTGCATCACCCGGATGCGTCGCATCCCACTGAACTTTCACAAGAGGAATCTCTTTATTCCTTAGTACCTTAGTTTCTCTTCCAGTGATACGACTAGGTTGAGGTTCAAACATCAAATATGTTTCTATCTCAATTGTATCTGGTAGAATTGGCTGAAGAGGATTTGGAACAAACTTCCGGAGCTGAGACACATGAAAATTATCATGCATTTCCGACAGAGAAGGCGGTAAGGCTAATCTGTAAGCTACTTCACCAATCCTTTCTAAAATTTGATACGGTCCCACGTATCTTGGACTTAACTTCCGCGACTAAAATGGTCTTTTCAACCTCAATCTCGGAGTAACCTTCAAAAACACATGATTACCTTCATCAAACTCTAAAGGTCTCCTACGGTTATCCGCATAACTCTTCTGACGATCTTGTGCTTGTTTAACTTTGTCACGGATCATTCTAATCTTTTCTATAGTCTCTTAAATAATCTCGGGTCCCAAAATTCTATCTTCGCCAACTTCCTCCCAACACAAAGGCGTCCTACATTTTCTTCCATACAATGCCTCATAAGGAGCCATACCAATACTCGCATGATAACTATTGTTGTATGAAAACTCAATCAATGGTAAAAGTTCTATCCAATTTCCTCCACTTCCAAGTACACAAGCCCTTAACATATCTTCCATCATTTGTATCGTCCGTTCCGTCTGACCATCTGTTTGCAGATGATTCTACGTGATCAAACACAATTTTGTTCCTATAGCTTGTTGAAAAGCTCTCCAAAATCTTGAAGTAAACTTTGGATCTCTATCGGACACAATACTAGAGGGAATACCATGTAACCTCACAATTTATGAAATGAACAACCTTGCAAGATGACTTGCCTTGTAAGTAGTCTTAACGGTTAAGAAATGAGCAGATTTCGTCAACCGATCCATAATCACCCAAATAGAATCATAACCACCTTGTGCACGGGGTAATCCAACTGCAAAGTCCATAGAAATATTATCCCACTTCCATACCGAAATTTCTAACAGTTGTAATAAGCCACCCGGTCTTTGGTGTTTAATATTTACTTGTTGGCATACCGCACACTCCGATACATACACCGCAATGTCTCTTTTCATATCGGACCAGCAATAGTCCCTCTTTAAGTCTTGATACATTTTTGACGAACCAGGATGTATAGTAAAAGCACCTTTATGCGCTTCCTCTAAAATCCATCTTTTCAACACCGCATTATCCGGAACACAAATCCTTTGGTTAAACAAGATGATTTCGTCAGTAGCTCGCACGAAACCCGGTTGAACTAACACTTCTTGTAACTTCTCATCCAACACTTGCCCTCATTGAATTTCCTCTCTAAGAGTAGAATTAACATTCAAGTTTCCCATAATTACACCATTATAAATCCAAATAAATTGAAGATTAAGATCTCGAAACTTTTCCAATAAGGCATACTCTAACATCATCAACTCAGCATTATGCAACACTTTTCGGCTTAATGCATCCGCCACTTTATTCGCTTTACCCGCAAGTCATAATCCTTCAAATATTCCATCAATCTCCTTTGACGCATGTTCAACTCTTTTTGGTCAAATAGATACTTCAAACTCTTGTGGTCACTAAACATCTCAAAACGTACCCCATACAAATAATGACGCCACACTTTCAGTGTAAAGATAACCGCCGCCAATTCCAAATCATGAGTTGAATAATTCTGCTCGTGAACTTTTAATTGTCGAGAAGCATAAGCCACCAGGTGACTATCTTGCATTAAAACACCTTCTAACCCCATATTTGGTGTAGTCAAATTGATCACAAATTGTGCCCACCATCACCAGATTAGGATTTATTTCCCTGATTAGGTGGCCTCCAAGAGGTTTACTTATGAAGATTGTTCATCAGTGTATCTTGTTAACCAAGGTCTCATCTAATGCACTTCGAGCATACTGACGTGTCCGTCGAATAAAGACTGCAAGTATATAGTTGTTCGCGTAGTTTAAAAAAGATTGTCGAACCCACAGGGAAGTGATAATCAAACTAATGCAGCCTATTGTTGCAGTGTAAAGCTAAGGTTAAAGATAAACGAATTTGAGACGGGAAGGAAAAGTACCAGTTTCTAAAGGTTTTTAAAATAACAATAAAAACGAGTTCGGAATATGGATTCCGCGTGCCTAAGGGACTTGTAGAAATCGGATGCTAATTACGACTGAACACAGTTCCGTAGAAAGTATTAACTTAAAGACTCCGTCTCACACTCTCGCGCTATCGACAAGAGCCACACCTTTCAACCACGGGATTTTGCTCTCGCTCGCCCGTTTCAATTAAAAAACGTATTTTGAAAGTTGATAAAATTCTAAACGATGCCTAAAGCGCTCTCGCTATTTTTAGGACCGATGCCTAATTTCCACTATCAATTCATTCCTCACACTCTCACATTATCGGTCCGAACTTAGTTTATTCCTCACTCTACGGAGTCCCGTCGGTAACAACGGTCCTCATACGCCAAACTCAATTAATTTAGCAAGACATAATATTTTTCGTAGCAAACATGTTAACGGTAATCAAAATTAAAATAAACATTGCAGACAAAATTAAAGTAAATACGAATGCAATAGTAAAAACAAGAAATAAACCTGTAGAGTAAAATACGAAACTTGAATTGAAATTTTTTCCGGCAGGCTTGTTCATAATCCAACAGTACAACAGTGAAAAAAAAAATAAAATGAAAAGTGCGGCAATCCCTCGATGTGAGTTATCGTCGCTTTACAACTGATTTTATGCCTAAAAATGCTAAACAGAATTCTGCAACGCTTCCGCACGATTTCCGGGTGTCTGGAAAGTGCCCAAGAGGCCCTTTATATAGAGGAATGGAGACCTGCAACTGCTCTGGACGTGGCCTCTGAGTGGAGGGAAAGAAGGAAAATAGAAACTGCTCAAAACGGTTGCAGAATTTGAAAACTGCAACTGCGCTGACATGACGAACACCATTGAGGCATGGCGAACGCCATGGCCTTAGTTCATTAATTGATGTGGCATGTTGATAGATGGTGAACGCCATATCAGCAAAAGGAGCAGAAAGACTTCTTTTTGCTGCATTTTCCTATTCTTCCACTCTTTTTCTGGTTTGCTCCCGATTCCGCAACGATGAACCTATGAACTGCAAAACACGACAAAACAAGTAAAATGCAAACAAGGCTCGATAAAAAAGGACAAATAATATGCGAAATAAACTTAAAAATATGATACGATTTTTCGTTATCATCATCACAACCTGAGATGCATGTCATTAAGAAGGTCTTGGTGCATTTGTTCATTTGGTTTGGATCTAAGGAATCCTCGAGATGTATAATTCATGGAAATTTCATACTTCAAGTATTATTCATGGATTTATATTCATTCAAGGGGAATTAATCACAAGTTCATTGGATGTTCAAACTCAGGATCAAGGAGTGCAAGGTCATTCAAATTCAAAGTCATTTATTCACATTTCCAAAATCCAAATATCCAACATCCATCTTTTAAATCCATTTTTAGCCCATGTTCAAGTCCATTACAATACCCAAAGAACCATATCCGCATTCAAATATCATGACCAATTTATATCCAAATTCAATATCCATTTTAAAAATTAAAACCAATATCCAAAAATCCATTTCCTAAAACTTATATTCATTGTTTTAGAACCACTTTTTAAACCAATTTCAAAAGCCCATCATTCTAAGTCATTTTTATCCATATCCATTTTCATATCCAATTAAACCATATTTATAATAATCCAATATCCATGTCATATCCAAATTTCAAAACCCATTATTCATATCCCAAATCCATAAACCATTTTTAACAAATATCCAAAACAAGTTATCCAAAATCTAAGCCACAACCAAAATCTAAAACAATCCATATTCCAAACCAATCACCCAAAAAGCCCATTTTCAAAACCAAAATCCAAAACCCAGAATATCCAAGTACGATTACAAAATGAATAAAGTACAGCAAGAAAAACACGGGCAATGGCGAGTATACAGTAAAAACGCAACAAATGATAGTTGAGAACAAGAGCTCACAATCAGAGGTTTCGTAACAAGTGCTATAACAATTTTCATCACAAAAGATTTCAATCTCAAATTCATTCACAGTAGAAAAATTCCCGATGATAATTGGATTTCAAGCCTAACAAACTCTGTAACAAAATTAATCTAACTTCTACCCTTGAATACAACCCTATAAGTACATTCAAATTCATTGTAGTAGGGTTCTTCTACACAAGTCACATCTCTTGATTCTCCTCACTCTCTTTTTTTCATCTTCAAGGTTCTTCTCTTGACTCTCACTCTCTTCAACCTTCTTCAACTCACCTCGACATCAAACTCTTCTTCAAATTCATCTTCATAGCCTCAACAACCATCTCAAATCAATCTTGAAATCTCAGCAATCTCTCGATCCCTTCCATGACATCATAACAAACTTCTTCTAAAATTCGTCTTCAATCGCGACAAACCTTCATCAACAACCTGAAGAAGAATTCAAGAATAACCAACAACAACTAGACGCAAGCCACTCATAAAAAATTTCACAACAATTCATGCAAGAAATCACAATTGCAGAATGTAAATTCTGAAAAGCAGGAAGAAGCAACAACAAATAAACTCTGAAAAGTTTAAGAACACACCACAACAACTCAGAAGATAAGCGGGGAAGGAGATCGAAGCATTTCCTGTGAAGTCGACACCAATTCGGCAAGTGTTTTGAGCTAATTTATTTGCGCATTGTTTCTGATTTTCCGCCAATTTCACGCTTGTATCAAACTTCGAGCTCAAACTAAAGGCCTCGAACTTGAATCATGGCGTTCCTGTCAAAATTATATGCTCACTGCAACGAAGTCGAAGGGCAGCGAATCACGTTTATAGGAAGCAGTTTCGAAATTCAATTGAAATATGGATTTTGCGTTTGAGGAAGTGATTATTGAGGGAACGATTGTGGATTTCGCATTTTTGGGGAAGCGATTGGGGAAATCGATTGAGTGATAAAACTGCGTTTGCAAGAAGCGATTTTTGAGGATGGCTGAAGGCTGGAATCACGTTTGGGAGAAGCGATTTGTGAATCCAATTGAAGTTCAATATTGTTGCGCAAGGGATATTAGGAGCTGTACACCAATTTTGACTAATTCGTTAGTCCAGGCTTTGTTTTTTTGTTGTCAATTACTGATGCTCTTTGGGCCAGGCTGGGCTTAGGGTAATTCGTGTTGCTAGCACCCCAAGTTCCACATTGCACTCCCTTATGCTCTCTTCTCATGAATATTTGGGCTTCTAAGCCCATAAAATTTAATACTCACACCATGAACCAGGTTTTGCACCTCCTGTTTTCAATACTATTTTGTTGAAATTTTCATGCTATCTTTTGATTAATTCTCATGTATATTTTTGTTGATTTTCTTGAATAATACCTGATTTAATTTTGTTAATACTTCGATTAATTCTCATGAATATTTTTGTTGATTTCTTGAATAGTACTTGATTGAATTTTGTTAATATTTTTTATTAATTCTCATGGATATTTTTGTTGATTTTCATGAGTAATAATTGGTTGAGCGTTATGCTAGATCTTGTTGAATATCCTTTGCCATTATTTTTGTTGAAGTCTTGTTGCAATGATGTTGAATTTTTGTGTGACTATTTTGTTAGGAATTTGTGATATAATTTGTTGAACACTTTGACTACTATCTGTCATACCCCAAATTTTGACCACAAGTTTTCCCATCATTGTGCAAATCATCACCACAATATGGGTTTTGAAGGAAAAGTCAGCTGTACCTTTGACTTTGAACCAAGACATGTTCCCAAAACTTGGGTCATGATTCAAAACACCCTAAAACACCTATGGAATCCATTAGGTTTGATTTAGGTCAAGAACTTGATTGCATAGAGGATCTCATAGTTTGGAATTCATCTGACAAAAAGTCAATTGTCCCCAAAATCAAGTTTGACTTTTTGAAAATTTTCACAAATACGGTTCCCCTAAGTCAAAAACAATGTTAATGTATGGTTTTGATCATCATTCATCAAGAAAAATCAAGAAAAGTGAGGTTTTTTGCAAAAGGGGCAACCATAAGAAACTTAAAATTTTCTAAGTTATGGAACAAAATGGATTTGGTACCCACTTTGCAAGGTCATAACTCCCAAAACCTAAGGTCTTTTTCTTCCATCAAAAGCTCAAATGAAAGTTCACATGACATACTTCAAAAGTGTCAACTACAAAAGATTCCAAATCCTCATGGATTTTGAGTAATGGATTGATCAAAATCACAAAAAATGAAAATGACCACTTTTTCCAACACTTAGTGAAATTTTCAAGTCAGAATCTGTTTCATTTTTTACCAACTTTGAGGCTATTTTTCACCTTGATCCAAGCTGAACCAGGTCCATTGGTGGACATCAAAGTTAAAGTATGTCATGAGAGCTTTCCAACAAGTACCAGATCATCTCCAAATTCAATTTGAGTAGGGAGTTACAACCCTTGGAACATGGCATCAAAAACTGGTTTCTTCCCAAGACAGATTATAGGTCATTTGCTCGAATTGGTTAATTTGTGCAATTACAAGTCTTGTAATCCTTCTAGAAACATTGAAGATCAGATCAAAGCAAAAGATCTCTGAGCCACAAGCCTCCCAAGACAAAAGATCATCATGTAGGCATGTGAAATTCAATGTTGCAAATCCAAAACTTTCAAATTTGTCATGAAGCATTCCAGGAGTGTATAGAGCTGGCATGTATCAGTCCACAACATTGGAAATGGTGATTGCATAGCCAAGCTTTGAGGGCCCATCTGATAAAAATAAGCACATGGGACAAACCTTAATCACTGATCTTTGCATTTTCCAATGAAACAAACCTACAAAAGAGAGAAACCCTAGGGCACTGCAAAACCCTGATTCTCCAAGACCACTGATCCAAGTAATCAATCTTTGATGTTAGTGAATGCATGATGTACTTAAATGCCCTAATGGAGAGTATGCACATGAGAAGAGTGAAAAGCATAAGCCAAAAGATTTGAATGAAAGGGTAGGATAAATTTGGGGTATGACACCAATCTCCTTACCTTAGTGCTTGATCCCTCCTTGGTTTTTACTTGTGCTACATGTTTTAGGAGTATGATTTCTATCATGTCTCTAACATGTATGGTAAATAAATTGTTATTGGCCGGCCTCCCATAGTATGACTTTCCTAATAGATTGTGCTACGATTGCTTAACATAGCGCTAAATTTGTCTCGAATCGGATCATTAACATTAACACTAACAATATTATTGTGCTAACTTTTACTTTATGCTATTTATTTTTCTTGCACCTTTACTTTTATGTCATTTAATTCTTGCTCTTTATATTATGCTTTTACTTTTAGCATTTACATTTACTATTGTTTATGTTTATGCTTTTTTCTCCTTTGTCCACTTGGACTTTTCTTTTTCTTTTAATGACAATTAATAAAGGAAAAAGCCCTAAAAGACTTTAATCTCGCTTGGACTATGGCTACTATCCTTTGTTTAACATGGAGTTTGTCTTATGGACTTAGAACTAGGCTTCTCATGCTTGGAGTTTGGTTATCTGAAACTTGGAATTTCATCTGCGCCATGCTTTGCATGAGACCTTGAGTTCCTCTAATACATGTGACCTTGAATCAAGCTTGGAGGATTTATCTGTTTCTCTGTGACTTTATTTGTCTAGAATGGGATTTTGGTCTTGACACTTGTCAAGTTCTGGTTAATTTACTTGCACACACTGCCATTTTATTGCTTTTATTAGGATAATCTCTTCATCTCCTCCCTTTCTTTAATTTTCAAAATCTTCTCCCTTTTTCAAAACCTTCTTGTTTTCAAACTTGAACCACTTTCTCAATAAACCTTGACTTTGTCAAGTGATTTTCAAACTCTTTTTCTTAAATAAATGTTAATTCATCTTAAGCATATCAAAAACAATTTCAAAAGACTTAAAAAACACACAACTCATTCAAACTATTTTGTGCCCTTTGTGCATTTTTCTTTTTAAAACATTTTCTCATGGATTAGGCATGAGGCTCTTTCATAGTTTAGATGTAATTCTCCTATCCCCATAGTAATGTTTGATGATGATTCTTTTCCACTTGAGAGAGTTAGTGGAATACTTGTTAATTTCTATCCAAGTTGGAGCCTTTCTCAATAGTGAGGCAAAAGGTCCATTTTTCACATACTTGTGGGTAATTAGTTGAGTTTTCTCCTTAAAATTACAAGTTGTCTTTCCATTTAAAATCAATTAAAACAAACTCTTTTATTATTTTTTCCACGAACTACGAGGTTTTGACCCTCCATTACACTCTGTGGGTACATAGGTACGAGGCTCAAGAAGTCTTGTCAAACATCAAAAATCTTAAAAAAATGTTTCTCTTCTCACCTCTCCAATCTTTTGTAAACAACACCTTTTTAAGACAAACATAGATTTTCAAGAGGTTCCTATAGAGTACTATAGATGTTTTGGGTGCTAACTCCTTCCCATGCATAACCAACCCCCTTACCCTTTGTCTCTCTATTTTATTAGTTTTGTTTTAAAACTTCTCTGGGTTTTATTCGCTCTTTTCCCATTCCTTTGGAAAAAATACAGTACGGTGGCTGTAACGCCCCGGTTTTTGCCCAATTTATTTAATCGAGTTGATTTAATTATTTTTGTTTTTATATTATTTTATTCTTGACTTTTATTTGACAATATATTATTTTTCATCGTTATTATGTTTTATTGCGTTTTGAGAGCGTTTGCGAGATATTTGAGCTGAGGGGTAAAATAGTCTTTTTAGGGGTTTAGATATTTGTTATTATAAGAAAGAAAGAATAGAGAGTTTAGAGATAAAATAGAGAGAAAGAAAAATAGAAAAGAGAAAGGAAGAGAAGGGAAAAGAAGAGGAAAACTTGGGATAGAAGAAATCATCCGTTCAAACACGATTAATCGGGTAAGGGTGTGAAACTCAGTTTTCTATACTTGTGTATGATTATGTATGTGTGTGTTTGAATGTTTACTTGTGTTTCCATAGTTTTCATTTTCAGCTTCAAAATGAGTAATATGAGTAGAAATCAATGTTTTCGCGGACGAAAGTCGGAGTAAGTTACGTAGTAGAGTCGGGTGATGTTAAGCCGTGATTTAGTATGATTGTTTGATCGAATTTGGTTGATTTTGTAACTTTTACGTTTTTTATATATATTGATGAATTTAGTGTGAATTGAGGAGTGATTGATTGAATGGTGTTTGGATAGGTCTGGTATAATTGTTATTGGCTGGTATTTAATCGGGTGGAATTATTGGAATGAGTCTACGGGATTTAATCGGGTTTTAGTTGGATTTTCTGTCATTAAAACAGAGTTTTGTGGTTCTGCAACAGTGTTAACCGGTTAACCAAATGTGTTAACCGATTAACAAGTGAAAAATTTGGTGTTTTACGTTAGTTTTCAACGGTTAACCGGTTAACCAAAAGTGGTAACCGATTAACCAAAATGTCTCTAGCCCCTGTAAGTCACCGGTTAACCGGTTAACCAAAAATGGTAACCGATTAACCAAGGCAAAATTTCAAAAATCCAAAACTTTAAAAATTCATATCTTTCGAACCGTAAGTCCGTTGTGGCCGTCGTTCGAAGCGATAGGAAGCTAATGAGATGTTCTTTCTTATAGAAATGGTTTTGGGATCAGTGGCCAATTTAATTGTGTTGGGAATTTGGAAATGTGTTGTTTTGTCGACTTTTACCGTCGTAATTGTGTGCGATTGATGTGTTATCGTGTGATATGCTTTTGATATATCACGTATAGCTTCTGTGCTGTTATATGATGTGACTGCATGTGATGAGATGTTGTGATGATGGTTTGTGGCCTTATGGCAAATAAATGCATTGTTTTGGGCTTTATTGCAATGCATGATTATTGATGTTGAGATGATTCACATGGTTGTATATATGTATGCAGTTGATTGTCATGAGTCATTGTATGCCAAGCATCATGATATGCATCTTGTGATGTCGTGTGCCCTTGTGGGGTGTGAGCAACGAAACGATTCCAGAGGGAATCTTCTATAACGGTCGTAAGCCTTATACAAAGAGGACCTAAAGCGACGTTATAGACGGTCATGAGCCTTATACAAAGAGGACTTAAAGCGATCGGATCGTGAGCCTTATACAAAGAGGACCTAAAGCGACCCGTAAACGTCGTGAGCCTTATACAAAGAGGACCTAAAGCGACGGGGAACATCGTTTGCCCGACGGGGAGTTACACTAAGTAACAAGCAATGATTCCAATAATTCCTGAGTGAATTAATGATGAGAATGATGGATGGAATGATACCGCATGTGTAACACCCTAATTTCCATCGCGGATAAATAATACATAATTAAATCAGAGTGAATGAATAAAATTAAAGTTTTTCGACAGAAATAAGGATGCCACATTTGAGAAAAACATAATCCACCTGCTCATAACTTTGATACATAATACAAAGTGGAATAAATAATAACAGGAAACTTTTTCCAACAAAGTAAATTTCAATTATGGAATAAAGCGGAACGATCCATAATTGACTCGTTTTACAAAATAAGTTGTTTCATAACATCAAAATATACATACAAGTTATCAAAATATACATTCACATATATAAACATAAATAACAAAAACGTTCCCCCGACTCCCGTGTTATGTATCAGAGCAGACACCAAAGATCTAAGCAAAATGAAGATCTAACTCTTCCACTTGCCTCCACAGCGGCTAATCTGCATTATGCCATAAAAAGCATATTCCAGCAGAAGGGTGAGAAACACAATTATAATATAATTGCATACAAATATGTAATAACCTGAAATACGCATGCAAAAACATTCTCACCACAACGTATACCATAATTCAAATACAAAACAAAACAATTCATAATTCATACATCCATCACAAAGGCATATCAATCATGCTCAATACATTTATCACCAATGTATATCAACTCATCAATCCCATTCACAAATTCCCACACATAATCAATCCATTCACAATTTCCCACACATAATCAATCCATTCATGATTTATGCAAATGCACAGAGACCGACACAACGACTCTATGCAATGCGGTACCAATCCATCCATCATTCTCATCATCATTAATTCACTCAGGAATTATTGGAATCATCACTTGTTACTTAGTGTAACTCCCCGTCGGGCAAACGATGTTCCCCTGTCGCTTTAGGTCCTCTTTGTATAAGGCTCACGACGTTTATGGATCGCTTTAGGTTCTCTTTGTATAAGGCTCAGGAACCGATTGCTTTAGGTCCTCTTTGTATAAGGCTCACGATCGTCTATAACGCCGCTTTAGGTCCTCTTTGTATAAGGCTCACGACCGTTATAGCAGATTCCCTCTGGAATCGTTTCGTCGCTCACATCCACTAGGGCACACGACATCACAAGAATGCATATCATGATGCTTGGCATACAATGACTCATGACAATCAAATGCACATTCACAATTCAACAATATGAATTATCTCATCATCATTATTCATGCATTGGAAACCAATTCAAATAATGCATTTTAAACCATAAAGGCCACCAAACAAATATATTGAATTTCACATAAACAATGCATTTCATCATAAACCACAAACCACAACAATCATACAATCATTCGTTAATATTCAAAACACTAGGATTCACGCCACGAAGGCTACCCACAACAACATCATAACAACATACATTGATATTCAATCAAACAATGTATTTTACCATACAACAACATCATTATCACATGCATCAACATCATATAAATAGTACAAAAGCCCCACATTAATATGACGATAGCATATCGCATCGAACACCAACAAACACAACAAAACCTACAAATCACTAATCATACTCTACCAAATATTATTATTTAACACATGGTATCACATAACCATTTACTAGCACGTTGGATTCTCTTTCCAAGGCTTCAAGTCCCATATCAATCGGATTCCCGATTCATGAATTTTGGTGGAAACGGGGACTACAATATTCACGCCTACATTACTTTTCCATATTTTCTTATCAATCCATGGCATAAACATATGTTCCTATTCCACTATCATAAAGAGCATTGAAATAGCTTTCCAACGCATCCGACCGTGCCTCAATCCGAGTTACGGATCAAAAGTTATGAAGGAAACAAAATGGAAAATCTGTCACGTTCGCTTTCCTACTCGCAATGCGAACCCCCAGCGAACCGTGGCAGAGAAAAAACAACATAAAGTCCGCAATGCGAACTTCTGGGCGAACCTTCGCTTTCCCTTTCGCTGGGGTCGCAAAGCGATCCTGCGAACCCAGAAATTCACAGCAGCGTCAGTATAGGTCATATGGGACCAAAATTCATCATTTCTTCCACCCAAACACTTCCAAATCACAATATATCAACCAAAACATGTTCCAACATAATCAACAAGTATTCTACATAGTTTATATTGAAATTCATCCGTGAAAACATCAATTCTCACTCATTGTTCATCAATTTATCAATGAGAAAAAGTTGTGAAACAACCAAAACAATTACAACAAACAACACATATACATACACAAGCAAGATATAATCGAAACTTCTCACCCTTACCCGATTAATCGCGCTTGAACGGATGATTTCTTCTATCCCAAGTTTTCCTCTTCTTTTCCCTTCTCTTCCTTTCTCTCTTCTCTTTTTCTTTCTCTCTATTTTCTCTCTAAACTCTCTTTTCTTTCTTTCTTATAATAACAAAATATCTAAACCCCTAAAAAGATCATTTTATCCCTCAGCTCAAATATCTCGCAAACGCTCTCAAAACGCGATAAAACATAATAACGATGAAAAATAATATATTGTCAAATAAAAGTCAAGAATGAAATAATATAATGACGAAAATAATTAAATCAACTCAATTAAATAAATCGGACAAAACGGGGCGTTACAGCATGCATAGAGTCGTTGTGTCGGTCTCTGTGCATTTGCATAATTCATGAATGGATTGATTATGTGTGGGAAATTGTGAATGAATGACTATGTGTTGAGAATTATGATTGGATTGGTGAATTGATATGCATTTGTGATAAATGCATTGGTTATGGATGATATGTTTTATGTATAGACATATGCTATGTTTTGTGGGGATGTTGTACATTACAATGATTGTATTAATTATCTATGATATGCTATATATGAATATATGTGATGTGGTGGTGTGTTTCCATATGTCATAACTTTGGTATGCATTATGTGTGAATATGTTATTATGTTGGATTATTAGAAATATGTTATGTATCTGTGGCATGCTATATGTATTAGTATGTGATGCTTGTGGTGAGAATGTTTTTACATGCGTATTTCATGTTATTACATAATTGTATGCAATTATATTATAGCTATGTTTCTCACCCTTCTGCTGGAATATGCTTTTTATGGCATAGTGCAGATTAGCCGTTGTAGAGGTGTGGAGGCGAGTGGAAGAGTTAGATCTTCATTTTGCTTAGATCTTTAGGGTCTTCTCTGATACGTAACACGGGAGTCGGGGGAAACGTTTTTGTTATTTATGTTTATAGATGTGAATGTGTGTTTTGATAACTTGTATGTAATTTTTTATGTTATAAAATAATTTATTTTGTAAAACAAGTCAGTTATGGATCTTTCCGCTTTATTCCATAATTGAACTTTCCTTTGGTTGGAAAAAGTTTCCCTTTCATGTTTATTCCATTTTGTGTTATGTATCAAATTTATGAGCAGGGATTGTGTTTTCTTTCTTTAAATGTGGCATCCTTGTTTCTGTCTAAGAATAATAAATTTTTATTTACTATGATTTATTTATGTATTATTTATTCGCGATGGGAATTGGGGTGTCACAAAAGTGGTATCAGAGCAGGTCGGTCCGTCCGGCCAAGTTGTTGAGTCAATTGGTGTGACAATTGAATAGTGTCGCTGTTGTTTGTCCCTTAGTACGTGATATGTGTGTGAAACACTGTCGGTGCTTTCTGGTTTTCTAATCCTTTGTCTGCAAGATTTAGAATGAGATAAGTGGGGGAGAAGTTGGTGCTTCTCCAAGTTGCTTCAGGTGTGGAGCATTGGCTCAGTGTGCCGTTGGTTGCAAGAGTGTAAGTGTTGTTTGGACAGTGTTGTTCCCGATTCCGGAGGGAATGCGGAGGTAAAGTTTATGTCAACTAAGGATGTGTGCCTTAGGTAGTTTTGTGCACAAGATGCAAGAAATGCTATTATGGTCTGGTAAAGATGGTCTATGCCCCATCATGATTCTCGGATGTCTATTGACAAATTGAGGAACTGATCACCCTTAATCTCCTGTTGATAGCAGACGGGAATTATGTTGGATGGAATAGACGTGTCTTTCCGACTTAGATAGTGTGTTCAATGAATTGTTTGGAATTTAAGAAAATGATTACAGATTGTTTTGTTGAGTCGATGAAGATTATTATATCGGAAGATGAGGCAGATTAGAGGTTTTGGAATGTTGGTCAAGTTGGAATGTCTCTGAGGGAGAATGATTCGGTATTATTAATAGCTGCTTCTCAGAGAGTAGAGAGTGAACTTAAATTGGACAAAGGCGAATAGTTGAGGTTTATATCTACTAAGTAAGTAAAAAAACTCTTAGGAGATGAGACTAAGATGTTTGTTATGGTTGTGATAATAGTTTTCTAGAAATTGGCAGAAAGGCCACAGTGATGGGGTGCCAGTTGTGCGGGATTTTCAGATGTATTTCCGGATGAAATATTGGATGTTAGCATTAGAAGTACCCGGACTGATAGAGCAGTTGGAAGATTTACTGGAAAGGAGAATTGTGAGGCCAAGTGTGTCGTCTTGGAGGGCTCCAGTATTGTTAGTAATAAAAAGGATGGATGATGGAACGAAATAACAAGAATGATGTGTATAATGGTATTGAGACTATGGAAAGCCAAACTTAGAGTTCTGGTGAGGTTTGGAGTCTTTGGAGTTTTAGAGCATTAATGGAAATTTTGAGAAAACCCTTATGTGTGGATGTAATATTGATATTAAGAGTTCTTTTTGGTTGGTCGTTGATACGTGTTGGAATTTGTGGAATTGGACGGTCAAGAGAAGGAATTGTGTATGGATTACTGACAGTTGAATAAGGTAACGATTGAGAATAAGTGTCCACTTTCAAGAATAGATGATTGGAATGGTTTGGTTGAGTTTGATTGAGATTAAAATTTTTTGGAACGTTTGATAAGAGTGGTGAATTTTGTGAGTTGAGGCTTTGATCGATTTAATGTGACTGGTTATGTTTGTTATCATCGGGATAGGTTGTTATTTACTCGGTTAAGCTTGTATGTGAGTCTGGACAAGATTGGATGAGGGTTGGTTTGGTTTTATGTCATAAAAACAGGTTTTGTTCAATTCTGTAGCAGAGTAACCGGTTACCCAGTGGGAAAAAATTTGCAAAAACTTTAAGGATTTATATCTTTTGGAATTTGGGTGGGCATTACAATGTACAGTGATGTTGTTCGATGTTAGTAATGCGTCTGGAATGTTTGTGGAGTATATGAATCGTATTCTCCATATTTAATTGGATAAGTTCGTAGTGGTTTTGAATGAGGATATTCGGATATGTTATAAACTCAGAGGAAGGACAAGTAGAGTGTTTGAGAATTGAATTACAAGTGTTGAAAAGAGACGAAGTTTTATGCTAAGTCATTCAAGTGAGAATTTTGGGTTGAAAAAGGTTAGTTTTCTTGGATATGTTATTTCAGATGAGAGTATGGTTATGGATCCATCGGAAGTAGATGCAGTTCTACAAGGAGAGGCTCCGAAGTTGGTTAAGGAGATTAGAAACTTTTGGGCTTAGTTGGTTGTTACTGCAGGTTATGGAAGACTTTTCTAAGTTAATACTTCTGTTATCTCTGTTGACTTGCAAAGGGTGAGTCGTTTGTTTTGGATGTTTGTTGTGAGTAAGTTTTGGTGAGCTGAAGTAGAAGTTGTCTACGGCTCCAGTTTTGATTATGTGTGATCCTAATAAACCATTTGTGAGATATTGTGATGTGTCTTTGATGAGTTTAGTCAGTGTGTTAATGTAAGAGGGTAAAGTCGTAGCTTATGCTTTACGACAATTGAGGATTCATAAAAGGATCTATACTATTCAGGATTTGGAATTGGTTGCGGTTGTATTGTGTTGAAAAATTTGGAGGTATAATCTTTATGGTTCTAGGTTCGAAGTGTTTAGTAATCACCAGAATATTGAGTACCTATTTGGTCGGAAGGAATATAGTATAAGACAGCGAGGATGGTTGGAATTTGTGATGAGTTATGACTTTAGCTGGAATTATCCTATTGGTAAAATTAATGTCGTGCGTGATGAGTTAAGTCGAAAGTTTTTATGCATGTCTGTTTTGATGGTCAGGGAGTTAGAATTATTTGAGCAGTTCAGAGACTTATGTCTGGTGTGTGAGATAACACAGTAGAGTGTGTGGCTGGGTATATTGGAAGTGAACTATGATTTTTCTGGTGAATATTAGAGAGTCAGAAGTTGGATATGAAATGGATATATTTGATAGCTTCGGGTGATCAGAATGCGCATCGGAAGCGTGATGTGGCACAGTTCGTATATGCGTGTGTGACTTGTAAGAGTTCAAAGGTTGAACAGTGGAAAACGGTAGGAATGATGAGACCGTGGGATGTTCTATAATGGAAGTGATAGGTGGAAGGTTTCAATATTAATCATGTACTAATATGTAAATGGATGTATTAGTTACATGTTTGTTGGGTAAATCACAACGTTGTTGTATTGATGTTATGTTTGGTATTCTGGTTTTGTTGATGTTGTTGAGACGATGTTGTGTCGTGGGACTTTAGGTTCTTGTCTTTGTTGTTGCCTCATTTCCATGGTGCTGGTTCGAGTGCGTGTGGTTAATCCCTATGTGGGAGATTAGGGGAGTGCTACCTAGGGTGAGGGTAATGATCTTGTTGTGTTTTGGTTCAAGAGTGAACCTATGTGTGTTCGTAACTTGTGTATTCTTTGAGTCGTGAGTTGGTCGTAAGTGCATTGTATGGGCATTGCAACTTGTCGTTGTCGTTATTACCGTTGTCGTGTCATTGTTGTAGTTGTGGTTAGCGAGGTGGTTTGTCAGTTGTGTTATTCGTGGTGTGCCTTTTGTTGGCATGATAGTTGTTAGTCGGATGCAAGAGTCGTATCCGGAGTTGTTCGTATCAGTTATATTTTCGAGGACGAAAATGTCTAAGTGGAGGAGAATTGTAACGCCCCGGTTTTTGCCCAATTTATTTAATCAAGTCGATTTAATTATTTTTGTTTTTATATTATTTTATTCTTGACTTTTATTTGACAATATATTATTTTTCATCGTTATTATGTTTTATCGCGTTTTGAGAGCATTTGCGAAATATTTGAGCTGAGGGATAAAATAGTCTTTTTAGGGGTTAGATATTTGTTATTATAAGAAAGAAAGAATAGAGAGTTTAGAGAGAAAATAGAGAGAAAGAAAAAGAGAAGAGAGAAAGGAAGAGAAGGGAAAAGAAGAGGAAAACTTGGGATAGAAGAAATCATCCGTTCAAACACGATTAATCGGGTAAGGGGGTGAAACTCGGTTATTCTATGCTTGTGTATGATTATGTATGTGTGTGTTTGAATGTTTACTTGTGTTTCCATAGTTTTCATTTCTAGGTTGAAAATGAGTAATATGAGTAGAAATCGATATTTTCGCGGTCGAAAGTCGGAGTAAGTCACGTAGTAGAGTCGGGTTATGTTAGGCCGTGATTTAGTATGATTGTTTGATCGAATTTGGTTGATTTTGTAACTTTTGCGTTTTTGATATATATTGATGAATTTGGCGTGAATTGAGGAGTAATTGATTGAATGATGTTTGGATAGGTCTGAAATAATTGTTATTGGCTGGTATTTAATTGGGTGGAATTGTTGGAATGAGTCTACGGGATTTAATCGGGTTTTAGTTGGATTTTCTGTCATTAAAACAGAGTTTTTGTGGTTCTGCAACAGTGTTAACCGGTTAACCAAATGTGTTAACCGATTAACAAGTGAAAATTTTGGTGTTTCGCGTTAGTTTTCAACGGTTAACCGGTTAACCAAAAGTGGTAACCGATTAACCAAAATGTCTCTAGCCCCTGTAAGTCGCCGATTAACCGGTTAACCAAAAGTGGTAACCGATTAACCAAGGCAAAATTTCAAAAATCCAAAACTTTAAAAATTCATATCTTTCGAACCGTAAGTCCGTTTTGGCCGCCGTTCGAAGCGATATGAAGCTAATGAGATGTTTTTTCTTATAGAAATGGTTTTGGGATCAGTGGCAGATTTAATTGTGTCAGGAATTTGGAAATGTGTCGTTTTGTCGACTTTTACCGTCGTAATTGTGTGCGATTGATGTGTTATCGTGTGATATGCTTTTGATATATCACGTATAGCTTGCGTGCTGTATATGATGTGAATGCATGTGATGAGATGTTGTGATGATGGTTTGTGGCCTTAAGGCAAATAAATGCATTGTTTTGGGCTTTCTTGCAATGCATGATTATTGATGTTGAGATGATTCACATGGTTGTATATATGTATGCATTTGATTATCATGAGTCATTGTATGCCAAGCATCATGATATCCATCTTGTGATGTCGTGTGCCCTTGTGGGGTGTGAGCGACGAAACGATTCCAGAGAGAATCTACTATAACGGTCGTGAGCCTTATACAAAGAGGACCTAAAGTGACGTTATAGACGATCGTGAGCCTTATACAAAGAGGACCTAAAGCGATCGGATCGTGAGCCTTATACAAAGAGGACCTAAAGCGATCTATAAACGTCGTGAGCCTTATACAAAGAGGACCTAAAGCGACCCATAAACGTCGTGAGCCTTATACAAAGAGGACCTAAAGCGACGTGGAACATCGTTTGCCCGACGGGGAGTTACACTAAGTAACAAGCGATGATTCCAATAATTCCTGAGTGAATTAATGATGAGAATGATGGATGGAATGGTACCGCATGCATAGAGTCGTTGTGTCGGTCTCTGTACATTTGCATAATTCATGAATGGATTGATTATGTGTGGGAAATTGTGAATGAATGATTATGTGTTGAGAATTATGATTGGATTGGTGAATTGATATGAATTTGTGATAAATGCATTGGTTATGGATGATATGTTTTATGTATAGACATATGCTATATTTTGTGGGGATGTTGTACATTACAATGATTGTATTAATTATCTATGATATGCTATATATGAATATATGTGATGTGGTGGTGTGTTTCCATATGTCATAACTTTGGTATGCATTATGTGTGAATATGTTATTATGTTGGATTATTAGAAATATGTTATGTATCTGTGGCATGCTATATGTATTAGTATGTGATGCTTGTGGTGAGAATGTTTTTGCATGCGCATTTCATGTTATTACATAATTGTATGCAATTATATTATAGCTGTGTTTCTCACCCTTCTGCTGGAATATGCTTTTTATGGCATAGTGCAGATTAGCAGCTGTAGAGGTGTGGAGGCGAGTAAAAGAGTTAGATCTTCATTTTGCTTAGATCTTTGGGGTCTGCTCTGATACGTAACACGGGAGTCGGGGGAAACGTTTTTGTTATTTATGTTTATATATGTGAATGTATATTTTGATAACTTGTATGTAAATTTTGATGTTATAAAATAATTTATTTTGTAAAACAAGTCAGTTATGGATCTTTCCGCTTTATACCATAATTGAATTTTCCTTTGGTTGGAAAAAGTTTCCCTTTCATGTTTATTCCATTTTGTGTTATGTATTAAATTTATGAGCAGGGATTGTGTTTTCTTTCTTTAAATGTGGCATCCTTGTTTGTGTCTAAGAATAATAAATTTTTATTTACTCTGATTTATTTATGTATTATTTATTCGCGATGGGAATTGGGGTGTTACAGTGGCGAATCTTGCTTTATGAGTTAAGTTAATCAATAGCTTAATCTCAAATTTTCCCCGCTACAGACTCCTTCTTTGAATGTTAACTACTTGTTGTCGACCAGGTCTTGGGACTTTGTGTTCACATCGGGAATTCTCGTCATAACTGGGAGGATATGGACGAGGAGGAAGATCAAAAGGTTGTAGATTTACTAGGACACTTCTGAGTAAGTCATGTGACATTGGTGTAGGATCCAGTTTCCTTCTAAGCTTCCTTTGTTTTGATTAGTGAGATTGTTGCTAAAGTAGATATTGTTGCAGACTTTGTTGGAAAGGCATCATCCAGGGTTGTTGCACTTGCGGCTCTGGGTAGGTCGTTGGCTGGCATGGCAAAGGGTTACCTTCTCTTTTTGATGGTACACGCCCCTCTTGAGTCCTTCCATAGTTTCTTGAGACATCCTTCAAGTTCGTTTGTGAGTATCAGGAAGTCTGCTAGCTGGATAACAGTTGGAGGAAGGTCGGTGAAGGTGGAAGAGGTATGGTTTATAGGTGCATGTATGCAAATGTATGAAAATGCATGGGGTATGAAAAAAGATTTTTTATTTATTTTGAGGTATGCTAAAAGTTTTTTCAATGTATGTAGGTTTCACATTAGGATACTGATAGATAGGGATAATGAGAACCGACATATGGGTTTAGTGATACTGTCGAATATAAAGACACATTATTTAGGAAGGCTCCTTACAGATAATGATAAAGACAGCTATGGGAACCCATACACTGGTCTACGGATAATGTCAAATATAATGACACCTTATTTAGGAAGGCTCCTTACAGGTAGAGATAATGACCGGCATGGGAGACCCAAATATGGGTTTAGGAATAGGATGATGACAAAATAACCTACGGGATGGCTCTCTATGATAGGCTGGTTCAAAGGTTTTACTACCCAATCCCCTCACTTGTAGGACTATAATTTTGGGATAAGAGTCCCAGAGTCATGAACTATGTCCATAATTTTACCATGAGAAGGGATTATCCCTACCAAGGTAAACCTTCGAGATAAGTTTCATCTAGAAGGGACCTTAGTAACGACCCTTGCGGGTTGATAACATAAGGTCACCATGGGTGAAACGTGTCATAAATAACGGTTCCCAGATTCATGGACCACTTCCAAATCGTCAGCGTTGGAAGGGGATAACCCCACTATGAAGACAAATTTTGGGGGTCTATTCTGAGTGTAGCTTTCATGCCCCTGAGATGTGTGACATCTCACTAGTTAGCACTAAGATTCTACATCTTAACTTATAGTTTTCCTCTAAGATTGAGTTTTAGCTTCACACAAAAATAAAATAAAAAACCCCAAACATAATATGTATTCACAAAGATGCAATAAAGTATAAATAATAAAAGCATAATAAATAATCAAAAACAAAAAATAAACAAATAAAGCAAACAAATAAATAAAAACAAACAAAATTCAAAAAATATACAAACCATAGAACTAAAGGATAGGATTGACTCTCTTTAGGGAAGGAGGATATTCCCAAGCAGAGTCGTCAGTTGTCGTCGTTGAAAAATTTACAGAATCGCCATCATCCTTTTATTTGTTCCTAAGGAACATGGATATAATGATAAAACCTAAAAGTAAGGATAAGATGTTTAGGGTTTGGGATTCGATTAAGTGAGGGGAAGGTGTTAGGCACCCCTCATGTAACACCCTAATTATCCCCACATGATTTATATTAAAAATTAGAGTAATTTAAAACAATCATACAATTAGGATGACACTTTTCAACATAAACTTACTCATACTATAGGACATGTAGCACATGCAACTTTTAAACTAATAATAATAATAATAATAGTAATATTAATAATAATAATAATAATAATAATAATAATAATAATAACAGAAATCCACGAATATGTACTTCAACTTTTCTTAGCAGCGAAAGAACATCAACAACTAGTCATGTAATATTTCAAAACACAATCAAAGCATAAAGTAATCATAGGAAACACCAAACTTAGAGATATACATAAAATCTCCAACAAACATAAATAAAAAGATAAGCGTTCATCCCCCAATGTTACATATCAGAGCAGACGCTAACTCAACTGAAAGCATAACGAAGGGTGAACTCTTCCACTCACATCCAAGCCTCTATTACGGATTATCTGCACGATGCCCATGTAAAGGCAACATTCAAACAGAAGGTGCAACATCCTTTTCTACCCCACGAATATCACAGCAGATTATTCATAAATATCAGAGTCAAAATCAGAACCACCTCTAAGGGTGCACATTTCTCAATAAATTCAAATAACACAAATTGCTCCGTAAACAACGGGTTTCCTCAAAATAAATCAAAAGCCATCAATAGGCAGCGGAACCACCATAACCACAATAAATCCAAAATAAAAAGGTTTTAAACATAAACCATAACCATCAAATAACAACAAAATAACAAATCAACATGGTTCGACTCAACGACCCAACCCGATGTTACACTATTAGAGCAATACCCTCTACATCGACCAAAAGTAAACAAACTCCAAAAGTCCTCGAAGGCATCCACAGCTAAGCCTGATCACCTGCACGTTACCCGCGTGAAGGCAACATTCAAACAGGCAGGGCGAGTAATCACAATTTATTATAATCAATATAAAAACAAGATATGCATAAAATGGCGTCATCATCATATACAACATCATCAGAGTCATCACAAGGCAAACATCAAAACACAACATCATAAATATCAACAAATGCCACATAAATGCAATGCACAACGAGACTCATGCATGTGGTACCAATCGTCACAATCGATGGACACTTAGGCCATCACCCTCCAAAGATCCCTGTCATTAGGATCGGTTCCACACAAGAACCGGAGCACGTCATAAACCACTTCACATCCACACAATGGGATGGAAGCCACAATAGACCAAAGTCTAACATCATCACTGAAATGCTATGAATGCATGATACACAACGTCAATAATCATCAGCTTCAATAAAATCATTATGTGCATCATCATTCATCAAAATCTCATGTTAATCATGTCATCATATATTCATCAAAACATCACAAAATCATCATCTCATAATCATCAGTAACGTCATGGTAAATCATCAGAAAAGTCACACCATCAAAACACCAAGACAGCGCAGAATCATAAATGAAATTTCGCGAACAGCAGCAGTTCGCTGCAGAGTTCGTCGTGCAAACTCATTCGCTGGGACGTTCGCTTTGGGAGCTCTTGCGAATCCCCCAAATCCCACACAAAAACCAGAGACCCCCTCACTCTGTCTCCCTCGCTACACTCACCCGCCTTGCGAAGTCGCTCGTTGGGACATTCGCTTTGTGAGCTAAAACTCACACTTCAGAATTCATCCCAGTATTCACCAACAAAGTCATCGCGCATTCGCTGCGCTGCTCGCTTTGAGAGCCTGGGGTGAGTGTTCGCCTTGCGAAGGAATGGTTCGCTTTGCAAACTCGCGATTTCAGGAATCGCTGCTACGCATCAGTAGCACTTCAGTCCACCACATCCCTACGGGTTCAACCCCAATTCACCCCAAAACATCCCCAAAACAGTCTTGAAACATCATGGCAATCAAAGGCATAAAACCTACGACTATTGGGTCAACTAATTTTACTATTCTAACTCAAAATACCTAAACCTTCACAAATTCTCAAGATTCCCATAAACCCCATAAATCCCTTTCTCATACAAGATCCCACATATCATCAAAAAAGTTTAGCCTCGAAGGCTTATTTTTACCCGAATCAATTCAACCCTTAATAATCCATCATCGATCCTCAGAAATACCCCTAAATCATCAATAACTCATAAACCCTTAATAATCCACCTTACAATACATCGAATCTCTATATTGAAAACAATGAAAGGTAATACTCCCCATACCTTAGATTGTCGATTTCGGAGCTTTCTCTATTGAGTCTTTGGAAACCTTCTTGAATCCTTGCCTTTCCCTTTTTCCTCAAAGCTCTGCACTTTTTCCTTCTTTTCACGATCTAGCCAAAATGAATCCTATTCCTCCCACTTCTTTTTTGTTAAACCCTTGGGCTCCTAAAATGGGCTTTCCCAATAATACCCTCACTAATCCTCCTCAAAAGTCCATCTTACCCTTAATTCCTCTAATATTATTTAAATTAATAATAATACTAATATATTCATATTATATACTATTATTTAGATAAATAACCAAAACTCCACCAAAATACCAACGTCAACACAAACCACCAAAATTCACCGAAAATTCACAAATATTATATTTAATAAATTAAATAAATATTCTAATAAATTTGGGGTGTTACAACTCTCCCCCACTTAAAGAATTTTTGCCCTAAAAAATTACCTCAAGGAAATAGAGTCGGATACGACTCCCTCATCTGATCTTCGCGTTCCCAAGTCCAACTTTCGCCAACTGGTCCACCCCATAACACCTTCACCAAAGTTATGTATTTATCTCGCAGTTGCTTCATCTATCGACCGTCAATCTGCACAGGTAAAGCTATCACTATTAGGTTCTCCCTCACTTGTACATCATTCATCTGAATCACGTGCGACGGATCCGGAATGTACTTCCTCAACTGGGACACATGGAACACGTCATGCAAATTCGCAAGTGACGGTGGTAAAGCAACTCGATAGGCTACCTCACCTATCCTCTGTGAGATTTGATATGGACCAACAAAACGTGGAGTGAGCGTCCTAGACTTTAAAGCTCGACCCACACCAGTCGCGTCACCCTCAAAAACATGTGATCTCCTTCTTGGAATTCAAGTGTCTTCCTCCTCTTATCATGATAGCTCTTCTGGCGACTCTGTGACGCTCTCATCCTTGCTTGAATCATCTTAATCTTCTCGGTCGTCTCTTGCACAATCTCAGGTCTGAGTACAACACTCTCGCCCGACTCATACCAATATAAAGGAGTCTTGCATCTTCTCCCATACAAAGCTTCATAGGGGGCCATTCCGATACTAGCATGAAAACTATTATTGTACGTGAACTCAATTAATGGTAAATGGCTATCCCAAGATCCTCCATGATCCAACACACAAGCTCTCAACAAATCCTCTAAGGATTGGGTAGTCCTTTCTGTCTGACTGTCCGTCTGCGGATGATAGGCAAAACTCATCCTCAACTTAGAACCCAAAGCCTCTTGCAAGCTCCTCTAGAACGTCGATGTAGATCTCAGATCTCTATCCGACATAATACTCGAAGGTATCCCATGCAAATTCACAATTTCCTTAATATACATCTCGGCTAACTTCTGCATAGAATGATTAATCTTCATCGGCAAGAAATGAGCCGATTTAGTTAATCTATCCACAATCACCCAAATAGAATCATTCCCTCTCTCAGTCTTCGGCAATCCCGACACAAAATCCATGGAAATACTATCTCATCCCCCTTCTCGAATACTCAACGGTTGCATCATACCTAAAGGCTTCTGATGCTCAATCTTCGACTTCTGACAAGTCAAACACGCATAAACTAACTCTGCAATATCCTTCTTCATACCTGGCCACCAAAACAGCTTCTTTAAATCCTGGTACATCTTCGTAGCACCAGGATGAATACTCAACCTACTTCGGTGTCCTTCTTCAAGAATACTCTGCTTAATATCTGGAACATCTGGAATACACACCCTCTCTCTGAACATCACCACACCATTCTCGTCAATTTGGAATTCTCCTCCGTTACCTTGGTTGATCAAAGTCAACTGGTCCACTAACTTCAAGTCGGATTGTTGTCCCACTCTGATCTCTTCCAGAATACCACTAGTCAACTTCAACATTCCCAACTTCACACTGTTAGGAGTCTCTTCACACACTAAACTCAAGTCTCGGAATTGCTCAATTAATTCCAATTCTTTCACCATAAGCATCGACATATGCAATGATTTCCTGCTCAATGCATCAGCCACTACATTTGCTTTGCTCAGGTGATAACTCAAGTCAAAATCGAAATCCTTCAACAGCTCTAACCACCTTCTCTGCCTCATATTCAATTCCTTATGATCAAATAAGTACTTCAGACTTTTATGATCACTGAACACTTTAAACTTAGAGCCAAACAGATAATGTCTCCAAATCTTCAACACAAACACCACAGCGGCCAATTCCAAGTCATGTGTAGGATAATTCCTCTCATGAACTCGCAATTGTCTCGAAGCATAGGCAACAACTTGACCATTCTGCATCAGCACTCCACCAAGACCCATCTTCGACGCATCACAATACACCACAAAATATTCACTCGGATTAGGCAAAATCAACACCGGAGTGGTCGTCAACCTCTTCTTCAATTCTACAAAACTCTCTTCACAAGCTACATCCCACACAAAAGCTTGACCCTTTCGAGTCAACTGAGTCAAAGGTAATGCCAACTTAGAAAAGCCCTCGATAAACTTGCGGTAATAACCTGTCAATCCCAGAAAACTTTATATCTCAGTAGCAGACTTCAGAGTCTCCCACTGTAACACAACATCAATCTTGGAAGGATCCACAACAATTCCACCCCTCGAAATCACATGACCAAGAAAACTCACCTCTTTCAACTAGAACTCACACTTCGACAGCTTTGCATACAACTTCTTTTCCTTCAATACTTGCAACACAGTTCTCAAATGCTCGGCATGTTCTTCTTCAGACTTAGAGTATATCAGAATATCGTCAATAAAAACCACCACAAACTTATCTAAATACTCATGAAAAATCCGATTCATATACTTCATGAACACCAGGTGCATTAGATACACCAAACGACATCACAGTATACTCATAGTCACCACACCTCGTCCTGAAAGCTGTCTTCGGAATATCATCAGGCTTAACATGAATCTGATGATAACCAGACCTCAAATCAATCTTGCTAAAACACAAACGTCCATCAATTGATCCATCAAATCATCAATCCTCAGAAGTGGATACTTATCCTTGGTCGTCACTTTATTCAATTGTCTATAATCCACACACGATCTCATGCTACCATCTTTCTTCTTCATCGACAACACAGGAGCACCCCACAGAGAACCACTTAGTCGACAACTTCATCCCAAGCAACTCTTCCAATTGTTTCTTTAATTCTCCCAACTCAGATGCAGACATCCGGTAAGGAGCAATTGACACCGGACTCATACCTGGTATCGAATTCGCCACAACCTCTACCTCACGCTCTGGAGGCCAATCACTTACGTCATCAGGAAACACTTCTGGAATTTCACAAACACCAGGCAAAACACCCACTTCTCCACCTTCACTAATACTCCAAGTTACCCTTAACTTAAACATTCGCACCATCCTGCATCGACTTATCAAAACCATCTGTAAGCACTTGGCTTAACTCCAAACAATTCACTGCGCACACCACTTAAGCACACAAGACACGTCTATCACATCCAACATGATCCCGTCTATTATCAACAAGAGATTAAGGGTGATCAGTTCCTCAATTTGTCAATAACAACCGACTATCATGAGGCGGTACAAACTATCTTACCAAACTATTGTAGCGTCCAACACCACTCTTAGTCATCGCTCCACACTTGAAGCATCTTGGAGAAGCACCATCTTCTCCCCCACTTATTTCATTCCCAACCTGCAAATGGAAAACAAAACAAGCATCGACAGTGTTTTCATACACATGTCGCACACTAAGGACTAGGCAACATTAGACAACCTGGGCGGACAGACCGACCTGCTCTGATACCACTAATGTAACACCCTTTTCTACCCCACGAATATCACAGCAGATTATTTATAAATATCAGAGTCAAAATCAGAACCACCTCAAAGGGTGCACATTTCTCAATAAATTCAAATAACACAAATTGCTCCATAAACAACGGGTTTCCTCAAAATAAATCAAAAGCCATCAATAGGCAGCGGAACCACCATAACCACAATAAATCCAAAATAAAAAGGTTTTAAACATAAACCATAACCATCAAATAACAACAAAATAACAATTCAACATGGTTCGACTCAACGACCCAACCCGATGTTACACTATCAGAGCAAGACCCTCTACATCGACCAAAAGCAAATAAACTCCAAAAGTCCTCAAAGGCATCCAGAGCTAAGCCTGATCACCTGCACGTTACCCGCGTGAAGGCAACATTCAAACAGGCAGGGTGAGTAATCATAATTCATTATAATCAATATAAAAACAAGATATGCATAAAATGGCATCATCATCATATACAATATCATCAGAGTCATCACAAGGCAAACATCAAAACACAACATCATAAATATCAACAAATGCCACATATATGCAATGCACAACAAGACTCATGCATGTGGTACCAATCGTCACAATCGATGGACACTTAGGCCATCACCCTCCAAAGATCCCCGTCATTAGGATCGTTTCCACACAAGAACCGGAGCATGTCATAAACCACTTCACATCCACACAATGGGATGGAAGCAACAATAGACCGGAGTCTAACATCATCACTGAAATGCTATGAATGCATGATACACAACGTCAATAATCATCATCATCAATAAAATTATTATGTGCACCATCATTCATCAAAATCTCATGTTAATCATGTCATCATATATTCATCAAAACATCACAAAATCATCATCTCATAATCATCAGTAGCGTCATGGTAAATCATCAGAAAAGTCACACCATCAAAACACCAAGACAGCGTAAAACCATAAACAAAATTTCGCGAACAGCAGCAGTTCGCTGCAGAGTTCGCCGTGCGAACTCATTCGCTGGGACGTTCGCTTTGCGAGCTCCAGTGAATCCCCTAAATCCCACACAAAAACCAGAGACCCCCCTCACTCTGTCTCCCTCACTACACTCACTCGCCTTGCGAAGTCGCTCGCTGGGACATTCGCTTTGCGAGCTAAAACTCACTTTTCAGAATTCATCCCAGTATTCATCAACAAAGTCATTGCGCATTCACTACGCTGCTCGCTTTGCGAGCCTGGGGCGAGTGTTCGCCTTGCGAAGGAATGGTTCGCTTTGCGAACTCGCGATTTCAGGAATCGCTGCTATGCATCAGTAGCACTTCAGTCCACCACATCCATACGGGTTCAACCTTAATTCACCCCAAAACATCCCCAAAACAGTCCTGAAACATCATGGCAATCAAAGGCATAAAACCTACGACTATTGGGTCGACTAATTTCACTATTCTAGCTCAAAATACCTAAACCTTCACAAATTCTCAAGATTCCCATAAACCCCATAAATCCCTTTCTCATACAAAATCCCACATATCATCAAAAAGGTTTAGCCTCGAAGGCTTATTTTTACCCGAATCAATTCAACCCTTAATAATCCATCATCGATCCTCAGAAATACCCCTAAATCATCAATAACTCATAAACCCTTCAAAAACCCCAAAAACCTCAAAATCCACCTTACAATACATCGAATCTCTATATTGAAAACAATGAAAGGTAATACTCCCCATACCTTAGATTGTCGATTTTGGAGCTTTATTTATTGAGTCTTTGGAAACCTTCTTGAATCCTCGCCTTTCCCTTTTTCCTCAGAGCTCTGCACTTTTTCCTTCTTTTCACGATCTAGCCAAAATGAATCCTATTCCTCCCACTTCTTTTTTGTTAAAATGGGCTTTCCCAATAATACCCTCACTAATCCTCCTCAAAAGTCCATCTTACCCTTAATTCCTCTAATGTTATTTAAATTAATAATAATACTAATATATTCATATTATATACTATTATTTAGATAAATAACCAAAACTCCACCAAAATACCAACGTCAACACAAACCACCAAAATTCACTGAAAATTCACAAATATTATATTTAATAAATTAAATAAATATTCTAATAAATTTGAGGTGTTACAGAAGGAATGAGAAATCACAATCATATAAGGAAATGCATAATAATATGTAAGCATACCAACAACATATGCATAAATTGTTGGTGTAAGCCCTAGAGGCCAATACTTTTGGTACTTGTATCAAATTATTTATTAATAATAAAAGGCTTTTCTTTATTATGTTTGTTTTTCCAAAGTGATAAAGTCCCTAGAATAGCTAGTTCGTTTAATGAAATATTAAGTGTGACTTAATCATGAGATACCATTAAACATAAGGACATTATTCTTAAAGTATTCGTAGTCGAGCTTTAATGTGAAATGGGATAACCTTAAAGCATTAAGACTGTTATGTAGATAGACTGATGATCACATCTCATGGATCATGGATAAGGAGTTATCAAGTCTTAACATAGGTATGAATATTAGGAGTAATATTTATACTGGAATGACCCACTATGAGAGTACTACATAGAATGTTATGCAAAGTGTCGTAAGTTACTCTCATGGTGATAATGGTGTATACCACCCTTCGACCTGAAACCACTATGGACCCTAGATGTAGAGTCAAGTAATTTATTGTTGATCAAACATTGTCCGTAATTGGATGACTATAAAGACAGTTGATGGGTACTTCATAAAGCATGTTGAGGGACATGAGTGACCTAGATGGAATTTGCCCATCCTGCATAACAGGATAAATGTCTAAGGGCCCAATATTGAACTGAACAAGGATGACACGGTATATGTCTTGTGTTCAATATACACATAAGGGTAAAACGGTAATTGTATAAACAAGCAATATCACAAAAGGTTTTGTCAGATCACATGACAATTTCGTGACTTGGGTAGCAGTGATGTGTTGCTAGATACCGCTCACTGTTTATTATGTTAAATGCATGATTTAATAAAATTACCAACGTCGCGAAATCCTACAGGGTCACACACATAAGGACAGTTTGATAAGAGGTAGAGTAAATAAGGCACACCGTAAGGTACGATGTACTTAAGTAAATATGTAACACCGTAAGGTACGCTGCACTTAAGTGGAATACGGATTGTGTTAAGGTACCGCGTGCTTAAGTGATATACGGTACATCATAAGATATGGCGTGCATGCACTTAAGTGGGCTTTTTAGCTTGCAACCCATACAAGTGGTTCTATAATATAACCCTTGTGCAGAAGCATAAACACTTGATGAAAATTCAGTTATGAAACCCTAGCCGTATTTTCCTTGTCTCTATCTCTCACTCAAAGGCTTGAATCGTAGCAGCTAGCACTGAGACCGAAGGAAGCTGTTTGTGTGGACTGAGTAGAGGCGTTTTTCATCGTACATCGCTCGTGATCATTCCTTCGATTAAGAATAAAAGGTTTCATCCCCACAAGAGGTAACCATTCTATCACTGAACATGATCTTTTGTAAGGATCGCTAAAGGGAAATTTTAATTTCTGCTGCGTTTTGAATCATGATTTCCCTTCAGTGGTATCAGAGCCACTTACGAAACCATGCATCAGATAAGTGTTTATTTTTTTTTTTTTGTTTTAATTAGATTAAAACACATAACAAATTAAATTAAATCGAGAAATTGAATTTTGGCATAAGGTTGTGTACGATTTGGATGATCGATATTGATTATGCTTCGGAATCCGACAATAGTATGGTGAAGCAGCGATATACCGATCGTCCTTAAGTTACATAATTATGATCGATCAAATTTTATATGTGATATAATTAACTCTGATGCAAAGATGGTATATTAGATATATTGTTTCTATTTCATTCATTTAAATCACGTAATGATCATTATTCCTTTGAGCGATATGTGTTCATTTGCTTCAGAATCTGACTTTAGTATGGTGAAGCAGTGGCATATGGATCAATCATACTGAATTATTGATCATGGTGTTTTGACGATATGAAATTTTTGCATTAGGGTTCATGACGGCAAAAGGGTTGTGTTGTCTAAAAGGTCTGCGATTAGTGTTGTGATGGCACAAAAGTTGTGCTTTAATTTTATGGAAAGTATCAAGTGTTGATACGAAAAATGACGCCGAAATTTAATTTGATTCATTTAATTAACAGGATTTAAATTAATAATAATAAAAGTATGTTTATTATTTTTCTCTTGTGGTGATCAGTTATGGCCTTAGTTTTCCTTTATTTTGTTTTGGGATTTTATAATACGACCTGCGTGTCGTGCCTCTCTTTTAATCTCTTGATGTAACTTCTTTTCTCATCTCACTCCCTCGTGTGTGAAAACAAGTATTCTTTAATGTAATGTAATGTTATGAAGAAAAATAAAGACTACAAGATCAAAGGAGGACAACCTTGGAGATCTTGCTTGGAGAAATGTAGATCGTTATTAGGTTTAGCTTAGGTTCTCTCATTGGCTTGGGAGATCAATTACTCTAGGGGCCAAAACTATTTCATTTTGTATGTATGTTGATGCATGTTGAAATTCTAGCAATGTAGACAGCAGATGTCTTAACACATGTCAAGACATTGTTCTGCATAAACATTTAAACAAGGAACAGAATAACAGACTGATACCTTGAATATCAGAACTGTAAAATCACAAATGTTATGACATCTGATCCAACATGTTTATCATGAACCCTAACAAAAAAGTAAATCTGCAGAATGATAAAGAACATAGCAATTGTTAACCCAGTTTGGTGCAATTCACTTACATCTAGGGGATACCAATCCAGGAAGAAGACTCCACTATCTGTAGAACTGTTACAAAGCTAAACTCCCCCATTTACAACTTTATATCCTAATCTCTACCCAATGAAGAATTTATCAAAGAACAACCTCTTTGATACGAGATACCCCACTCACTTCCCTTAATCACCAACTATGATTTCTACATCATCCATGTCTATACAGAATTCTGTCAAGCATACTTGACAAACAAGCTAACTCAGATTTGCTTAAAAGCTTCATCCAAGAACAATACACAATCCAATACCTCAAGGCTTATGGATCTGTGTGACACCTATATCTGCCACAATGCAACAACTGATACAAAGGGAGACTTACAACCTAGAGAGCCAACGACTCTCAAACCCTAAACCCTTGTTTCTTACGCAAGAGAACTAGGTTACAAAAGGCATATAAATCCTAGGTCTAAGTCTTCTTTTATAGGCTTTATTTTCCTTGGGCTTTCTATCTCTGGTCTTCGATCCATTCCTAGAAAGTGCATCAAATCTTGGGCAGATTTGCTACAGATTTAAAACCTGCTAAATCAGTGCAGTACTTCAGGATGTCATGTCTTCAGGTTAAGACATTTTCTTCGACATCTTTGTTCAGGGCCATATTTCTTCATCTTTATCATTAAAATTGTTTTACCAAAATTCTGTCAAACCAAAGGTGCTTTCAATCTCCCATTTTTGACAAATGTTGGCTAAAACTCCTTTTAGTTTGAATGGCGGTTATGATTGGAATACTGAGCATGTTGGATTCATGTTGGTGTACATGAGGAGGAAGATAACACAACCTTCCTCTTCCCAGGGTGAGTGAAGTTGAGAAAGGTCCAGGAGTTGAGACTCATAAAGAAACAAGAAGAAAGTCTGAAACACCAGAATCTTGGACACTTCTTTCAAACACACTCCCCCTCCAGAGATCAATTGTAGTCTTCGTGAATCTGAGTACATAAAGCATGTAACTCAGGTCACAAGACACAACTTGATTCTTAACTCAAGTAATAAGACACAAGAGAAACATATACAAGATGATAAAGCCAACACCTTATTCAATGTTCTTGCAAAACAACTACAAGATCAACACACACATTCCCTTTTCCCGTGACTCATACTCCCCCTTTTTAGCCAAAAATTGGCAAAGGTAGCCAAGGAATTCCCATACCCAACCAATACTAATCCAGTCTTGAGCAAAAGACATTTTGAACACACCACAAAGAAAACATAGTCTGAGACAAACCGATCCAAGGGCTCCCTTAAATACCCAAGAAATTTCCTTCGAATGTAACGAGCCTTTGAAAATAGCAATGGTTAATTCAATGACTTCATTAATCATAGGATGTAACTTCACCAATACCAATATGCACCAGTTAAGAATGCTTTGACTGTTTCTTCTTTGAAGAAAACCGTCCAAAAATAATGTAAGTTACGATGAACACGATGTTCTCCACCGACCACAAGACCAGTTACTTTTATCACATGTCCTTAACAATGTTCTGACATCATGTCAGACATTGTCTACCAAAGAAAACTTCTGTATTAGTTAAAACCTTCACAGTCTTATAATCACATTCTGCAAAGAAAAATAAATTCTCCCAGACCTAACCAATGATTCTTAAGCATCCATTAAGAACCATGTAATTTGTACTGTCAAGTTTCCCCCAACTTGCAATAGTACACTAATGTCAAGTGTCGCTCCCGAAAGATTCGCATCCAAAGGTACAAACGCGAGAGTGGCGCAGAAAACACAGAGTCGCCAGCAATGTGTATTTATCCCGAGAGAGGGAAAGGAAACACTGCATAAACCTGAAGAGAAAGGGGGAAAGACATGGTCATTGCAACCATAGTCCGGGTTCGGGAGTCGGTTATGTGAGGAGAAGGTGTTAGCACCCCACGCGTCCATCGTACTCGATGGGATCCACGCTTGTTGTCTAAACGGAGGGTGAGCTGTCCTACTATCTATGGCTGAACAAAAGAAAACGGGGATGGGGTGACTAAGACGGACTCGGTAGGACATATTCGATGCCTTAGGCCTACGTACTCCCTCAGTGCAATGGGAAAGACAGAGTCAACGTAGTTCGGACGGGAACTGTGGGGGAAGGTTGCTCGCCAAGACAATCGTTGTCTTATGCCTACATATCCTCAATCGGACGAAAGAGAGGAATCAGAGCTAATGTAGTTCGTGGGAACGACCACGAATGGGTAAGTGTTTTTTACGTGAGTGATGAGCTCTTTTCTGAAAATGAAATTTGAAACCCAACAATCTCGAAGGATAAAAAGATTTGAATTTGTTTTGTGTTTTTAGACAGAAGTGTTTTTTAAGTTAGTTCATAACTTGCATTGCACCAAAATCTAGGGCACAGGGACGAATACTTAACGAATCGTCCCAAGATAGGACGCCCGCTAAGCACTATAGAAAGATGAGAGGAAGCCCTTCATTTCTCATTCCCCACGTTTAAGGCTCGTGCACAATACACTTTATCTTTATTAAGTGTTTTCAGGAAGTTTTGAGATGAGAAGAGAGAAGACCCAAAGGAAACTCTAAAGGGAAACTAAGAGTCCTAATGTTATCATGAATGGGTAACCTATGGTTAGTGAGGCTTAGGAGGGACGACTACCTAAAACCTTATGCTAATCCTACTCCAAGCTTAATCAAAAATTAAGTTGGACTAGGTAGCTCTAAAGGGAGAGAATCCAGGACTTAAACAAGTCTTGAGATTCATGGGAGAAAGAGAGTGAAAGAGAAGAATGAGAAAGAGAAGGATGAGATAAGAAAAAAGATAGGGCAGCAAGCACATCATATCAAGTATATCCAACTCACAACAATAAACAAGTCTCAAAGATCATGCAAAACATCTCAAGTAAGCATGCAAAGGTAATCATGAAAGAATGCAAGCATACTTATGTGAAATGCACAATTAAGCACCAATGAACTTCATATCAAGATAAAATGAGAAAAATAAGATAAAGATGAAAGCAAGTCAGAACCAAGATCATACCATCATCAACAATTCTCATGTACAAGAGAAGATCAAAACATGAAACATTATGCACCAAAGAAAGTCCACAAAAGGAAGTCAAAGTTCAAGCACTTAAAGCATACCCAAACATGATCCACAAATTGAAAATTTTGGTCACAAGGGACCTCAACCAGGGGTAAACATCATATCAAATAATCATGCAAAGAATCACAAAGAAACTCAATCAAACAAGCATGGCAAAGCAATTAGGGTTAAGAGATGTCAAGAGATGATCATGCATAATTCACTTAAGCACAAATAATCAAACATATATCAAATGACATTCAAAAATTGTAAAATTAAAACCCAAGTGACCTAAGTCAGAAGCTAGCAACATGCCAAAAGATCACACAAAAATTCACAAGTTAAGTACCTCAAACAATGCTTCAAAGTTGCATAAGAACAAAGAAGAATAATGCACAAATAGAGGGACTAAAATGCAATATGAAAAGAGTTTGAAAATATGAGAAAAATATTTTTATGGACCTCAAGATGTCCTCTGAAATATGCAAAAATAATGGGATGCAAATCATACACCAATGATGAGAACAAAAATAACAAGGCAAGGTGTGCACAAGTGAAGAAATTCACAAAGAAAATAATCAAACAATTAGTTCAGATGCACAAAATAAAATAAAAATGGAAAATAAAATTTGACAAAATTTTATAAAAATCCAAAGATGCTTCATGATTTTTTTAGTGATTTTTAGATGCATAAATCTATTTTTAAAAATTAAAAATGAGAATGAAGCAATTATATAAAATAAAAAGAAAATAATACAAGCCAGGGGGTGCAACAAAGCAAATTACACGTTGAAAATTAAATGGGCTCAGATAAAGGGGGGTGGGAAAAGAAATGAAAGGCCCAACCCAAACCCAGCGCAAGTCAACACATCCATACAAGACCCAGTCAACAAGATTGACTCACATACGCCATCAGATCAATCAAACGCTCCACATTCAGTCAAACAAAACCCAGATATACAAGATCTGTGGCCAGGATTAAAGGTACATGGTAACAAGCATACTCACGCACACACATAACACATCTGACTTTAAAATAAATCACGTGAGAGGCATGTGGTAATTTTAATGTGCTGGCAACAAGACAACCATCAGATTCATCTGACGTGCAAGAATCAGTCAACAGATCAAAACGTCATACATGATGAGTGGTCCAGATCTCACATACATGGTAACAATCATGGAATATCACACACATGCATTAAAATGAAAACGTGAAAATTAAATGATCTGGAATAATGAGGACCATCAGATCTGGACAACCAACGGTCCAGATTTCATCTTCTTCCTCCAAACCCTCACTGGCCTGAAACATAACCAGACGCCGGAGCCCTAGCTCCGGTCGTCTTCTCCGGCGACCTGCACTTCAAAATTTTCCAAAAATTGCAAGCAAGTACACTATCTTACTTAGATTTTCACCAGGATTTCAAATATGCAAACCATTTCAACAGATCATCAACACATAATGCAAATCGAAGGAAAACATTTTGGATCTAAAAACTTCAAATCCACATTACAGCCATGATACACGTTCAAATTCAAATCTAAACACATCAGGATGATCAGCAACTCACGAGGAACATTAAGCACACAAGAAAACTGAGTTCTATAATCAAGAAAATCACACTAACCTGAAACTTGTAGAGCTCAAAATACACCAAGAAATCCTTCAGAAAGCTGCAGATCTACTCCTTAGGACCTCTGATTGCAAAATAAATGCAACTAGAGACTTGAATCAAGCTGGATCTTGGATTTTGAAAGTGAACACCTCAAATTCGAATCTGATGAAAACCTTGCTTAGAGCTTCAAACAATGGTTGGTTCTTGTTCTATGGAGAGTGTAGATCAAGAATATGGAAAAAAATCTTCAGAAACCCTTGTGAGGAGAGAGTTTCGAAGGAGAGAAAGTTTGAGTGAAAAATGGAATTCTGAGCAAATGAGGGTGCATGAGGTGTGAATGAACGTGTGAGTCTCCTTATATAGACTTGGTTAGAGCTCTGAGCATGATTAGGGTTTGATTAAATCCTTGATTAAGGCTATCCAAAGTGATTTGCAAAAATGCAAGTTGTGATGCACACCCTTGTTCACACGCGTGTGGGTCATGAAATAAGCATGATTCATCTCCATTTCACTTGCTGGTCATAATGGAATTGGGTTTGGGCTTTGTAGTGGTCTGATTTGTGAGATTCAATCCATCTTGCAAATTTACATTTTGTGAAATTCATGAAGTACATGGCACGGATAGGAGTGATTCAAGGGTCAAGAATGGTCCTCATGGAGTGTACTTGAATATGGCAATATGACTTGAAGCATTAGAAACAATTATAAGTCACTTTGAACCAAAATGCAAAAGGTGGAAAAATGGATACATGAGAAAACCTTAAGAAGCACCTTGCCTTCTTTTGATCATAACTTGAGAACCACAAATGGTATGGAGATAATCTAGTACTTTTTGGAAAGGGGGGAGAGAGATCTTCAACTTTCATGTTTGAGGAAATTTCATTTGAAGCTTCTTTGATGATGAAAAGTCAAGTTGAAGATGGTTTGAAAAGTTGCCAAAAATGGAAGTTTCACATTATAGGTCATTTTCCAAAAATAGTAACTTTTGCACAAACTCTTGACTCTTGATGAATGACATGAATCTTGACATTTGAGGACCATATGAGGGCATAAGACCTTAAAAATCATGAAGAGGACCTCAAAATTCCATGGTTGACTTTCCTCCTTACAGTTGACTTTTCTCCTTACAGTTGACTTCTCTTGGTTCACAAGCAACTGATCCACTGAACATCTTCCATAATGAACCACTAGCCAAGATTCCATCCATGAACACTTGTGAGCCTATGGAACCCATGAGAGCATGCTTGAATCCACAAAGTTTTCTCAAGAAGCTCTTTGAACCCAAGAACCCTAATTTGGTCCCTCTGGTTGGGAGGGAAAGAATCACTTGAAATCCTTTGCCATTCTTGATCTTATGAAGATATGATGACCTCCACAAAACACCTTGAGGCTTGAGACTCCTTTGTGATGAACCAAGTACCTTGATCCCATGCTAAGAACCAATGCTATGCCCAAATGCTAATGCAAGAAATGCAAAGAAACATAAGCCAGTTAGCTTCAAAACAAAAGAGCAAATTTTGGGGTGTTATAACTACCCCTATTCAATCAACTTGGTCCTGAAGGTATGATAGCAACGGCTGTCATGCGTTCAAAGGATTCACGGAGATTGAATACCAAAAGAAACCTGAAATTTGCAATCCTCAAAAGAGGGACGACTCCACTGGGGAACAAGCAATAAATGCTGCACTGTCACAATACGGACAAGTGTTAGCTATGCTGGGGATAAACACGGACGGGTGTCAAGGAATCAAAGATATCAGATACGGACGGGTATCGAAAAAATACAGTGACGGGTGTAAAGAGGTTCAATACGGACGGGTATCGAAAAAGGTACACGGACGGGTGTAAAGAGGTTCAATACGGACGGGTATCGAAAAGATACACGGACGAGTGTAAAGAGGGTCCAATACGGACGGGTATCAAAAAAATACACGGACGGGTGTAAAGAGTTTAATACGGACGGGTATCAAAAAGACACACGGACGGGTGTAAAAAGGGTTCAATACGGACGGGTATCGAAAAGATACACGGACGGGTGTAAACAGGTTCAATACGGACGAGTATCGAAAAAATACACGGACGGGTGTAAAAAGGTTCAATACGGACGGGTATCGAAAAGATACACGGACGGGTGTAAAGAAGGTTTAATACGGACGGGTATCGAAAAAAAAGGTTCAAACACGGACGGGTGTCGAAGGAAACATGGACGGGTGTCAAAGTAAAAACCTTGAAGGGATGAATCAAAAGACCACCTGGACGAAAAGGGTGAAAAGAGATCATGGGTTCACAGTCCTGGCAAAACACTCTGCCGTGGAGCTGTCAAATATTGCTTTGAATGACTAAACCCAACACTCGTGGAGTAAAGTCGAATGATATTTTCCTGAAATCCGGTTTTCCTGACGAAGGAAAACTCAAACCTGGCTTATGCTTCGGATGCATATGTTTGAATTTTGCCGTAATGCTCCACACGAAGTGGAAATGCTACGCATTTAGGAGGATGCCATGTAAAAAATGCTTATGCAATGCAAAAAGACCGTCCCAGCGAAATAAACGCTGAGAACAGCAGCAACTCCACTGAGGACGACAAACTACATTGTCATCAAACCAAAGAACATGTTGAGGAAAACTTCACCCTGCTAGGGGAGATCACAATCACCAATTCTGCTAGAGATGGACGAATCTCTGAGAGAAAACCCACTCAATCGGGGAGGAACTGAAAACTGAAGATGGAAACTCCTCCGCTGGGATGACCAAATGTTTCAGCACCTGGATTCAAAACCTGCTGGGGATACTAATCGCCAACAAACTCTGCTTGGGGATGGAAACCAAACACTGAAAATGGAAACTCCTCCGATGGGGATCACCAAATACTTTAGAACTTGGATTTGACGCATGCCAAAAATGATTGGACTTAAGACCTGTTGGGGATACCAATCACCACCAGACTCTGCTTGGGGATAATCTGAAAGAAACTTTGAGGAAAATAGATTGCCCCATGCTCAGTGGGGAAACAGTGTCTTTAATCAACGAGGACACTCTATCAAACTCTTGTAGGAGAGGCTGTAAAAATAATAACTTCTGGCTACCTGCTGAGGAAAGATGAGCCAAATCACAACTCTGGCTGGGGGTAAACCTCTTATATCCTGCTGAGGGGGACGATCCTCAACGACTCCGCTTGGGGAATTACCTCTTTATACTCTGTTGAGAAAGACGATCCTCGATACTTTGACTGGGGAGAGCAGCAAACTGCTGAGGATGGTCAGACTTCAAAGTTAAGGAGAGCAACTCTACTAGGGAGGTACAAACCTGTTATCCTACAAAACCAACAGAAAGGTCTATGTGCAAAATGATTACTTTGATTATCATCATAGTGACTGACGCCTAAGCAATTTCCACTGTTTTCCAACTTGTTTCACAAAGCTCAACATTTTAGCATGTAATGTTTATAAAAAATATCGGACATTTTCACAAACAAAACAGGTAAAACAAAAAACAAAAGCTCTTTGACTGAAATGCAAACTTTATTGAATGATCAGCCTGTAAATAGGTATTTACATTTGGAAGCAATTCTTGAAAAGAGGTAATTGCGCAAAAAGTAAAAGAAAATACACATGTCGGCAATGTGGGGAACAGACATCCACCATGACTCGACTCAGCTATAACCCATATGACTTGTTTATCCGCAGATGCTTTGGCCTTTGAAGATGACTGACTGGACTGATTCCTTTCCTTCGAATTTTCCAAGTGTGAATAGCGATCACAGATCGAACGCGGATCGTAGTCTTTGCTTTTAAATCCCTAACTTTTTCCTGGATCGCCCTTTTCGAGTTTTCAATCCACCGGGATACCCATTTTTGCCAAAGTTGCCTTTTCAGGTTTTCAACCTTGCGGGTTTATTTCTTTTTCCTTTTTATCCCTAATTTTTGCCCGAACCTTTTCTTTTTATGGTTCGCCAGGATGCCCCATTTTTGCCTGAACCTTCTTTTTATGTCCAGCGGGTCTTTTTAATGCAAAGTATTTTTTGACTACATCCGCGTTCACAGGGGACGTAAAATCTTCGCCATCCATAGTTGAGAGTAATAAGGCTCCACCAGAGAAAACCTGTCTTACTACATATGGCCCTTCGTAATTCGGAGTCCACTTGCCCATGTGATCTGTTTGAGGAGAAGTGATCCTTTTCAGGACTAATTCACCAGTTTGGAAACACCGAGGACGCACTTTCTGATCAAATTCTTTTTTCATCCTGCTCTGATACAACCGGCCATGCGCAATGGCTTTCAATCTCTTCTCTTCAATGAGGTTCAGTTCACTCAGCCGGGAACGCACCCATTCAGCTTCATCAAGCTTCCGTCTGTCAGAATTCTCAAAGAAGGAATCTCAACTTCTAATGGCAGAACTGCTTCCATACCATACACCAGTGAGAAAGGGGTTGCCCCAGTTGATGTGCGTACCGAAGTACGATATCTGTGCAAAGCGTAAGGCAACATCTCATGCCAGTCCTTGTATGTCACTACCATCTTCTGCACAATCTTCTTTATGTTCTTATTAGCCGCTTCAACAACCCCATTCATCTTCGGGCGATAGGGAGAAGAATTGTGATGTTCAATCTTAAAGCTCTGGCATAGCTCCTTCATCATCTTATTGTTCAAATTTGAACCATTGTCAGTAATGATCCTCTCCGGGACTCCATACCGGCAGATGATGTCCTTCTTAATAAACCGGGCTACCACTTGTCTGGTGATGTTGGCATACGATGCTGCTTCCACCCACTTCGTGAAATAATCAATAGCCACCAGGATAAAACGATGTCCATTGGAAGCAGTCGGCTCGATCTTCCCAATCATGTCAATGCCCCACATGGCAAAAGGCCAAGGTGACGACAAAACATTCAGAGGAGTAGGCAGTACGTGCACCTTATCAGCATAAATCTGGCATTTATGACATTTCTGGGCGTATTTAAAACAATCAGACTCCATAGTCATCCAATAATACCCCGCTCTTAACAATTTCCTTGCCATAGCATGCCCATTGGCATGAGTACCAAAGGAACCTTCGTGAACTTCTTCCATTAACAGGCCTGCCTCGTGTTCATCAACACAACGTAGCAAGACCATGTCAAAGTTTCTCTTGTATAACACATCATCTTTGTTCAAAAAGAAGTTTCCTGATAACCTCCTCAATGTCTTCTTATCCTTGGAAGATGCCCCAGCTGGGTATTCCTGACTCTTCAAAAAGACTTTGATATCATGATACCAAGGTTTGCCATCTGATACACCTTCAACCGCAAATACAAAAGCAGGTCTGTCCAAGCGCATAATTCTGATTGAAGGAGTTTCATTCCAACGATTCACTTGATACATCGATGACAACGTTGCCAACGCATCAGCCATCTGATTCTCTATCCGGGGAATGTGATGGAAGTCCACTCTATCAAAGAAAGGTAACAACCTTCTAGCATAGTTGTTATACGGAACAAGATTCGCTTGACGAGTCTCCCATTCACCTGTAATCTGATTAACCACTAACGCAGAATCACCAAAAACATCGAGGTTCTTGATTCTCAAATCAATCGCTTCTTCTAACCCCATGATGCATGCTTCATATTCTACCTCGTTGTTGGTGCATACAAACGCCAATCGGGCAGTGAAGGGTATATGAGAGCCCTTTGGAGTCGTAATGATTGCCCTGATTCCGTTACCATATGAATTAACAGCCCCATCAAAAACCATCTTCCACTAAGATCCAATCTCAGATCCTTCATCAGGTAAAGGTTCTTCACAATCCTTCATCTTCAGATACATGATATGCTCATCCAGAAATTCAAACTTCATCGGTTGATAATCCTCAATTGGCTGTTCGGCAAGATATTCTGACAAAACACTTCCCTTAATGGCCTTTTGGGAAACATACTGAATATCATATTCTGTCAGAACCATCTGCCAACGGGCTATTCTACCAGAAAGTGCTTGCTTCTCAAACACATACTTGATCGGATCCATCTTTGAAATCAAAAGGGTTGTGTGGTTTAACATATACTGCCTCGAACGCTTAGCGGCCCAAGCGAGTGCACAACATGTTTTCTCCAGCATCGAGTACCTTGACTCGTAATCAATAAACTTTTTACTCAGGTAATAGATGGCGTGCTCCTTTCTACCTAACTCATCTTGTTGACCAAGCACACAACCCATTGAGTTCTCAAGAACCGTGAGATACATAATCAAAGGTCGTCCTGGCACTGATGGTATAAGGACCGGAGGTTCCTGCAAGTATTCTTTAATCTTTTCAAACGCCTTTTGACAATTTTCATTCCACCTGACCGCTTGATCTTTTCTTAGCAACTTGAAGATTGGTTCACACGTGGCTGTGAGATGCGAGATGAACCTAGCAATGTAGTTTAATCTCCCCAAGAAACCACGAACCTCTTTTTCTGTTCTCGGCACATGCATTTCCTGTATGGCTTTTACCTTCGCAGGATCAACCTCGATACCTTTTTCACTAACAATAAACCCCAGCAATTTTCCTGATCTCACCCCGAAGGTGCATTTGTTTGGATTCAACCTCAGTCTGAATTTTCTCAATCTTTCAAATAGCTTCTGAAGATTCACCAGATGTTCTTCCTCCGTCTGTGACTTTGCAATCATGTCATCACATAGACCTCAATCTCTTTGTGAATCATATCATGAAAGAGAGTCACCATCGCCCGCTGATAAGTTGCCCCTGCATTTTTCATTCCAAAGGGCATCACTTTGTAGAAAAAAGTTCCCCACGGTGTTATGAATTTTGTTTTCTCCATGTCCTCTGGGGCCATCTTGATTTGGTTATACCCAGAGAAGCCATCCATGAAGTAAAACACCGAATACTGAGCAGTATTGTCAACTAACACGTCAATGTGAGGGAGCGGGAAATTGTCCTTTGGGCTTGCTCTATTCAAATCCCTGTAATAAACACACATCCTGACCTTCTCATCCTTCTTAGGTACAGGCACGATGTTAGCAACCCATGGAGGATAATTTGTTACGGCAAGAAAACCGGCATCTAGCTGTTTCTGAACCTCTTCCTTGATTTTGACAGATATCTTCGGTTTAGTTCTTCTGATTCTCCTGATGAATATCCACTTCCATATTCTGAATGCATAAGAATCCAGACCTTCATGCAATCAACTTGTGATCCACTACAGTCTTACCAAAACCTTCACATCAGACTTCCAAGACAGCTCTCCTACTCCATCATTCTCCCGTATGACAATGTAGATACTTCTTAGAAACGATGTAAGTAATAAGTTCCTCACAGAACTTAGTATCCTACTCCAAGGATAACCAACCCATAAAATGTTCTAACATTAGTTAGGACATCCTTCACACATCATAGACACCACACACCATGGTTCTTGATATGCTCCACCACTGGACTTACTATCTGCATAGTAATCCAACTGAAGATCTTCACACAACAGTGCGCCACCAGCTTAAACAAAGAGAACTCCAGAAACCCAGAGAGAAATAAACTCTCATCCACCAAAAGAAGGCATACTTCCATCCTCAACCTAGAACTTCTACCACAAGCTCCAAGAGAACCAGAACCTTCTTGCGTTTTCAACCAACTACCCTTTTCTCCAAGAGTAATTAGTTCCAAGCACCCTGCTTGATGCACACTAAAGATCAACCAAATGCCACTTTTTGACTGATCTCATTATTCTTCAGAACTCCCATAAGATACACTGATCCACCAATGAAATCTGATCTTCAAGTCACATGAACTACTTGCTCCATAGCAAGACATCTTGGATCCACCAAGCCTCTAGACATGTAACATCTTCTCAATCCACAGCTCCCGTAAACTATATGAGATATACCTTTTTGAAGCATCCATAACTTCCATTCTCCTGTAGATCACCTTATCTTAAGTTGATGTGCCACATCACCAGCTGAGATTCTGATGTTAAGCTAGATGTCAGGACATTTCGATACGACATCCAACTGCTGAATTCAGCTCCTCCTTCTGCCACTTAGAAGAACCTCCTCCCTATTACAGAACAAGAGTTCCATGCTCTCATAGACTTTATTGAACAACCAAGTTTGAGTAGACAACCTCCATCCTGCTTTGAAACTCCAAAGAATTCACATCTGCCACGTCTGAATCTTCATAAGATAAAGTAGTCCTAGACTACACCATAGCCATACCAAAGAATGCCACTTTCCTTAGTAGAGCAGTCTGTAGAAAGTCAGAGGTAACTTAACCTTGACCTTCAAACCGTGCAAGATCATATGCTCCCAAATACCTAGATCAGAAATAAACTGATCCAAGAAATAACCATCAAGATTATGATGTCTTCATCTTCATTTTCAACATCACCAATGTCCAGACCAATTTCTTGCCAGGATAATCTCCAAAGATCATATGCTTCTGTCACTCCAGACTGAAGCAGATTCTTAGGTCAACACCGAAGACCAAAACAGATGCTAAAGCGTATGAAGTACCCCTCCCATGATTCTGCACAAACTCTGATGATGAGATGTTCCAACATCTTGTTGAACATTAGCAATCTTGACTTTCAAGGATAATCAATTAAATACTTGTGAATTCCACAAATAGCATTTGATCTTAAATCCTTGTCCAATAACCCTTCTTCATTGTTGTAGCTAAGCTCCACCAGATCACTTCCTGAACACTTATCAAGTATTCAGTCTTTTGCAAGTATCTTCTTTGACAAACAGTGTTGAGATACCAAGGCTGCCACCCTTGACTCAAGTAACTAAGATTTTCTCTGAACAAGTCCTATTTACCTCAACAATTCTGAAAACTCCAATCATATTAGATCCACCCTTAGGGTTAAGAGAGATGAATCCTTCCTTGCTGTTTTGGGTGGTGAAAATAAATCACCTCCACTTTCTTCAGGTTGTGTTTCATAGAAACGCCTTCTAGTAAGAAGAATAACTAGAAGACTCTAGATGCACGACTGAGACGCCTTTATGAGTGGACTTGAGAGAATTCTCAAGTATCTTTGACAACCTAGCCGATCAATAATTTATCAAACTCCCAGAGCAAGAACTTGATAAGCCTAAACTCAACTCCTCTCCTCTTCAACTGACTTCAAACTGTACCATGAACCAAGCTTCCAAGTAGCAAGTCACCATAACAGACATCTTCCAACAACTCTCTTCATTCCATCGCTCCCGACTTTGGAATAAAAGAATGCAGATATCTTCACATATAGAGGCCGACGATTGAGACCTTCCACCATCTGTCTTTAGCAACAACTCCAGAATCCCATAATTCTAGAGCTCTTCCATCAAAAACACATGCAGCGGAACCACCAAGGAACAAATTCAACTTGCCCTAATAAGATGTCAAAACATCTTATAAGACACCCCAACAAGAGAACTAGCCACTTCTCCTGCAGTTGTTGTAGAACCTCCTCAGCAACATGAGCTACCTCTAGGTTGTTACCTTCGATCCAGAACATCCATCCCATCCATTAATACCCTTGAGTATGTATGATTTGATTGATCTGATCTTCAAAACTCCTTCTTGTTTAAACGCCAGAAAGTATCTCCCAAAGATCTCATCTAGAAACAGACAAGATGTCTGCTCTGATACCAATTGAAATTCTGGCAATGCAGACAGCAGATGTCCTAACACATGTCAAGACATTGTTCTACATAAACATTTAAACAAGAAACAGAACAGCAGACTGATACCTTGAATATCAGAAATGTAAAATCACAGATGTTACGACATCTGATCCAACATGTTTATCATGAACCCTAACAAAAAAGTAAATCTGCAGAATGGGGGATACCAATCCAGGAAGAAGACTCCACTATCTGTAGAACTGTTACAAAGCTAAACTCCCTCATTTACAACTTTATATCCTAATCTCTACCCAATGAAGACTTTATCAAAGAACAACCTCTTTGATACGAGATACCCCACTTACTTCCCTTAATCACCAACTGTGATTTCTACATCATCTCTGTCAATACAGAATTCTGTCAAGCATACTTGACAAACAAGCTAACTCGGATTTGCTTAAAAGCTTCATCCAAGAACAATACACAATCCAATACCTCAAGGCTTATGGATTTGTGCGACACCTATATCTACCACAATGCATCAACTGATACAAAGGGAGACTTACAACCTAGAGAGCCAACGACTCTCAACCCCTAAACCCTTGTTTCTTACCCAAGAGAACTAGGTTACAAAAGGCATATAAAATCCTAGGTCTAAGTTTTCTTTTATAGGCTTCAATTTCCTTGGGCTTTCTATCTCTGGTCTTCGATCCATTCCTAGAAAGTGCATCAAGTCTTAAGCAGATTTGTTACAGATTTAAAACCTGCTAAATCAGTGCAGCACTTCAGGATGTCATATCTTCGGGTTAAGACAACTTCTTCGACATCTTTGTTCAGGGCCAGATTTCTTCATCTTTATCATTAAAATTGTTTTACCAAAATTCAGTCAAACCAAAGGTGCTTTCACATGTGTATGTATGTTGATGCATGTGAGAGACGATTTATATGATAAATAAGCCAGTGAGATCAAACTAATGAAAAATTCCCTCAAATTGAATATTAAGTTTATGTTTTCCAAGTTTTAGAACTCATCAAGACCAATATCGAATAATGTAGGTTTCGCCTAACGTGAGGTGCATGTTCTATATTAGTAAGATGCGATGGGATAAATGTAATATCCAATTTCTAAAACAATGGGTCAAACTTAACTAAACAAAATATAATAAGATTATATACGTTTAGAAGCAAGAGTTGGGAATAATCCATATAATGGATTAGAATAAAAAGTTATTCACCCAACTGAAATATTCGAGAATTGTATTGGATACAATTGGAAGGAGTTCCTACCTAAATAGCTGAGTTTTGTGTAATCAGCCTAACGCTGACTTAAAACAAAGTGAAATATGGATCTCGATCCACTAGAAAATCTTCCAACGGGATTTTCCGAATCAAATGGTGAGGGTCATTTGGTTTGAGTAAAATAGTGGGAGCATATTTAATTAAAGGCCTAATTGAATATGTTGTTTTAATGATACTTATATTCTTCCATTCTATTTTGTACATTACCATGACAACAAACACATCTAACAACATTTTGCGATCAATCCTTGATAAGGAAAAATTGTCTAGGACTAATTTTATGGATTGACACCGAAATCTAAGGATTATCCTCAAACGTGACAAAAAGTTGTATGTCTTAGAGACGCCTGTTCCTGAGGAGGAGCCTCCTAGTTCTGCTCCTAAGGCTAAAAGAGATGCTTATAAGAAGCATGTTGATGATGCCAATGAAACTACTTGCCTCATGCTGGCTACCATGAATTATGAATTGCAAAAGCAACATGAAAACATGGCAGCGTTCGATATGATCGAACACCTGAAGATGCTCTATCAAGAGCAGGCAAGGCATGAGAGGTTTGAAGTTTCGAAAGCCCTTTTTCAAGCCAAGCTATCTGAGGGAGCCCCTGTAGGTCCCCATGTACTCAAGATGAATGGGTATGTGGAGAACCTTGAAAGATTGGGATTTCCCATCAAAAAGGAGCTTGCGACTGATTTGATCCTGCAATTGTTGCCGGAAAGCTTCAGTCAATTTGTCCTTAATTTCAACATGAATAATATGGACAAAACTCTTCCTGAATTGCTAGGCATGTTAAGAACTGTTGAGCAAAATCTGAAGTCAAAAGGGAAATCCATTCTGATGGTCAGTAATGGAAAGAAACAGAACAAAAGGCCCACCAAACAGGGTGGTAAATGGAAAGGCAAGGAAGTTGCCAAACCCAAACATACTACCCCTGCTTTGAAGCCTAGTGGAGGTATAGCAAAGGAGGTCACTTGCTTCTATTGCGGTAAGACCGAACACTGGGAGAGAAACTGCCCAAAGTACCTGGAAGATAAGAAGAATGGAGTGGAGACTTCGACTTCAGGTATTTTTGTTATAGAAATAAATTTATCTACTTCTGAATCATGGGTAATAGATATTGGATGTGGTTCTCACATTTGTACCAATGTGCAGGGGCTAAAAAGGAGTAGAGTTTTGGCAAAAGGTGAAGTTGACCTACGCGTTGGCAATGGAGCAAAGGTTGCTGCTTTAGCCGTAGGAACTTATGTATTGACTTTACCTAGTGGTTTAATAATTCAGTTAGAGAATTGTTATTATGTACCTGCAATTTGCAGGAATATTATTTCCGTTTCTTGTTTGGACAAGTTTGGTTTTTCATTTATAATAAGGAACAATTATTGCTCTATTTATTTGAATGATATAGTCTATACTACTGCACAAATGAACAATGGATTGTATGTCCTTGATCTTGAAATGCCAATTTATAACATTAATATTAAAAGGATGAAACCTAAGAGTTAAATCCAAGTTACCTTTGGCATTGTCGCTTAGGCCATATAAATGAGAGACGCATCTCTAAACTCCTTAAAGATGGACTATTGGACTCTTTTTATTACGAATCATATGATACATGCATATCTTGTTTAATTGGAAAGATGAAAAAGTCCCCATTCATAGGAAAAGGTGAAAGGGCTAATGATCTTTTGGCCCTCATACATACTGATGTATGTGGACCACTGAACATGCTAGCCAGAGGAGGTTTTCAATACTCCATCACATTTACCGATGATTTCAGTAGATATGGTTATGTTTATTTAATGAAACACAAATCTAAATCCTTTGAAAAGTTCAAGGAGTTCAAGAATGAAGTACAAAACCAACTAGGTAAGAATATTAAAACTCTTCGATCAGATCGAGGTGATGAATATTTAAGCCTCGAGTTTGATGACCATCTAAAAGAGTGTGGGATTATATCCCAACTCACTCCTCCTAGAACACCACAATGGAATGGTGTATCTGAGAGAAGAAATAGAACCTTGTTAGACATGGTCTGATCCATGATAAGTCACGCCGATCTTCCAAACTCCTTTTGGGGACATGCACTACTGACAGCAGGTTACACACTTAACCGTGTTCCATCCAAAAAGGTTGAAAAGACACCATATGAAATATGGAGTGCTAAGAAACCGCATATGTCTTACATGAAGATTTGGGGTTGTTAAGTTTATGTGAAACGACAAATTTCAACTAAGATTGAGCCCAAATCTGACAAATGCTTATTTGTGGGGTATTCTAAAGAAACAAGAGGGTATTACTTCTACAATCCTTCTGAGGGCAAAGTGTTTCTCGCTCGAACTGGAGTTTTCTTGGAAAGGGACTTTATTTCCAAAGGAATCAGTGGGAGGAAAGTAGAGCTTGAAGAAATTCAAGAATCACAAAGCATTGATACACCTATGAAGGAATTAGAGCATGAACCATAAGTAGTTGTGGAAGAGTAACCTGTTCAAGTAGAACAAGACCATCGTAGATCGAGCAGGATACGTCACTAACCAGAGAGATATGGATATCTCATAACTAATCAAGGTGATGTATTACTTATGGATCAAGATGAGCCTGTAACCTATCAAGAGGCCATAACTGGTCTTGAGTCTGAGAAGTGGATATAAGCCATGAAATCTGAAATGGATTCCATGTACACAAACTAGGTTTGGACCTTGGTAGAGCCTCTTGTAGGAGTTAATCCTATAGGATGCAAGTGGGTCTTCAAAAAGAAGACTGACATGGATGGTAAGGTACATACTTATAAGGCAAGACGGGTTGCTAAAGGTTATAAACAAATTCATGGTGTAGACTATGATGAAACCTTTTCACCAGTTGTAATGCTTAAATCTGTTCGGATTTTACTTACTATCGCTGCATATCATGATTATGAAATATGGCAGATGGATGTCAAGACTACTCTCCTTAATGGGAATCTTCTTGAGGATGTGTACATGACATAACCTGAAGGATTTGACATACCAGAAGAAGCTCAAAAGATATGCAAGTTACAGCGATCAATTAATGGATTGAAGCAAGCTTCCAGAAGCTGGAATCTTCATTTTGTTGAAACTTTAAAACAATATGGATTCATAAAGAATGAAGATGAGCCTTGTGTCTACAAGAAGGTTAGTGGGAGCGTGATCATCTTCCTGGTATTATATGTAGATGACACATTAATCATTGGAAACGATGTCCCTACCTTGCAACAAGTAAAAACTTGGTTAGGGAAATGCTTTTCTATGAAGGACCTTGGCGAAGCAGTCTATATATTAGGAATCAGGATCTATAGAGATAGATCACAAAAAATGTTTAGCCTAAGTCAGAGTACATACATAGACAAAGTGCTGAGACGCTTTAATATGCATGATTCCAAGAAAGGATTCATACTTTTGCAACATGGCATGTGTCTATCAAAAACACAATCTTCTTCAACTAAGGAAGAAAAGGATCGCATGAATAAGATTCCATATGCATCTGTAATAGGATCTATCATGTATTCCATGTTATGTACTCGACCAAATGTCTCGTATGCTTTAAGTACAACGAGTAGGTACCAATCTAATCCCGGTGATGCTCATTGGGTAGCTGTCAAGAATATCCTTAAGTGCTTGAGAAGGACTATGGATTCATTCTTGATATATGGAGGCCAGGAAGAACTCGCGGTAATTGGATACACCGATGCTAGCTTCCAGACAGATAAGGATGACTTTAAATCGCAATCTGGTTATGTGTTCTGCCTAAATGGTGGCGTTGTGAGCTGGAAAAGTTCAAAGCAAGAAACAGTTGCTAATTCTACAACCGAGGCCGAGTACATTGTTGCCTCAAATGCAGCAAAGGAAGCTGTTTGGACCTAAAAGTTAATTAATGAACTTGGCATAGTCCCTAGCATTGTGGATCCCATTGATCTCTATTGTGATAACAATGGTGCCATCGCACAAGCTAAGGAGCCTAGATCTCACCAACGATCCAAACACATACTTAGGCGTTATCATCTCATTCAAGAAATAATAGATAGGGGAGATGTGAAGATATGCAGAGTACCTACACTTGACAACATTGCTGACCCACTAACAAAGCCTCTTGCGTAGCAGAAGTATGATGGTCATACTAGATCTATGGGTATTAGAGGCATGCCTGATTGGCTCTAGTACTAGTGGGAGATTGTTGGTGTAAGCCCTAGAGGCCAATACTTTTGGTACTTGTATTGAATTATTTATTAATAATAAAAGGCATTTCTTTATTATGTCTGTTTTTCCAAAGTGATAAAGTCCCTAGAATAGCTAGTTCGTTTAATGAAATATTAAGTGTGACTTAATCATGAGATTCAATTAAACATAAGGACACTATTCTTAAAGTATCCATAGTCGAGCTTTAATGTGAAATGGGATAACCTTAAAGCATTAAGACTATTATGTAGATAGACTGATGATCACATCTCATAGATCATGGATAAGGAGTTATCAAGTCCTAACATAGGTATGAATATTAGGAGTAATATTTATACTGAATTGATCCATTATGAGAGTACTACATAGAATGTTATGCAAAGTGTCATAAGTTACTCTCATGGTGATAGTGGTGTATACCACCCTTCGACCTGAAACCACTATGAACCCTAGATGTAGAGTCAAGTACTTTATTGCTGATCAAACATTATCCGTAATTGGATGACTGTAAAGACAGTTGATGGGTACTTCATAAAGCATGCAGAGGGACATGAGTGACCTAGATGGAATTTGCCCATCCTGCATAACAGGATAAATGTCTAAGGGCCCAATATTGAACTGAACAAGGATGACACGGTATATGCCTTGTGTTCAATATAGACATAAGGGCAAAATGGTAATTGTACACACAAACACTATCACAAAAGGTTTTGTCAGATCACATGACAATTTCGTGACTTGGGTAGCAGTGATGTGTTGCTAGATACCGCTCACTGTTTATTATGTTAAATGCATGATTTAATATAATTACCAACGTCGTGAAATCTTACAGGGTCACACACATAAGGACAGTTTGATAAGAGGTAGAGTAAATAAGGCACACCGTAATGTACGGTGTACTTAAGTAAATATGTAACACCATAAGGTACGGTGCACTTAAGTGGAATACGGATTGTGGTAAGGTACCGCGTGCTTAAGTGATATACGGTACATCATAAGATATGGTGTGCGAGCACTTAAGTGGGCTTTTTAGCTTGTAGCCCACACAAGTGGTTCTATAAATATAACCCTTGTGCAGAAGCATAAACACTTGATGAAAATTCAGTTGTGAAACCCTAGCCATATTTTCCTTCTCTCTATCTCTCACTCAAAGCCTCCAATCGTAGCAGCTAGCACTGAGACTGAAGGAAGCTATTCGTGTGGACTGAGTAGAGACGATGTTCATCGTACATCGCTCGTGATCATTCCTACGATTTAGAATCAAAGGTTTCATCGCCACAAGAGGTAACCATTCTATCACTGATCATGATCTTTCGTAAGGATCGATAAAAGGCGATTTTAATTTCCACTGCATTTTGAATCGCGATTTCCCTTCATAAACACCCAATCCGTAAATCCACACTTCACACAACCCACACACCATAATGCAACATGTATGCAAATTCAAAGAGACTCAACTGAAGACTCAATGCATGTGGTACCAAATGGAACTCTCAGGTTCACTCGCTCCAATCCACACCTAGGATTAGAGCACACCAAAATCGTTACCATCAACATAGGTAACGCTTCATTAATTCCACCACCATCGAAATTAGCTACTCGCACCCAATCCCAACCATAAGATTGAGGCTCACCAAAAATGGGCCACTGTCTAACACCATGATGCAAGATACATACAAGACATGCAACAACAACATGTACAATGATGTTCACCAGTTATCAATGTATTATGCCAATACTAGCCACCAGCACCCAAACACATACTACAAGCATTATACAACATCATTATAGTAACATAGCATGCAACCACAACAACATCCATAATTATTCCACACTACAACATACCAATCACATATCCTCCAACACCATCACGTGACATTTAAATTGATTCCAGGTACTAGAAATATTTTTAAATTACAGTTCATCGCGTCGGATTCCTAACACTTCGAACGACACCTCAATCGAACACCCGAGACTTAAGTTATGAATTTTTAAAGTTTACATAACATGTTTAACCGGTTACCCAAAAACAGGTAACCGGTTACCACTTTGCTTAAAATAGTGACTAACCTTCTACAGTGTAACCGGTTACACCAAATTTTGTAATCGGTTACACCCTTCACAATGGCCAGTCTACACAAGTTTTAGGCAGTGTAACCAATTACACCAATACCTATAACCGGTCCCACCCTTTTAAAAATTAATTATTTGAAACGTTGTCCCAGGTGTAACCGGTTACACCAAAAGTGGTAACCGGTTATCACTCTTATAAAAGCACTTTTCTGCTGCTTTTTGATATGAAACCCAGTTTTAAACCCTTCCCAAAACCCTATTTTTTTTATATCAACTCATTACTCAGGTTCCGACTCCGTTTCTCATCAACATACAACAACACAACAATTCATCATCACACAATTCAACCAAACACACACTAACATGACATTAACATACAATTGCCTAATTCATCACAACAATTAGAAATTAAATCAAGGAGAATTTGAAACACTCACTCACATATTGTCATGCAAAACCTTATACGAAAGAAAATCTCACCCTTACCTTATAATTCCTAGCAAAGTTCTTCAACAATAGGGTTCTCTCTCTCTCTATCTCTCTCTCTCTCTCTCTCTCTCTCTTCTAAAATCACGTACTAACAGTTTTGATCCCAACTCCCCCTTTTCCTTATCTTATATTATTATTATTATTATTATTTCTAAATAACTATTATTCCAACTAAATAAACATTAATCCACTAAATATTTATTTAATATAACACCATAATAACAATAATTAAAATAAATATTTAATTATTACTATTACTATTATTTTATTTATATAATTTCAATTTAAATAATAATAATAATAACACTCTCCCCCCCCCCCCCCCCCCCATCTCTACAATTTTACTCAAACACCTCCAATACCTTAAATTCAACATTTCTAAGGGTACTATGCTTCACCTAAGGGTCTTTCTAACATACCAAATCATCAAACAACACATACAATTACACAATATAATTACAAAAAATAAATTAAATAAATCGGGACGTTACAACTCTCCCCCACTTAGAATATTTTCGTCCTCGAAAATTTACCTGATAGGAACAACTCCGGATACGACTCTCGCATCCTACACTCCAACTCCAACGTCATGTCCCCTCCGATAGAGCCTCCCCAAACCACCTTCACGAGAGCAATCTCTTTGCCTCTCAAACGTTTCAATTCACGGTCTTCGATCCTTACGGGTAAAGCTTCAACTGTAAGATTATCCCTTACTTGCACATCATCCATCGGAATCACATGAGACTGATCTGGGACATACTTCCGAAGCTGTGAGACATGGAATACATCATGCAAGTTTGAAATATTAGGTTGGAACACCATCCTATAAGCCACCACTTCAACCCTCTCAGAAATTTGATACGGACCAATAAATCGAGGAGTAAGCTTTCTCGATTTCAAAGCACATCCGACACCGGTCACCGGAGTGACTCTCAAGAATACATGGTCTCCCTCTTGAAACTCAAGATCCTTCATCCTCTTATCATGGTAACGCTTCTTCCTACTATGAGAAGCTTCATCTTCTCTTGAATCAATTTCACCTTTTCAGTAGTCTGCTGAACAATCACAGGTCCAAGCACTACATTCTCACCATATTCATGCCAACATAAAGGTGTCCTACACCTCTGACCATACAATTCTTCAAAAAGAGCCATTCCAATGTTAGAATGGAAACTATTATTATAAGTGAACTCTATCAGCGACAAATGATTATCCCTAGCACCTCCTTGCTCAAGAACACAAGCCCTCAACAAATCCTCCAAGGACTTAATAGTTCTTTCTATCTGACCATCTGTCTGTGGATGATAGGCAGAACTCAACCTCAACTTAGAACCCAAAGCCTCCTGTAGACTCTCCTAAAATTTGGATGTAAACCTCAGATCTCTATCAGAAACAATACTCAACAGAACTCCATGCAACTTCACAATTACACGGATGTAAATCTCTGCCAACTTCTGCAAAGGAAAAGTGATATTAATCAGAGTAAAATGTGACAATTTCATCAGTCTATCGACGACTACCCAAATCACATCATGCCCTCTAGGAGTATTCAGTAATCCTGTCACAAAATCCATCGAAATGATATCCCATTTCCACTATGCCACATCACGCTTCAGTCCATGCTACCAAAATATCTTTTTCAAATCCCGATATATCTTGGTAGCTCCCGGATGGATACTCAAGCTACTTCTATGACTTTCTTCTAAAATCATCTTCTTCACCTCAGGATTATCAGGTATACAAATTATACCTTGGAATTTTAACACACTCTGCTCATCCACTTTAAAGTCACCCTCTTCAGCCTGATTACTCCCAACCATCAAATCCCCCAACTTTACATCCAACTTTTGACTCTCTTTTATATTATTAATAAAATTATTGCTTATCTTCAACATACCCAACATCACACTCTGCGGTGTCAACTCGCAAACCAAACTCAAGTCTCTGAATTGTCCAATAAGTTCCAACTCTCTAACCATCAAAGCAGACACATGCAAAGACTTTCGACTTAAAGCATCAGCCACGACATTAGCCTTACCGGGGTGATAATTCAAGCCAAAGTCATAATCCTTTAGAAATTCCAACCATCTTTGTTGCCTCGTATTCAATTCCTTCTGATCAAATAGATGCTTCAAACTTTTGTGATCACTGAATACCTCAAATCTGGAACCATAAAGATAATGCCTCCAAATTTTCAACATAAACACCACTGTAGTGAACTCTAAATCATGAGTAGGATAATTTCTCTCATAAACCCTCAATTGCCGTGAAGCATAAGCCACTACCTTGTCATCTTGCATCAGCACACTACCTAAACCAATCATCGATGCATCACAATACACCACAAACGGTTCATTAGGTTCTGGAAAAATCAGAATTGGAGCTGTAGTCAATCTCTTCTTTAGCTCTACGAAACTTTTCTCACAATGAATGTCCCACACAAATGCTCTACCTTTACAAGTCAGCTGGGTTAATGGAAGTGCTATCTTGGAAAAGCCTTCAATAAAACCCGCGATAGTAACCATCCAAGCCCAAAAAGCTTCTAATCTCAATAACTGACTTAGGAGCCTCCCATTGTATTACGGTATCCACTTTGAACGAATCCACAACTATACGATCAACTGAAATAACATGTCCCAGAAAACTAACCTTTTGCAACCAGAATTCGCATTTTGATAACTTGGCATATAACTTCTTCTCTTTCAACAACTGCAACACAATACTCAAATTCTCAGCATGCTCTCCTTCCGACTTAGAATAAATCAAAATGTCATCAATGAAAACCACCATGAACTGATCCAAATAATTATGAAATATACGATTCATATATTCCATAAACACTCCAGGTGCATTAGAAACGCCAAACGACATCACCAAATATTCATATTTCCCATATCGAGTTCTAAAAGCCATCTTCTGAATATCCTCATCCTTCACCCGAATCTGATGGTAACTCGACCTCAAATCAATTTTGCTGAACACATGTGCACCTACCAGTTGGTCCATCAAATCATCTATTCTCGGAAGTGGATACTTGTTCTTGATCGTTACTTTATTCAGCTGTCGATAATCCACACACAACCTCGTACTACTATATTTCTTCTTTACTAACAACACAGGAGCTCCCTAAGGCGACACACTTGGTCTCACAAATTTCTTTTCCAACAAATCTTCTAATTGCTTCTTCAACTCTGCTAACTCCGACGCCGACATCCTGTATGGTGCCATAGAAAGAGGTTTGGTACCAGGGAAAAGATCAACAGAAAACTCCACCTCTCTCTGGCAGAACATCTGAAATATAATCCTAAAACACATATAGAAAACATGCACCACCGGGAATTTGTCAATTGTAGCTTGACTTTTAATAGATAAAGACGCAAACAATGCAAGCACCTGAGCTTCATCCTGCAAAAGCTCTTCCAACTGCCTAGCAGATAAGAAACCATCTTCCTACTCGTCATCAGGAGCAAGAAACCGCACCGACTTGTTACAACAGTTAATATGAACATGATTCTAACCAGTTCATTCCCAAGATAACATCAAGATCCCTTATCGGTAAGTAGATAAGATCAACACCAAAATCTCTATCAAAAATCGACAGAGGACAGTTCAAACAAACCAAAGAGGAAGTCACTGATCCCTTAGCAGGAGTATCGACAACCATCTCTCCATTCATGGAAGACACTACAAGGCCCAACCTTTTCACACAATCAGCAGCAATAAACGAGTGAGTAACACCAATATCAATAATAGTAATCAAAGAAGTACTATTAATGTAACAAATACCTCTAATCAAATTGTCGTCACTGGAAGTCTGAGTCCCCGACAGAGCAAATACCTTCCATCCAATTGAAGTTTTCTTTGGATTCTAACAATGAGTACTGATATGTCCTGGTTCTCCACAGTTGTAGCAAGTCACCACATTATCTTTGCAATAAGCAACCAAACGTCCTTTCTTCCCACACCAGAAATAATTCTTCACATCACTCTTGCATTCGTTGACACGATGTCCCAGTTCACCACACCTAAAGCATTTAAGAGGAGTAGGAGAACCTCCCCCACTTGTCCTCTTACCATCAGCAACATTTTGTTTACCCTTATCAGTTGGAGCACTATAAGGCTTCCCACGATTCAGATGTTGCTTCCCTCTCTTCTCTCTCAGACTCTTATAGTGAGCTGACCGAGCCTTATTGTCATCCTCATAAATCCTACAACTATTCACCAACTCTGGAAACCTTCGTATCTGTTGATACCCAATCTCTTGCTTAATCTCAAGACGCAAACCATTCTCAAACTTAACACACTTTGAGAACTCAAAAGTTGCCTCGCTATAATGAGGATAGAACTTTTCAAGTTCCACGAACTTGGCAGCATACTCAGTAACAGACAGACTCCCCTGCTTCAGCTCGAGGAATTCAATCTCCTTCTTCACATCCTGAGCCACAGCCTGCAAAGCGGCAGCGATCGCAACATCGTTTCTTCCAGCCATTTTCTGTTTCACCATCACAACAACAACGATGATTAGAAGACAACCACTACAGTATTAAACTATCTCACCACACCGACTCAAAAACTTGGTCGGACAGACCGACCTGCTCTGATACCACTATGTAACACCCTAATCATCCCCGCATGATTTATAAGAAAAATCAGAGTAATTTAAAACAATCATACAATTAGGATTCCATTTTTCAACATAAACCTGCTCATACTATAAGACATGTAACACATTTAACTTATAAACTAATAATAATAATAATAATAATAATAATAATAATAATAATAATAATAATAATAATAATAATAATAATAATAATAGAAATCCACAAATTTGTACTTCAACTTTCCTTAACAACGGAAGAACATCAATAGCTGGTCATGTAATATTTTAAAACATAATCAAAGCATAAAGTAATCATAGGAAACACTAAACTTAGGAGATATAGATAAAATCTCCAACAAATATAAATAAATAGATAAGCGTTCATCCCCTAGTGTTACATATCAGAGTAGACGCCGACTCAACTAAAAGCATATCGAAGAGTGAACTCTTCCACTCACATCCAAGCCTCTATTGCGGATTATTTGCACGATGCCCATATAAAGGCAACATTCAAACATAAGAGGTGAGAAATCATAATCATATAAGGAAATGTATAATAATATGTAAACACACCAACAACATATGCATAAAAATTCAATCCGTAAATCCACACTTCACACAATCCACACACCATAATGCAACATGTATGCAAATGCAAAGAGACTCAACTCAAGACTCAATACATGTGGTACCAAATGTCAACTCTCAGGTTCATTCACTCCAATCACCACCTAGGATCAGAGCACACCAAAATCACTGAAATTCTGGTACCAGATATGTGATGTCACACTTAATGTCACAACAACACACTCTGTTATGGACAATAACAAACAACAACAGAAACAGCACAAAGAGTTGTTCACCCAGTTCGGTCTAACTACCTACGTCTGGGGGCTACCAATCCAGGGATGAATTTCACTATCAGTAGAATTAATTTACAGACTCAACAACCCAGTTGACATCTCCTAAACTTAATCTCTACTTAATGAACCTTCTACCTAAGAAACCACTTAGGTATGAGAACACTACTCAATCCCTAAATCACTTCAGTGATATAATTCAAATATTACACACCTTGAATAACACAACTTGATTCTGCTTCACAGCTTTGATCAAGAACAACTCAAAACAACACCACTTCACACTAGAATGGTTTACAATACAAACTCGAAGACACAAACGACACTCAGTCTTTAGCTCTTTTTCTTCGTTACTTTTCCTTCAGGATTGATGCGCATTATATAGCTCTTTGAATTGGGCTTGGACCTGCTACAATATCTGACCTGATTTGTTATTTAAAACTGAATCTCCAAAACAGATTTTATCCCCAAAATCTTTTTAAATCTTCAGCCTTTAAACCTCCCTACAAATCTGCATCAAATCTCTATGCAACAGAGAATATCTATCCCAAGATATCTGCAACCAATGAGACTAACAACTCTCCCAATATCCAGCTAAAACGCAAACCCTAACAACATCACTAAACCTGATGTTATTAATCTTCTGCAGACCTGATGTCACAACATCGCATGTGACATCAGACATCACAACTTCAACAAGATAAATGCTTAACATATACCAATGTTAAGACTCAATGTTAAGACATTACCCATGTGACATCAACATTGCACAACTTTATTTTACCAAAATTCTAGCCAATCCAAGAACCAACAATCTCCCCCTTTGGCTAATTTTGGCTAAAACAATCTCTGCAACATCAGAGACTTCAGGAGCGGAAAAATAGTATAATCCTCCTGGTAGCACTTCTTCAAACAACTTTAAAATGTTGTACTTCACTCCAATACTCTGCTACAGCACTAACTAGTAGCAGCTTTTCTTTAGCAGCATTTCTTTAAACAGCTGCACAGACTTCAAACACTAATCAGCAGCATAGGGCAAGCTCCCCCTCAAAACCAAACAGCTCCAACTTCAAAATGTTGCACACCACCTATCAACAAAGGGCAAACTCCCCCTCAAAACCAGAACCAGCATAAACTGTTGTTCAACATGCACACTCCCGGTCAACATCTGCACCACACCCCTTCTTAGATAGACTGTACTCTACACACCTAGGCTAACTCTCCCCCTTTTTAGCCACAATTGGACAAACACCAAACACAATGTCCTGACATAATCAATGACACAGTCAAACACCAAGCTTTCCCCAAAAAACAAGTTCCAACACCTTGACTGGTCAGGTGATACAAACAATGCTCCTTGTTTGCAATATAAAAACAAGCCTTCTTCCTTCTAGCAGCACCACACAACAACCAAGAATGAGCCAGTCAAACTCCAAAGATGCAGCAAAGAACCTCCAGTGCAACGACATGCTTCTGATGATGAATGGGATGAAGACTGGAAAACTTTTCTAGATTCAGGGGGTTGGGACAATCTGTAGACTCTTTGTTTGTAACTTTTTATGTACTCCAATCTTGTATGCCTTCAGCAGTTGAATCAATTTTCAATAAAGTACACAACTGCACAATACACTCTCTAGCACACTTAATCTTCATAAATGCAAATTCCCAATTTACTTCTTAAACTTTCAAATTGGTTTGCATCTAAGGCTTTAGTGAAGATATCAGCTAATTGCTTATCTGTAGCTACATGTTCCAAGACAAAAACTTTGTCTTCAACCAAATCTCTTATAAAATAATGCCTTATATCAATATGTTTGGTTCTGCTATGCTGAATAAGATTCTTAGAAATATTGATAGCACTCAAATTATCACAGTACAATGTCATGACATCTTGCTTGACATTGTATTCTGTTAACATCTGCTTCATCCAAACAAGTTGAGAACAACTACTCCCTGCTGCTATGTACTCAGCTTCAGCAGTAGAAAGAGACACACCGTTCTGCTTTTTACTAAACCAAGATATCAAGTTATTCCCTAAGAAGAAACAGCCTCCTGAAGTGCTTTTCCTATCATCAGCACTCCCAACCCAGTCAACATCACAATATCCCCTTAACTCTGTCCCAGATCCATGACTATACAGCATCCCATAGTCACTAGTGCCATTAACATATTTCCGGATCCTCTTTACTTGGTTCAAGTGACTAACCTTAGGCTCAGATTGATATCTGGCACAAACTCCAACAGCAAAGGCAATGTCAGGTCTGCTAGCTGTGAGATACAATAGACTCCCAATCATGCTTCTATATAAACTTTGATCCACACTGATACCATGTTCATCCTTGGATAATTTTAGATGAGTAGGAGCAGGAGTCCTCTTGTGATTAGCATTCTCTAGACCAAACTTCTTCACTATGTTCTTTGCATACTTGCTCTGAGAAATGAATATGGAGTCCTCCATTTGTCTAACTTGTAGACCAAGAAAATAGTTTAGCTCACCAACAAGACTCATTTCAAATTCAGACTGCATCTGTTCCACAAAATGTTTCACCATTGCATCTGACATCCCACCAAATACTATGTCATCAACATAGATTTGAGCTATCATCAGTTTTCCTCCTTCCTTTTTAACAAACAAAGTCTTGTCAATCCCTCCTTTTCTGTAGCCATTCACAACCAAGAAATCAGTAAGTCTTTCATACCAAGCTCTTGGTGCTTGCTTCAAACCATATAGAGCTTTCCTGAGTTTGTACACATGGTCAGGAAATGTTGGATCAATAAATCCTTTTGGTTGATGAACATACACTTCTTCATTTAAGTAACCATTCAAGAAGGCACTTTTAACATCCATCTGAAAAAGCTTGAATTTGAAATTACAAGCCACACCTAAGAGCAATCTGATAGATTCCAGTCTTGCCACAAGAGCAAAGGTTTCATCATAATCAATTCCTTCAACCTGAGTGTATCCCTGAGCAACTAATCTGGCCTTGTTTCTGGTGACCACTCCTTGTTCATCATATTTATTCTTGTAGATCCACTTGGTGCCAATCACATTAACTCCATCAGGCCTAGGTACAAGCTCCCATACTTCATTCCTCTTGAATTGCTCCAGCTCTTCATGCATTGCATTTATCCAAAACTCATCAGTCAATGCTTCCTTGACATTCTTTGGCTCAATTTTGGAGACAAAACATGAACTTGCTATAACATCTCTTGACCTAGTCCTCACTCCAGAGGTTGGATCACCTATAATGAGCTCCTTTAGGTGGTCCTTCTGAACTCTGATAGAGGGATCTTTATGAGGTTGCTCAGTTTCAGGCTCAGCAGCAGCAACACTAGGAGTTGGACTTCTGTCTTCAGCTTCTGGTGCAACTTCACCAACTGATGTTCCAACATCATCTAGGAAATCATCATCTTCCTGCTTGTCCTTGTCATCAATCACCACATTGATTGACTCCATCATCACCTTGGTTCTAGAGTTAAAAACCCTATATGCTCTGCTGTTAGTAGAATATCCCAAAAATATTCCTTCATCACTTTTGGAATCCAATTTTCTTCTTTGTTCTCTATCAGCCAGAATATAACATCTACTTCCAAAAACATGAAAGTATTTAACATTAGGTTTTCTTCCCTTCCATAGTTCATACAGAGTGGATGAAGTGCCTCTTCTCAGGGTAACCCTGTTGTGAATGTAGCAGGCAGTATTCATGGCCTCAGCCCAGAAGTGATAGGGAAGTTTCTTGGCATGGATCATTGCTCTAGCAGACTCTTGAATAGTCCTGTTCTTCCTCTCAACTACTCCATTTTGCTGTGGAGTAATTGGAGATGAAAACTCATGACTTATACCTTCAGCAGAGCAAAATTCTTCAAACTTGCTATTCTCAAACTCTCTTCCATGGTCACTTCTTATCCTGATAATGTTACTCTCCTTTTCTCTTTGGAGTCTTTGACAAAGATCTTTAAAAACATCAAACACCTCTGATTTGTCTTTGATGAAGCTCACCCAGGTGTACCTAGAATAGTCATCCACAACCACATATGCATATTTCTTTCCACCCAGACTTTCTACCTGCATAGGTCCCATCAAGTCCATATGAAGTAGTTCCAAGACCTTGGAGGTGGTGTCATGTTGAAGCTTCGGATGAGACATCTTTGTCTGCTTCCCTTTTTGACAGTCTCCACACACTTTTCCTTCCTTAATATTAAGTTTGGGAATTCCTCTGACTGCTTCTGAGGAGATAATTCTCTTCATTCCCTTTAGGTGAAGATGTCCCAACTTCTGATGCCATATTTTGACATCATCTTCTTTAGCAAAAACACAAGTGGAAGAACTTGAGTCTTGTGGCACCCAAAGATAACAATTGTCCTTAGACTTGGCTCCCTTCATAATGACTTCTCCTTTATCATCTTTGACAATGCATTCGGACTTTGTAAAGTCTACTATGAATCCTTGATCACAAAGTTGACTAATGCTAATCAAATTTGCTGTCAGTCCTTTAACAAGAAGAACATCCTCTAGTCTGGGAGCACCAGCACAGTTCAGTTTACCACTCCCCTTGATCTCTCCTTTGACCCCATCACTAAATGTAACATAGCCTGAAGAATGAAGCTTCACATCTACCAACAGATTCTTTACTCCAGTCATGTGCCTTGAACACCCACTGTCAAAGTATCAATCTTCTTTGGTAGAAACCCTTAAAGAAGTGTGAGATATCAAGCTGGTAACCTTAACTTTAGGGACCCATTGCTTCTTAGGCTTGGTAGTCTGCCATCCTCTGTGACAGTTCTGTCTGGAAACAACCTTATGAGCCTTCTGTGGATATCCATGTAGCTTATAACAATAAGCCTTAATGTGTCCAAAACATCCACAATGGTGACATCTCCAGTGCCTGTATTTCTTCTTGGATGGAGTTCTGTCATTATGTTCTAACATCTGTTTTAACATCACTGGTTTGGAGGTGATAACATCAATAGAACCTGCATTATTGGTGAATCCCAAACCACATTTGTCTGCAGCCATCTTCCCAATACTAAGAATGTTGTCTAAAGCATCAGTACCATTGTTCAACATTCTGACAGTTTTGGTCATAGAGTCCAGTTTATAGTTAAGCATACTGACTTCAGCTTCGAGTTCAGTCTTTTTAGCTTTTAACTGTACTATGGTTTTCCTCAGCTCTTCTCCTTCAAGACACACTTGTTCACTTCTTATGAAAAGATCTTTATAAGTGACAACAAGTTCATCATATGTCACCTCATCATCACAAGAATCATCATCTGACTCATAAACCCCAATCATAGCTCTAGCAAGTTTAGCTGAATTTTCTTCAGATTCACTCTCACTGTCAGACCAAGAAGCTGATAACCCTTTCTGATTCTTTAGAAAAGTAGGACATTCCTTCTTGACATGTCCATACCCTTCACACTCAAAGCATTGTATCCCTTTGTCACTACTGGACTTTTCTTCATCTTTAGACTTCTTCCATTGTTCTCCTGATCTGTTGATGTCAGAAGTGATGTTCTTGACATTGGGATTATAACTCCTATTAATCCTCTTCATAACTTTGTTGAACTATTTTCCCGGTAAAGCAATAGCCTGAGACAGCTCCTCCTGAGAGTCACCCTCTTTCCCTTTCTTGGCTTCTTCAGAACTGGAAACCAAAGCTATACTCTTGGGCTTCTTCTCAGGTTCTTCTTCATTCAACCCTAACTCAAATGTTTGAAGAGATCCAATTAGCTCATCAACTCTCATTTTGCTGATGTCTTGAGCTTCCTCAATTGCAGTCACCTTCATCTTATACCTCTTGGGAAGGGATCTAAGGATTTTCCTCACCAGCTTTTCTTCAGTCATCTTCTCTCCAAGAGCACTAGAGGCATTGGAAAGCTCAGGAATACTCATATGAAAGTCATGAATAGTTTCATCTTCTTTCATCTTTAGACTTTCAAACTTAGATGTTGGAATCTGAAGTCTTGACATCTTAACTCTAGATGATCCTTCATGTGTAGTCTTCAAAATATCCCATGCTTCCTTAGCAACTTCACATGAGTTGATCAATCTGAAGATGTTCTTATCAACTCCATTAAAGATAGCATTTAGGGCTTTAGAGTTACCAAGGGCAAGCTCATCTTCTTCCTTGGTCCATTCTTCTTCAGGCTTCAGCTTTGAGGTGATCTCTTTATCTTTCCCAGCATCATCTTTCTCAAACACAACAGGTGCTTTCTATTCTTTTATGATAGCCTTCCAAGCCCTGCTGTCCAAGGATTTCAAAAAGGTGATCATCCTTGGTTTCCAATAATCATAATTAGAGCCATCCAAAATAGGGGGTCTATTCACAAATCCACCAACTTCCTTGTCCATCTTACCAGAAAGTAACAGCCCTAGATCTTACCCAGATGCAGAGCAGGATGCCTGCTCTGATACCAATTGAAATTCTGGTACCAGATATGTGATGTCACACTTAATGTCACAACAACACACTCTGTTATGGACAATAACAAATAACAACAGAAACAACACAAAGAGTTGTTCACCCAGTTCGGTCTAACTACCTACGTCTGGGGGCTACCAAGCCAGGGATGAATTTCAGTATCAGTAGAATTAATTTACAGACTCAACAACCCAGTTGACATCTCCTAAACTTAATCTCTACCTAATGAACCTTCTACCTAAGAAACCACTTAGGTATGAGAACACTACTCAATCCCTAAATCACTTCAGTGATATAATTCAAAGATCACACACCTTGAATAACACAACTTGATTCTGCTTCACAGTTTTGATCAAGAACAACTCAAAACAACACCAATTCACACTAAAATGGTTTACAATACAAACACGAAGACACAAACGACACTCAGTCTTTAGCTCTTTTTCTTCGTTACTTTTCCTTCAGGATTGATGCACATTATATAGCTCTTTGAATTGGGCTTGGACCTACTACAATATCTGACCTGATTTGTTATTTAAAACTGAATCTTCAAAACAGATTTTATCCCCAAAATCTTTTTAAATCTTCCGCCTTTAAACCTCCCTACAAATCTGCATCAAATCTCTATGCAACAGAGAATATCTATCCCAAGATATCCGCAACCAATGAGACTAACAGCTCTCCCAATATCCAGCTAAAATGCAAACCCTAACAACATCACTAAACCTGATGTTATTAATCTTCTGCAGACCTGATGTCACAACATCGCGTGTGACATCAGACATCACAACTTCAACAAGATAAATGCTTAACATATACCAATGTTAAGACTCAATGTTAAGACATTACCCATGTGACATCAACATTGCACAACTTTGGTTTACCAAAATTCTAGCCAATCCAAGAACCAACAATCACCATAGGTAATGCTTCACTAATTCCACCACCATAGGAATTAGCTACTCGCACCTAATCCCCATCATAGGATTGAGGCTCACCAAAAACGGACCACCGTCCAACACCATGATGCATGATACATATAAGACATGCAACAACAACAACATGTACAATGATGTTCACAATTTATCAATGTACTATGCCAATACTGACCACCAGCACCCAAACATATATTGCAAGCATTATACAACAACATTATAGTAACAAATCATGCAACCACAACAACATCTGTAATTATTTCTCACTACAACATACCAATCACATATCCTCCAACAACATCATGCAACATTTAAATTGATTCCAGGTAATGGAACTATTTTTTATAATACAGTTCATCACGTCAGCTTCCTACCGCTTCAAATAACACTTCAATCGGACACCAGGAACTTAAGTTATGAATTTTTAAAGTTTACACAGCAGGTGTAACCGGTTACCCAAAAACAGGTAATCGGTTACAACTTTGCTAAAAATAGTGGCTAACCTTCTTCACTATAACCGGTTGCACCAAATCTAGTAACCGATTACACCCTTCACAATTGTCCAGTCTACGCAAGTTTTAGGCAGTGTAACTGGTTACACTAATACATGTAACCGATTACACCTTTTTAAAAATCAATTCTTTGAAACTTTGTCCCAGGTGTAACCAGTTACACCAAAAGTGGTAACCGGTTACCACTCCGGAAAAGCACTTTTTTGTTGCTTTTGGATATGAAAACCAGTTTTAAACCCTTCCCAAAACCCCAAATTTTTTATACCAACTCATAACTCAGGTTTCGACTCCATTTCTCAACAACATACAACAAGACAACAATTCTTCATTACACAATTCAACCAAACATACACTAACATGGCATTAACATACAATTATCATACAATTGCATAATTCATCACAACAAGTAGAAATTCAGTCAAGGAGAATTCAAAACACCCACCCACATATTGTCATGCAAACCCTATACGAAAGAAAATCTCACCCTTACCTTGTAATTCCTAGCAAAGTTCTTCAACAATGGGGTTCTTCCTCTTCTTCAAGCCCTAACTCTTTCTCCCTTTCTCTTCCTTTTCTCAGATTCACGTACTGACAGTTATGATCCCAACTCCCCATTTTCCTTATTTTATTATATTATTATTATTTCTAAATAACTATTATTCCAACTAAATAAACATTAATTCACTAAATATTTATTTAATATAACACCATAATAATAATAATTAAAAAAATATTTAATTATTACTATTACTATTATTTTATTTATATAATTCCAAATTAAATAATAATAATAATAAAAATAATAACACTCTGTGCCTACGTATGCTCAAGTTTATTGTTTTAATATCTTATTGTTTTAATAGAAAAAAAGATTTAATCAAGAAGTAGAACAAAGAAAGTGTTTTTATTATTGTACTTGTCAGATTGTTACAACTCTGTGCCTACGTATGTTCAAGTTTATTGAAGAATCAGAGTACCGTAATTCTTCTAGAAAAATATTGTGCGTTTGTTGTTTTTTTTATTGTGAAAAGATCTCAACGCATCTGGGGCGGATAAAAGTTTGTTTGAAAAAATTTCTCGATGCACAAGGGCAGAGAAGATGTCATTTGTTTGTGTTGGAATTGATTTTATATTATCTGATTGATAAGGTGTGACACCAGTCAACCAATTTGATTTACAAAATATCATTTGATTTTATTTTTAAAATAGGGTGTGTTATATATACATAATCATTATTTTTTATTGGTTTTGAATATTTTTATTATTGTTATATTAATAATGAAACTAGGTAAGTAAATTGACTTACATAAAAAAAATAAAAGCTAAACCAATTGAAACTAAATTTAATTTATCGTTTGATTTTTTTTTTGTGATAAATCAAATAACAATAAAACGTAAAAAGAAATAAATTGTAATTTTATGCTAATAACAAAAATTGTATAACTTAAAGTAATTTAACAAAGATGAAAAACTAAATTAAATAACTAAACTTAATCAGTTGCAATTTTGATGTTTTTTGTTACTTTTGTAATTTTTGAATAGGGCTAAAATAATCTAAGTTTATTTAATAAAAAAACATAATAAATAAATTAATTTAAATAAAGTTAATCTAACTAAAATAACCTAATGAAAATAAAAGGAATTTTTTTTATGTTTTGGTATATTTTAATTGTTTTGATATATTTTTTATAACTAAATAAATTAGATAAAATTAAATTAATGTAAATAAAGCTGATCTAAATCTAATGAAAAAGGGAAAGTTTTTAGGTTTTTGGTTATTATCTTTCTTTGTATTTTTATACTATTTGAATAAAAAATTTAGACAAAAAACTAAAACAATTAACATGAACTTTAGATACTCTTTATGTTTTTATTATTTTTTTTATATGTTTGTTATTTTTAATTATTTAGATTTTTAAAAGGATCATTCCTTTTTTAATCACTATTAATTTTTTTACATGTATATTTTAACTCACACAGATGATTATATTCCATTAATATTATTAAAAATGAATTGCTTTAAATAAGTATTCCTCACTCTGGGTGTCACATAAAAAGATAAAAGAAAGCTTATAAAACATGTATAATCTACAACTAAAAGACTAAAAGAATTAACTCTCATTTTTTACATTAAAAATTAAAGCTAATATTTTACGACGATTACACATATATTTGTGATTAAATCAGTGGAAATTTTAATTTTTAATACATAGAATAAGATTTACTAAAACGATAAATACCAATTATTTTAATTACAATTGTTTTTTTAACTATTTGTTCTTATAATTTGAGAATATAAAGTCAAAATTTTATTATTACCGATGTATCATAGATTAATTTGAGAGTTTAATGATATTTTCAATAACATTTACTCTGTTTTGAATTCAATTGTGATAGTTTAATGTTATTGAGGGTTTTTTAATGCACCACCCAAATTTATTAGGCATTACGTGAAATTATTTTTTTGCCCTTTGATTTCGGATGTGCACATCCGGACGCACCAAATTTTTAAAAAACGCAGAACTTTTCCGGATATGCATATCCGAAAACAATTTTGATGTGCACTTCCGGAAGGATTTCTTATTAATTCGCACCAGACGTTCTTCCTCCCCCTCATTCTTCACTTTTTCATTTCCAAAATCTCTCAAACTCTCTCAAACTCTCAAATTTTCAATCACCACAAATCTCGATTTTTTCCACTCGAGTTCGGCGCAGAGCAACTTCTACAACGATCAACAAACTCCAAATCCTCCGTATCTCATTTTAATCGGTAAGTTTTTAAATTTTAGAGTTTCGGAGTAATTTTTGAGTAATCGATTTAGAGTAGACATTTAGGTGTAGAAATTGTTAGGTTGTATTAATAACATAGGTTAGAGACAATGTAGGTCATTTTTACTGCTTCAAATGGACGATCAGTGCATTAAAATGCCCTTTTGCATGTTACCGTGGTCATGATTGCCATTTTTAAACTTCAAAATACGTACCGGATGTGCAGATCCGGAAATATTGTAACGTTTAGTTTTCTGAGTGTTTCCGGATGTGCACATCCGGAACTACCCAACGTTAAAAATTCTGTGTCCTTCCGGATGTGTACATCTGAAAGACTATTTCTTTTTTGTTTGTTTATGTTTAATTATTTTTAAACAAAATTTAATTTATTTATTATGCTTTGCAGATTAGATGGCTGGTAGAGACGATCGTACCATACATGGACGGACAGCTCAACACGCATCTGTCCAACGTGCGCAGATGCAGTCTACAGCCGAGGCTTCCAATGCAGAGGGAGTTGGGGTAGCCCCTACAGCTGAGGGACATCCTGCACCACAGCCATCCACATCACAGGTTCAGGCCACTTCCACATCACAGGTTCAGGCCACCCCCCCGTCAGCCGCCGATTCTACATCTAGGAGGCGTCGGGATTCTACTGCTAGTTCATCAGGGTCCCAGCCCACACGCAGGCGTCGTCGGGAGACTCCAGCTCCATCAGCTGCTCCTCCTCGTTCCCCTGTTCCTGTTCCTGTTCCTGTTCCAGAGAGTGATCACCCAGCACATGAGGGTGTTGACGCTGATGACAATTTCGATGAGCTGGGCGGTTACCCCGGGGGACCGTCTGATATGTCCCTACTCGTGGGGTACTCTGAGCATACTGCCAGATATGTCTGGCTAGGACAGGTAACCTTTCACGGTTTATTTATAGAATTGTATTCGTTGAAAATATGTTCATTTGTAACATTGTTTTATTTGGAAATTTTTAGGAGAAGGATTCACAGAAGTTCTATAACCATGGGAGCAAGGTTATGGACACGATTGAGATGCTGCCAGAGGCTGAGTGGTTCACGTCTGCACTTGCGGAGTCTGGTCTTGGAAGCCTGTCTAGGATTGGGTATTCCCAGATCCAGTACGGTATCCTGATGGCATTTGTTGAGAGATGGCACCCTGAGACATCCTCATTCCATCTACCGTACGGCGAGATCACGATCACGCTGGACGACATCTCGTGCCTCTTACATCTACCGATCACGGGTACCCTTCTCCGTCACGGTAGGATGACGAAGGCGGACGACATGGAGTTGTTGGTTACAGAGCTTAGGGCTAGTCCAGAGAAGGCACATGCGGAGGTGCACCAGTTGAGGGGCGCACACGTCCGGTTCTCGTTTCTGATGGATAGATTTGCTGAGGCGCTTGCAGAGGCAGGACAGGAAGATGGTGATCCAGCTGAGGTGGCGATCCACAGGACGCGTGCCCTGAGATGCTACTACTTGTTTTTGCTGGGCACGCAGGTGTTTGTGGACACCATCGCCTATTATGTTGATATCGTCTACCTCAGGTATCTTTCGGATCAGACAGAGATCCATGGGTACAACTGGGGGTCGGCTGCGCTGGCATTCACCTATTCCAGGCTCTCTGATGGTTGTCGCTAGGCAGCCAAGACTGTGGCAGGCAGTTGTACGCTATATGTGGTAACAATCTAATATTCTAAGTGATTTTTTCATTTCTTTTGTTTCTGTATTCATTATAATGTTTGACACCCATGTTATGTTTTCCATTTCAGGCGTGGATTTTACAGCACTTTCCCTACATTACTGGTTGGGGGAGTATCCAGGGGTACACTGAGGATATGTCACGTGCTGCTGCATTTGTCCTGCTCAGAGGGAACCAGGCGCCAAACCCCTTCAGAGTGTATCTAGATCGGATGGCTGCTGAGGACGTTTTGTATTGCCCCTATGCCGCTCACCGTGTGACGTGCCCGTTCGATGAGGTTTGTTTATTCTCAGGATGGTTGGCATGCAGTTCAACCGTTACTGCCCGATATCTCCTGGAGCGCGTCTTGCGTCAGTTCGGTTACACACAGACGATCCCCAGAATGTCTCATGAGTCTGCTCCTCTAGGCTTGACCCGCATGCAGATAGATGAGCTATATGCTGACTACCAGTCCCACTTGGTACCAGAGGAGGCTCGGGCGACCAGAGCGAAGACAGACTGGAGTGTTGCTGCCGGGTACATCGTGTCGTTCTACACCGTCTCACACCCATGCATGGTGCCCAATGCTGAGGGATCGCCACCCAGACCTGCTCATCAGGAGATATTAGAGGAGCGGTAGTCTCAGCTGGACCATACTCAGGATGTCCTACCACGCTGTCGTCAGATAGTACAGATAGGGCAGCAGGCCATTGAGGTCGGTCACCTCCCTGAGGGCTCTGGTGCCAGACTTGCCGTGGATAGGATGATTGCGATTGCTGGGGGGCACTTCAGTACCGCAGACATCGATCCAGGTTGGGGGGTAGGGGCAGAGGAGCAGGGGAGCCAGGAGAGATCCTTCGCCATACGCAGTAGTTTTTTTTTATGTATCATATTCATATTACATGTATGCACTGTATTTTGAAAGATGTTTATTATATATATATATATATATATATATATATATATATATATATATATATATATATATATATATATATATATATATATATATATATATCATTTTATTTTATATATGGATGTTGTCAAATGTATATTAAGTTGCGACGATTTATTAACATATGCGACCAAGCAAAAAAACTGATTTAAAAAAAAAATAAAGTTCTCCTGTTTTCCGAATCTGTAGATCAGGAATGTTTTCGGATGTGCACTTCCGAAACGCATCAGCGTTTTTTAAAAAAATGGTGCGTCCGGATGTGCACATCCAGAATCAATGGGCAAAACCGAAAATTCAGATGATGCTTAAGAAACAAGGGTGGTGTGATAAAAAATTCTCATGTTATTTTCAATAATATTTACTCTGTTTTGGTTTCAATTGTTTGTTTTTAACTATTTTTTATTACTTAAGATAAGTATGGATTAAATACAATGAATTGCAATAACAATAAAATATATTATATATAAATATATTATTTGCATTAAATACAGCAATAAAACATGTATAAACATAAATGAAGGAAGGAATAAAACTTGCATCAGCATATCTAAAAATATCTTCTAATGGGGGCTTAAAAATAATTTATACTTTTTAACTAAACAAAATTATAGATTAAAAAATATATAATTATAATGACAAAATAAATTTAAAATATATTAAAACTTTCAAAAATTACAATCATCCATCACGAATTTTTATATTCTAAAAAACACTTTTATATACAATCAAATAATATTTTTCTATTTCTAACACATCAAAAATATATAAAACTGTAAAATCAAATTTATAAAAATGAATACTAGCAATTTGATATGATAAATTAATAACATAAAATAATTATATTTATAAATACTATAAGATGGTTTACATAAATCTTATTTATGGAATTATAAATAAACACGAATACATGATTTTATAAAATAATTGAAGTATATGTATATAAATCTTGTGGTATGCTTTTTAGGTACTTTACGAAAGACTACAGTAGTGGACTGGACTAAGGGCTAGACATGGTCCAATTCACTTTTACTCTAGAGTGGTTTAAATTGTCTAAATCCAATTTACAAAGGGACAAAAGTTACATTTCTGCCCCTCCAACCGGGCAGGGACTGCACCGCTCCTCCTGAAAACAATGCTCGTTACACACGGCTCATCCACTCCCCGAACAGCTATGGGCAGGTGCCCGAAGCTGTGCTTATGCCCGACATAACGGCTAATTTTGGACACCCTGCCCGACATAATGGTTTTGGGTATCCAATATTCACCCTACGAACTCATACTTTGTACTTGTTCATTTTCTCTGATCTTTTCTTACTTGAGCGTCGGAGTACCTTGCAGGTACACCCCTCCTTTTTTTCCTCACATGACCAGCACCTCAGACGTACTTGGTGACCCACTTCTACAGGATCTGATTCAGCCTTCACGATCAACTACTATTTTAAATTTCAATAGAAAATTAAAGACCCTATTAATTAAGAGCTTCAAATATTTATTTTTTATAAAATGTTGGCACTGTACCACAATGAATCAACGCACCTTTGAATATTTAAGAGATATTAAAAAATAATAATCGTATGGTTAAAAGAGATATTAGGAATAGTTAGTGTTATTTACAACTATGTAAATGATTAGTAAAAGTTATTAGTAACTTGTCAGTAAAATAACGTAGGGTGTGTTTGGATTGACGGTGAACAGAATTGATTTTAGCAGAATTGAGTTTGGTAGAATTGATTTTAACATTGAGTTTAGCAGAATTGATTTATGTTTTGATACATTTATGTAAAAGTGAGTTAGAGAATAAATTCCAGTGTAAAAATCATCCTGAATCAATTCTGAAGGTAGAAGCTACAAATTCTAGCTTTCAGTAGAATCAATTCTGGAGGTAGAATCAATTCTACTTTTAGTAAAACAAACACCTCAAAATCACCCAGAATCAATTCTACACCTCTAGAATTGATTCTGGGTCTTCAAAAAGTCAATCCAAACATGCTAGTATTCATAAATAATTTAAATTACAATTAAAAAAGAAAATAGAAACAATCATAATCATCATGTGGTTTGGAAAACTTAAGAAACGTAGAAAACAAATTAAAAAGAAAAATTGGGATCTTGTAGTTCTCTTTGAGAGTGTCTAATTGGTATTAAAACGGTTGTTTAAATAAATTTTACAAGAAAAATAAGAAAAAAAGAAAAAGCCATCAGAAATTATCATATGACTTTATTAAAAATCAGTAAAAATAAACTCTTTAAAATAAAGTTGGGACTCATAAGAAATCGTGTTTGGGACTCTTAGGGTCCGTTTGGTTCAATCGAGGGGAGGGGAGGGGAGGAATTTTTATCGAGGGGAGGGGAGGGGAGGGGAAGGGAGGGGAGAGATTTTAAATATATATATGTTTGGTTCAAAATAGGAAAGGGGAGGGGAGGGGAGGCATTTTACTTACAAATATGTTTGGTTCACAAGGGGAGGGGAGGTATTTTAAAACTAATTTACATTTTTATCCTTCTAATTTTATCATAAGACTCATGATATTTATCATTTATAATTCAAACACAAATTCATTGACGAAATATAAAGTATTCAATCAGAGAACATCTTAAAAAATTTTATAAAAATTATAACGATTATAATATATAATTTTAAAAAGATTATCAAATATAATAAAATCTAATAAAAATTATTATAAACAAGAACATTACAATAATTAAAAAGTAACAATAAAATATAATAAATAAAATAAAAGGATTTAAACACATATAATAATAATAATAATAATAATAATAATAATAATAATAATAAAAAGTATAAGAAATATAAAAGAAAAATAAAATTTGTTCAAAATATAACATTTAACATTTTAATGAGTTAAATTTATATTCAAATAAATAATAAGGATAAAAATGTAAATATAACTATGATTAAAGTGAATCCCCTCCCCTCTCCTCCAAATCCCCCAAATTGGGGGGAAGCAAAAAGTGAGTCAGGAGGGATTTTGGTCCCCTCCATCTACCTCTCCTCCCCCTCTTAAAATTTGAACCAAACACAAAAACTATTAAATATCTCCTCCCCTCCCCTCCATCTACCCCCAACCAAACATACCCTTAGGACTTTGTGTAAAACTCTGTCTCTATGTAATTCTCTCTAATTTGTGTGTAATTGTGTCTAAAAAATTATGAAAACAAGAGTCATGGTCACTACAAATGAAAAGGAATTAATTGTGATAAAACACAGACAATTAAAAATCAGATTTAAAAAAATTGATCAATCATAAAAGAATATGACGACATTCATTGAATCTAGACACTTTTGATATTTTATTTATTTAAATTTTTTTTATTATTTTTATTAAATAAAAGGAAAAAAATGAAAAATAAATATTTTTAAAAATACCCATTAAAGAAAAACAAAAATTTATTTAAAAATAGATTAAAAAAAATACATTTTTTTGTCAAAAAAGGTAATAATAAAAAAGACAGATAAACATAAAAAGTGGAGAAGTTGTGGCTTGAACTCATGACCTCGTACTTGTACTCCTTATACTCACTTCACTATCAAATGAGCTATCTCATTCATTCGTAATAAAATGGAACAAAAATATGGGTTATCTCATTCATTCGTGATACTACAGAGGATTATCATAACTCATGTTTTTTGGAAAGCTATTTAAATAGGGATAACTATCATACCCTAATTTTGCTCCTAGATCAATAAACTGATTCATTCCTCATGATATTTGCATCATCTACATATCCTGACATTCATTTCTTTAAGCATAATGCATAAAAAGTCAACCAGAATTTCGGTTTTACAGACAGGTCAGTTGAATCAATTTTCAATTGCGCGTAAAATTAATGGAAGAAAATTTTCAAGTTTGGGCCGACAACTGTTTGTTTTATTGATCTATGTTTCGTGTAGATCGATTTAGTGTGCTCGTTTAATTTCTTCGGGTCTGCGTGCGTTCGATTGTTGATCAGTCTAAACTTTTTCACCCGAGTATTTTTTATTGCAAAATTTGATCTACGACTATCTGTTTTACTGAACTTTATTTCGCGTAGATTATTTCATCCATTCATTTTTTCGTGTATTTTCTCGTTCGATTTTTATTCTTTTTTATTCCTTTTATTTTTTTTTTTCATCAAAATATCAAGAAAAATAAATAATCAATCAATTTATTTTATTTGTTTTTATTAAAAAATATTTGATTTTTGTTTTATTAATTAAAACTCATTTTTAATCACTCAATTTAGACACAAGGGGTATTATTAGCATTGCAATTAAAAAGTAAACCCCAATCAAGTGTTATATATATATATATATATATATATATATATATATATATATATATATATATATATATATATGAATGTGTGATTGGCCAATGTTGATTCTTAAACGACACCCCCGTCCTCTCTCATTACTCCCACACTCATATCAAATACCTCTCCCTCAATTCAATTGAGGATCAATCAAAAAAGAGAAAAAAAAATGTGGAAGGAAAACTCGTTCCTTTTCTTCACACACAATACCATCACAAAAACTCTTCTTCATTCTCCCAACAACTTCTTCATATCTCTTCGTCCCCACTTCAAATACTACAACCATACACTACATCCTTCAATACGTGAAAACCTCCTCATTCATTTTCATCCTCACTAACATATGAACTACCACCACACATAACTCATATTTCCTTCTTTTATTTTATTATAACCCAACACTTTTCTTCCATAACCATCCCTTGGCTCCCTCACTCATAAATAATGACCACATAAACTCCCTTTTCACATCAACACCCAAATCCTCATTATCATATGACTCTCTACCAATCAAAAAGGAAGAAAGAAAAGTGATGAAATGAAAACGGGAGAAAGGAAAAACAGAAAACACTTGCAACAAACCTTTCTTCTTCACTATTCATGTGGTATCCACTACTATGCATAACATATTTCCATTACCAATATCACTTTATCTTCTTCTACTCATAACCTTCCTCATATACCACAAAAATACTTTCACTGAACCATTGAAAACATGAACCTCCTCCACACACAAGCAAAAAAAAAACTTGAGCATGTTCCTCTACAAAATCCCCACTGTTAGCCACTCTCTCATAAAAAGCCTACACACTTCATTAAACACAACCATACACTCTCACAACCACCTATTTCCGTCTCCGTTCACCATGTGTCACAGCCACCGGAAACAAGTTATGCCGCCACAACCGCCTCCCTCTCCGGAATTCACAAAACCATCAGAGTTCACCCCTTGCCGTTGTTGCATCGATATCCCAACAACCACACTGTTGCACCCTCGCGGAAGCACCACCATCACTTTTGGTAACCTTCTGATTTCTCTAATTTTGATTAGGTTTATTTGTGGTGAATTTATGTTCATCTGAGGTTGAGAGGAAGAAGGTGAATCAGTAAAGTGATGTGAGATCAATTGAGAGAGATGATGCAGATTGAGAAATGTAAAATTTTTATTGTTTGTTTTTCTATCGTTTTCTATTTTTATTCCCTTTGTTTGTTTTTTATTATTAACTAGCGTCCAAACGGGCACTCCCGTGCCCGTTTGTCCGCTTTTTATATATACGCGCAGGCGTCGAAATATAAACAAATATTTTTTGTTTATATAACTTGCGTTCAAACGGGTACTTCTGTGTCTTTTTTGTCCGCTTTTTTTAATACGCACACAGGCCAAAACATTAATATGTTTTTTTATTTAATTTTGGTCGTAATTTAAATTATTTATTTAATAAATTTTGTAGAAAAACACATAATTAATCAAAATGAGATAATTTGTATTACTTAACCAAAATAAAACACTAAAAAATAATTGAAAGAGAAATCACTAAACAGAAAATAGGGAAGTGATGCAAAAGACACTTTTATGATTAGAAATTCATTAAGTGGGAGAGATACAATCATTTTTTAGGTATAAACGTAATAACTCCTTCCCATGTTGCATCCTTTAAAGTGATAACTAAAAAAAATTGTTATTGTTATAAATTATAGATAATTGTATAATAAATTACGGTGATTTTAAATGCGTATTTGAAAGAAAAAAATGGTACCATTTTTAAATAAGAATGAAAATTGAAGAAAAAATAGAGTATATCTAAATGATGCAGTGAGAGATAAAGTTAGAGAGGAGTTAATAACTGCACTTAAGAATTGAGAGTTAATAATAATTAATTTGTAATCTCTATTGGTAGTTATTATTAATGTGGTTATTTTGTAAATATATAAGTGGTTAAAGGATAATTTTAGAAGAAAAATAAGTCAGCCCATTTTCTCCTATCCTCTTTATATATAGGTATAGATATTTAGTTGTGTTTTTATTTTTTTATGATTTACTTTTTATGGGCTTTAGAATTCATGACTAGGCCTTAGGCTTTGCTTTTTATGCACCTCTTTTCTTCACTAATTACACCCCTTTGTTGTCTTTTTTTTTTTTTTTTTTTTAATTTTTGATCATTTCCTCATGTTTTATTTGATTGTGGATCCAATTTGTCATTAACATGAATATTATTATAAAATCAAGAAGCTTCATTTTCCATAATACAACCAAAACCATTTCAAAATCGATTAACATCATTTTCGAAACCAAAAACAAATATCGTCAAAACATTTTCAAATTCAAATCAAAACGCTTGATCCAACATCAAGTTTCTTTTTTCAAATAAAATATAAACCAAATAACATTAAATACTTCAAACATTTTCATAATAAAGGATTAAAAATGAATAGTTGGACGTAATATCCAATCCTAGTCTTGAATACTTAGGTAAAAGTTGTTATAGCTTGTCCACTCGAGTGTTCGTTTTCTGCCAAAAATTCATGAAATGCGTCTCTTTCTTTTCGCAATAATATGGATTAAAAAGAATTAGTTGGACGTAATATTCAAATCCTTGTCTTGAATACTTAGACACAAGTATTAATAGCTCGCTCGCTCGAGTATTTATCTTCTACTTAAAACATTTGTAAATATTTCAAACCTTTTCATAACCAAATGGATTAAAAACAATTAGTTGGACGTAATATTCAATCCTAATCCCCGATTATTTAGATCTAAGTTGTAATAGGCTGCCAATCTAAATACTTGTCTTCCACCTAAAAAACAAATCAAACAAATTCAAACCTTTTGTCTTTTTGCTTTAAAACTCAAACCCTTTTCATAAACAAAAGACGTTTTGTCTTGAGACGATGCAAAACAACGCTTCGTCCACGTATGTGTGAGTAATCTAGCGACGTTTTCCCACGAATATTGATATGTCTATCTATTTTAATATGATGTGAATGTCCCCTTCCTCCACTATTTTGGGTAGTAAGCATTGTTTTCTGCTCAATTATGACAAAATAGCTTTCGTTAAAATCGAACAACAAATAAAAAATTTCTACTAAGAACTACGTAGCCTTGAGTTCTCCATCACACCAGGAGATATGTAGCAGCGAGATTTAAAGTCTCACTAGGCACCCTAATAAAAAAATGAATTTTTTATTCCTTTTCTTTTTCTCTTAAACTTTTAATAAATAGAAGAAAGTAAACATTTCGAAAGCTAATACTTATTCTCAAAACTAACTAAATGGTTCCCATTGAGTACAACAAATGTGAGGGGTGCTATTACCTCCCTCTTACATAATAGACTCTCGAACCCGATATGGTTGTGACAACCATATCTTTTTCATCTTTTAGGATTTTATCAATATTTTCCCTTTTCTTTTTGGAATAAATAAAGTTCAGTGGCGACTATGTTATCATCTCGGGCGTTCGAGCACCTGTGGTCACTTTTCGCACCGCAAAACTCACTAAACGAGTTTGAATTTGTGTCACGGATCTCATCCGTCAATGGAATTTTTCCCAGGATAATAACTCGTGGGTGAGTGGGTCTCGATCATGTTCATTCATGGAGGAGAAATCTTTTCCCAACCAATATCTCCTCACGTGAGAAGGGATTTGGGTCACAAATTCCCCTCATGAAGTGGTCTTTCCCCAACCAATACCTTATTTTACTAGTTGGGATTCGGTTCATAGATTATACTCATCAACAGACATCTTTACCCAACCAATAACCATGTACATGAGGTGGGTTTCGGGTCATAGATCACACTTCGGGAAACAATGCGTATTTGCCTGACTAATATCTCCTCACTTGAGATGGGATTCAGGTCATGGATATAGCTTCATCACATGGAATATCTTTCCCGTGCCAATATCTATGCACATGAGATGGGATTCAGTCACATATACTTTGTTAGGCTATGTGGAACAACTTTCCCCAGCCAATATCTCCTCAATTGAGATGGGATTCGGGTCACGGAAGTTCCTAGCCACAAGTTCGTCTCCCACCATCATAGCTAACTATAGTATGAACTTGGTTAGCGGACACTACTAAACCCTCCATTAGTAGTAACCATTTGTATTTATTAGTTGAGAGGGTTTCTCAACTAACCCATCCTAGTTTTGTTCGAATTCCACATTCACCTCACACAACGACAAAGGTGTATCATCATGTGCGAATGTTATGACTTTAATTTCTTCTGATTTTCCTAAGTTTTCCTCACCAATTATGTTATCTCATTCATTTGTTAGACTAGGGAAACTCATCTCAATTAACCTAATTCTAATTCCTTGAGCTTTCACACTTAAGCCAAAAAGTCAACAAGTTTACGAACTTGTTGTTTTACGTAAAAAAAACGTACTTATACGATCCTTAGACTTGTCTCGAGTGTTTGGAATCGGAACAGGGAAACATAGGGGTCTGAAAGGAAACTTTGGGGTGTTGCAGCAGTGGGAAAACACTAATTGGCCATGTCAGACAACACGACTCATGTTGGCCAGCACCCCCATCCCTTAAAATTTAGGAACAACACGGGTGACATGTTTCAGGTGACACGGTTGTGTTATGACTAGCAACTATGTTCCACGATTTTCTTATTTTTCATATACTCTTGGTTCATGGTACCGACATCACTCTCAACACAACTATATGATAATCTTGAGCTTATAGATCCTCTTCCTTGATAGTCTTCATTCCTTTGCGATTTCAAATCTTCCTTAGTCTGAGACTTCCCCTATTTCCAATCTTGTCCTATACAAAGTTCCAATCTATTTTTTTCATACTATCCTTCTTATGTCAACATACTAACACTTGAAGGAAAATTACTATGACCCAGTTAATGACTTACAAATTCTCAATCTCTAAAAATTCCTACTTCTTCCGATGCACCACTATGGTTACTTGGTCGCCGCTTACTCTGGAATCTGAACTTCCAATTACTTTACACTAGACTTACAAATCTCACAATAAAATGTACTTTATCCTAGTTAGACCGCCACTTCTCTAGTGCTTCGTGGTGCTCCTATAAAAATCCCCATATACTTTCATAATTGATACATCATCCTCTATCACCTCGCCCAACATTGCAACAGAACACACAATTTGGTCTTAGAAAAATACTAGTCTTATATCGATCTCTTGTTGCTGACCTAATTGCACGCCTTACTTCCTCAACATTACCTTAAATATAACAACGCTCACATGGATCCAAAAGGGATTCACATCAACTTTCACAAATGGGTATTACCTTGATTCCTCATGAAATTCTCCTCAATATTGTTTACCCGATATCACACGACAATTCACTAAGAACACGACAATCTCATTACAGCTCATCCACGGAAGAGATTATGATAGTAGATGCAGACAAAGAGTAATACGGCGTCAGCACAAAAGCCTTACAAGATAAAGCATACTCATCTCGATATGGTTCATATTACTAATGACATATGGGCACCACAACAAGTTGTTAGTACGGTAGTTATGAGTAAACTTTAACTTAGGTACTCACACATAACACCCACTATAACTTGTACGAGCAAAAATTCATGACAAGATAACTCCCTCAACACTTGTACGACAAGGACCATTCATGCCCTCCCATAAGCATATTATTGGATCATAGTATATCCTACTGTCATCCCGCAGGAGCTAAACTAGGCATGTCACCCCCCCCCCCCCCCCCCCCATGTACGAATTAAGCTAGAAATGTAATACTCCCTTGTAGCTCTTAGGTCAAGGATTACACAAATAAGTCTCAATTGTCTAATAGGACGTATGAATTATTAACTATCTTTCCCAATCTTATGAGAGTTTTGGCAAGTGTCTCACAATTATACCATCAGAGTTATATGGCCTAACTCGCTCACATAGCACGCAAGAGATTGATACTCCAATTATACTTTCTATGCAGAACCATGGGAGCTATGGGTTCCGGCTGTCTAAGTCTTGATGAACCTCTGGCATATCCAGTGCCTTAAACGTCTAGACAATGACTACCTGCTGCCCACTAAGGTGAGGTCTTCAAAGTTTACCTGCCTTCTTGCTTTTGGGAAAGTATCCCTTATGGTAAGGTCATCTGAGTTTACCTATCTTCCTTCCCCCAGGGTCTTACTCTCCCATGTACCAAACTACATCTGCAGTAAGGCACATGAATCCATCATTTCATGTAAACGCCACCACACAGAGATGATTTACTGATGATTAGCCCCCTCCAAGTCCATCGAGGGGGTTTCTAATATTACCTTCCCTCTTCTGATATGATCATGTTACACAAGGTGGTATCCACACATTATCTTACACATCCCTTAACGGGTATCCTCGCTTACCAGGTATTTCTTTATGTAAGCAAACACACATCAATAGGATGTCACATCCATATCCTGATTGACATCACTTAGAGACTACCTCTAACAACCACGTCAATCGGAGGATCGATTCCTCCCTACTTATATAGTAATGTTTTGCATTACTTACCATGTATTCCTATCAAGAGCTATCGGTTCCTCGATCGCACTTGATCTCACATACTCAAATCAATGTACGAATACGTTCTCACCATCCACCAAGGTTGTGTATATTGCACTTTCATTCGGTGAGTTTCCACGTGCTCCCGCTCACAACTTGGGACGATACTTGCATAACATTTCTCATTATTTCTAGTCGAGTAATCAATTTTTACACGACATTACACAACTATCAATACCACTTCAGGAATACGAGTATCAATGGTTTCTAGTTTGGTGGATGCCCTTGATTACTCGCCTTCTTACATTTATCAACCTTGTTTATTATACATGATTATCAAGAGTTTCCGATTCTACTAATTGCACTTGAATCCTCATGACTTTGCAAGATAAAGATGCACTACCCGAACTAACCAAGGTTCATTCACAATAACCGAATTGTTAAGAGTCAATCACAGTTATTTCAAACCAATAAGGGTACCACGGATTGATTTAACACAAACATCGACACAATATCTCCTTTTAATTAACACTTTACAAGAACAATCATCCCTTTCATGAATAAAACTAGGGTACTTATACCATAACATATGGTTTGACCACACGACAAGTTAACGTCTTCTCTGGGCATGGAGTTACCAGATCATCGTCTGCATCTTCCTATTGGATCCCACATCGCAATCATCTTCACAACCAAGGCTCAACTTCATATCTAAACTTGGTTCGAACTCTGATTGCACACTGCCCATACTAATCCTCAAAACTATTCTCACTGACATCTTAAGAATTCTTTCTCGATCCCACAAAATTATTCATTCAATTGAACTACCAAAATGGTGAGAGATTTTACATCTAAAGGAACCATTTAGGGTAGGCCATGTACCATGCACACTGATTATCATTTTGTTGCTACTTCAGGTTCCTTTTGGTTTCCAAAGTGTAAATCCTGCATGCTTTCCTTGATGCTTCTGAAAATTCCCCGAGGATACTTATTTTCCATATGGCCTTCACATTGGCCATAATAGAGTTTTCTTGATCCATCAGATATCTTCTGAGTTTAAGTCTCTCAAAGGATTGACACCTTGGTGGCTACACTGGTATCGCAACCTGAAACTACTTCTTTTCTGAAAGAGGTCCTATTTGGTTTAAGTTGGAGAATATATCTTCCATAATTCCATTAACCATACTTGGATTACTCTTTCTCTAACTCGATCTTCATCAAACTAACCCCGGCGATATAGCTTTGACTTAGCAACTGTGATGATTATTGGTTCGTTTATGAGGTTACATTGTGTTCCATTCTCTTCTGAGCCCAGACTTGAGTTGATTGATCTCTCACTTCCTTCCTAGGACATAATGTGTTTCACTAGAAAGAGGGAATCATGCTTTCAAACCCTTATACGAGAATCCACTATCAATAACGACTCAAGGTCGCACTCATATAGGTCTTACCTTTTTCCCAAGCCTTCACACTTCTTAGGAGATACATGTTCAGGGATATTTCCTTGCGGTACAACCCACCCTTTGGGATATTCTGAGCTGATACATACTCATCATATCCAATCTATTACATCACTACTAGCCCTTTCCAACACTCTAGAGATAAGGATTGTCTTGATAGTTCCACCCTTAGAGGTCACCTAAAGAACTTTCTTTCCATACTGACGAGCCAAGCGTGAATCCATAGCGGATCCATAGTCCTTCCAGGTTTTGGTAAATCCATCTAATTGACATCCCAAAATCATGTTGATGATGCACCCATTCATTCTTGTTAGACGACGACAATTGATCTAGAAAGGGGGGTGGAATAGATCACTACTTTTTAATGGAGAGTCTGCGCTTAAATTTTATTTTAAAAATTGTTTGCAGAAGCGGCTGAGGACTATATCGTCTAAACGAACCGATTACCGAAATGACCAGATATGCGTAAGCCAAATTGAACGATAGGCTTGATAAGAAAATTGAATCACACCTTTTACTATTAATCAATTTACTCAACAACACTCAATGTTGTCCAATTTCCAATGACCAATAAAAAATTAAACCAAATTGACAATTTATCAAACACCTTGTGAGCGTTCAATTTATCGAGCACTTGGAGTGCGGAACACTCCAAGCTATAACTTCTATGTAAGTTTAGTGCAGAATTTTTACCAAGCACAATCCAAAGTAATTGTGCAATGTTTTCAAATCAGTTTTTCTGTACTATATTATAACAGAACTTTATCAATTAATTGAACAATCACAAGCGTAAACAGTTCAAAAATTAAAGAGATAGGGAAAGAGAAAACGACACCAAGTTTGTTTAGGCAGTTCCCATTTCGTCCTCGCTTCAGGTACGTCTGGCCCCAATTCTAAATCTAGAGTTGAGATATCTTTAATCTTGTTGCAAATTGTTTTTACAAGAGAAGCCTTAGCTATCACACACTCAAGAAACCTCGTTGATGCTGATACTATGTCTTCTCTTCCCTTGATTCGATTCGAATCAAGTGCCTTGAACGTGTTGAATAAACCTCCGTTTACTGCTACTAGATTGAATGAACACACCGGTCTTCAATCACCTTCGCTCGGCTGATTTCAATCCACACACCATTCGATCTCAAACATTTATTGTAAAATACTCCGGTTGACGCTACTAGATTGACAGAACCCACCATTCTTCAATCACCTTCGCTCGGCTGAATTCAATGCACACAAAGATCTGTACCAAAAACCCCAAAATCCAATTGATCTTGGAGGACAAAACCCTAGTGGTTTTATTCAAGAAAAAACCCACTGAAAAACTCACCCCAAACAAGATACACTCCTATGTTTGGACGTTATCACCTCAATGATGCAAGAGATCAACAAAAATGGTTATGTGTATTTGTTGAGAAAATGCAAGAATGAGGATGAAGATGATGAGAGAAAACTTTCAGTGTAAATCTTTCACTTTTTCTCGTTGTTATGTAAAAATGAGGAACAAAGTATATATATGATGCTAGGACCAACTGCAAAAAGTAACAGCTTTTTGAAACTTAGAAAAACCAGAAAATAACACACATTTAGCAAAGAGTCGACCAAACATTCTTGAGGATTAGCCTGCGCTGACCCGCAAGCGAGACTATGCAAGTTTGAACACTTTGTGTCGACCGCCACATGGCCATGCGTCGACGCAAGGCTGATGAAAATTCACAATAACAAAAGGCTCCAGTATGAGTCGGCCGGTGGGTCGCCGTGAGCTGACCCGTGGGACATGCAACAAACTTCACATTTCATGAGTCGACCAAAGCATGGTTTAAGTCGACTCAAACTTCGAAAACTCACAAAAATTAGTTTTTGACCATGTTTTCTTTTACCTAGGCCATGTTAATGCATACCTATGACATATAACATGATCACACACATATAAAAGATGTATAAGACTCTTCCTATATGTTTGGACACATGATTATTGAATATTTATGCATTGTAAAATAAGGATGCCGATTATGATGATATGATATTGTCCAAATTACATACTACGAGCTAGTACATGTTTTAACATCATTAAAATAAAGATTAAGTGTAAGACACCTTGCCCTCACATACTCCCCCTTTTTTATGATGGCAAAACTTCTTCAGCTTGTCCTGTAATTTGAAACTCATCCTCCCCCTAACTTTATGCATTCTTCTAAAATTCGATTTGATGTTGCTTTTGCTTGTTGTACCCTTCTCCCTCTTTGACAACATCAAAAAGAGAGAAAGACATGGTCAAAGAATAACATACTACATACATATGAATTCACTCATCAATTTGTAACCAAGATACATTAACACAGATCCACATATAATGATGTTAATGCAAAGATAATATGGATAAATAAAGCAAAAAAAGAAGGTATATATAGAAACTCAAAGTACATTACATAACTAGTAAATGCCAACAAACTCCAAGACATAAGAAGTACAAGAGCAATTCTAAAACATATAATAGTCATGCAACATAAAGCAAAGTATGACATGCACTAAAGTAAGCATCCTAGTCCTCAGGGTCTCCTCCCCCTAAAGTGGTGGCCTCTTCCTCTGAAGTAATGATTTGGAGGTAGAGGAGGTGGTTGCTCATCCAAACGCTCGGTAAGCTCCAAAACAGCCCGATTAAGAGTATTAAAATTATTAGTTAAAGAACGAGTCTGACTTTCAGCAGTTGTGGCCAGAGTGTCAAACCTAGTTATCACTGCAGAGGCAAACCGGTTAAAGTTCTGATTCTGAGCTTGTAACTGATCTGTGAGAGCAAGACATAAAGCAAGATTAGTAGCTCGAGGGTTTCTTCAAAGAGAAGGACTTGACTACTCTGAAGTATTTGCTCCAGTAGCAAGACTGGAGACTGTTCGACTAGTGGTGGCCTTGGCATGCAAGCAGGATGGTCAACATTTCACTTAGATGTGAAGTCAGCATTTCTGAATGGTCCGTTAGACGAAGAGGTCTATGTCACACAACCTCCTGGGTTTCTGATTCAGAAGGAAGCGAGTAAAGTATATAAGTTTCACAAAGCGCTCTATGGCCTCAAGCAGGCACCTAGGGCATGGAACAAGAAGATCGACTCATACTTAGTCGAATTGGGATTTGTCAAATGCAAGTATGAGTATGGTGTCTATGTTCAGGTTGTAGCAAAAAATATAAAAATCATCTGCTTATATGTCGATGACTTGTTTGTAACTGGAAATAGCTTGGAGAACTTGTCGAAGTTCAAAGAGCTGATGATGAAGGAATTTGAAATGTCGGATCTGGGAAAATTGTCTTATTTCCTAGGCATGAAATTTCAAATGCTGAAGCAAGGTATGATGCTACATCAAAGGAAGTATGTCAAAGAGATACTCAAGAGATTCAGAATGGATGATTCGAATCCCGCATCCTCACCTGTTGAACCAAACTTGAAGTTGGAGAAGCATGGAGAGGAATACAAAGTTGATGTAACTTTGTTCAAACAAATAGTTGGATCTCTAAGATATGTGTGCAACAGTCGACCTGATATAGGTTTCGCAGTCGGATTAGTGAGTAGATTCATGGGTGAACCAAGAGTGTCACACATGAAAGCTGCAAGAAGAATTCTGAGATACTTAAAAGGAACAACGGATTTTGGAATTCTATTTCGACGAGATTCTAAAGGCAAATGAGCAATAGTTAATTGCTTTTCAGATGCTGATTGGTGTGGAGATAAGGAAGATCGAAGAGTACAACTGACTATTTCTTTCAAGTATTTGGTGCCCCAATCTCATGGTGTTCTAAGAAGCAACCTGTGGTGGCATTGTCATCGTGTGAAGCAGAATATATAGCAGGATCCTATGGTGCATGTCAAGCAATTTGGATAAGATCAGTACTTGAAGAAATGGAGGTCGAAGTGAAGAAACCTCTTGTGTTGCAAATCGACAATAAGTCAGCCATAAATCTGGCGAAGAATCCAATTCTACATGGAATGAGTAAGCATATCGAAGCCAGATTTCACTTCTTGAGGGAAAAGGTAAATCGAGGTGAACTTGAAGTTAGGCATTGCTCAAGTGAAGCACAGTTGGCCGACATTTTCACCAAAAGATTGAAGATCGACATATTCCTGAATTTGAGAAAGAAATTAGGAATAGTTCAGATCGACTATGACTAGCGTAGGCTCGACAACTTGGATTATGGGGGTGTGTTGAAATATTAGATTATATTTGATTAGATTTAATATTTAAATATAATCCAAGTTGTGTTAGCCCAAGTCCAATCAGGGTTGTATATAAATAGTCCTAGTTTGTATCATTATTTACACAATTCAATAATACAATTCTTATTTTCATATTCTCTCTCTATTCTCTCCTCACTAAAAGTGCCTCACGCACTAACAAATCTTCTCTTTATTATCTATATATATATATATATATATATATAGATATATATATATATATATATATATATATATATATATATATATATATATATATATATATATATATATATATATATATATATATATTGTTCGAACTTCTCTAAGTATTTTAATTTGTCTTTAATATCCATTATCAAAGGGGAGGATTTTAGCCAATTTTATGCAAATAATAAAGCTTCAACAATATGTGCTAAAGAAAAATTCCAAACAAACACTAGATGTTAGCATAACTAATACATCTCTAACCATTATTTCAAGAGTGTGGTATTTGGTGGAATTTACCTTCCAGCAATTTAAGACCTGGCGTGCAAATGCTCTCTTTTTAATGGATGCGAATTTCAATCCTCTATTGTAATTTTTAGTTAATAGATATAAACATCATTAAAGTGGCATTATCAGTCCCTATCAGTTGAAATTCTTTCCGGAAGTTGGAGCCTAGGTTGTGTAACACTCATAAAATGACGAAATCCTTCATTTTCAACAAACTAAAATGCCCATAAATACCATTCTAACTAAATCTTTTCTACACAAAACAACATCAAAATAGATACCAACAAATGCATTATTACTTCCTTTATCGTCTTCTTAAAGGCTAAGAGTGGTTTGAGTAGGATCAATAACATTCTTGGGAATTTTTTTTTTAAACTTTTATGCAGAAAATGGTAAGTTAAATTGGTGGTTATGTTTTTGTCTAAATCAACAACATAAGATTTCTTACACCAATTACACTTAGCCCGAGTATCCGAAGAATCTCTTGTAAAATGTTCTCAAATATCCAAGATTTAGGTCTACAAGGTTTTTATTTACTTGAATCTCCAACATTAGAATCATCAACAATAGAATTATCATTTGTAGATGCTTCTCCAACCTTCCTTTTCTTTTTATTTTGAACATTAGTTCTTTCATATTTGTCCAAATCAATAGTTTGGATTGTACACATCAGTGGTGGAGTATTTTTATGTTGCACATTAAATGAACAACACATTAAATTAAAAGGCTTAAATAGTCTTTTGATTCATATAAGTTGGCGTATTTTTATTTTTCGTCACTGTATTTTTTTTTCATAAAATAATCTCTGAATGTTAAAATCATTTTGGTTTTAGTCCCTAAAGTTAAAATCGGTAGGAAAATTCGAAGAAGGATTTTAACTTTAGGGACTAAAACCAAATGAAATTGAACGTTTAAGAACTTTATTTAAAAAAAATAAAAGATACAGAAACGAAAAACAAAAACACGTCAACTTACAAAACCCAAAAGACTATTTAAGCCAAATTAAAATTATATGATGTTTCCGTTCAGCATTAGACTAACAACTTCTAAAAAAATATCGCAGAACTTGACGGTATGCTTGCTCAAAAAGAGTTAGTCTCTCTCTCTCGTGAAGTATATCATTTGATTAAATTGGATAAATAAATTATTTTGTTTCTTATCTATTATCTTCTCTTCTCAAATTAAATTACTGATCATTTATTTTAGTTGTCAATAGTATTTGTCTCCACACATTGTAGATTGAATTTTTCAATTTTAAAACATTTGTTTTTTTATTTCATGTAATGTCATTAAGACTCAAAATTAGAGTTAAACTTTAGCCTGAATTGTGATAAGTGGGTTTCAACTTTCAAAGTCTCATGTTAAAACCGCATGAGATGGCCTGCTAAGTAATCCGATGTCCACCCATACCGGTACAAATCAAGACAAAATCAACTTGACTACTTTGCATAGTAAAACAATACGAGAGGTTAATTCTCAAGCACATTCAATGTAAAACTTTTTACATAATCAATTAATAACAAATCATCATTCATAGCACTTCTAATATAAACGTTTTTAGGAATCCAACTATGTGCACTCAATCAAATATTATAATGATTTGTCACCTAAAACATGGCTCATCCTTTCTAATTCAAACATATTACTGTCCCTTTCCAAGTTCAATGCACATTTTATTTAATATTTGAGTATACTTTAGCCATGTCGTTTATTAACCACCAACTTAATCACTTAATTCATATCAAGTTTTCAATCCATGGTAGAATTTTGAACACATATTGACATGGTCGTCTTTGAGGGCTCGTAAGACAGACTACTACTTAGGTTTTCAATTTTTTCACACTTTTAAAATATGCTTAAATATAACCTTCCGTTATTTTATCATGATTGAACTGTGACTAATCTGTATAGAGTCTCTAAAAACTTGAAAGGGAAGGCATCTATGTAAAAGATGAAAATTTTGGAGGTTGCCTGCTATGACAAAACTGGCCAGCTTGTGAGGGTCCAGGGAATCCCATCAAACTCAATATCTTAATCTAATTATAAAAAAATGAGTGCAAATAAAAGAAGATTTTGGTTACAAAAATAATCAAATTAATTGTCAACGAGCGTTTTGGTTCATTCCTCTCTTACAAGTACTTTATTTTCATGATTTAAGTGGACTCTTTATAACAAGAAAGGGTGAGTAGTGACCAACATTTTTTTATAATAACAAACAAAACCTTCCATGCTTTTTTTAAATAGCTTATAACCAAAAGTGCTTTCCGACCAATCATTAATCTCCCCCCTCTAACGACATAATGCTTTTATTTAAATGTTTATATGAACTGGCAGCATCTTTGCTTGAATTTCAAGGTTCTATTAAAGTCACATTTTTTCAATCTCATTACACTTGTGATATTTTCATCTAGATTCTAGAAAATGGGAAGACAACCATGTTGTGATAAGGTTGGTTTGAAAAGAGGACCATGGACTATTGAGGAAGATCATAAGCTTGTCAGTTTTATTCTTAATAATGGGATTCACTGTTGGAGAGTTGTTCCTAAACTTGCAGGTAAATTTTTTTAATTAAAAGTTGTTTTTTCACATAGAAAGTTGATAGATAAGTTTGTGTTTTATTTAAGTTGTGCATTTTTTTGAAGGTCTTTTAAGATGTGGAAAAAGTTGTAGATTGAGATGGATTAATTATCTTAGGCCAGACCTTAAGAGAGGTGGATTTACTGAGATGGAAGAGGATCAAATTATCCAACTACATGCACGGCTTGGTAATAGGTATACTATACTGCGATCACTTTGTAAATCTTTGCAGAGTCAGTCGTCTTAAATTTTTGGAGACTCTGTGTAGATTAGTTATAATTTAACTATGACAAAACAAACCGAAGTCATGTTTAACCATGATTTAGTTATAACAAACATTTTATGAAGTCCTATTATGTTGGACTCTGTGCAGTAGGCAATCTTACACGTTATCAAAGACGGCTCTGAATCTTTGAATTGCACTTTGCAGGTGGTCAAAAATTGCTTCGCATTTTCCTGGGAGAACAGACAATGAAATTAAGAACCATTGGAACACAAGAATCAAGAAGAAGCTAAAGTTCCTTGGTTTGGATGCTGTAAACCTCAAACCAATTGAGCAAAAGCAACAAACTAATAATGATGATGATGATGACAAAGACAAAACTAACCAACAATTAAATGTTTCAGAAAGGATTGAAGAAAATGTGGAGAATGTTAAATCCTTGGATGGTAATGGCACAAAAGAAATGACAAAAACAGAATTGAAAAGAGAAGAAAACAATGTGGTTTGGGATGATAGTGATGAACTTTTAAACAAGTTTGAAATGCTATGTTCAAATTTGGATTTGGGGACATGGATAAGCCAAGACACCAACATTAGTACTACTACTAATTCTGTTTCTAGTTCTTCTGTCTCTTTGGATGATACTAGCCACATTTCTATTGATGAATCCTTTTACTTTCAAAATTCATTACACCAATGGGTGGATGATATGGATTCCATTCTCTCCTGGGATGGTTTCAATCCCCTTGATCAAGATATTTCTTTTTTCGAAAAATAGGGGATAAGTGGCCTATTAAGCACTGATCCATTCATTATACACGTCAACATCAGTGATAATTTGAGAAAATGAATATAATTGATGTAATCGCATGTGTCAATATATGTCAATGTCTGACTCTGACACATGTCAAACACCTGACACGCGCTGTATTAGAAATGTTGCAGCTACCTATTACATAATCACCTCTTATAAACTACCCTATGTTTACAACATCTCAAGCAATAAAATGCTATAGTAATGTATAAAACAGTGCCACTTTTATTTGTTGCTGCATTTTGTTTTTGGCTGCAATGATGGTTAATGTGATGATGATTCAATATTGAATGCAAATTGAGTTTTTTATGTATATTTTTTGTTTGGATTCAGCTCCTCAACAATATCCCTTAATTCCACCATATGTGGGGCTGAGTTGATAAGATCATCCCTTTTTCTTATCTATTTTGTTCCTTTGTTTTATCAAAGTAGTCACACTCACATCATTGTGAAGAGTCTAACCTTTTTGTACACATTTTATTGCAACAATACAGATTATATTTATGTTACATTGACCCACTTTTAGTCTTCTATGTCTATCTCTTGCCTTCCAAGTATTTTTTTTTACACAAAAATTTCATAGGCAAATCCTCCAATCCCTCTCTTGCTTAGTATTTTTCACAAATTGTTTAACACGATTTTTACAAGATGAAAATAAACATGTATAAAATAAGTGGTCAATCTCTTTCGTGCCAAAATAACATATCCGGGATAAAAAAAATCTAAAAGGTTAATCTATATGTTACAAGATAGACTAGTTGCTTTAGATACAAGTAACCAGGAAAAGATAGTTTGTGAACTAAGAAAAAACATTGCAAGCATAACTAATTTGCTCTATGTGTGTAACTAATTGTTCTTAGTTTGTTAGGATGGTTGAAAATTAGTTGCAAGTTGTGTTATGATAGGTCATACAATGCACTTTTTGTCATAGAAGTGGCCATACTGTTAATTTCTGTTACCAAAAACATGGCCATACAAATTTCAACAAAAACAAGCCAACTGTTAATGCATCAAACAGTGAGGTTTTTGATAAGGATCGGACTATTGTAGAGACTGAGGTGGCTTCCTCTACTAGAGAAGTATGACTAGCTTGTAAGCTTGCTTCAACAAGTTTATTTATTTCCCTAAGCACAATCCTCTAGGACAAACCAAATTCATGTCTCTTCCTTGACTCATGATCATCCATCATTTGAGTCTTCTTTGGGCAATTATCTACACAAATTCTAGATCATTTCATAATAGAATTCAATTTTTGACTTCTAGATTTTGGTGTAAATGATCATATGTGTTCCTCACCATATTTCTTTTCCTCCTTTTATGACATAAAACCTGTCAATGTTACATTACCTAATGGCAGTTCACTATCTGTTTAACATGTCGGGAATGCCTATTTTCACCAAACCTTTATTTTCATAATGTCCTTTATTATAAAGATTTTAATCTTAATCTCCTTTATGCATGTATCCAAACTATGTCATTCTTTGAAATGTTCCATTAAATTATTTGTTTATAACTGAGTTTTACAGAACTTGAGTACCAAGAGGATGATTGGTTTTGATAAACAATTTGAAGGCTTATATAGGCTGCAAATTGATGCACAAGTTCTTGCTAATTGCACAAACCTACCTCATATGCCTAAACCAATCCATTCTATTAGTAGTGTAAATAATATTTTACATAACTATGCTCTATAGCCTCTTAGGCTAGGACATGTTTCTAATAATAGGCTTAGCCAAATGTTGTTATTGTATCTATCCCTTTCATTTGAAAATAAAGCTACTTATGATATTTCCCACTTTGCTAGACAAAAGAAACTTTCATTTTAAAATAGTTTTACAATTGCAAATTCTAAATTGAATTGATCCATTTTGATATATTGTGACCATTAGCCAATGTTTTTTAACAACTTTTGATGACCATACAAGATTTATGTTGATTATCCTTAAAAACAAGTCTAAAGTATATGCACAAGTTTAGAACTTTATCACCATGGTAAAAACTCAGTACCATATCACCCTAAGACAATTAGAACTGAAAATGATCCTAAATTCATGTTGACCTCCTTTTATGCCTCCAAAGGCATCACACACCAAAGCATAGCATTGCTTGGGGCTCAACTCTTTGTATTTAGTACGTTATTCATATGCTCGTTGTTTACGGGACATTTTATAACCCCACCTTTTAGGAGCTTTTCTCTAATGGCTATGTGCACGCCTTTGTTGGCTTGTTTATGCTATTATCAGCCTTGTCCTTTCTGATGTTCGTAGTATATGTTAATAATGTAGCAAGTATGAGTATGGTGGGTAATAGTCTCATATTGGTTGAAAATGTGGAGACTTGAGCATTTATAAGTGAGAGAATCCACCCACATATCACCGTAAGGTTATGGGTGAATATGTGGTGTGTCTTTTATAAAGGTGTTGCTCAAAGAAGGAAGTCTCACAATATTCAATGCTCCCTAGTGCAAAATTCCCTCAAAAATGGTATCATGAGCCTCTGGTTCGAGAAAGAGACCGACTTACTTGTATCGAAAGTCAACGGTGCCACAAGAGTGGTGAATAAGAAACGTTTTGTTGAAGTGTGTCAACGGCACCACAAGGGTGGTGAGTAAGAAAAAACGTTCTGTGTGGTACAAGAGTTTGTGAAAGTAAGAAGAGCTTCCACTTGAGGGGAAGCATTGTGGACTCACACTCGAGGGGGAGTTTTGAGAATGTAGCAAGTGTGAGTAGTGTGGATAATAGTCCTACATTGGTTGGAAATGTGGAGACTTGAACATTTATAAGTGAGAGAACTCACACACCTATCACCTTAAGGTTTTGGGTGAATATGTAGTGTGTCTCTCACAAAGGTGTTGCTCAAAGAAGGAAGTCCCACAATGTTCAATGCTACTTAGTGAAAAACTCCCCCAACAGTATAGACGGCCTATAAAAGCGTTAAGGATTCTTCTATGACGTCCAGCAATTTATTTTTCTTATAAGGAGGAAATGATCTTCTAGTGGAAGTATAGTGATATGATTACTCTGTAGGGTCGGCAAGGATCTTGTAGTGGAAGTCCAATAATATAATTACTCTGTAGGGAGAGAAGGATCTTCATGTGGAAGTCCAACAATATAATTAATCCATAGGGCGACAAGAATCTTCCAGTGGAAGTCCAACAATATAATTACGCTGTAGGATAACAAGGATCTTCCTTTGGAAGTTCAGCAGTACAATTTGACAATCAAAGCATAATAACTTGTTAAAAATGTCATAATATGTTACAAGAGTTTTGATAAGTATGTAACTTGCCCTCGTACAATTTAACTATAATAATATATCATATTGGTTGAGTTATATGTTCTAGGGATTAGTTGTACATCCAATTCCTCTAGCTTGTAGGCTCAATTAGGCAACTTCTAATATATATGATATGGCCTCTCCTAGTTAGGATCTAGTTTCCCTATTAGGAAAATACTATAACTTTTCGTAGGACTAAATCGCCTTCTTGCATCTCTCATCGAATTACATTAGAGTTATATCTCCTAATTTCTCTCTTTTTAGCGGTGAACTCTTGAATGTAGGCGACATCTCTTATTTCGTCTACTAGGTCATCTTTATATCTCATCCGTTCATAATTTTCCTCTTCGATGAAATGGGAGTGTCATGTTGGCATGTCGATTTCAACTAGTAGCATAACGTCTTCCCCATACACTAATGTAAAAGGGTTTTCTCTGGTGGTGGAATGAGGGGTAATATGGTATGACCACAACACTTTATGTAGCTGATCGGCCCACAAACCTTTGGCCTTACCCAAATTCTTCTTGATCCCTTTTAATATTACATTGTTAGCTGATTATGCTTGTTTGTTTGCCTGTTGGTGGATGACGAATACGAATTTGGATTGTACTCCCATGTACTTGTAGTAATTAATTACGGCGCCACTAGAGAACTGAGTTCCATTGTCCATGACAATGATTAATGGAATAATGAATCCGCGCGTGATCTTCTGCCAATAAAAGAGGCAGACTCTCTCTAGCGTTATATTGGACACATCCTCTGCTTGTATCCACTTTTTGATGTAGTCTACTCCAAGTGATTAGGAGTTTCAGTTGCCTGGAAGAAATAGGAATGGGCCCTAGAATGTCAACGCTTAACTGAAAAATGGCCAAGGAATTGATATAGGATGAAGGAGCTTAACTAGAGCATAATGTAGATTGACATGCCTCTAGCATTTATCGCACTCCTTGATGAAATTTATGTTGTCTCTCATTAAGGAGGGCCAGTAGTAACCTGCTCTCATGTTAAGGCTTGCCCACCAATATGGCCGCTACAAGCCCCCTGATGAACGTCAATTAAGACTAGGGTGATCACTTGTTCCCCTAGACATCTCAGCATCAAAGCGGCTCTTTCCATTTTGTAAAGATTTCATGACATAAGGATGTATTTACTTGCGAATTTAATTTGCTTTTATCTCGTCTTGCGGTAACTCGCTTGACTGTAAATATAGGGCTATATGTGTCATCCAGCCGCTATTAGGGAGATATCGATAGTGTTTCCACCTCCAAATAATATGCTAGGGATGTTGAGCGTTTCCTGTATTACCGTGCGGTTGAATTCTACTTTCTTTAAAATAGCTAGCTTGGACTGCAAGTCTGCCCTAAAATTTGGCTCCCTGGGCACATGCTCTATCTCAAACATTTTTAAGCGTTCAGATAAGTCACATACGTTTTTTAATTAACTAATGAGTTGGGGTTCCTTCGCCTGGTACTCACCGGAGACTTGTTTCTCAACTAGTTGAGAGTCGATCTTGGCTTGTAGAGTCGACGCGCCCACTTCTAAGGCGACGTTCATGTCGTTGATGATGGCTTCATGTTGTTGTTGATGTAAGCCCTAGAGGCCAATACTTTTGGTACTTGTATCGAATTATTTATTAATAATAAAAGACATTTTTTTATTATGTTTGTTTTTCCAAAATAATAAAGTCCCTAGAATAGCTAGTCCGTTTAATGAAATATTAAGTATAACTTATTCATGAGATCCCATTAAACATAAGGACATTATTCTTGAAGTATCTGTAGTCGAGCTTTACTATGAAGTGGGATAACCTTAAAGTATTAAGACTATTAAATAGATAGATTGATGATCACATCTCATGGATCATGGTGTAGACATATATTTTCGACACCATGTCTTGGTAGGTAAAATGATGTTCTTTAACTAAAGAAAATGACTACAGATGAAGAAGAAAGAAAATGAAGGTATTCAGAAGAAGTTTTTGACACTTCGACAAGAACAGAGTTTCGACATTTCGACGGAAACATAAGGAATTTTTCATCATACAAGGTTTAAGGGACATTTATTACTTTTCGACAATTCGACAAGGTGAAGAGGCGCAACGTTTCGACACAAAGGGAAAATTCAAATTCAAGAGTTATAACGTTTGGCAGAAGACGCGTGGAAGCTTTAGAAGAAAAGAAGACATGCAGAAGGCCAAGTGTCAAAGATTTAGAATTTTTCCGTTATTAGGCAGTTATTGTATTTGTATATAAATATGATAGTTGTTGTAGAATTTTAGGTGTGAAAACTTGTACTAAATTCCTGTAAATACTCAAAGTACCCATGCGAGAGAAAAGAGTTTATTATCTGGAAATGAACGTGTGAAACACCATCTTTTTAAGTTTATAGAAATTTAAAGTCTTTTATAATTGCCTTTACTTTTCCCAGTCATTTATCCTTTGTCATTTACTTTATGCAAGTTTTGATTTCATTCAATTTATCTTTTCGCCAGAAGTTGTTATTTAGTTCTTTAACCAAACCATTCATACATAAAAGATATAACAAAACAAACCATCAAAACACCATTATCCTAAGAGTTAGATAAATTTGCACATGTATCCCAGGATTTGTGTGGTTGGTCCTGCAAGTAACCCAGTTTTATAAGAGATTGGTAAACCAGAGGTTGTTCGCCAAAATCAACAGCGAACAAATTGGCACGCCCAGTGGGACCAGTGCAAAATTTTAGAATTTTTTACAAAATAACTCTTAGCCAAATAGTTTCTACTTCGTCGTATGATTTTGAGAAGCGGTAAATTAGCCGTAACCGACGTAGAGAGACCTAAAAGAACAAGAGTAAGAAGAATGGCAAATCAGCCAAATAATCCAAATCCAAATGAAACCATTCCAGTTTCCAACCCTATCCCTCCAACAGGGGGAAATGTGGATTCAAACCCTATTCTGGAGGAGGCTATGCCTTCATCAACAGGATCTATACCAGCGGTGTCGCTCTCCCAAAATATGCCTAGTTCTTCCACAATGGGACATTCAATGCCCATGGGGACGCCTCCTCCTGGAGGACATAATTATAGGCCATTTCAGACAAATTTTTCCATGCCTATGTTTGGTAGAGAACAACCATATGGAATGCCAACTTCAGTAATGGCAAACTTGCAAAATGCACCATCCTTGTATTCTGATGCCATGATCCACGTGTCTTCACCACTACAAGGGTCGGGATATGGTGGAAATATGAGTAGATTGAACCAACCCCTACCAAATTTCCAAATGCCAGCAATTACAAATAATTATGCGCAAGTAATTCGACAACAAATGGAAGAAAGTAATCATGATATGGTCCAAATGTTGACACAACAAATGGGAGTAGTGTTTAATCCTTTAATACGAAACACTACCCAAACCAACCAATTGTTGGCTGCGCAAATGACACGCATTGCTGACTTTTTTGGTGTTCCTCAAACACGACAAAGAGAACAAGTAATTCAAAACCCAGTAGTGAATGTCGAAGAGGAACCCACAATAAATCAAAGGCCTTTAGAGAATCCTCAGGCAAACCCTAGAAACCAAGAGGCAGTGGTCGAACAGCCTCGTGTCGAAATCCCCGTTCAACAAGAACCTAGGAGGGTAATAGTCCAGAGAGGCCAAGATGCTGATGATGTGTTGCAACAGCGAATACGATATAATAACCTGCCTGCCGAAAACAATTTAGCAGCCATGGTCGAAAGGATAATGACGCAAAATGGGGTAAATGTAGGATTACAAAGGCCTAGTTATGCTTCCCCATTATCTGAATATGTTCTACAACAGGAATTACCCCCAAGGTGGAAAGTCCCCAAATTTACCAAATTTTCAGGGGACACTAGCGAATCCACCATAGAACATATAGCGCGTTATTTGATCGAAGCGGGAGAAATAACCCATAATGAAAATTTGAAAATGAAATACTTCCCAAGTTCTTTGACAAAAAATGCGTTTACCTGGTTTACATCCTTGCCTGCAAACTCGATATTCACATGGACCCAATTAGAAAGATTGTTCCATGAACAATTTTATATGGGTCAGACTAAGGTAAGTTTGAAGGAATTAGCCAGTGTTAAGAGGAAATTTTCAGAGCCTATAGATGATTACCTAAATAGGTTCAGGTTGCTTAAGGCAAGATATTTCACACAAGTGCCAGAACAAGAGTTAGTCGAAATGGCTGCAGGGGGTCTAGATTATTCTATAAGAAAGAAATCAGACACTCAATATTTGAGAGATATGGCACAATTAGCAGATAGGGTAAGACAAATTGAAAGGCTAAAAGCTGAGAAATTTAGATCAAGTAAAAATAAAAAGGAAAGAGTGGCCTATGTAGGAGTGTGCCAGGATGATGATAGTGACGAAAATGAACTAATTTTGTTCGACGAACAAGAAATTGATTTGGCAGAACTAAAGTCGGGCCCGCCATACGCCTGTAAAGTACTAACTCCGTCGAATGGGAAAAATCCAGTCGAACCTGAAAAGAATGATAGGTTTCCTAAAAGAACTTATACGTTCGACGTCACCAAGTGTGACGAAATTTTCGATTTATTAGTCAAAGATGGTCAATTAATAAAACCAGCAGGCACTAAGGAGCCTCCTGTGGACCAACAGAAAAAGAGAGGTTTTTGTAAATACCATAACTTTTTGGGTCATAAAACTTCTCAATGTTTCCTTTTCAGGGATCTTGTTCAGAATGCAATCCGTGATGGAAGACTGAAGTTTGGAGACAAATCAAAACAACAGATGAGGATTGACTCAAACCCCATGCAGGTGGTCGAAGCCAATTATGCTGAACCTTCCACTGTGAATATGGTGGAAGTCGAAGTAGCCTCTGATTGTAGTTTTGAAATGGTGGAAGCTGCTGAGGGATTCGACAATAATATCAGCATGGTGGAGGTTGCTGATGATCTCCTAGACAAGCCTGAGGTGGAAAAAGTATCCAAGGACTTTGTAGACCAGCCGGTGTTGATCGAGATTACTGAAAATCTTGATGTAGGAAATTTGAATGACTATATCAACAAAGTTGAGACTACTGAAGGTTTCGACAGTAAGAACAAAGTTGGAGATACTGAAGTCTTCGATAGTCAGAAGAAGGAGGAAACTACTAAAGGTTTCAACAACCAGAACGCAGTTGGAATTACTGAAGGTTTCGATGAAGAGAATAACAACAAAATTGCTGAAGATGGAGTAATTTGGGATACTTTAGGGGAGCCCAGTGGAAAATTCGACTATCTCGTGAAATACTCTGCACCCCCAAGTTCTCGTACTGACATCAACAAGATCCAGCCAACTGGATGGGGAGATGTCTTTGAAGATACTGATGAAGGAGCAAATGATAATGCCCCTATCATCAAAGAGGAGGCTACTGAAGGCCTTAATCATGACAAAATGGAGACAATGAGAGTTGCTGACAAGATCAACACTATGGAACCAGTCAATAAGAACGTTACCAGAATCAAGGCAGAGGCTGCTGAAGGCCTTGTGAAGCCCGCTCCTTATGGGATTTTGCGTAGAACAATGGAAGACCCTAAGGAAACTCAGTCGAGCAATGCTGCAAACTCATCTCCAGGGACCTACCCTCAGAGGGAAGCTTCGACCAGGCGAAAGGGAATGCTGAAGAAGAGGCAAGACTTATTGAAAGAATGAATAAATTAAGTATCACTGATGTCCAGAATGTGGATATCAACATGGTGGAAATTTCTCAGAAGAAACAAACAGAAACTGACGAAGAACGCCGTCGAGAAGAGTATCAGAAGTTAGCTTACCCTAAGGAGGAGGAGAACTTAGTCGAATTCATTCAAAGGTGCCAGAGTAAGAAGGCTGAATTCATGTTGTGCCCACGTTGTAGTGCGGTGTTCAACAAGAAAGCAGCAAGCAATCTGGAGGGGGTGGAGAAAGCCAAAAGAAAAGGAAACTGGGGGGCAATCCCAGCAGCCAGAAATGGAAGGTTCGATCCAAGGAGGAGTGAGCATCACAACCAAAGGTTTGGCGAAGGACGTCATAGAACTTACAAGCCATCTGTCAAAGCTGAGGATGATAAGTGGGTCCAACCAATCAGAGATGCTCAAGGACAGAAAAGATGGAAGAATTTTGAAATACAGAGAGGTTCCTCCATGGAAGGAAAAAGGGAGGTCGAAAAACAGAAACCAAGACCATACCCATCAGAGAACTATAAAGGAAAGAATCCCATGTCAAGGTCTCAGTGGAGAAGGTTCCAAAGACAGAAAAGAGCAGAAAAAGAGGCTGCAGAAAAGAACAAAATCAAAGAAAACACTGTTGATGAAAATAAATCTGAGTCAAGCAAGAACATGCAGATAATGAACAAAGAGGAGTCTGTTCCCAAAAACGAGCCCTCTCAAAAGGACAAACCAAGCAACATGGTGGAGATGTCGAAGCCTAACAACAAGGTACCAGATGACGATGAAGTGACTGATGATTTTAGGTCAGACTCAGAAGCATCTTTCGATGTCACATGCAATGTGGTTTCAGTGCTGCCTAGAGACTATGATAGAGTGATGGAGATCGAAGACGAAGAAGATGATGTTGAAGACGACAACATGGGGCTCAGGCCTGTGTGTTATTATATAATGAACAACGGCTGTGTCGAAGAGCAGAACGCTTTCTTTGAGAGACCAGATGATGCAATGAAGGCACACTTGAAGCCTTTGTTCATAAAAGGAAAAGTGGAGAACGTTGGTGTCAACAAGATATTAGTAGATGGTGGAGCTGCTGTAAATTTAATGCCCCATTTCATGATAAAAAAGATTGGAAAGGATGACTCAGACACAAAGCCCCACAACATGGTGTTGTCAAATTATGAGGGAAAAGTAGGAAGTACCATGGGAGTGATCCAGGTGAAGCTAACTGTTGGAACCATAACAAGACCAACAATGTTTATAGTGATAGCTTCAAGGGCGAATTATAACTTGCTGCTTGGAAGAGAGTGGATTCATGGGATAGGAGTTGTACCATCATCCATGCACCAACGAATAGCCATCTGGAGGCCAGATGGGATTGTTGAGAATATTGAAGCAGATCAAAGCTATTTTATGACTGAAGTAAACAATGTGAATAGTCAAAGTTTCGACAAGAATTTGGCTCACATACCCCCCTGCAACCCCGCAGAATTCGACTTGAAGGCAACTGACAACGCCTATTGTTCCATGTACCTTCACCCAACACATGGTTTTCAATGGGACAAAGAAGTAATTGGTGAACCAAGTCACGTATGGGGAACTTCTCATACTGAGCCAACCGGTTGGGGAATTGAATTTGATGATTATGATGAGTAAAGCCTCAGCGATCGAAAGAATTACGGCTTATATAGCCGAAAATAAACTCAAAGCGGCCCTAGAGGCCGAAGTAAAATACATGGTTGTCGAAGCCAACAAAGAAGATTTTGAAGAGCAATGTCCCCAAAGGGATATTGAAAAAGGTTATGACAACAATCAGACTGGTGAATGGCAGAATCAGAAGCTTGACGCCATCTATGATGACGAACCCTTGGGGTTCAAAAAGGACCCAGTATCGACTAACGTGAAGATGGTGGCACATGATCCATTAGAAGAAATCAATTTAGGACTGAGGGCAGAAAGAAGGCCAACTTACATCAGCGCCAAGAGGGATCCTCAGTTCAAAGTCGAAATAGTCCAATTGCTAAATGAGTACAAAGACTGTTTTGCATGGGATTACGACGGTATGCTAGGATTAGACAGGAGTTTGGTCGAATTGAAGCTGCCAATAATGGAGGGAAAGAAGCCAGTAAAGCAGACTCCCAGACGCTTCGCACCAGAAATCTTGTCGAAAATAAAAGAAGAGTTCGGAAGACTTCTAAAGTGCAGATTCATCCGCACCACCAGGTATGTCGAATGGATTGCAAACATAGTTCCTGTAATTAAGAAAAATGGCAAGCTGAGGGTATGCATTGATTTTAGAGATTTAAATTCAGCTACCCCTAAGGATGAATATCCTATGCCAGTGGCAGAAATGCTCATAGATTCTGCAGCAGGCCATGAGTATTTGAGTATGCTTGATGGATACTCTGGCTATAATCAAATTTTTATTGCTGAAGAAGATGTTCCTAAAATGGCTTTTCGTTGCCCTGGAGCAATAGGAACCTATGAATGGGTAGTAATGCCCTTTGGTTTAAAAAATGCTGGAGCAACTTATCAAAGAGCCATGAATTCAATTTTTCACGACTTTATTGACACTTTTATGCAAATATACATTGATGATATTGTGGTTAAGTCCGTTTCAGGAACAAGTCATATAGACCATCTTCGATAGTCCTTTGAAAGGATGAGAAAGTTTGGTTTAAAAATGAATCCCCTTAAATGTGCTTTTGGTGTGCAGGCGGGTGATTTCTTAGGTTTTGTGGTCCACAAGAAAGGGATCGAAATAAATGAAAACAAAGCCAAAGCCATAATGGAAGCGAAAGCACCATCGACAAAGAAGGGATTGCAGTCTCTACTAGGGAAAATCAACTTTCTCAGAAGGTTCATTTCCAACCTTAGTGGGAAGACACAAGCCTTTTCACCTCTACTTCGACTAAAGAAGGAAGATTTCACATGGGGGCAAGAACAACAAGATGCCTTCGACAAGATCAAAGAGTATATGGCTAGTCCTCCAGTTTTGATGTCTCCTTGTAGAAAAAGAAGTATGAGGTTATACATTTCAGCATCAGACAAAACTTTGGGAAGCATGCTGTGTCAAGAAGATGAAAATGGCGTCGAAAGGGCCATCTATTATCTCAGCAGAGTCCTAAATGATGCTGAAACTAGATATAGTGTGATAGAAAAATTATGTTTGTGTGTATATTTCTCTTGTACAAAGTTAAAGCACTATATAAAACCCGTTGATATATATGTTTCTTCTCATTTCGACGTAATAAAGTATATGTTATCTAAATCCATTTTACATAGTCGAATTGGGAAATGGGCTTTGGCATTAACAGAATATTCCTTAAAATATTTGCCTTTAAAGGCTGTTAAGGGACAAGTGGTTGCTGATTTCATAGTTGACCACTCAATAAATGAAAATGAAGTAGAATATGTCGAATTGGAGCCATGGAAGTTATATTTCGACGGTTCCAGTCATAAGAATGGAACTGGTGTTGGAATACTAATTATTTCTCCTGACAAAATTCCAACAAAATTCAAGTACAAAGTCGAAGGCTTATGTTCAAATAATGAAGCAGAATATGGAGCTTTGATTGCCGGACTTAAAATATTGTTGGAATTGGGGGCAACAAGAGTCGAAATAATGGGTGACTCTGAGTTGGTGATAAAACAATTGACAAGAGAATATAAATGTGTCAAAGAGAATCTGATTATGTACTTCGTAATAGCTAACAGACTTCTCAAACAATTCGACAATGTGGCCATTAGACACATTCCTAGATTGGAGAATCAAGAAGCAAATGATCTGGCTCAACTTGCGTCAGGCTACAAAGTGTCGAAAGAAAACTTGGAGAAAGCTATTGAAGTAAAGGGAAGAGTCATATCCACCAAATTGGCTCCTTCGGATTTGGAGACAATAAAATTAGGTTATGGGGATGAGGAAAATTTTGAAATTTTCAATGTAGATGATTCAGAAATTAAAGATTGGAGAAAATCTATCAAGGATTATCTACAAGACCCAAATCAGAAAGTCGAAAGAAAAGTTAAGTACAGGGCATTAAGTTATGTGCTTTTTGGAAATGAGTTGTTTAAAAAGACTTCGGAGGGTGTTTTGTTAAAATGCTTGGGCGAAAATGAAGCTTTTATAGCATTGTCGAGTGTGCACAGTGGTGCATGTGGTTCTCATCAAGCAGGTCATAAAATGAAATGGTTATTATTTTGACAAGGGGTGTATTGGCCAACGATGTTGAAGGATTGTGTCGAATTTGTAAAAGGTTGCCAGGAGTGTCAAGTACATGCAGGAATACCACATGTCCCTGCAAATGAGTTACACTCTATTGTGAAGCCTTGGCCATTTAGGGGTTGGGCTTTAGATTTAATTGGAGAAATTTGACCATCATCGTCGAAAGGCCAAAGATACATTTTGGTCAGAATAGATTATTTCACAAAGTGGATAGAGGCCATACCTTTGGTAAACGTTGATCAAGAAGCGGTCATAGAATTCATTCGAAAACACATCATCTATAGGTATGGGATACCCGAGACAATAACAACAGATCAAGGGTCTGTGTTCACGGGGAAGAATATGCAGACATTCGCAAAAGAGATGGGGTTCAAGCTTCTCACTTCGACGCCTTATTACGCTCAAGCAAATGGACAAGTCGAAGCAGCAAATAAGGTGGTGATAAGTTTAATTAAAAAGCACGTAGGGACAAATCCTAAGAATTGGCATAAGACGTTGGATCAAATTTTATGGGCTTGTCGAACATCTCCTAAAGAAGCAACAAATGCTACCCCATTTAGATTAACGTATGGACATGATGCAGTTTTACCAGTTGAGATTTATTTACAGTCGATTCGAATTCAGAGGCATCATGAAATTCCATCAGACATATATTGGAATATGATGATGAACGAGTTAGTCGATTTGGACGAAGAAAGATTAAATGCGTTGGATTTATTGAGAAGGCAAAAAGAAAGAGTCGAAAAGTTTTACAATAAGAAAGTAAAATGTAAGACATTCTTAATTGGTGAGTTAGTTTGGAAAGTAATTCTTCCTATGGATCGAAAAGATAGACTAATGGGAAAATGGTCCCCTAAGTGGGAAGGACCTTTTCAAGTTATACAAGTATTTTCCAATGGCGCATATGAAATCGAGGAGTTGGATAAAGATAAGCGTGTATTAAAAATAAACGGGAAATATTTGAAAAAATATAGGCCCACATTGCAAGAAATTAAAATAGCAGTCGAATAATTGTAAAAAGAAAAGCAATATGGCGGATTAAAAAATCTTCTCGCCAAATAATACAAATCCATTGTCATTACAAAAAGGGCTTTAAAAGCCAAACAAAAATTACAAGTATTCAAACGGGAAAAGATGCTTTCAGCTTCTCAAATTTCGACTTCTGGATTTTAAGACGTTGCTCACAAAGTGTCTTGTTTTTAGAAATCTCCCCAATCTCCTCGCCAAGCTTACGGGCTCTGTCGACATGGTGCACACCAACTTCTAGCTCTTTGCGGATTTCTTCCTGGTCATTCTTCTGCAGTTCTGCTTGACGTTTTTCCGCCTGTGAAATTTTGCCTTGGAGGACAGCAATTTGTTTTTTCCATTTTAGAATGTTTTCGCCACACAAAGCTGCTTCCCGCTTATTTTGCTCAGACACTTGCTCCATTTCAGTTACCTTGTTGGGCGAATTCAACGCAGCTTCCCACTCAGCAAGTTGGGTCTCTGTTTTGTTTTCAAGCTTCTTGGAGTACTCTCGAAGTCGATTAAAGTCAGTTACCACAAGATCTATCAAGGTAGTAAGGTCCAGCACCACATCAGTGACTTTAGGAGGAGCCTCCAGGACGTTGACTTGCTTTAGGATTTTCTTCAAGTCGAATTGAGCAGAGGAGTCATTCTCCAGAAGTTGAAATAAGTCAATATCAAGGACCTTCTGTCGAATGTTTACCAGTGATTCGTCCATTGATTTGGCATCAGAAGTAGTGCCTGAGGTGGTTGAACTACTGATGGTAGTATCAGCAAAGTTGTAGCGGGAACTGAGCATGGTCTTTAGGTACTCAAAAGGCCTTTGCACCTTCATACTTTCTAGCTCCTCATGAGAGAACTGGGTCGAAGTCGTCCCGGTCGAAGCAGCTTTAGTTGTTTTACCAAGATTTTCTTCGACGTTTTCTGTCTCTTCGTCAGTATCAGCAGCAGGAGTTGGTGGCCTTTCATGTTCTTTTTCTTCTTCTTCTTCGGCATCACTTGCAGCCTCCTCATCTTTCTCTTCGTCAGCAAATTCTGAATGGGGGGGAGATTGATCTTCAGCTTCATTTCTAGTGGCAGCCGCTGCAGTAGGCATCACGGTATCCCCATCAGTTTCGACGAAGTCTTCAGTATCAGGACCAGTCTCTTCTCCCACTACTTTTGGAATTCATATAGAAATGGCAACGGGTTGATCTACTTCGGTGGCTGTTTCCTTCGCTGAATTCTTAGGAGAGGATTTGGAGGCACTGGCTGGGTTATAAGTAGGATCACTGCTGGTCTTGGGAAGAACTTGGATCATAGGGTGTCCATGAATATCGAAAGGTGCCTGAAGGATAAATAGGTCAAAGAAGCGAATACAAGTAAAACAGCTTGTTAGCATCGAAAGGAAAAGAAAAATCATACCTTTGGAATTTTGGTCTTCAGGCTAGAACTTTCACTTTCCGCTGGAGCAGGAGTGATTTCCTCACCTGGTTCCTTTGATAGAATTTTCTCTAAAACCTTGGGAGTAGGAGGTTTCTGTGGGAGAGGTTTGGTTGCCTTCTTCTTCTTTTTGGTGGGTTTTACCTGATCTGGTGACTCATCACCATCATAAATTTCATCAGCTTTGACTTCTTTTGCTTTTCTTTTCTTTGGCGTTGGTGGGGGTCTTCGACTGCCCTGTGGATCAAAGAAAATTTCATTAGTTAGTTCAAGAAAATGAAACACTTGGACTATAGAGAAAAAGAAAGTAAATTGATACCTTCGCCAAAGGTGTCTTGGCAGTATCTTTCTGAGGCTCTGCTTCTCCTACGGTTGTTGCTTCGACTGTGGCAGGTTTTTTGATGGGAATCTTTATAGCTTGAAAAGTAGAAAAGGAAAAGAGTCAAGCATAAAAACATATATTTGAATAAATAAAAAGTGAGATTGAACTGCTTCCCGTTTTCCACACCTTCATATATAGGGGTCTCCACGCGAACGTGTTCTAGGCCAATATGAGGTGACCTTTGAAATTGTCCAGGGTGTACTTAGTCGGAACCACTCGCTTGGCACGTTTTTGGTTGTCCTGGCGAAGAATTTTTAGATGCTCCCCACAAATGAACCAATCTGGGAATGGAGGGCTAAAACCCACGCCAAATGCAGCAGATGGTAGAGGGGGAAATTTTGGGCGATAAAGTTTAAAAGCTACCTCATAACGTTGTTCTGGTCGAACATACGAGGGTAGTTTTAACTCATCAAGTTTTTCTGTAAAATTTTGTTTCAAAGTAACTGCTGCTTCGCGTATGGTTCGACTAAGATCATCAGGCCTGTAGGCAGTTTCAAAGTATTTCTGGAAAGCTTGGATTTCTTTGATGTGTCGAGAAGTACCTTTCTTGGTCCTGTCCTGCACAAGAGCGAAGGCTTTAGTCAGTTGAGTGGTAAAAGAATCCACGTTGAACATTTGAGACTCATAGTAAGCCTTCCACCATTCATCAAACTCTTGAGTGCAGAGGAAGTTAGGTCGAAAGACCACTGGTTGGATTTCGACCAGGTTAGAATACTTCGCTAACAAATCAGAGCATTCGTCTTCAGTATGGGTCATGTTGTAATGAATCAGAGAGCCTTTCCTAGAGAAAAGAGGCTTTGGTACTATCTGTATCAACCCAAATTGTCGAGAAACCAAGTTGGGTTGATAGTTAACAAGGGAAACTTTGAGTTTTGAAGGGCCAAGTTTGGATACTAAAAGTCTTGGAGTAAGGAAGGATTCCCAGACGTTGAGGAATTCGTCTTCCAGCGATTTCGATTCTAGGGGAAGTTTTCTGGTGAATCATGAGGGTCCAACTTTCCTTTCAGCAAAAGGAGCCATGTTGGGTGTAAAACTATAACGTTTCGCAAACATCATGACATAGCTAGTAAAGGTTTGTTGAAGACTCAGGCCTTCGTCATAAGGTGTCAGCTGCGCCAAACGAAGACCTTCCACGGTTGGGTCCACAGTGGATTTGTTGGGAAGAGAAGCTTCGAAAGTGGCATTGAGCCACAATTGTAAAAGCCAAAAAGGCCCTGATAGCAGCAAAGTCTTCTTTTCCTTGATGTTCTTTAAAATGGTGACTCCTTCGCCAAGGGATTCATATAGATTCGCCAGGATCATCTCGCTAAGACATAGCTTGTGCCCAGCATGAAGCTGATTCGCTATGGTGATATAGCGCTTCGCCACCTGGAGAGATTTGGAGCAGAAAACGCACCTCGACAGCCAAAGGGCCAGGAAAGCTACATGTTCTTGGTCAGAAACTTCCTTGGTTTCCTTGTCATGGTAATTGGCAATATAGGCTGTGAAGGTGGCCTTATTGGTGTCGAAACCTATTGAATCATCAGCAAGCAAGTTGGGGTCATAGTCAACTCCTAGGGGGCTTAATCCCGTGATAGCAGCTATGTCGAAGAGCGTAGGAGTGATCATCCCACAGGGAATATGGAAATTGTTGTAGGTACTATCCCAGAAATAGAGAGAGGCCAAAAGCATGGAAGGGAAATATCCTGGCCCTACTTTCGACAATTGAATAAGATCGTAAATGCCCATGGTTTTCCAATCATTGCTCTTAACCCTTTCTATCTTTTCCAACCATGCCAAATAGTCAGCGGGATCCTTCGACAGAGGACAGGACCTAAAAATCCTAAAATTGTTCATGTATTCTAGGTTTATTACTTCGTCAGAAGGAGTCCCTTGGCCATCTATTTTGGATTTTTCATCTATAATCTTCTCCTTCTCTGTCCTAGGCCTAACACCATTCGCTATGGGTTTGTAGCGATGGTAGGTGGGAAAAAATTCTCGCACCTTAACTGGGTCTAGAGTTAAGTCTGGTAGCGGTCCTAAAATTTCATGAGATTTTCCAGAAATTAAAATGGGAATAAGTACCCGAGATTGGTAAATGGAGCGCTTTTCTTCTTCTTCAATAGGAGGTTCTGGAATGTACTCGTGATTCCCCACCACTCTGGGACCAAGAATCCTCTCCATCGGTGCTAGACTGTTGGACTTCCGAGAGTCTTTGCCGATGATCTTTTGAGAAGTGGAGGAAGCCATTGCTGGTTACAGAGAAAATGGAAAAGGAAATAAGGAAGATGAGGTTTTGAAAGAACTCTTGGAAAGAAAATGAGGAAGATGAAGTTTGAAGAAATAACGTAAAAAGGGGAAAAATGAAATTCTCAGCTTATATATAAGATGTGAAAAAGAAACGGTTGGTATTCTGAAAGTGGAAATGGAAAAGTAGTGGGAAGGTTATGGGACACGTGGTGAGTGCGAAGTGGGTAATGCTGACGGTGGCAGTTAGGGTTTGACCCACGATGTGATAGGAGTAGAGTATGAATGATGAGAGCTTAAAAACGTGGGCTGAAATGACGTTTTGGGAAAAGCGCAATGATGGTTCTGACATTTCTAATGTCTAAATCAAATGAACAGTCTCTAGTCGAATAGTCCATGGCGTCGAAAGGCACTGGCAAAAAAATGTTTTTCTCCCTTAGTCGAAAACGCATTTTTTGGGGGGCAATTTGTAGACATATATTTTCGACACCATGTCTTGGTAGGTAAAATGATGTTCTTTAACTAAAGAAAATGACTACAGATGAAGAAGAAAGAAAATGAAGGTATTCAGAAGAAGTTTTCGACACTTCGACAAGAACAGAGTTTCGACATTTCGACGGAAACATAAGGAAGTTTTCATCAGACAAGGTTTAAGGGACATTTATTACTTTTCGACAATTCGACAAGGTGAAGAGGCGCAACGTTTCGACACAAAGGGAAAATTCAAATTCAAGAGTTATAACGTTTGGCAGAAGACGCGTGGAAGCTTTAGAAGAAAAGAAGACATGCAGAAGGCCAAGTGTCAAAGATTTAGAATTTTTCCGTTATTAGGCAGTTATTGTATTTGTATATAAATAGGATAGTTGTTGTAGAATTTTAGGTGTGAAAACTTGTACTAAATTCCTGTAAATACTCAAAGTACCCATGCGAGAGAAAAGAGTTTATTATCTGGAAATGTACGTGTGAAACACCATCTTTTTAAGTTTATAGAAATTCAAAGTCTTTTATAATTGCCTTTACTTTTCCCAGTCATTTATCCTTTGTCATTTACTTTATGCAAGTTTTGATTTCATTCAATTTATCTTTTCGCCAGAAGTTGTTATTTAGTTCTTTAACCAAACCATTCATACATAAAAGATATAACAAAACAAACCATCAAAACACCATTATCCTAAGAGTTAGATAAATTTGCACATGTATCCCAGGATTTGTGTGGTTGGTCCTACAAGTAACCCAGTTTTATAAGAGATTGGTAAACCAGAGGTTGTTTGCCAAAATCAACAGCGAACACATGGATAAGGAGTTATCAAGTCTTAACATAGGTATGAATATTAGAAGTAATATTTATACAGGATTAACCCACTATGAGAGTACACCATAGAATATTGTGCAAAGTGTCATAAGTTAGTCTCATGGTGATATTGGTGTATACCACCCTTCGACCTAAAACCACTATGGACCCTAGATGTAGAGTCGAGTACTTTATTGTTTATCAAACATTGTCTGTAACTGGATGACCATAAAGACAGCTGATGGATACTCCACAAAGCATGCTGAGGGACATGAGTGCACTAGATGAAATTTGCCCATCTTGCGTAACAGGATAAATGTCTAAGGGCCCAATATTGAACTGGACAAGGATGAAACGATATATGTCTCGTGTTTAATATAGACATAAGGGCAAAAGGGTAATTGTACACACAAGTATTATCACAAAAGGTTTTGCTATATCACATGACATTTTGTGACTTGGGTAGCAGTGACGTGGTCCTAGATGTCGTTCACTATTTATCATGTTAAATGCATGATTTAATATGATTGGCAACATCGCAAAAACCTACTGGGTCACACACATAAGGACAGATTGATAAGAGGTAGAGTAAATAAGGAACACCGTAAGGTACGATGCACTTAAGTAAATGTAGAACACCGTAAGGTACGGTGCACTTAAGTAGAATGCGGAATGTGGAAAACGATCAAGTAATAGGGGTCATTAAGGTATGTACAGTGTATGTTAAATATTTATTGGTCGTAACAGTTTCAAGAATCAAGCAAAGGATTTTATTCAGTCGTTTAGGTTACCCATAAGCCATTATAAAAGCAACCAAAATGTATTTCATTTTCATCAACATCTACCAAAATGTTATGAAGTCATCAGCTGAGAGCAACAAAATCTCTATTGTGATAGAAGTCACAGAGAACTCTATAAGCCTGAATATCCAGAACCTTCAGAAGCCAATAGCTTCAGAAGCTTCTGCTACTGGTCCAGTGCCCTCTATCTTGAATACTTTAGATGAGGCTTTATCAGTAGTACCTCAAAGGCCTACAGAAGCAGGTTCATATGTAGCTGTTTTGAAGCCAAGGAAGAAGTCCATGAAGAAGACAAAGAGGAAGAGGTTCAACAAGATGTTTTACCATCCTGTTATCCCAGAAGCAGAAGAGAAGGACATATATGAAGATGAGCTAGATATCGATTATTGCAATAGCTTCTCTTATAAGGAAATGGATGACGTATATAGAGATTTATTCTAGGTCCAATTCAGTTCCTTATGTTTTTATAATCCTTTATGCTTAATTAATGAAAGATTATTTTGACCAGTAAATATTATGCATTCGTATAAACACTTCATTTACCCATTAGATTTTCTGATAAAAACATTAATGAAGTAATGACCAGAAACAACAATTAACGTGTTAACAATATTATCTATAACTTGTTAAAAGAATCTTAATAGGTAAGAATACTAGACATCATTTCTAAGAGTCAGTATTTAAAATTGACTTGACTTAATCAATAAAAAATAATGAATACTCAAAGGTAATGAATGTAAAGACTTTATAAAAACCCCTTAGCGGACTCACTTTCATAATCACTTAATCTTCTGAACACCAAAATGTATAAACAAAATCAAATTTGGGTTTCAAAGAGAGATTTTAGAAAGATAGCCATGCTTAATGCATCAACTCAAGCAAACAAGAGTGATGCAGAAACTGAAGGATCTACAAGCAAGCAGATATCTTCAGAAGCACACACTTCTTCAACAATCTTTGTTGAGACACACGGAAGAAGAAGAAGAACTTCCATGTCAAAACGCAAAAATCAACTGAGAAAGGAAGCTGTAGAGTTTGCAAAGGAAGAATGGCAAGATTATTTAGACAATCTAGATATGTCAGATGATCCTAGGGAGTACCTTAGGGAAAATCCGAATGCCCAGAGAGTCATAAAAATTTGTAATCACTTCCAATTAATGAGAATTTTGCATTTTTAGAGTTTTTAATCCTAATTGTTTCATTCTCTTAAACAATAATATAAATAAATACTTATAATAGTTAAGATGCACAGAAGCATGAACAAACTTGGATTAATAATAAGATTGCTCAAAACAAAAAGTCTTAACAATTACAAGACATAAATTTGCAGAAGTCTAACAACAGAAACTCTCATAAATAACTTCAAACGTGTCTCTCCAAATTTTAGATGAATCAGCCTCTGAACTTATGATAAATCCCTATTGGACCAGTAGTTCTGAAAGAACTCGTCCATAAGGAATGAAGAGAGCCTTTCCCTTGTGAAAGGAAGAAAAAGTCCTCTTCTAATAGTCAAACATAACTTGAGGAAGATCAATCTACAAGTCTAAATTAAGAAGTAGTAGCGAATCCTTTTCAATAGAGTCCACAAGGTCAAGATCCTTATCCTTAGGAAGCATGTTTGAGTTCAGAATCTGAATCCAAATAATTGCATCAGGACAAAGATTTGAGACCAGAGAAGTGTTAAATGGATCTACAAAGATATGCCAAGTAGGAAGATAGTGTTCCCAAACAAGAGTTCCATGGATTTCTCCAATCTCCTCACAATTGATCACATTAGCAATCGATTTAGAGGTTATTGTTATAGAAACACCAATTACTTTAGAATGAATGACACACTCAGAATTCAGCTCAATAATGGAAACATTGATCCAAAACTCTTTGATAAGACTTGGATAAGTGAAACCACAAAGCATCTCAAAGTATCCATTCCAACTTTGTTTAGACACAATCATCAAAATCCACAAACTTTTCATTGATGACAACTAGTTGATTCAAAGGAGAATTGACTAGAGAATTCATCTCAAGTTTGGTTTGATCAGCACACAACTAAAGAAAATAAAAATAAAATAAAAGAAATGAACAAGATTCTAAAGGAATAAGAGTCTTGTCAGAAAAAGGACACAAAATGATGTTTCACAAAACAAGGGATATAGATAATAATAGTATATAAAAAGAAAAATATCATTACTCAAGGGTTTTTATCCAACAGATTTCCTGAATCCACTAGATGATTTTCACCTTTATGAATATTTAAGTAATATAATTTTTTTGAAAAATCTTCTACTTAAAGTGCTTTATCAGAAGTAAAGAATCATTTTCTGAATCTCAGAGTTTGACAATTTTCAGAAGCTATCATCCATCAGAGTCTAGTAGATTTAGACTTAGAGAGAGACATCTTTTTTCAGTCATCGATCTTCAAGATTTTATTAAGAACCAAACATTTTCTATTGAAACAAGAGTCATGAGTGATTGAAGAATATTGAATTGGTTTCTTTGACAGCTAACATACAACAGTCTCATCACAAAAAGTGAGAAAATTGTTTCCATAAATATGACCATCATCCAGCTAATGAAATATTCAGTATAGATAAATACAACATAGTTTCTTCTTAAAGATTTATGAAGATTCTTTTATCAAAGAGAACTTATCTAGAAATCTAACAGAGACTTTGTATCTACATATACACTAATATCTCATTGATTCAAGTAATGAGCTAGAAAAGAACAGACATATCTTTTTTGTTATTTTCTCAGTTAGACTCGTATGAGTATTCAGATTTGACCATAGAATCTGAATACTACTATGAGTGGATTCTGATTCAATGGTTGTTAAACCATTGACTCCATTGCTTTCACCAAACTCAGTACCTCTAGCATATGAGTCTGGGTTGTAGGCTTTTCTTCCATCAAATGTTGCAAACAACCTTTGATAAGCAATATGGAAGATGTCTTCGCTCCTTTCTTCGATATCTGCAGCAACTACATTTTAAATAATGATACTCATATTTCTATGAGTTTGTACATGTTGGTCCAGACATACTTTCCTTTGCCTTATGCCACATTCTGATAGCAGTACCATGATTCATTCCAGAGTATCAGTATAGGATGAGTCGTGATATGAACAAGATCTTGTTCTTGGCAGAATAATTGATTTCATTATCTTGGATTAAATATTTTGACTTTGAAATATTTGATAAGCAAAGAACCAGATGGGGTTAGCTATGAGAGAATGGAATAAAACAAATTAAAGCACTGTCATGTAATTGCTAGCAGAACACGAAGAAGAATTGAAGGTTTCTCATAGAATTGTTCTTTAATACAGATTCCATGATGACCCTCAACCAAGGATCAATGGAGTCACTTAAGATATCACCTTAAAGAACAGACTCCTTATTATCAAATATTGAAGCAAGATAGATTTATTATAATCTCTTTCTCTTCAATACTTGATTTTTATTTCAGAATTCAAATGCTTCTTCAAAAGCAGCAATGACTGGCAGAGCCAAATTACTCTTTCTTCTGAATCCTGCACTAATGTCATCTTCAAATGAATATACATTGAAGATCTATGACATTAAGTTCTAGTAGTGTTTCTCATTGTTCTTGGATTTGGGAAATCGGTTGAAATATGAATATCTCAGAAGCTTCTGAAGTTACTCTTCTAACAAGAGATGTCACGCTCCATTCAGCCAGTTAAAGAAATCTTCTGATTAGGAAGGTTAATTCCTCATCATCAGATATTCCATAACAAGTATCCTTCAACAGGCTTTAGAAAAGATAATCTATTAGATAGCTTTTCATCATCTAATTCCATTTCTTTTCTTTGAAGATTGCAAGATAAACCTACAAGCCATAGTAAGCTCAAGTAGTTATGAATTCTTGAGTAACGGTGACTTCAGGTTTGAATTCACAACAATCTTCTCAGAATTTACTTGGAAAGATTAGATGAAGTGTAACTGGAAAATCTTCATATATGATTTCCATAAATCTGATCACAAGGATTCAAAGATAGTCTGAGCATTAGACGTATCAATGATGTTGATATACTCAAAATCGAGATAGAGCACCTACCAGAATGCATCTACCTCTGAAGATATTTTCAATAAGATTCTTCTGAATCGTTAAAATAGCAAGTGTACTATTTTTACGATGTAATAATAATAGGGGTTATCCCCCATAATCGATCTCGAGGACTGCGCGTGATTGTAAGTGCGGATGCTAATTCAATTAAACAAAAGTTCCTTTGGTTTTGGTTGTTTAAAAATTATAACTAAGAATAATAAAATGAACAAAATTATAAACTTGACTTAAAACAGATATGAGAAGCATGCTAGAGGAAGTGTATGAATTGCACTGCAAAAACTCTAAATCCTTATTCGATGAAACATTACTATAACAAACCTTACCGATTCTTAAGGTTATTTTTGCCTAATTCCTTAGCAGAAAAACCTTTGAGATTCTATCTTTGCCCTAATTCCTTAGCGGTCAAGAAAGAATCACAAGCATTATATTTGATCAAGAATAATTCGGTTATTACAAGGTATCCCCATTCCTAGGTAATATCTACTGTAATATTATTATGCAAAAGCGTTAGGTTGGTTGGTCCGACCTAAACCCTAACCGTAAATCAATTTCAATTTGTCCGATTGAAAAGCGTTAAAAACATTGCATAACAAAAGATTAAAGGAAAAAGTAATATTTCATAGAACAATGAAAATTCAAGTCATTACAATGCAATTCAGGGACACCCCTTAACATTGGGGGGTTTAGCTACTCATAGTACGAAAAGAAATTACAAAATAGTAGGTAAACATTACAAGATTAACGGATGAATTAGATCTTCAATTGCAGATGCTCATGAAAAATCTTCCTTCTCCCGATCACTTGATAGCATTCACACTCTCACGTAAAATCTTTCGTCCCATCAAAAAGTCATTTCCTTTCTCCCAAAAACAATACTAAATAGTCACACTTCACTTAACAGTTACATGAAATCCACAGAATGCCCTTTGGAAGTCCCCAAACATAAAAAACGAGAAAAATCAGAAAATCCTCGCCTAGGCCAACATGGGCCGTGTCAGACAACACGACCGGGCGTGTTGGCTTTCTGTTGTGCTGCTTCACAAGTTTTCCATGCCAGACTTGCTGACACAGGCCGTGTCAGCTGACACGGGCACCCGTGTCAGCCCCCTTCCTTCCATGCAAACTTCACCTTCTAGCTTCCTCCTGACACGGGTCGTGTCAGGCAACACGGGTGGCCGTGTCGGGGCTACTGTAACTTCAAAAATCCTCTATCTAGAACTCCGAAACTCCCGATTCGCATGCACAAGATCATTGAGCTTCTTACCTGCATCTGAGAACAAAGAAACTACCACAAAAACGCATAAAATGCAACAAAATAACATAAACTATTAAAAGTAACAAAGCTTGAAAGAAATTGCAAAAAGTAAAAATAGTTTGAAAGGTAATGAAAATACAAAACAAAGTGTTACCGATTTCATGGTTTCGTGCCGAATAACAGACGGAAAACCAGTAGAAATGGTGACTGATCACAACCCCAAACTTATCTCATTGCTTGTCCTCAAGCAATGCTCGAGACAACAGAAAAGGTCACCCCCAAATTACCAACTAGACTTACCACAATACCGCTTGTATCTTTCGCACTCTCTTTTCATTATACCAACAAAGTTTCCTACTTCCTGATCCAATTATTCAGCTACACTTCCACATCAAAGCACCTTCTTTACCTGTCAGCTTTTTCTCACTCACACCAAAGTCTCTCTAGGTTAAAGTGTTTACACTCACAATCAAGATATGCAAAATCAACTCATAAGCTTGAATACCATCTATTTTCATTTCACATACACACCACATGCACTTTTTGAGGTCTTTACAGGTTGTAACAGGGCTTAGGGGTTAAAGGTGGGATAAAAAACAGAAATGGGAAAACAAGTGGTTTTGGGCTCAGAATCAGTGTCATTATTCTTTTCACTGTGTTATTTGCACTACTCAACATCGGGGTGTCAGACACTTTTTCATCAAGATTCTCTAGCTTCCACTCAATCATTTCTCTTGAGCATGAATACTCATTTTTCAAGCCAAATTTTTCCTCTAGTTAAGTGCATTATTCTTTTCTCATATCATTTTTTTTCATTTCATTTTTTTTCACAAATTTCTTTTTTTTTCTTGCACTTATCTAGTTATTCTAGGTGTCTCAACCCCAAACTTAGAATTTGTACACAGATCCAAAATTAACACACCTATCTGAGCGGGTAGGGAAGTGCTTAGGCTTACGGTTCACAAGATGTGGTTATAAACAAACAAATGAAAAATGGCTCAAATTGGGTTAACAACGGATAACATAAAAAGGGTGGTTAGAAAGGCTCGGGGTTAACAGAAAACAAGTGCCTCAGTGGGTATAAGTGTACAGTCAAATTCCAATAGACAATATGCAAGCTCGGAGTGATAGAGACGTATGTGGACAACTCTCATGATGATTATTTGTTTGGCTTTTTATAACTCACCATGGTTGGTATAGCTTGACAGGTTCCGAAGTACTCCTAGTGTGGTGTAGCTTCCTATTCGGCTCAGGTGCACAGTACTCCCATATCAGTCCAGTGTTAGGAAGTTGCGTCCAATCATCCTTTTCAGCAGTATCCACTTTCGGGGGTTTCCTAGAAAGTAATTATGGGTTGCGTCTTTTCCTCCACTAACTACAAGTCTCGTCAATCATCCGACACAAATACCTTAAATCTGTAACACACGGAATACAAAACACACAAATTAAAGTGAACATAAACGATACGAAAATGAAATAATGTAAATAAATAAAAATACAGAAAAAAAAAACAAGAAACCCCCCCCCCCACACTTGAACCAAACATTGACCTCAATGTTTTAGCACAAGATAGGAGGGGGACTCACAAATCCTACTGGGGTAGAGGAAATTGTAACATTAACTGTTGCATTAACTGTTGCATCAGCTGGTGTATTTCATCCATTACTGCTCCCTGCCGAGCCTGTTCTACCCCTTGGCGTGATTGCCCCGCTCGGAGGTCACCCAACTCAGATCACGCCCAAGACCACGGACCTAGAGTCATAGAAGATGAAGGATAAGATGAGTGGGGGAAGGTTTAATTGGTGGGCCCCTATAGGAACACAGGTGGAATTCAAGTTTTTTTAAAAAAATTCGCTTGCCTGACACGGGCCGTGTCAGGCCACTGCCCATTTCCATAATCCACCTTTTTTAAGTTCAAGCTTCAGTAGAGCTGACACGGGCGGCTGTGTCAGCCTACTAGAATCCAACTTTTCTTCATTTTTTCCATGTCATTACTCGCCCTCCTGACACGGGCCGTGTCCGGTGACACGGGCCGTGTCCGGTGACACGGGCCGTGTCCGGTGACACGGGCCGTGTCCGGTGACACGGGCCGTGTCCGGTGACACGGGCCGTGTCCGGTGACACGGGTCGTGTCCGGTGACACGGGCCGCCGTGTCAGGCCCCTGTTTTTCACATTTTTGCCGAATTTCTGACTTTTTCTTCGTTTTTTTTTTCTCTTTGTTTCCTCCACTCTACTAATGCTGCATATGTGAGTACCTAAACAAATTAAAATAAACAAACAAACAAAAACAAAATGATTAGCAATAAAACACGTGGGTTGCTTCCCGCGAAGCGCTTCGTTTAACGTCGCATGGCTCGACGGGTTACTCCCCAATGCTATGGGGGATACTTCAGCTTACAAGTTTTGTTTCTTGACCTTTCCGCAATAGAGCATCGGTCAGATTCAGGAATAAGAGCTACATTGTGATTCAACGCACATCTAACTTCCACATTCTTCCTTTGATGTTTTTTTCTCTTCTTTCTTTGATGTTTCTTCCTCTTATTGACTTTTTGACTGGATTTTGGAGTCTTGCTAGGTTCAATAGATGACTCAGATGCTACAACCTGATGGATTATTCCAGAGACTTTTTCAAGAAGTGGTTTTGAGTTTTTGCTTTTTCCCACTGTTCGGATCATTCCAACTGAGGGCTAATTACTTTCCTCTTGACCTTGCTTCTCGAGCTCCAACACTTTTAAGGTTCTTTCCTCCTTAAAATATTTCAAAGTTAGAGTGACAGCTTTAATATCTACACTGCACCGACTAGTCATCAAGAATGTTCGACCTAGTATGATAGTTGTCTCCTCATCCTCGAGAAGATCAATGGTCTCAAAGTCCACTAGGTAAGTGAAGTTATCAATAGTCACAAGCACATCTTCTGCTAGCCCGTATGACTGTTTGGTAGTGTGGTTGGAAAACTTCAGATTTGTTCCCGTTTCACTTATTTTTCCTATACCCATCTTTTTGATAATTGAGAGGGGCATAAGACTCACAGTAGCACCCGAATCAATCAAGACCTTCTTAAAAGTTCTGTCCTTTATGGTGCAGGGAATTGATACTGAACCATGATCTTTCCGTTTGATTGGAATTCTCCTACCTTGTGATCCCCCACTGCTCTCCTCAATTATACTCTTTAGCTCCTCTCCACTAGGTTTCTTTTTCCCAATGACCTCCTTCATGAATTTCTTATATAGAGCCATTTGTTTAAGAGCTTCGAAGAAGGGCATATTAATCTCTAACTTTTTGAACAATGAGTTGAATTTCTCAAAGTCTTTTTCTTGTGTCTCCTTCTTTGTCACTCTTGAGGGGTACAGTAACTTGATCTTAGGTTTAACCGCTTCTTTTCTTTTCTCTTCGGTTGGCCTGGCTTCTTCTGGCTCTCTCTGACTTTCTCGCACTTCCAGATCCACCTCTATACACTGATACTCATTGGCTCCCCTCTCTTCTTCTTCTGCAACTTTCCGGCTCCTTATGGTAACAACATTGACATTCTCGTGATTCTTTGGATTCGGTATTGTGGCGCTTGGGAGGGCGCCTGGTGCTTGAGAACTTGAAACTTGTTGAGTTATTTGACCTAATTGAACCTCCAGATTCTTTATGGAGGTTGTGGTATTCCTATAGCTATTCCGGGTCTCTTCTTGAAATTGCATGTTATGAGCTACCATCTTCTCAATGGCAATCTCCCATTCTGCTTTTTGGGGAGCCTGTTGCTGCTGGGGGTATTAGTTTTGATTCTGATCTTTCCAGGAGAAGTTAAGATGATTCTTCCACCCTGGATTATACGTTTGAGCGTAGAGATTATTCTGCTTCAGGAATTTTATTTCTTCAATTTATTGCGGAGTCGCAACACAATGTGCAGTATAATGGGGTCCACTACAAATCTCACAACTCATGGGTTGACCGGTTTGAACTTGTGCCACATTTTGCGTACCCACTGTCATAGCCTTTAACCTTCTTTCAACTTCCGCAGCAATCTGATCTTCTACCTTCACAACTTGATTATTCAACTTCAAGTCAATCACACCCTCAGATTTTCTCACACTTCGATCATATAACTCCAAATGTTCGTTGGCTGCAATAACTTCAATAATTTTCTTGATACCAGTCGCGGTGGTGAAGTTGGATGATCCACCAGCAGCTGTATCAATAAGTTGCTTAGTTTTCATTCAGAGGCCATTGACGAACACCTGCATCTGCTCAGTTTGATCCATGTTGTGAGTCGGACAGGCTACCAAAACATAAAAAACGAGAAAAATTGGAAAATCCTCGCCTAGGCCAACATGGGTCGTGTCAGACAACACGACCGACCGTGTTGGCTTTCTGTTGTGCTGCTTCACAAGTTTTCCATGCCAGACTTGCTGACACAGGCCGTGTCAGCTGACACGCGCACCCGTGTCAGCTGACACGGGCACCCGTGTCAGCCCCCTTCCTTCCAGGTAAACTTCACCTTCTAGCTTCCTCCTGACACGGGTCGTGTCAGGCAACACGGTTGGCCGTGTCAGGGCTACTGTAACTTCAAAAATCCTCTATCTGGAACTCCGGAACTCCCGATTCGCATGCACAAGATCATTGAGCTTCTTACCTGCATCTGAGAACAAAGAAACTGCCACAAAAACGCATAAAATGCAACAAAATAACATAAACTATTAAAAGTAACAAAGCTTTAAAGAAATTGCAAAAAGTAAAAATAGTTTGAAAGGTAATGAAAATACAAAACAAAGTGTTACCAATTTCATGGTTTCATGCCGAATAATAGACGGAAAACCAGTAGAAATGGGGACTGATCACAACCCCAAACTTATCTCATTGCTTGTCCTCAAGCAATGCTCGAGACAACATAAAAGGTCACCCCCAAATTACCAACTAGACTTACCACAATATCGCCGGTATCTTTCGCACTCTCTTTTCATTGTACCAACAAAGTTTCCTGCTTCCTGATCCAATTATTCAGCTACACTTCCACATCAAAGCACCTTCTTTACCTGTCAGCTTTTTCTCACTCTCACCAAAGTCTCTCCAGGTTAAAGTGTTTACACTCACAATCAAGATATGGAAAATCAACTCATAAGCTTGAATACCATCTATTTTCATTTCACATACACACCACATGCACTTTTTGAGGTCTTTACAAGTTGTAACAGGGGTTAGGGTTAAAGGTGGGATAAAAAACAGAAATGGGAAAACAAGTGGTTTTGGGCTCAGAATCAGTGTCGTTATTCTTTCCACTGTGTTATTTGCACTACTCAACATCGGGGTGTAAGACACTTTTTCATCAAGATTCTCTAGCTTCCACTCAATCATTTCTCTTGAGCATGAATACTCATTTTTCAAGCCAAATTTTTCCTCTAGTTAAGTGCATTATTCTTTTCTCATATCATTTTTTTTCATTTCATTTTTTTTTCACAAATTTCTTTTCTTTTTCTTGCACTTATCTAGTTATTCTAGGTGTCTCAACCCCAAACTTAGAATTTGTACACAGATCCAAAATTAACACACCTATCTGAGCGGGTAGGGAAGTGCTTAGGCTTACAGTTCACAAGATGTGGTTATAAACAAGCAAAGGAAAAATGGCTCAAATTGGGTTAACAACGGATAACATAAAAAGGGTGGTAAGAAAGGCTCGGGGTTAACAGAAAACAAGTGCCTCAGTGGGTATAAGTGTACAGTCAAATTCCAATAGACAATATGCAAGCTCGGAGTGATAGAGACGTATGTGGACAACTCTCATGATGATTATTTGTTTGGCTTTTTATAACTCACCATGGTTGGTATAGCTTGACAGGTTCCGGAGTACGCCTAGTGTGGTGTAGCTTCCTATTCAGCTCAGGTGCACAGTACTCCCATATTAGTCTAGTGTCAGGAAGTTGCGTCCAATCATCCTTTTCAGCGGTATCCACTTTCGGGGGTTTCCTAGAAAGCAATTATGGGTTGCGTCTTTTCCTCCACTAACTACATGTTTCGTCAATCATCCGACACAAATACCTTCAATCTGTAACACACAGAATACAAAACACACAAATTAAAGTGAACATAAACGATACGAAAATGAAATAACGTAAATAAATAAAAGTACTGAAAATAAAAACAAGAAAAACCCCCCCACACTTGAACCAAACATTGACCTCAATGTTTTAGCACAAGATAGGAGGGGGACTCACAAATCCTATTGGGGTAGAGGAAATAGCAACATTAACTATTGCATCAGCTGGTGTATTTCATCCATTACTGCTCCCTGCCGAGCCTGTTCTACCCCTTGGCGTGATTGCTCTGCTCGGAGGTCACCCAACTCAGATCACACCCAAGACCACGGACCTAGAGTCATAGAAGATGAGTGGGGGAAAGGTTTAATTGGTGGGCCCCTATAGGAACACAGGTGGTATTCAAGTTTTTTTTTTAAATTTCGCTTGCCTGACACGGACCGTGTCAGGTGACACGGGCGGCCTTGTCAGGCCACTGCCCGTTTCCAAAATCCACCTTTTTTAAGTTCAAGCTTCAGTAGAGCTGACACGGGCGGCCGTGTCAGTCTACTAGAATCCAAATTTTCTTCATTTTTTTCATGTCATTACTCGCCCTCCTAACACGGTCCGTGTCCGGTGACACGGGCCGTGTCAGGCCCCTGTTTTTCACATTTTTGCCGAATTTCTAACTTTTTCTTCGTTTTTTTTCTCTTTGTTTCCTCCACTCTACTAATGCAACATATGTGAGTACCTAAACAAATTAAAATACACAAACAAACAAAAACAAAACGATTAGCAATAAAACACGTGGGTTACCTCCCCCGAAGCGCTTCGTTTAACGTCGCATGGCTCGACGGGTTACTCCCCAATGCTATGGGGGATACTTCAGCTTACAAGTTTTGTTTCTTGACCTTTCCGCAACAGAGCATCGGTCAGATTCAGGAATAAGAGCTACATTGTGATTCAACTCACATCCAACTTCCACATTCTTCCTTTGATGTTTTTTTTTCTTCTTTCTTTGATGTTTCTTCCTCTTATTGACTTCTTGACTGGATTTTAGAGTCTTGCTAGGTTCAATAGATGACTCAGATGCTACAACCTGATGGATTATTCTAGAGACTTTTTCAAGAAGTGGTTTTGAGTTTTTGCTTTTTCCCACTGTTCGGATCATTCCAACTGAGGGGTAATTACTTTCCTCTTGACCTTGCTTCTCGAGCTCCAACACTTTTAAGGTTCTTTCCTCATTAAAATATTTCAAAGTTAGAGTGAAAGCTTCAATATCTACACTGCACCGACTAGTCATCAAGAATGGTCGACCTAGTATGATAGTTGTCTCCTCATCCTCGAGAAGATCAATGGTCTCAAAGTCCACTAGGTAAGTGAAGTTATCAATAGTCACAAGCATATCTTCTGCTAGCCCGTATGACTGCTTGGTAGTGTGGTCGGCAAACTTCAGATTTGTTCTCGTTTCACTTATTTTTCCTATACCCATCTTTTTGAAAATTGAGAGGGGCATGAGACTCACACTAGCACCCGAATCAATCAAGACCTTCTTAAAATTTTTGTCCTTTATGGTGCAGGGAATTGATACAGAACCATGATCTTTCCGTTTGATTGGAATTCTCCTACCTTGTGATCCCCCACTGCTCTCCTCAATTATACTCTTTAGCTCCTCTCCACTAGGTTTCTTTTTCCCAATGACCTCCTTCATGAATTTCTTATATAGAGGTATTTGTTCAAGAGCTTCGAAGAAAGGCATATTAATCTCTAACTTTCTGAACAATGAGCTGAATTTCTCAAAGTCTTTTTCTTGTGTCTCCTTCTTTGTCACTCTTGAGGGGTATAGTAACTTGATCTTAGGTTTAACCGCTTCTTTTCTTTTCTCTGCGGTTGGCTTGGCTTCTTCTGGCTCTCCCTGACTTTCTCGCACTTCCAGATCCACCTCTATACACTGATACTCATTGGCTCCCCTCTCTTCTTCTTCTGCAACTTTCCGGCTCCATATGGTAACAACATTGATATTCTCGTGATTCTTCGGATTCGGTATTGTGGCGCTTGGGAGGGCGCCTGGTGCTTGAGAACTTGAAACTTGTTGAGTTATTTGACCTAATTGAACCTCCAGATTCTTTATGGAGGTTGTGGTATTCCTATAGCTATTCCGGGTCTCTTCTTGAAATTGCATGTTATGAGCTATCATCTTCTCAATGGCAATCTCCCATTCTGCTTTTTGGGGAGCCTGTTGCTACTGGGGGTATTAGTTTTGATTCTGATCTTTCCAAGAGAAGTTAGGATGATTTTTCCACCCTGGATTATACGTTTGAGCGTAGAGATTATTCTGCTTCAGGAATTTTATTTCTTTAATTTATTGCGGAGTCGCAACACAATGTGCAGTATAATGGGGTCCACTACAAATCTCACAACTCATGGGTTGACCGGTTTGAACTTGTGCCACATTTTGCATACCCACTGTCATAGCCTTTAACCTTCTTTCAACTTCCGCAGCAATCATATCTTCTACCTTCACAACTTGATTATTCAACTTCAAGTCAATCACACCCTCAGATTTACTCACACTTCGATCATATAACTCCAAATGTTCGTTGGCTGCAATAGCTTCAATAATTTTCTTGATACCAGTCGCGGTGGTGAAGTTGGATGATCCGCCAGCAGCTGTATCAATAAGTTGCTTAGTTTTAATTCGGAGGCTATTGACGAACACCTGCATCTGCTCAGTTTGATCCATGTTGTGAGTCGGACAGGCTACCAAAACCTTCTTGAACCTCTTGTATGCGTCTCCGAGAGATTCTCCGTCCTTCTGTTTAATGTTCACAATATCATATCTTTTTCGGATATAAACAGAGGCCAGAAAATACTTATTCAGAAATGCCTTCTCCATCTCTTCCCAAGTGGTAATACTCCCAGCAGGTAACGAGTAGAACCACTCTTCAGCCTCTTCCGCAAGAGTGAAAGGAAACATTCTTAACTTCTTTGCTTCCTCCGTGTGCTCCTCAATCTTGAGAGTGGTGCTGAAGTCAGAAATCTTTGCAGATGTTTGTTGGCATCTTCATTAACCTTTCTGGTGAAAGGTCTCCTCTTAAGTTGAGTCACTACGCCAAAGAAAGGAAAAGACAACGCTTTTTTTGGCCTTTAATAGCGCTTAAAAGCGCTGCCTAAGGTGGCGCTGCCGTAGGTAAAGACAAAGTTTTTTTATGAGAAAGCGCTGCTAAAGGCCTACTTTAGGCAGCGCTTTACCTTTAAAAGCGCTTTCTAAAGTATGCCTTTAGCAGCGCTTTTAACTGAAAAAGCGCTTTCTAAAGTGGCCATTTAGCAGCGCTTTTTCTATCCTTTTATGCTTTCTATTGGCATCTTTAGGCAGCGCTTTCGTAGGAAAAAACGCTTTCTATTGTCCTCCTTTAGACAGCGCTTTTGAAAGCGTTATCTAATTTATTTTTTATTTTCACATTTAGGCAGCGCTTTCTCAGGAAAAACGCTTTCTATTTCCCCCCTTTAGACAGCGTTTTTGAAAGCGTTGTCTAAATTTTTTTTTTACTATAGGCAGCGCTTTTTCTTAAAAGCGCTGTCTTTTCTTCACTTTTTTTTAATGATTTTAAAAAAAAATCAAATTTTCCTTCTTTTTTATGCAGAAACCTGTATATATTTTCCTTCACATTTTAAGCAACAAATTTAGTAAACATCATCATTAAATCAAATAGCATGGTATAGTTTTAACTCAACATTGTAAAAAAAAACAACTTCAACTCTTAAGTTCAAGTAACTTCAAAGTTCTATCATCAATTCAAATTCAATTAACAATTCAATCACTATTTATCATTTTCAATCAACTCTCAAAATAACAATAAATTTTATAATTAATTTCAATCTTCTCTCAAAATAAATTCAATCGCTAGTTCACTTAACTACTAATTTCATTATCATTTTCAATAACAACCAAATTCTTACATCACTAAAATTTTCCGATAAATATTCACTTTAACTTTACAAATAGCCCTATAACAACCTCAATAATCTAACTTCTACAACACTCTTAACTACCTTGACTTTTCTAATTAATCACTATTCTACAAGTTTTACACATTAAACTAACTTCTACTGTTCTACAAATTAATCATTAAACTAACTTCTACAAATTAATCACATTTTACACAATAATCACTATACTAACTTCTACTAATTAATCATTAAACTAACTTCTACAAATTAATCACATTTTACACAATAATCACTATACTAACTTATACTAATTAATCACTTTTCTACAAATCAAAAAATCAACAACTAATATCAAATCAAATTTATCAACTAACATCAACAATCAAAAATCAAATCAAAAATCAACTAATAATACAACTAATATCAAATCAAATAAAAAACCAACAACTAATCACATTTCCAATTAATCACTAACAAACTTCTACAAATCAAAAAATGAAAACCTAACATCAACAACTAATAATACAACAAATTTATCTCACAGAACTTCTACAAATCAAATTTATCTCACAACAAATTCCATTAATGGAGAGAAAACCAGAAAAAATAGAGTAAAAACCTCAGAGAAAAACTCAACAATGGCGGACGGAGGGAAGCCACGAACAGGGGAAAAGCCACGAACAAAGGAAACTCAACAATGCAGAAACGAGGGAAAGAACGAACGGAGTAACGGCGGATGGAGTTTCGTTCGTTTGCAGAAAAAAGGAAGAAGAAAAACAGTGTCGTGAGAGTTAGGGTGTTTGCAGAAATAGAAACGGTCATAAGAAAATAGAGGGATATCTGATTATGTTTTAATTTTAATATTTTAAAAGACCTAAGGCAGCGCTTTTAGAAAGCGCTTTCTTATGTTACTCCTTTAGCAGCGCTTTTGGGGTAAAAGCGCTTTCTTATGTGGGATTAATGAAAGGCCTTTAGCAGCGCTTTCCAAAAGCGCTGGCTAAAGCGTGTTGTATGAAAGCCCTTTAGCAGCGCTTTTCAAAAGTGCTGCCTTATGGTACCCCTTTAGGAGCGCTTTTCATAAAACGCTTTCTAAAGTTCACCTGCCTTAGAGCTTTAACAACACTTTTCAAAAGCGATGCCTTAGGTCCCCCATATAGCAGCACTTTTTTCTTTCGTTTTTTATTTTTGTTTTTAGCGAAACATATAGCAGCGCTTCTGCCAAAAAGTGTTGTCTTTGTTGTGCTGCCAAAACACAATTTTGGCGTAGTGATCACAATACAAATCATTGCAAATTTTTATTTGTTTTGCTCGTGGTTCACCACGTCGCTAAAATGTCGGGAGCTTAACCCCTTGCCAAACCCTGACCCTCTTTTTCATGTCACGGACGATGTAGACTAGGTGTTAGATGTTGAAGTGTAGTGTTGTGTGTCAGTAAATTACAAGGAATAACACCCGACAAGTGAGTTTGATTATTTCTTTTAAATATATTATTACCTATAAATATAAAATTAGATTATATATATATATATGATCGTACCTGGATCAGACATTATCTGGTGGCCAACAACATCGTATGGGCTTCAGCTCCGGTGCGGTTGAAAGACGGCAGGGGGGTGTACCTGCAAGGTACTCCGAGCTCAAGTAAGGTAACGGTCAGAGAAAAAACAAGTACAGAAGTAGAAGGTTAGAGTGTTAAGAAGTGAGTGTAACCTGACCCTCTCAAGCGAGAGGGTATTTATAGAGAGCCCCCAGCGCGGGGCCAATGGTTACTTGCATTGGGCTGGATTGCCAGGCCCAATCCAAGTAACTGACAGGGCTTACGTGGCATAGTGAAGACCAGCACATGGTCTTCGCCCTGGGGTAACCGTTCCTAGATCTCCGGAATTATGGCAGACCGATTCCATCAGGAGTGGGTGGTTACATGAGAACGTGTCCTCGCGGGGAGGAGTCTTGCGTGTCGGGGAGAGACGTGTCCTCGCGGGGATGACTCTTGTGCGGAGGAGGTGGCTCCTCGCAGGGAGGAGCACCTGAGTATCGAGGAGGAACGAGCCCGAGGAGGCCTAGCGCCCTGCCCGACGCTCCATGCCATGCGTGTGCCCGACAACGTGGAGAAAGGGCAAGTGCCCGACACTGGTCGCGCTAAAAGGCCCTTGTTGGGCCATCCCAGGACGTGTGGGTTGGGCCTGCTCGACTGAGGAGCAGACCCCGGCCCAGTCCAGAACAGGAGTCCCCCCAAGTCATTGCTCCGAAGTGTCAGAGTGATGACTTAAGGGCCAACAAGCATGTCGGGGGAGTATCGATTGCGTGACCGCGAGGAGGGGAACTTGTTTGGGATCCACTTGTCGTATCGTCGGGGAGAGAGCAGCGGGGGCGGACTCGAGCGTGGTAGCTTGCAGATGGTCGACTCGTCGGGGATGCGAGAAGTTTTATCTTTGGTGTCAGAGCAAATGGAGAGACGCGCGTGTTGGGGAGCGAACGGTCGTATGTACGCGACGTGTCAGGCGCCATCATTGCCTAGGGCGGCTAGGCTAGGGTAGTGTACTCTAGTAGCCTAAACTCTTTGATTCCGTGAGGATCCAATAAATAGGCCTCACCTCGTTTCATTTGCACCATTTTCTCTTTTCCTCTCAGACTCACTCTCTCTTCTTCTCCGTTCTTCCGCCGCTACCTTCCACCGTTCTCCGCCGTTCTCCACCGACGATCGTCGTGCCGGAAACCCAAAAAGCGTATTTCAAGTAAGTTTCTTTCTTCTTTTTCCTCCTTTCGTTTGCATTTATAGGGCGAATCTTATGGTGAACTGGTGAAGTTCCCATGGAATCCATGAAATATCTGGCGAAAACGACGAAATTTCATAGTTTAGTCGTTGAATCTCGCGGGGAGGGATGATGAAATCCCCGAGGACATGAAGAATATCCCGGGGTCCTGAGATGAACGTTTCTTAGTTTGTTTGTTGAATGTCCCGGGGAATAAGGACGAGATCCCCGGGGAACCGAAGTTTGTCTCGGGGACATGGGTCGAATATCTCGGGGTCCGCCCAACCTCGCTCCCCGCGGGATCAAGGATGGTCGCGGGTTCGTGTTCCCCGACATTCCCTCCTCGCCCTTTCACTTGATCAGCGGTGGAGAGGTGGATTTGATACGGGTCATCGAATTCACCATTTCCTTCTGCTTTTCAGGTAAATGGACGTGTTGCCCGTGGCCGAGGGATCATTGGATAGTTACGACGGGCCTGACTCCCCTATGGCAGAGACAACCAGTGGCGGGGAGAGATCGCCCGATGAATGGACCTGCGAGGAGGCCTTAAACATGATGTCTCTGTTCGTCGATGGGGATGAGGACGACATTTTCTGCACCGTCGAGCACCGTCTGGTGGACTCGTCGAAGTCATGGAACGTATTCAGGCCGAAGGCACATCATCGGATCTGCTCGACGTACAGTGGGATGCAGTTTCCCGTCTATGAGTTTATGTTCGACGAGGCGGGGTGGCGTCTACCTTTCATGGATTTCCAGCAGGACGTATTTACCTGGCTGCGCTTGGCCCCTTCCTAGCTCCACCCCAACTCTCTTGCTTTCATTAGGGCCTTCGAGCTAGTGTGCAAATATCTGCAGATCGGGGCGTCTGTGCCCTTGTTTTTCCGCATTTTCCACCTTCAGCAACAGGTCGTCGACGGTAGGCACGGTTGGGTGTCCTTCAAACAGGTGAACAGCCTGTTTCACACTTACCTAGACTCCGTGTGAGACTTCAAGTACCGGTACTACCTCGTGAGGCCGGTCACACTTGAGGCCGTAAACACAGTGTACCGTCGGGAGGTCGAGGAAGTAGATGGGCGGCGGAAGGAGGCCCTCGTGCCCAGGTTTCTGTTATTCTGGACCGAAGAACACTTCAAGTACGGAATAAACAGCTACAAAGTCAGGCCTACCCGTCTCGACGAGGGGGATCGCTTGGCCTACGAGCAGATAGTAGCGTTCGTCAATAATTTTAATAGGGGCAAGTTCGTGACGATGGACGGGGAATTCGTCCGGGGGGACGACGGGCAGGTGAAGATGGCTGGAAATCTACCTGAGTGAATCGCACACTCAAAGATACAACAGAGTCGCCACCGAACTTTATTTAGTCCCAAAGGACAGGGAAAATATCGATGAAACCCAAGGGGAAGAGAAACGGGAACGGGGGGTCGGTTATGCGCAAGGAAGGTATTAGCACCTAACGCATCCGTCGTACTCGACGGGAACCATTTCGCTTGCTTCTAGGCTTGGATGGGTTATCTATCTAAAGGCTTCTAGCTAAAAGAAAGAGAAGATAGAGAGAAAGGGGAAAAAGAAAGAAAAGAAAGAAAGTGCTCGCGGAGGAACGAAGTCCTCGTGCCTACGTACCCTCATAGTGCAATGAGGAAGTCAGAGCGCTGTAGTTCAGAGAACTAGGGGACAAAGAAGAAAGAAAGAAAGGAGGAAGACGGGAGGAAGGTGGAAGGGTGCTCGCCGAGATCGTTACGATCTCATGCCTACGTATCTGACATTCAGAAGAATGCAGAATCAGAGCTTCCGTAGTTCGGGGAACTGAACGGGAAAAGAAAAGGAAAAGAAAGAAACAAAGAAACGAAAAAGACGGTGTCAAAACCAAGGATAGAAGAAAAACTCTACTGGGGAAGAACTCGCAATAAGAGCGTTTGCACAAGAGAATAGGAAAGGAGCGGCGTCAAAACCAAGAATGAAAGAAACCCCGCTGGGGATGGCAAATAGAATTGGTATCGAGACCAAGAGGAAAGGGAGAATCGGTATATTAACTGGCTGGCAGTGGTTAACCGAAGAAAGAGAGTAAAACCCTGGCGAGGAAAAAGAAGCTGGTGTCAACAGACAGACTGTGATAAACCAAGATAGAGAGTGCTGAACCAAGAGAAGGTGTTTGACTCCGAAAGGGCCTCGGTATGTTAACTGATAAACAGTGGTTAACTGAGGAAAGAAATGACTGCAACTCTGTGGGGATAGAGAAGCATCGGTTTTAACAGAGAAAACTGTGATTAACCGAAGAACGGGTGTAAGACCGAGCGAAGGTCGTGACCCCAAAAGGTTCGGTAAACTGACTGAACAAACAGTACTCAACTGAAGAAAGGGTATTTGAACCAAAGAAAGGCTACTAACCCAAGGGTGCAAGTATCCAAACCAAGAGGAGGTTGCCAACTGCGGGGGATTCGGTGTTTACAGACGGACTGTGATTAACCGAAGAGAACAGCGATTGATTAACCAAGAGATGGTGATTAACCCGAAAAGGTTCAATATTTTAACAGACGGACTGTGGTTAACCAAAGGAGATAGCAAGCATTGGTGTTTTAACTGACAGGCAGTGGTTAACTAATCAAAGGGAGAGGAACCAAAGAAAAGGTTGCAAAAATGGTGAAGTGTTGGTTATTTAACAGGAAGATTGTGTTTAGTCGGAGAAAGGAATAGAAACTCTGCAAGGGAATCTAAAGCAATGATTGATTTCAAGAGGAAATGAGTGATGGAACAAAGAGAGATTGCTAGCGCAAGAGTAATGATCTCTACCAAAAAGGATGGTGATTGATCAAAAGGAGAGATTGAAAAAGATATGAGTGATCAAGGATCGAAAAGGATCACAAAGAGAGAAGAGCGATCAAGGATCGACTCGATAGGGGAATGAAAAACACTATAGCTGGAGGATAGAGGTGACTATTCTCGAGGAGAGGACACGACGCCCTTACCAAAGAAATAGCCAGAATGAGGTTGGAAAGACTCCATCCTCATTCCTTCTCTAGCACCCAAAATATAGTGTGGGAAGGGAAGCTAACAGCGCAACCGCTCCAATGTTGAACAGTGCTCCTGTGTAGAGTAACGGACAGCATAACAGCGTCAATTTGTACAGTGCTCCGATGCAAGGCGCAGCGCAAAACTCCAACTCCACGGGGGGAAGAAAGAGAGAGAAAACTCTAAAGGAGGCCTAAAGAGAGGGAAAGGGAAGATCGACTAATCGAAACAAAGTTTCGATCAATTAATCAAGGGATAAACATGCTAACAACTTTCCAAATAGGATGAAAAGTCATTAAAGCAAAAGGAGTGCATTATTGATTAAACAAGATTAAGTTTATCCATGAAAGATAAACTTAATACAAGCTGAAATGGAAAGTGCAAAACAGTGCCAAATGATCATCAAAATGTCACACAAAGTCATGTATCATGTGAACAAAGATAGTGTAAGAATGATTGTATCCATTCAATGCTAAGAACATGGAGCAAATGAATAATCGAAAACGTGCATCGAAAGTTTATAAGCATGCTTCAACCAGAAGTGAAATGTCATTAAAAACATCCATAAAATCAAGCATAATGATCAATGGAAATTAAAATGGAGAAAGCATGGCAAACACACTTGAAAATGCAAGAAAATGGCAATTTTGTTCAGTGTTAACCGGTTACTCACCATGCGTTAACCGGTTACTTGCTTGAAAATTGGCGTTTTTGGTGAAAATTGAACTGAGTAACCGGTTACTCACCATGTGTTAACCGGTTAACACTAATCAGTTGTGAAAAAAAACAGAAAAAACAGCTTTTCAAAAGTAGTTTTCCATACATAATCACTTATGCAACCTATCACATGCTTGGAACTGAGATTGTGCACGAAAATTGAACTTGAAAACAACAAATAAACAGAGATAAAATCCACTAATACAATTGAATCATGGATCGAACAAATGCAAAACCAAATCACACACAACAATTATCGACTACATTGCGAGCGATACGAAAATGTGCGAAACGGTAAAATTAGTTAGATCCACCAACCTACAAGCCGGAGATTTGGCTTGGTAAATGTTGCAAAGGATTATTGATGCAGAAAATCAAAGAAAACCAGAGAATCTTCAATTTGTAGACGAACCGTATCGAAATCGAGCAAAATGCGATAAAACTCCAAAATGCGAATTCGAACCGTTAGAAGTTGCAACAACTACTTAAGATCAATCCAAAAGCTAAAATAACTCCAGAAATCCAAGTGTAATAGCAAGAATGATGAAGGTTGAGCTCAAGAAATAATCATTTTTGATGTAAAAGTGATTATTCTTCAAAGTAGAGATGAGCTTTGGTGAGGTTTTGGAAGAGAATTGAGATGAAGATGAAAATGTAGTAGAGAAATTCAGAGAGAATGTGGGAGATTTGAGAGTGAAATGGAGTAAAATGGTTGAAGGTCCTTGAAAATGAGTGAAGGTGAGTTTATATAGATTTTAGGTTTGGAGTGTGAGATGGTTTGGAATTTGGTTTGGGATTAGCTTTGGGTTTGGAACTAGGCTAGGAGTTAGTTAGACTTGACTCACCGAGTCAAGGCGGTTAACTCGGTTAGTTAGAACCAACTCGGTAACAATCCCAATGTGAGTTTCAACATCCAAAGGTTGACATGTTGGTAAATTAAGTAACATGGTGCACTTGAATTAAAGTGATGCATTGGAATAAATACACTTGGGTTGAAATGAATAGTGTTGAAATATCTAGAGAAGTCTAGAATGTTCCACACACTGCTAGGATCGAGTAGAACCAAAGTCCAAAGAGAGTGCATGGATGCTGTCCCAAAAATGCAGCAGGAATTGCAAAATTGCACTGAGTAATCGGTTACTCACCATGCGTTAACCGGTTACTTCAGTCAATTTTTTCCCAAATTGCTCAGGAAATGATACTGGAGTCCCGATTGTGATTTTCCACCTCTGGTCTTGATGAATAAACATGGAAACCTTTATTTTGAGCTTGTTTTGATGAGGTGATGACCTTGTGAGGATATGATTAATCGGGCTTGAAAAACTTGAATATCCTGCAACAAGAAATACATGAAGAAAAGTGTGAATGCGTATGCTAGCGATGCGAATGCTTATGCTTATGCAAAAGGCAAAAGAGGGAGGTCAAATTCCGGGTTACGACAACAGGTGTTGACGAAACATCGTCTGATCAATACGAGGGCCCTCCTCGAGACGTTCTCTGATGAGGATGCTCTCGAGCTTCTAGGTGGTGCCATTCTCTTCGACTTACTTTTTCTTCGACCTCCGGATTACTGACATGTTTATTTTCTTTTTGCAGGAAAGATGTCGAGTGCTGAGGAGCGCTTCAAAAAGCTGAAGGCTGCCCGTGCTGCGAAGAAAGGAGGCAAGAGTCGCGTCGATCAGCTCCGAGTGCAGGAGCCCGTTTCCACCCCGACACCCGGGGGTTCCTCTGGTTCTCACAAGGGTAGTGGTTCTCTCAGCCCCCAGAGCACTCCGAAGAGGCAACGACTTGCATACACGGTGGACATCGACCTTACCGAGCACGAGAGTCCCCTTGCCGTAAAATTTGTGCTCCCGCCCTGTCACACAAGGCCGAACTTCTTTACGGGGAACAATTCGCTATGCGTGGGTGGCCCTGAAACTCAGGCCATCTTAAGCGTCGACAAGGCTTCTCGGCGAAGGATGCTGGTGGAGGATGTGTCTGCTGTGATGCGGGTTTGCACGACTGCCTTGGTTCTGAACGACGAGGCGTGCCCCGCAAGTGAGATGAACAAGCTGCAAGAAAGTTTCCAGTCCATCTCGGCCAAAATGGAGAAGGTGGGTAAGGAGCTGGATGACTGTAAAAGCCAGACCAGGCCCAGGTCGAGCTTCAACAGAAATTGGAGGAAAAGTTGAAGAGCGCCGAGGAGGAGCGGAAACATCTCGCAGGTGTTAAGGAGGAGAGGGATCGTCTCTTGGCGAGGAACGCTGAATTGGAGGAGGTTGTCTGCCCCGCCGAGGAGGAAATCGAGGAGGACATGTTGCTGGCTTCGCGGGCAGCGCTGATAGCAAAGCTCTGGGAAGCCGAGGAAGACAATCTCGCGGTAGCAGGCATAGGTTTTAAGAACGCGGTGGAGCAGCTTCGAGTCCTCAACCCCGACCTTTCGACCGAGGGGATCGACCCCGACTACGAGGTGGTCGACGGTCAGATTGTGCAGCTGATGAGAGTCGACGAGGTCCATGATCCCGAGCAGCCTGCAGGGACCGTCGTTGAGTAGGATTTTCTTCCCCGTTTTGTTCGGCCTGCGAGCCATTTTTATTTATTGGTATATTTCTGCCTGGCCTGCGTGCCAAGGGCTTTTTTAACATCTGATTGTAATATTTGTACAATGGGTTTCTGCCTGCTTTTATGCATTTTCGCTTATCTGCTAGCGTGTTGTTTGTATGGTTTTAATTGTGTGTGATGTTATTGCTTTTTCCATACTTTGTTTATTTTTGTCTAAGTAATAAATACTTTGGGATTTGCTCGACTTTGATAATCCCTGACCGCGTGGAGAGCTGGCCGGGTGGTCCTAGACGCATTCCGACCTTCAACGAGGCTAAGAACTCGGTCGAGGTCTTAGTTTCGTGACGTGAACCTCCCATCGCGAGCTGGGTGTTCTGCCTAATTGGTACGACGACACAGGAGCTCGATCGAGGTGTCCTCGTCGGATCAAAGTGCTCGCGCACACACAACGCAGCCCTTGACCATCGTGTTTCGTATAGGGGTGTCGCGCTTGTACCTTAGTGCGTCCCCGTGACCGCGATGCTAGTGTGTCTCGGGCAGTGCTTAACTGTAATATTGTTTTAGCTTTTCAGCGTTCCATGGTCGAGCAAGTTCTTCCCCGTGCATATTTTCGAGGAAATAGGCTCCTGTCCCTATTTTCGCGCGGACGCGGTACGGGCCCTCCCAGTTCGCGGCGAGTTTGCCTTCTCGCGAGTCTTTCTGGTTCCTTCGTAGGACGAGGGTGCCCACCTAAAAATCACGTTTAATAACTTTGTCATTATAACGTAGTGTTATTTTCTGCTTAAGTGAAGCTTCTTAGAGAAAAGCGCCCGAACGCATCTCCTCGACAAAATCGAGCTCTTCCCTCAAGGCTTCGTCATTTGCGTTAAACGCCGTGATTTTGGCCAACGCTTCCGCCTCAATCCACTTCGTGAAGTAGTCCACCCCGATGATGAGGTATTTGTTTTGATACGACCCCTGGACGAAAGGTCCGAGGATATCCATTCCCCACCACGCAAACGGCCATGGGGAGGACAATGGACTGAGCTCGTTGGGAGGAGCAAGGTGCATGTCCCCATGTCGTTGACATCTGTCGCACTTCTTGACGTGTTCCTTGGCGTCCTGTTGCATGGTGGGCCAGTAATACCTTGCTCGAAGCGCCTTACGGGCTAATGATCGCCCGTCGAGGTACTGCGCGTTGATTCCCTCATAGATCTCCTGGAATATGCCGGGGACCTTGTTCTCCATGACACATCTGAGGAGGGGAATAGAGAACCCTCGCCGGTATAGCTTATCCTCGACTATAGTGTACGAGCACGCCCGCCTCTTGACAATTCCTGCTTCTTTGGGATCTTCGGACAGTTTGCCCGTCATGAGGTATTCGTATACCGGGGTCATCCAGCAATGGCTGTCCCCGATGGCGTTGATGTCCGAAACTGTGGCCGGTTTGTCGATGCTCGGGCGGGAAAGTACTTCTTGTATGACGGATTTGTTCCCGCCTTTCTTCTTTGTTCTCGTCAATTTGGACAAGACATCTGCTCGGGCATTGTGCTCGCTGGGGATGTGAGTTACTTCCGCGGAGGTGAACTTTTTCATCTTTTCTTTCACCAAGGCCAAGTATTCTATGAGGCTGTCGTTCTTGGCTTGGTACTCTGCTCGGACTTGTGAGGCCACGAGCTGGGAGTCAGTGAAGAGTTTGACCTCCTTGGCGCCGAGGTCCTCGGCCAGCCGAAGTCCTGCGAGGAAGGCCTCGTATTCAGCTTGGTTGTTCGACGTCGGGAAGGATAGTTCGAGGGATACCTCGATCAGGATACCTTCCTCGTTTTTGAGGATGATGCCCGCCCCGCTCCCCTTCAGGTTGGTTGCTCCGTCGACATAGATCATCCATTTCTGGGATCCGTTGGTCGAAGGTTCCGGGACGGTCATCTCCGCTACAAAGTCAGCCAATACCTGAGCCTTCAGGGTTTTCCTCCCTTCGTATTGGATGTCAAACTCAGCGAGCTCGAGCGACCACCTCAGCATCCTCCCCGCCATGTCCGGTCGTCCGAGGAGCTGCCTTATAGGCTGTTCGGTTCTTACGACGACGGTGTGGGCGAGGAAGTAGTAGCGTAGCCTCCTGGCCGCCGTGACGAGGGCCAGGGCGACTTTCTCTATCTGCTGATACCTAAGCTCGAGGCCTTGGAGGGCTTTGCACGTGAAATAAATTGGCCTCTGCCCGTTCGGGGTTTCCCGAATGAGGACGGCGCTGACTGCTTCACTCGTGATCGCCAGATACAAGAAGAGTTTCTCCCCGCTCTCAGGCCGTGAAAGGACCGGGGGCTGCGATAGGACTTGTTTTAGGTGGAGGAGCGCCTGCTCGTATTCTTCGCTCCACTCAAACTCCGCTTTTTGTCGAAGAAGTTTGAAAAATGGGAGTGCGTACTGTGCAGATTTGGCGATGAAGCGGGAGAGAGCGTTGAGCATCCCGTTCAACGATTGTATCGACTTCTTTGAGTCCGGAGTAGGGATCTCGGAAAAAGCCCTACATTTGTCGGGGTTGGCCTCGATTCCTCGTTCTGTGAGGTAAAATCCGAGGAACTTACCTGCCCGAATGCTGAAGGTGCATTTGTCGGGGTTAAATCTCATGCGGCATCTCCTCGCCATGTCGAACACCTTCTTGAGGTGTGCGGCGTGGTCGACTTCTTCTGTGGATTTGACGATCATGTCGTCCATGTAGACCTCGAGCATGTCACCGATTTCAGCCCGGAAAACCTTATTCATCATCCGTTGTTTGTCGACCTTGTCCATGGGAATTTGGTTGTATCCCGAGTAAGCGTCCATGAAGGATAGTAGTTTGTAACTTGCAGAATTGTCGACCAGCTGGTCGATGTTAGGCAAGGGATAACAATCTTTCGGGCAAGCCCGGTTAAGATCAGTATAATCAACGCACATCCTCCATTTTCCATTATTCTTTTTAACAAGTATAACGTTGGACAGCCAGGTCGTGTATCTGGCCTCCGAAATAAAATTTGCCTCTAGGAGGTCTTTTACAGCTTTTTCAGCAGCCTCCACTTTTTCGGGAGACTGCTTACGCCTACGTTGTGCTATGGCCCTAGCGGTCGGATCTACTGCGAGCTGATGGCAAGCCACCTCGGGGTCGAGGCCAGGCATCTCGGATGCGCTCCACGTGAAGAGATCAACGTTCTCCCTTAGACATGCCTTCAGCTGCTCCTTCGCCAGGTCAGGGATCCCGATGCCAATCTTCATGTTACGATCTGGATCGTCCCCGAGGACCACGAGCTCAAAGTCCCCGTCTGGGATGGGGCGCGTTGGGTAGAGAGGCCGCCCATTGTTTTCCACTTGGAGGTCGAGGTCTTCTGCCTCGTCTTCATCGGATTCTCCCGGGAACCTGCTGTCGAGCTCGACCGCGTTGACGCGCGGGAGAGGTACCTGTTCGGCGTCCTGGGGTGGCTTGGCCACGGTCTTGGGTTTGGCGTCGATGGAACTCATGCCTTTAATGGTGGCGTCGAAGCATCTTCTGGCCGCGTCGATGTCCCCTGGTCGTGTAGTACTTCATTTTGAGGTGGACCGTTGATGGTACCGCCGTAAGTTCAGCCAGGGTGGTCCTCCCGAGGATGCAGTTGTAAAGGGACAGGCATTCGACCACCAGGAAACGGATCTTCACCTGTCGGGCAGTGTCTTCGGCCCCGAATGTAACCATCAGCTCCACGTAACCCCATGGTCTGGTGGTGGTTCCGTTGAATCCCTGTAGATCTGAACCGACGTACGGGGTCAGATGCCTTTCGTCGAGCTGAAGGGTTTTGAATAGATGGGTATACATGATGTCGACCGAACTTCCCTGGTAGACTAGGATCCTTCGAACGTCAAAGTTTGCCATCTGTGCCCTGACCAGGAGGGGAATAGTAGCGTTTGGCGCTCCCCCTGGGAGTTCCTCGAGGTAGAAAGTGATAGGGTTGGAGTTTCCCCACACTTTCTCAAGAGTGGTTGTCTTCGCAGACGTTGCGGATCCCAACTCGTCAAATTTCTGCTTGATCGATCTGACGGACAACTTCTCAGGACCACCCCCAGAGATGACCATCGCCCTGGGGAAGCTTTCCCAGGTGCTACGGGCAGTGACGGGGTCCTCGTGGGGGAAGGTCGCCCACATGTTGCGAATTACTTCTTGGCCCTCAATGATTGGGGGGACAAAGAAATCTTCGGGTCGGGTGACACTGAGGGCGACCTGAAGGCGACTCTCATCGGGGGGAGGCGTCGTCTCCTCGACGTTCTGGGCTTCCCGGGAGCTGGGACGAGGAGTGTCATTCTTTTGGGCGCATTTCTTTAGGTGCCCCTCCTTGATCAGAATTTCAATCGCATCTTTGAGATGGATGCAGTCTTCTGTCACATGCCCGTGACTCCGGTGGAACCTACAGTATTTTGACTTGTCAACATTTAATTTGGGGGCAGTGGGCTTCGGAAAGCGGACTCCTCCTTTTACAAATTTTGAGTTCTGGCACTCGGAGAGGATTCGCGCACGGGGAGCGTTGAGTGGGGTGTACTCGGTGAACCGGCTAGCTGGTCCGCGTGGTTCACGAGGTTCCTGGGGGCGATTATCTCTCTTTCTTTCTCCTCCTCGTCGGGGAGGGGAGTCTTCTTCTTTGTGGCCGCCGGGGCCTTCTTTGCGCCTCGATTCAAGGGAGATCTGTGCCGCTTCCGAATCCTCGAGCTCGATGTACGACTGCGCTCGTTGGAGGAAATCCTCGAGACGGCGGGGTCTGCGGAGGCCCACGGACTTGGCAAAGTCAGATCCGAAACATAGCCCGTGGATGATTAAATATTTCTTCATGTCGTCGGTCGTATGGACCTCGACAGCTTCTCTGTTGAATCTCTCAATGTAGTTCCGGAGAGATTCGTTCTTCCCCTGGAAGATACTTTCCAGGGCAGCTTCCGTCTTTGGGTGTCGACGAGATGCGGTAAATTGTTTGGTGAAGCGTTGTCTTAGTTGCTTCCAGGATGTGATCGACCCGGGTGCCAGACCCTTGTACCAAGTCATGGCGCCCTTCCACAAAGTGGTGGGGAAAAGCCTGCACTTGATGGCTCCCCTGACGTTTCTGAAGTCGAGCATGGCTTCGAAGCTTTCGACGTGGTCGTCGAGGTCAGACAGACCGTCGTAGTCCCCCAGCTGCGGAGGTTTCTCCATGCCTGCAGGAATTGGGGCGTTCATGATCTCCCACGACAGAGGGGTTCTCTGGTCGTCATCGTCACTTCCTGTCGGGGACATCGAAGGGGATCGCTGACGCCGTGGAGGGGAGTTCCTCGAACGGTGCCTCGGCCTCTCCTCGGTCTTCTTGGACTTCTTGGTGGTGGTGGAGGCCCTGGGTTCCTTCCGAGGCGGGGAACGAGGGCGTTTCTGGGAGATCGTCGGCTGGGGGCGCTCAAGACGTGGCCGACGACCCTCGCACACCGGCGAGGGTGTCCGAGACTCGTCTGAAGGAGTCCTTCGCGGGGAAGGGGAACGGCGAGGCGACGGTGGACGGTAATGTCTTCGCGGGGAAGATCGTCGTGCCCGCCCTTGCTCGAGCCCTTCAATCCTGGTATTCTGGTGTGCGATCAGCTGATTGGTCTGATTGATTAAGGCGAACAGGGCCACGGTGCTCGCGTCTGCATTGGACGGAGGAGCAACTGGCTGAAAAACGGCTTGCTGATCATTTTGGTGGGCGGCGTTGTAAGCCACGTCTTTGGAGTCTGGGGAGGCGGTCTGCCCGTCTCTCACGTCGCCTTCTTCAACGTGGAGGGCAGCAGCGTCTTCGCGGTGGTTCCCGATCTCGAGTTGCGCGAGGACGGTGTCGAGAGCTTTGTTAGCGGACGGATTGTCGGCGATGATGGTGATGAATGAGAGTTGCTTTGGTTTATCGGAGGAAAACGGGGAAGCAAAGGGTTCCCACAGATGGCGTCACTGATCGTACCTGGATCAGACAGTATCTGGTGGCCAACAATGTCGTCTGGGCTTCAGCTCTGGTGCGGTTGAAAGACGGCGCCGGGGGGGGGTGTACCTGCAAGGTACTCCGATGCTCAAGTAAGGGTAACGGTCAGAGAAAAAGCAAGTACAGAAGTAGAAGGTTAGAGTGTTAAGAAGTGAGTGTAACCTGACCCTCTCAAGCGAGAGGGTATTTATAGAGAGCCCCCAGCGCGGGGCCAACGGTTACTTGCATTAGGCTGGATTTCCAGGCCCAACCCAAGTAACTGCCAGGGCTTACGTGGCGTAGTGAAGACCAGCACATGGTCTTCGCCCTGGGGTAACCGTTCCTAGATCTCCGGAATTAGGGCAGACCAATTCCATCGGGAGTGGGTGGTTACATGAGAACGTGTCCTCTCGGGGAGGAGTCTTGCGTGTCGGGGAGAGACGTGTCCTCGCGAGGAGGACTCTTGTGTGGAGGAGGTGGCTCCTCGAAGGGAGGAGCACCTGAGTGTCGAGGAGGAACGAGCCCGGGGAGACCTAGCGCCCTGCCCGACGCTCCATGCCATGCGTGTGCCCGACAACGTGGAGAAGACCCCGGCCCAGTCCAGAACAATATATATATATATATATATATATATATATATATATATATATATATATATATATATAATTTTTGAAATTTTTGAAATTTAAATAGTTTCCTAACAAATACCAACATTAGATACACTTACTATTTTTTTCCTTTCGATTTTAAAATTTAAGTTTCTTTTACTAAAAATATCAACAAATACCGACATCAGATACATCCAAATCTCTAAAAAAATGTACCTTAAATGGATGAATAAAATGAAGGAAAATTTGAAGTTCCTTTACTGTGAAATTTTACATCTTTAGATGAGTAAAATGTTACATGAAACACAGAAAATGAAGAATAAAAAGTGTGATTAGGTGAATGTAAACTGAAAATAAATAAATAAATAAAAAAACGTGATCATTTAACTTAAAATTGATAACGGTACATAGTGTTGTTGAAGGTTTGAGTGATGAAGAACTTGAAATTGGGCTACTGAAAGTGAAGAAATGGGGGGAAATTTTGAGACGAAGCACAAAATGGGGGAAAATAAGGGAATGGGTGAAATTAGGCGTGTATTGGAAGAGAGATGGATGACAGTATTTATGGTTGCATTTTCTAAGGGAAACCCCTTGCAAATGACTGACAACAGCACATGAGTCATAATCACTTTGTGTTAATTTGACCTAACGGTCAACTGTTGTAATGGGCACCCCTCGCAAGCTGAACGATAATAATTTGCCAGGGGCTACCCCTTGCAAACGCACATTTTGTCTTCCCAACAAAAAAAGTAATGGTACCATTTCACTTTGTGATGGTGACCCCTCGTAATGATCAATTTCAAAAATAAAAAATTCCCTTCATCATATTTGTGTTGGGCATTAGACACGCCAAACGGGATCACAGTGTACTCATAGTGACCATATCTCGTCATGAATTCCGTCTTTAAAATAAAATCTGGTTTAACATGAATATAAAGGTACCATGCCTTAAGTCAATCTTGCTAAACACACAAGCACCTACTAACTGATCCATCAGATCATCGATCCTCGAAAGTGGATACTTATTCTTGATAGTCACCTTATTCAACTGCTTGTAGTCCACACACAACCTCATACTGCCATCCTTCTTCTTAATCAACAAAACACGTGCACCCCACAGAGAAACACTTAGTCGAACAAACCTCTTCTCAAGTAGTTCTTCCAACTATTTCTTCAATTCACTCAACTCTGAATCATACATTCTATATGGAGTCATTGACATCGGACTCGTATCAAGTACTAGGTCAATAGAAAATTCCACTTCACGTTATGGCGGTAAATTAATAATATCATCTAGAAACACATCCAGAAAGTTACACACCATAGGTAGATCACCAATCACTGCATTTCCCTATGCCTTCAAAGAAGTCAACATCATAAACACTTTTGCACCATCTTTCATAGACTCGTTCACTTGCTTAACAAAACAAACAACTCTTCACCTTTGTCGAACTTAGATTCATGCTCTGGAGGCATGTCGCAGATATCTTCAGGAAAAACATCAGGAATTACACACCACTGGCATATCATTAGTCGTCACATTGCTCTCTACTCTCGGAGAATCAAACATCAATAATGCCCGATCCTTCTTTCTTAAAGACGTCCCAACTTGACCGGCAAACAAGAATATCAATTCCACGCTCCCTTTGAGTTCGAGAAACAACACAGCTCCAACAACACTTGCACCCTTGCAATTAGAAGCACACCGAACCAACAATTCACAACTGAAACATTTTAGAGAAGAAAAAGCTTCTCCCCCACTTATTTTAATCCCACTCTTATACACAAACGATTAGAAAAGAAAGCAAGCACCGACAATGTTTCACACACATGTCACATACTAAGGAACAAACACATATACAAAAAACCTGACCGGATGGACCGACCTGCTCTGATACCACTAATGTAACACCCTTCTAAAACCCCACGAAATTAATTATTGATTTAATCATATAAACACAACCACGAGGGTGTCACACTTCCTAAAACATCACAATTATCCTACTCTGTAACACGGGTTACACAAAAACATATATTAAATCGAACATACTCATTTATGAGGCTTTTACAACATCAAGTTTTTTTAAAAACAACGCAGCGGATTCATCATAAAGAAATTCAATTATAATTCCACAACTAAAATTGAGTCTTAAACTCCAACATCCATAACATCAACAAAAGATAAGTTTCATCAACACTTAACTCAACAACTTAGAATATCACCATGAAATTATTAGCAAATACTTCGAAATAAACAACATAAGAAATTAAGAAGACAAGGGTCAACCCTAACTCAGTGTTATGTGAATCAGAGAGAATCCCTCCTACTTAAAATGACAAACTGAAAACGAGCTCCAATAGCTAGCTTTCACTTACTTCCTTGGAGTCTACTCATGAGTATTTCCATGTTACCCTTGTAGAGGCAACATTCAAATAAAAAGGGTGAGTAATCTTAATCAATCATAAACAAAATAAGAGAAAAGTAAACTTCAACAATTATAGTCTACAATTCAACAACATTAACATTACATATACTCACAACTTCATTCATCATAAATATCTCATATATAATCTTCATCCACAAAAATGACACATAGTCACATAGTAATCACAAGTATAATCACATTATATTTCATCAACAAAACTCATGCAATGCCACATAGGATGTTAATGCAACAACTCTGACGCAATGCATGTGGTACCAAGTAAGAACACATAGGTTCATTTCGCTCCATGATCCCCAATATAGGATCGATTCGCTCTTGGAATCGGAGCACACCAAATCGCTACCATCACCATAGGTAACGCTTCACTAATTCCCCATAATAGGAATTAACTACTCGCACCCGATCCATCACAATGGGATCGAGGCTCACTAAAACTCATTACCATCACCATAGGTAACGCTTCACTAATCCCCCATAATAGGAATTAGCTACTCGCACCCGATCCTTCAGCATAGGATCGATGCTCACCAAAAAGAACCAAGTTCCGACAACATGAACTCATGGACTCTTAACATGCAATAAAAACACATACACATTGGCCCCTCTTCTGACCGTGTATGCCACCAACAACATAATCACCTTCAAAATAGCATGCATATACTTGAATATACAACATCATTAACAACATAATACATATCAATATAATACATCTCAACATAATAATTGCACTCGAACCATCACCATAGGAAACAAGGCTACAACATAATTTAGAACATAAATTCCAATAACATGGGTGCATGATTCACAGCATGCATCAACAAAATCATCAACAATCAACATCATAGCAGCAACATCAAGCTTCATCATCATAACAAGTCATTATAGTACAACATTATCACAACAACACAATAACTAATTAACATGACGTATAAACAATTAAATTCCCAAACATATTAGGCATGGATATAATATTCAAACAATTCACCTATTTCTATCATGTTATAGCTCAGTGCATTAGCTCCCCAACGCTTCGAACGACACTCGATTTGGACATACGGATTAAAAGTTACGTCCATTCTGGCATCACTCACTACATGCTCGCTACTGTTCGCTACAGCTCGCTCAGCTAACTCCCCAGGACAGCAAACCATAAAAATGCGATTTTCGTAGTTGGAGGTCTTCCGGGACTCCAAATTCAATTTTGTAAAAAGTCTCAGTTTCAGAATTTGAAATACTACAATTATGTAACAATTATAACGACCTACAACACCTATTTAGAGGTCCTAACATCATACATACATCATGCAATCATCAATTCATATAATTAACACATGATTCATGAAAACATGATCCAACAAATAAGATACAACAGAATCATTATGATCAACAACACAACACAACATAATCATACAACATCAAGATCAATGAGTTTCATCAATTGCATCAATAATCATTATAATAAAAAATAATCAATAAGAATCAAAACCCTACATTTACCCTTCCCTCATATCATTCATAATTGACATCCATTACCCACCCTTACCTTAGAATTCTTCTAGAAATTATTTTCTTCAAAGTCTACGGATGGATGCTCTCTTGCTTTCTCCTTGCCCTAACTGCTCTTCTCTTTTCTCTCAACTTTTCACGTACCAACAAAATGATCTCACTTCTCTCTATTTTCCCTTTTTATCTAGTAACACTAGGCCCCTTTTATGCTTTTCCTCATATACCCTCACTTATCCTCATACAATTACCTCATTGCCCCTTAAATCTCTACACTTCTAATTATTTTATTTTCCTTATTATTTTATTAATAACAACATAAATTATTATTTAATTATTCTAAATAATTCTAACTTACGAACTTATACTCTCCTCAATAATCCAATCGCTACAACAAATCACAAATATTTCATGAAAAAACACAATAAATCACTAAAATTCATAAACAAACACATAAGCATCATAATTCTAAATTTGGGGTGTTACATCGACCTACACTATTCAACTTCTAAGATTTTGACTCAATTGGATTTGTAATGACCTTGAGAGACTTAACTAGACTCATGGATGATTAGTTGATGAGAGACACATGCATATGACATTATTTTATGGTTTGTTTGCTAACATCATGCAAACATGTAAAAGCAAGCATGAAATGGTACATGGTAAAAAAATAACATGAAGACATTTTGAACATAATCACTATAAGCATATAAAATGCAACACACAATGACCACGTTTGAAATTTTTTAAAGTGGACATATCTCATAAACATCATACATATAACGCATCACATACCTTCAAGAAATAAATAGGTAAAAGAAATACTTACTTACAAAATAAGAAAAGGATTGAAACGATATTACCTCACCGTACGAATGAAGGGGGATGCACTTGCATTCCACGAGGAACTCTCGAACGAAAATTGAAATGAATGCAAAACGTGCCACAAAACACAAATAAAACTAAAACGCGCTAACCACTTTTCTTCTTGTACACGTATTTGAAGGTGAGATTAATAATGTATCTAAGAGGCAATTGTTTTGATGATCATCCTTGTTGTTGGACTTTCATTCTTGTTCAACCATGATGATTATCTTGCTCCTCCCCATGTTTCATCATCTTAGGTTAATCAATCCTAATATTATGTACTTGATTATGTCTTGTCCAAGATAGATCTATATCCTTAAACATAATACCTTTCCGACACTTCTTAGATAGAAACATTAGTAATCATTCACACACTTTTACTAATTAATGAAACTCTAAACTTTAAACTTTTTGGTAACACAATCTATCTTGCTTGTCACATAGTCAACACACTAAGGACATGTCACCTTGTTATGCCTTGATCATCCATAAACAAGATCCCATACTCTCTTTATAAAGCCAAGAAATTTTTCCTCATAATTAACAAATAGTTCTAGGTACCCAATATTCATTGGGTCCTTGGGGATTAATGAAACCTTGGTTGCATTTAGGAAACCATTGAAAGGCACCTTTAGGAACAAAGAGTTCCCTAAATTTTCACTTAGCACTAGTATGACCCTTTTTGCAACAATAATAACAATACAAATTATATGAAGATGATGTTTTTCTATTTGGTTTCTTTTCAACATAACTATACCTTATATAAGGATTATGAGAAGGCACGTCATACTTATAATTATCTATAACAAAAGTAACTTTGGGTTTCAAGGCCTTATCCAACTTGGATTTAAGAGTTCTTGACTCTTTTTGCCAAATGTGGCAAGTCTCACAACCAAACCATGAAGGTTTGTCATCCTTATTTTTGTCTTTTATAATATCTAACATAGACATCCTTAGAGCTTCCATATTCTTTTTATTTTCCAAAATTTTAGCTTCTAAGTTGGAAATTATTCTTTTGTTTGAAGCTAATCTTTTGAAAGCATTTATGGCTTGTCTTTGTAGATTTTCAAAAGATTCTTATAATTGAGAAAAAGCTAAGTCATGAGAAGTTTGAAGTTTAATGTGACTTACAACCTTTTTCTTTCCTTTGTTTATCATATAGAAAAGCTTGGCCGATTCTATACTTGAAGTGGAGCTATCATCACTTGAATAATCACTTTCGCTCTCCCAAGCGGCATAAGTTCTTCTAGACTTGCTAGATCTCTTGTCATGGCCTTTTTCTTTATCTTTCTTGATTGTAGGACACTCCAACTTATAGTGACCCGGTTTTCCATAATTGTAGCATGTACTTATAGACTTACCCTTCTTGTTCTCATCTTCCTTAGAGGAATTAGATAGCCTTCTAGATTTACCATGGTTCTTGTTGGAGTGTTTATTTCCATATTTTCTCATGTATTTATGATACCTTTTGATAAACAGCCCCATATCTTCTTCATCGAAATTGTCGTCATTTTTAGTTTCATAATCACTTTGCTCATTATATGAAGACCTTGAGCTTTAAGTCTTTATAGAAATTGACTTCTTCTCTACTTCCTTGTCTTTGCCTTTATCCTTCTTAACTTTCTTTTCATACTCTTTTTCGTGTTTTTCCAAGCAAAAGAGTTCTTGCTCATGCTCTTCCAATTTACCGAACAAAGTCGTGAAATTAAGTGCTTTAAGATCATTCGCCTCTTTGATAGCGGTGACCTTGGGTTGTCATTCCCTAATTAAACATCTCAACACTTTGTTAGTAGCAATCTCATGGGAAATAGGCTTACACGCATTCAATCGATTGATAAGATGTGTGAACTATTTTCACATATCCGCAATGGTTTCACCATGCTCTATACGAAATAGCTCAAATACTTGATTTAATGTGTTGATCCTCGTTTATTTGATATCATTAGTACCCTGATGGGAAACTTCTAATGCGTCCCACATAGCCTTGGCGGTCTCACAATGAGAAACACGATAATACTCATCAACACCTAAAGCGGATGTGAGAATATTTTTCTCTTTCCAATCATGTGACGACAATTTCCAATCATTAGCATCCCATCGTTCTTCCGATTTAGGTAATATAACACCTTCATCATTGGTCACGGTTATTTAATTCGGACCATTTTTGATGGCGTCCCATATTCCTTTGTCAACGGAGTTGACATGACTACGCATACAAACTTTAAAATAGCCATAATTTTTGCCGGTGAAAATTGGTGCTCTATTATACGCTCCCTTAGGTTCGGTACCCATTCTTCTAAAAAGTAAATCTTAATCACAGAATTAACATGAGCTCGTGATACCACTTGTTAGACGATAGGCTTTGATCTAGAGGGGGTGAATCAATCAAAAATTTAAGGCTAAAATACAGTTTTGGTCCCCCTGTTTGTCAAAATTCACGGTTTTGGTCCCCCTATTTTGTTTTTTAACAGTTTTGGTCCCCCACCCTCACTATTCATGTACTGCTCATGTACGGACATGTACTGTTCATGTACGGACCAGGTACTGTTCATTACTTTTTTGGGCCAAAATTGGAGTGGGGGACCAAAACTGTTAAAAAACAAAATGGGGGGACCAAAACCGTGAATTTTGACAAACAGGGGGACCAAAACTGTATTTTAGCCAAAATTTAAAATCAAACTTTTGGAAAAAATGGTTTTCAAAAGTTTTATGGCATAGTGGAAATAACCCAAATCGAATCGTTTAACTGAACCTACTATTGAAAAGCTCAGATATGCGTAAAGTTACACAATTGAATGATAATGAACACAAATTTTTCAACAACAATTAATCACAAAACAATCAAAAGCTAAGATATATGTAGAGCTTATTTCCAATTATCAAAATAAACAAAACACAACAATGCAATTTATCGAACACCTTGTGTGCAATCGATATCGTTTGAAAATTTACTTTGCTTTGTTGATCTTAAAATAAATCACAATCAACTGGATTATGATTTAATCAAAAAAAACCTAATTCAAAACATGATTAAAAATAATTCTCAATCGAATTGATCAAACAATCAATGAATTCAATAATTTTCAAATACAAAAATTAAAAGAGAAAGAGATAGATAGATAGAGAGAGAGAGAGAGAGGGAGAGAGAGAGAGAGAGAGAGACAAGGATTTTCTTAGGAAGTTCCCCAATCGTACTCGCTATGGGTACGTCTGCACTCAATTCGAAATCGAATTGAGATACTTGCAATTAATCTTAATTTGCAAAATGTGTATATACAAGAGATAAAGAACTCTAACCCTACAAAACCTATGGTTTATTGTTGATTCAGCCAAATCCAAAACCCTTATTCAAATATTAATCTAGTCACCAACAATTCCGCTTTAATTCACCAATTCTTGCTACTTCCTTGCAAGGAACCACCTTGTCCCAAGGCTTTCACAGGGTCGAATTAATTCCAAGCACACACTTATTAAACCCAAGATTTACCAATACGATCCACTATTTCACGCTACTCCCTTGCAAGGAACTACCTTGTCCCAAGACTTTCACTCGATCAGATCCGAATTGTGTAATCTTGTCCAAAACCTTTAAATCCTCAACGATCTTGAAGGAAAACCCCAGCTCGGTTTTCTTATTTGAAACCCTCAAAGAAATTGACCCAATATTCTCGGTACACCAACGTAATTGGACGTTGTCAACCCTAATCTAGATGGTCACCCAATCAAAAAATGATTATGTGTATGCATAGAAGAGAGGTTAATGATGATGAGCGTGCTTTGAAATTATGGTTTCATATAGGTTTTACATTAGAACCTTACTAGAAAATGGTTCATGTATCAGTATATTTATGTATGTACAATATGAGGCAAAGGGCATGCATGAGGAACTGAAAGGAAAACAAATTTTTCAAATTTTTTAGCCTATAGGTCGACCTATGAAATCTATGTGTCGACTTATCAAGGCAAATGAGTTAACCTATGAAGGTCTTAGGTCGACCTATGAAGGTCTCAGGGGCAACCTATAGGTAATGGCTGCAGGCTTCATTATTAAGGCATGGGTGTCGACCTATGCTAAAGCAAAAGCTTCTATAGGTCGACCTAAACACGTATGAGTCGGCCCATGTAGTAGTTTTCACATTAGAAACTCAATTTTTGATGCAAGTATCTTTCCTTAGTCATTACCAATCATTTCCAAGCATGTTTATATGCACCCTAATGCTAAGATGAATGATGCACATCTAGAACTTGGTTGATACCGCCCAATGTACAAAAACGCTAAAGCTGCTCCTAGTTTTGACATCATTTAAAACATAACTAAACGGAAAGATGCACTCACACATGAGGGTACAAATGAAGTCAAATAAGCTAGAATTAATACTTTAAATCAAGAGTTTGAACTCTTTCACATGAAGCATGGTCAAACCATTGCCGATATGCAAAAGAGATTCACTCCTCTTATAAACCGTTTGAATGATAGAATTTTGATATGTCTTAATAGGGAATGGAAACCTAAGGTGATCGCCATCAAGGAAGCTAACAACCTATTGACATTGGATACAACTAATTTAATTGGTAAGCTTGAAGAACATGAGCAAGAGCTCATTAGCTTAGAGAAGCATGAGAAGAAAGTTAAGAAAGAAAAGAACAAAGAAAAAGAGGTGGAAAAGAAGTCAATTTCTCTCATGGCTTCGAGTTCCAAGTCCTCAACAAAAGAGCATGATAAAAGTGGATCTAGTGATAATAAAAAATAGGATGATGAAGAAATAGGGTTGTTTGTTAAACGATATCATAACTATATTAAGAGAAATAGAGTAAAGCATGAAGGTGTGAGAAAACACAAGAAATGGGGGTTTGAATTGGGTTTTCAAAATGAAAGTTTTTTGTGAAACTCAAACAAATATCACAAATAAACTAGCAATAGAGAAAGACGCACGATATATCGTGGTTCACTTGAAAACTATCAAGTTAATCCAGTCCACCCGCCAAGGTGATTTCTTCTTATACACTAGGACTTAATCCACTATAACTAAACTTATTACACTGCACTAGCAACTGTTGGTGACTAACATACACAGACTAACGTCTCTTCTTAAGGATTCTGACCCAACTGGTCCCTTAAGGAATACAAACAACTCTTTGATCAAATATGATGTTTACAATGAAATGCTTTTACACAAGCTGATATAAACACAATTTTTATCTCAAACTAACTTAGAGAAAATCAATACAGTATCAACAATATTTCTTCTTTGTATTGTAGTGCTTTACAGTTCACTCATGGATTTCTCTTATTTGTATTTCTGTGCTTCTTTCTCGTATGAATCAGTGTCTCAGTATCTGTCAATCTCTACTTTCTTCTTCGAGTGATCAAGTCCTTATATCGCCAGAAAAAGATCCGTTGAAGGGCAGATTAGGAATATCAGTAAAATTGATGGCGACTTGAAATAATGTCGTTATGCTGGGATGAAAATCGTACACTGAAGTTGTTCTTTGTACCACCAAATCAGGATAGTGGAATGGTAGTGGAAAAGAATGTGTTTGATCTGTACTATGTACTATTTTTCCCTCGTAAATGTTTCATCTTCTTCTATTCATCAGAGGCTTCTGAATAGATATGGTTGAAGCATGATCAGAAGAATTGATCACTGGGTCTTCTGAGTCTTGAGTCTTCAGAGTCTTCAGAACTTGTTCAGCAGAACCTTGTCTTCAGAGTCTTCAGCACTCCTTCTTCAGAACCCTTGGTTATCAGAAACTTAAGTCTTCAAAGTCTTCAGAATGTTGTTCAGCAGAACCTTGTCTTCAGAGTCTTCAGCACTTAGTCTTCAGAAACTTAAGTCTTCAGAGTCTTTAGAACATTGTTCATCAAAACCTTGTCTTCAGAGTCTTTAGCACTTAGTCTTCAGAAGATAAATATCAGAGTTATATTCAGAGCCAGAATCCAAGAGAACATTGCAGCAACAACATATTATTTTCTTAGAATCTTTCTGAAGCATATCAGAAGCAAACTTGCTTCTTTGGCGCAGAAGCGACTTTTGACCAATTGAGAGTGACGTTCCACATGATCTCTATTAGAGTCAGAGCTATCTTTATCAGATTCAGAACCTGTTTGTCAATACTTTAGAAAACAAACGTTAGAGTACCAAAATTATTCTCACACAAATACAACTTTGTTATTATCAAAACTTAGAGATATCTTACAAAACCAAATCTTGTTCTAACAATCTCCCCCTTTTTTATAATGACAAAACAATGTATTTTGATAACACAATTTTCTACGAAGATAATTAATAAGAATTGAATCAGATAAGTTCAAAGTAAACTTCCCTTTATCAAGCTCCCCCTTAATCTAAGACTTAAAAAAATCTTGTCAGATTTGGGATACCATAGCCTAATTGTAAGGATCTAGTTAGATCCAAAATATCAGAGCTTGATTATAGTGGTAATGAATTCTGATAATAGAGCTCGATTAGTTAAATCAGAGCCTGGTTGATATCAGAGTCATATTGCCAATATAAATATTGTTCCTGAAAAGCATTCTAAGAAAATTTTGCAATAAAAGTGTTAGAATGTTAGAGCTATGATTCAGAGACAAGATATTTACCAAAATAACTTTCCATTTAAATACTCCCCCTTTTTGTAATCAATGGTTAACGTAAGCATTTTGATTTGAGAGAATTTAGATAAGTTAAATTCAATACTTCTCCCCCTTTGATGGCAATCATAAAGAAATGCAATAAGATAAGATAGATGCAATAAGGAAATTATCATTGATTAAAAACAAAACGCCAGAGGTGCGGTACAAGAGCAGGACATAAAATAAGACAACAAAAAAAACAAAGACAACAGACAGAAGCAACAACAATGAAAAGAGAGACCAGACAACTGAGAGACCAACAGAAACACCCATCAACCAACTATGTCATTTCTTGATGATGGTTTCAGAATAGTTCATGGAAGAACACCAATCAGTAACAAGTTTCTCAGTCATTCCAATTTTCTTTAAGTAAGCAACAACTCCTTGAAGATCAAGAATGTGAGAGATAATTCTACTGTAGGGAATCTGAAATGATAACTCCTCTCTTGATGAAAGTATTTCTTCATTCAAAAAGTTGAACATGGATTGAGGCAGATTGATTTTAATCTTGGAGATTAAGAAGAAAATGAAAAGCATGTCTAATGCAGAGAGCATTCATGTTCCCTTTTCTCTGGGCCTAAGATTTGTTCCCATAATTTGGTACCAGAATTTTGCCTCAGAGGTGAGAGAAGAGGCACTGTCAGCAGGTCCTTCGTGAAGATATATGATGTGAATGTGTTTAGTAAACCACCTGATTCCTCTATAATGTTAAACACATTCACCATCTTCTTTACATTCAATAGCTTGAGAGATGATTGTGGAGTTAATCATAATGGGAAAAACAGATACAGTAGATAGTATGTAACAAGTATCAGACTCATATGCAAGGGCGCGAGCATTGGCTCAGAATTCCTTTACAAGTACTGGATAGATATGTCCATTGAGTATTTCAAGGTATTTATCCCAGTTCTGGTAGATGATATCTGAGAGAATATTGGAAAGACCATTCTCAACTAGAGCCTTGAAATCAATAGAGTATTCTTTCAAGAGATCTAAGTCAGAGATTTCCCCCTTAATAGTTTTAGAAGACACAGTGAATGAAAAAAAGGATAGAAATGAAAAAGCAAGGTTAGGAACAGATGAATAGTTATGAGGAGAAGTGTGGTATATAAAGAGAACAAAAAGTGTTAGTAATAAATGGCAATAAATATTAGATGAATTGAAACGAAAAATTCATCATTTCTAATACAAGAGATACAAACAAGAACAAAGAATGATAAAGGAGTGTATCAGTCTCCAAAAGATCACAGATCAGGTATACGTTATTCAAATCTTGACATCAGTCAATAAATATAAATAATTGTTTACTTCAAAGTGGGAGGGCAGAATCTAACAAAGAATAAATGTTGGGAAGAGAAGTGTTTAGTTTCAAGAAATCTTTGTCTTACACACAGCTTAATGAATGCAAAATAAGGGAGGAAGACGTAAAGATTTAAGTTATTTTCGAGTAAATTATCAAATCTAATGCGTTAAATCATGATTATAGGAATATTAAGGAGTAATTACTTGAAACCTAATCTCACGAAATCACAACGCTCGTGGTGTCTCTTCAACAGTAGGTATGATTTGATTTTGGACAAGTGTCACAAATAATCATAACCGTTTGTTTTCAAGAGAGCACGTTTGATATTCCCAAAGTCAAGAATACCATGAGGTATCTGACTGGACTAGTTTCTGATAAGGACATCTTCTAACATGTAGAAGTATCATTATTCAGAAAGTCATAATAAAACACTTTGCTTAACATCAGAATCTTATATCAGAAGTTTTGGTGACTTGACAAATCAAAATATCATCTTCTCATTCTGGACAAGGTTTAATAAATAGATTTTCCATAATGAATACGAATCTATCTTCTTCAAGGGGTTTTGTGAAAATATCAGCCCACCGGTGATCTGTATCCATAAATTTTAACTGAAAAGTACCCTTCTCAACATAGTCACGTAAAAAGTGATGTTTTATTTCAATATGTCTTGCCCTAGAATGTAGAATAGTGTCGCGGCCGGCAAAGATATCGAGTCGCCATCATATTTTTTTAAGAAAAATAAATGGTAAACCTAAAATCCTAAGGGTGAGACACTAAGGTTCGGGAGTCGGTTAAGTGAGATGAAGGTGTTAGGCACCCCTCACTTCCATTATACTCAATGGGATCCTCCTTAAGTTCTAGGGTATGTTTGTTTGTTATTTGAATGTTTGACTTTCTATTTATATTATAAAAAAAAAGCCTATTATTATAAGTAGAAAAAGTTAAATGAAATTAACCTACGAGGGGGACCCTAAGTTTTTTATTATTGTACTCGCTAGGGTTTACAACCCTATGCCTACGTACCTTCAATTTTGAAGGATCAGAGTAACCGTAGTTCACCTCCCATATCCCCTATTCCTATTCCTATATCCTAATCTTAATCTCATTCTTAATCCCTTATTTATACTCTTGGATAAAGAGTTTTATCCCTTAAATCCCTTTCCATTATTTATACTCTCGGAAGAAGAGTTATATCCCTTAAATTCCTATGCCTTGGCCTATGTTTATACTCTTGGAACCTAAGAGTGTTATCCCCAAAATCCTAATCCCATGGCCTATATTAATGCTCTTGAAACCTAAGAGTTTTATCCCTATATCTCATCCATTATTTAGACTCTCGGACGAAGAGTTTTATTCCTTAAATTCCTATCCCTTGGCCTATATTTATACTCTTGGAACCTAAGAGTGTTATCTCCAAAATCCTAATCCCCTAGCCTATATTTATACTCTTGGAACCGAAGAGTTTTATCCCTAAATCCCATCCATTATTTAGACTCTCGGACGAAGAGTTTTATCCCTTGTTCTAATTCCTTAAATATCCCTTTAAATTTATTTAACAAAATAAATTAATTATAATATAAAAAATTATAAAGAAAATCCCAAACTTAAATCCCCTTTGATTTATTTAGAAAATAAACCAAGCACAATAGTTTATAAAAACACCACATGTTATCCCTTGGATTTTTCCTAGAATATCCCAAATTTACTTGTAAAAATTATCCCTTTTTAAAAAATATATCACCACAATCTTTATCCATATTTTTATCATGGAAAATAATCACTTTAAATGTATTAAAATAAATAATAAAAACCTAAAAACCTTAAGTTTTCATCCCAAAAATTTTAATTCAAAATAAATAGTCTAAAATTAATCCTTAATTAAAATCCCTGAATTACTTTTGTGTTTTTTCATATTAATCATAATTATTATTATTATTTACATTAATCCCAATAAACCCACCAATATAATTTAATCCCAACATAATATTTTAATCATCAAATTAACCATATAATTTTCAACCCAAAAATATTTTCCATAAAAATCCAGATTTAAATAGAAATTAATTTAAACAAGAAAAATCCCTCTATTTTAAAAACCCATTTTATAACAAAAGAAAATTATATAATTCGTTAATTTTGAAATCCCAAAACAATTCCAAAAAAAAAAACAAACCAATAATTAAAATCCTTAATTATTTTTCACCCTAATAAACCCTAAATAAAATTCTTATTCCTAATTATCCCACTTATAAAAGTTTTTATCCCTATTTTTAAAAACAAATTATTTTAAATATAAAACCAAAAATTAAAACCCCAAACCCTATATAAAAATCCAAAATAAAACCCTAAAATCCCAAAATTATTTCCCCTAATAATAACCCTAAATCCTATTTTATATACCCTAACTAATCACTTAATCCCTAATTAATAATTAAATTATGGAAATAATTTAATTAATTAAGCTAAACCCCAGGGGGTGCATTTTCCACTGAAAACATAATGGGCCTATGGGGGTGGGGGTGCCAATAGCGGTCTGGGCGCAAGGCCCATTAGCTAAAGGGCCCAAGGTTCAGTCTGGGAGTCCAGGAGAGAGTCAGCCAGTTGACTCTCTCTGGAGCGTTGGATTCATCTAACGGCCTTTGACATGTTCTATGTAGAGCGTTAGATCTACATACCCGGTCACGGTAAGCTACACGGACGGTCGTGGTGGAGGTCAAAGAAGGGTGTACGGTGTACCGAAGCCTACTGAATGACCAAGGTCCAACGATCGGGTGGCCCACGAGAGGTCACGTGTTGAGATCCTTTGCACTGAGGGAGGGGGTATAAAGCCCCAAACCCTTCAGAAATGGATCATTTGATCCTTTCTTTCTCTCTCTAACCCTCTTGCTCTCTCTAAGAGCTATCTCCTCTCTCTACCTTCTCCTCCGCCGGTGAGCCTCCGGCTGCCCCCCAAACCACCTTAATCCCCAGATTCCGGTTGGTATTCAACCGAAAAATTCAAACCCTCATGAGCCCTAACCCCCATTGAACCCAGATCCCCATAGTTCTTTAGGGTTCACGAAGAACCCTAAGAACCCTAACCCCAAACCTTCATCCCAACCTAGAAATCACCTCAGTTCTTCAGGGTTCACAAAGAACCCTAAGAACCCTAACCTAATCGTGAGGAACCCTAACCCTATCCATGAACCCTAGGGTTTAAAACATGAACCTTAACCCTAATTCATAAGAACCCCAACCCTAAATCAAAACCCAAAAAATCCTAAAACGTAACAAACAACAAAAAAACCCTAACAGCTACAGTTCGAAAATCAAAACAGAAGAAGAGAAAAAAGCTAAGTGTTTTTACCTCCCTTGTCGTGTCCGTATTAAGCTGCGTCCAATTCCTCTCCTTTATTTTCTGTTTCGTCCGCTTGATCTCTAATCCCTTTTCCTTGTTCTTATTTGCAGGTGGGTTTGAGCTCAAGGATTATAGGGTTCTGATGATGAACCCTAGTCCTTCGCTCGCAAGAGCTTTAAGTGGAGGTTTCAAAGGATTTTCGCTCCAAATGTTTTTCTAGGGTCCCCCTTTTCTGAAATTATTTTTAGCTTATATAATGATTAGAATTAGGTTTTAGCATTGATTATATTAGATTCTAATTTAGGAAGTTTTAGGTCAGATTGGGATATGATGTAATTTTTACTTCGATTTCCATTTAATTTGATTGTAAATTAGAATTAGGGTTTTGATTTTTTGTACAATTTGATTGTAAATTAAATGAAATTATTGCTATTGATTTTTTTCAAATCCAAATTTATTTGTTTTCATAATCTCTGCGCGAAATTAGGTTTTTTCTGAGTTTTGGGGAAGAAGACGACCCCGCTTGGGGGGGGTCAACTTGGTTGACCAACAAAATAAACTTAATCAAAAATAAACAAAATTAAATAGAAAATGACATCACATAATTACCAAGATATTCGTTAAATAAAACTTGATAATAAACTCAAATCCTAATTTTTATTCCACTGACAAAAATCCAATCTGAATTTAAAATGAACATTAAAAAAACATACGACATGGATTGGATAATTAAACCCTTTAATAAGATAATACACTAATTTTAAATAAATAAAATAGTAATCTAAAATTTAGACTAACCAACTTAAATTTATTTAATAAAACCTTAAAATAAAGAAATATTCCTATGACCTTGGACCTTCTTTTAAAATTAACAATTAAAAACAAATAAAAACTAAAGGACTTACTAACTAATAATAGTAATTCAATCTCTAAATAAATAACCCTCTCTTAAATTTAATAATTAAATTCAAATAAAATTAGTAGATTAAATCCAATAATAAAATAATCCTTAATCCTTAAAATAAACCCAATAATTTCTAAAAAATAACTTACCATTTTAAACCTAATAAACCACACAAAACAAATAATCCTATCCCTAAGTAAAGAAATTCCAAAATCCTAGAAGTGTACCCCTCCTGCTCAATTACTTCTAACATGGGTCTAAAAGTACTCTTAGAAGCCCAGACTGAAATGTGTTAGAGGCCCAAACACTTAAACCACGCCCACTACTGTCATTATATCCAAAAATAGCAACGGGTCTCTAAAGTTGACTGTAAATTATTGGTCAAAATTTAGGGTACTACAACTGCCCCTATTTAATCGTCTTCGAATCAGAAGGATGATGTCGATGAGCCTTCCTCCTTTTGAGGAGGAGACGATTAAATACAAGAAGGACCCTAATTTTGACCACAGAACCCGATAAGTGCTAAGTTGATATCCCAAAATCCCTGGTTATGAACCCTTGGCGAAATACCCGATTAAACCCTAGTATCCCTGAGAGTAGTTATAAACCCTATGCCATGTGTGCATGTTTAAGCGTATGCATGCTTGAACTCATGTATGGTTTTATGAATGATGCATTATTTGGGCTAACGCCTCTTTTATGACATGCAACGCATGTGTTTGTCTAAAATAATACTTTTCATAACGTCCTGACTCCCTGACCCTTGTGACTTTGATAATTGTAGTAAGCCATAATACCTTTGATTCCTGTTTAATATGTAATATGCCGTTAAAGAATCTCCCATGTTAGTTAGATTGTAACTTATATTCCTGTCAGTGTATATACCATATATCTTGCTTTGGAAGAATATGATCCCTTTGATGATTCCAAAAACCGAAGTAAAATCCATTTTCCTTTTTCAAAGCTTTTATTTAACCCGATATTTGAATGCATTATTTCACAATTAATCGACACCTTGTAATCAAGCGGAATAATTTAGGAGGCAAAGAAATATATTTGAAAAGAAAATTTTATTGAGAATTGGCCCGAAAATGGGCAATAATACGTAAGAAGGTTAATTCCCATAAGGAGATATTACCATAAATCCAGAAAAGATGTAAAATGGCAATAAGAAAACAAATTTATTTATGTCCCTATTAAATGTAACATCAGCTAATATCCCTAAGTCTCCAAGATCACGACGCCTCGCTTCTGAAGATGACAGCTGGAATGATCGCTCCCTTCTGAATTCCTGTTACGGGGTGACTTGAGTGTTTTCAGTCATATGCCTTTTGGATATCCCTAACTTTTGCCTGGACCGCTCTTTTTAGAGTCTTAATCCACCGGGATGATATACCATTTTTTTTCGACTAAGCCGCCTGATAAGTGGTTTTCATATGTCATTTCGCTATTTCTTTTAATTACCATTTTGTATTGTTTATTTTTTTTACATCTCTTTTACCGCATTTTATGCCTTGGTTGTGTTCTTTAGTGTTTTCAGGATCACATAAACATTCAGGAAGAATTGGAGCGAAACATCGAGAAAAATCGCAAAATTTGGAATGAAATTGGAATGAGGACAGTGGGCTGACACGGGTGCCCATGTCACCTGACACGGCCCGTGTCAGGAGGCCTGGGAAAGTGGAAGTTGGAGCACAAAAATGTGGAAGGAAAAGATCAACCAGAAGCCTGACACGGCTGCCAGTGTCACAGGACACGGCCCGTGTCAGGGCTCCTGTAGAAGTTGGCTTGGCGCCTGAGAGTCAGCAGCCTGACACGGTTGCCCGTGTCATGGGACACGGCCCGTGTCAGGGCCACTGGAGGGGAATTTTGTGATTTTTGTATTTATTCCATTTAAGTGTCCTCTGAGGGTATTCTGGGAATTTCATATTGATTTAGTGATTTGGAACTACTTAGGCTGTGTGGAGAGAGAAAAATAGACACTTTTGGATCGTACGAAAGAATTTACAGAAGAGAGAATAGAGCTCTGGAAGATTGGAAAAAGAGGAGATTTTCATGATCGGAAGAAATTGAAGATCAACTTTTATCACCAATTCTTGTAATGTCTTTATTTTGTATTTTGTTTTCTTTGAATATTATGAGTAGCTAAACCCCACAATGCTAGGGGGTGTCCCTGAATTGTGATGTAATGAACCGTTGTTGAATTATTTGATGAGTTTATGCTTTCTTACCTTAATCTTTTGTTATGCAAATAAATTTATACTTTTTTCGATCGTACAAATTGGGAACGATTTACGGTTAGGGATTTGGCCTGAAAAACCAATCTATTGTTTTTGCATAATACATTATGGTAGATATTGCCTAGGAATAGGGATACCCCGTGGTGACTCAAAGACCTTGTCAGAACTATTGCTTGATGTTCTCTCTTGACTGCTAAGGAATTAGGGTCATGGGGAAATATCAAAGGTTTTTCAGATAAGGAATTTAAGAAAAATATTTGAGGGTCAGTAAAATTAAGGTTTGGAGGAATATCTCTTTGAGGATAATTTAGGGTTCTTGTTGAGCAATTCATACACCTTTCCTAGCATAATTTCTCATAATTGTTAAAGTCATTTTATTATTCTGCTTATTTCTTTCTGTCATTAGAATTAGTTTGAAAATCAAAACCCCCAAAAGGAACTTTTGTCTAATTGAAATAACATCTGCACTTACAAATTATACGCAGTCCTCGAGAGATCGATTCTGGGGATAACCCCACTTATTACTACATCGTTAAAATAGTACACTTGTTATTTTTCCGATCAAGTTTTTGGCGCCGTTGCCGGGGACTACCAAATTTTAAGTGTTTGTTAGTTCAATTGGAATTTTGTCACTCTGTGACTAAAATTTTTAATTTTATTTTTCTGTTATTTTTATTATTACTATTATCTGTCTAACCTGTGTATGCGAGGCAATCCCTCAGCAGAATTTTCTTTTGACGCAGAACCCGAAAGATCATTGCACGCTAGACGTCGGCAAGCTAAGCTAGAAAGGCTGGCAGCATCGAGTTCATAACCAATTATCCCTGAGCTCGAGAAAGAAGAGTCAGTTTCAGGCCACTCTCAGCACACAGATTTTGGTACAGACTCTGAGTCGGAAACTAGTATCATGGCGGCAGATCCACCTGCCAAAAGACTTCTCGGTGATTATGGCTGAGCAAATGCTCCAGTAGTACGGTTGACAATCTTTAATCAACCAGTTACTGTTGCACAGTTCCAGCTGCACCCATCTACCATCCGACAGCTTCAGAGTAGGCTGTTTTCTGGAAGAATCAATGAAGATGCCAACAAGAACTTGCAAAGGTTCCTTACCATGAGCACGTCCTTGAAAATTGAGGGACACTCTGAAGAGTCAAAGAAGTTGGTGATGTTCCCGTTTACTTTATCCGAGGACGCCGAAGAGTGGTTTTATTCACTACCCGTTGGGAGTATTACTACTTGGCAAGAGATGGAGACTACATTTCTGAACGAGTATTTTCCTGCATCTGTATACATTCGGAAAAGATATGACATTGTTAATTTCAAGCAGAAATAAGGAGAATTACTTGGAGATGCTTACAAGAGATTTAAGAGGTGTTTGGTTGCATGTCCCACTCATAATATGGACGCAACCGAACAAATGCAGAATTTTGTGAATGGGTTAAAGGTGAAGACAAAGCAACTTATTGATACAGCTGTCGGTGGCTCTACAAACTTTTCAACAGCCACTGGCATTAAAAAGATAATTAAAGCGATAGCAGCAAATGGGCACCTTGAGTTGTATGATCGCAGTGTTAGTCAACCTGAGAAGATAATTGATTTGAAGCTAACAGAACAGGTTGTAAAAATGGAGGATCAAATTGCGGCCAAGGTTGAGAGAAGGTTAAAGAAAATGAGTCTTGAAACACAAACCGTAGCACAGGTTCAACTAGTTCAAGCGGTAAAGTGTGAGATTCGTAGTGGACCTCATTCTACTGCACATTGTGTTGCATCTCCGCAACAAATTGAAGAGATAAAATTCTTGAAGCAGAATAATCTCTACGCTCAAACTTATAATCCAGGGTGGAAGAATCATCCTAACTTCTCTTGGAAAGATCAGAATCAACAACAATATCCACAGCAGCAACAAGCTTCCCAAAAAGCACAATGGGAGATTGCCATTGAGAAGATGGCAGCTCATAACCTGCAATTTCAGGAAGAGACCCGGAATAGCTATAGGAATACCACAGCCTCCATAAAAAATCTTGAAGTTCGGATGAGCCAGATAGCTCAATAACTAGCACATTCCCAAACACCAGGTGCCTTACCGAGTGCAACAGTGACAAACCCAAGAGATAACCAGAATGTGAATGCCATCATGGCTGGAAGTGGTGAGTCAAGTGAGAATTACGGAGAGAAAAGAAAAGAAGTGGTCAAACCTAAGATCAAGTTACCGTACCCCTCAAGAGCGACAAAGAAGGAGACACAAGAGAAGGACTTTGAGAAATTTGTCGCATTGTTCAAAAAGTTGGAGGTTCATATGCCACTCTTTGAGGCACTAGAGTAAATGCCGGTGTATCAGAAATACATGAAAGAGATGATCACTAAAAAGAAACCTATGGAGGAAGAGCTGAAAAATGTAAATGAGAAGTCTAGTGAAGTACTCCAAAATAGGAGAATCCCTGCCAAGCAGAAGGATCCCGGATCTGTGGCAATACCGTGCACTATAAAAGAAAGAAATTTCAAAAAAGTTCTGATTGATTCAGGTGCTAGTGTTAGTCTCATGCCATTGTCCATTTATAAAAAGTTGGGAATTGGAAGGGTGAGCGATACGGGAACAAATTTAAAATTTGCAAACCACACGACTGAGGAATCTTATGGGGTAGCTGAGGATATGTTAGTGATGATCGGTGAATTGGTTTTTCCAATTGACTTTGAGATCATGGATATTCCAGAAGATGAAGACACCCCTGTCATCCTCGGTAGACCTTTCCTACTCACTAGTCGGTGTGTTCTCGATATTGACAAAGGCACTGTGACTTTTAAATCTTTTGATGAGGAAATCACTTTGAATATTTTGGATATCAAGAAGCAAAATGAAGGTAAGGGTAAGCAAGCTTCAATTGGAATGATCGGAATGGTGGAAAAAAGAAGAAGTGCAAGACCACCTCCTGAAAAAGTCTCGGGCATAATCTCCAAAAATGCAGAGTCTCGGTCATCTATTGCACATGGCAACAATACGCCAAGGTCCACTCATGAAATCAAGAAAAGAAAGAAAAAGAAACTTCGAAGGAAGGATATGGAAGTGGGTGTTGACTTGAGGCAACAAGTAGCTCGTATCTCTACATCAGGTCAGTTCTTGGTAGCGGAAAGGTCACGCAACAAGATGGGGAAGCTGAAGTATCCCCCATAACTATGGGGAGTGGACCGTCGAGCCATGCGACGTTAAACGAAGTGCTACGTGGGAGGCAACCCACGTTTGTCTGATTAATTTCTTTCTTTTTGTTGTTTGTTTTGTTTTGGTTGCAGGAAATAATCTGGATCCTACATGTGTAAACGATGATGTAGCAGTGGTGTTGCATTACCGTCAGCATCCTGAGAAGGATCTCTGTGAGTGACCTCTCTCACTCTTATTCTAACACATTGGGGCCAATGTGTAGTTCAAGTTTGGGGGAGGATTTACTGCTTTTAGTTTTTCCTTTTTGTACGGGGCATGTCTGTTTTGTGTGTTGAAAACCATTCTGAATTCTCCCCGAATTTGAACCGTTAAAAGTTTTCTTGTGAATACTGTGATTTTGAGGTGGTCAAGAAAGTATATAGAGTTTGAGGGAAGAGGAGTTAGAATTAGGGACATTGGGAAAGTTTGAAAACTTAGGAATGACTCGAACACCCTAGATTCCCTGGAGTAAGGAAACGAGTCCAACGTGTAGATTTGTGCCATAGTACTTGGATTTGAGAAGTATTCGCTGATTAGTTCATAGTGATAGTCCGGCATGACTAAAAAGAATTGCATGTACAGGGTTGATTGAGAGAATGACCTAAGGCACCGAAAACAAAATGAATAATGGCGATAAAGACAACTTGTCTTTCTAATTTGGGTAACCCTTACCCGGTTACTTAGCCTAACGGCGGTTGAGTCTCAATTGTCGTCCCAAAGTGGACTAATAAACGCAAATGAGCGAGAAAAAGAGATAATGGTGCCTAGAAAAATTTTCGATCAATTTTGTACATGTGAGGGAAAACGAAAAAATGCCTTAATCTGATTATCCGAATGAAAGGGGTAGAGAATCGAAGAAAATACTTAAGCCCAAAGCATAGTTGGAGAGGTAACCGAAAAGGGGGATGTAGGTCCGTGGTTTTATCGCGGTTTGTGTTTGTGGAATACATTCGTTAATGGACGATTACCAAGAGAACTAGTTTTAACCGATCGGAACAAAGGCTCACGTATGAGTATCGACACACCTTATCTTCTCAAGTCTTTCATTGGATTTGTACCGTTTGATCTGAAAATTTTTATGCAAGCTTGTTGCTTGAGGTCAAGCAATGGTTTAAGTTTGGGGGAGTTTGATCAGTGGTTTTCATACGTCATTTCGCTATTTGTTTTAATTACCATTTTGTATTGTTTATTTGTTTTACATCTCTTTTACCGCATTTTATGCCTTGGTTATGTTATTTAGTGTTTTTATGATCACATAAACATTTAGGAAGAATCGGAGCGAAACATCGAGAAAAATCGCAAAATTTGGAATGAGGACAGTGGGCTGACACAGGTGCCCGTCTCACCTGACACGACCCGTGTCAGAAGGCCTGGGAAAGTGGAAGTTGGAGCACAAAAATGTGGAAGGAAAAGATCAACCAGAAGCCTGACATGGCTGCCAGTGTCACAAGACACGGCCCGTGTCAGGGCCCCTGTAGAACTTGGCTTGGTGCATGAGAGTCAGCAGCCTGACACGGCTGCCTATGTCATGGGACACGGTCCGTGTCAGGGCCACTGGAGGGGAATTTTGTGATTTTTGTATTTATTCCATTTAAGTGTCCTCTGAGGGTATTCTGGGAATTTCGTACTGTTTTAGTGATTTGGAACTACTTAGGCTAGGTGGAGAGAGAAAAATAGACATTTTTGGATCGTACGAAAGAATTTACAGAAGAGAGAATAGAGCTCTGGAGGATTGGAAAAAGAGGAGATTTTCATGATCGGAAGAAATTGAAGATCAACTTTTATCACCAATTCTTGTAATGTCTTTATTTTCTATTTTGTTTTCTTTGAATATTATGAGTAGCTAAACCCCACAATGCTAAAGGGTGTCCCTGAATTATGATGTAATGAACCGTTGTTGAACTATTTGATGAGTTTATGCTTTCTTACCTTAATCTTTTGTTATGCAAATAAATTTATACTTTTTTCGATCGTACAAATTGGGAACGATTTACGGTTAGGGATTTGGCCTGAAAAACCAATCTATTGTTTTTGCATAATACATTACGGTAGATATTGCCTAGGAATAGGGATACCCCGTAGTGACTCAAAGACCTTGTCAGAACTATTGCTTGATGTTCTCTCTTGACTGCTAAGGAATTAGGGTCAGGGGGAAATATCAAAGGTTTTTCGGTTAAGGAATTTAAGAAAAATATTTGAGGGTCAGTAAAATTAAGGTTTGGAGGAATATCTCTTTGAGGATAATTTAGGGTTCTTGCTGAGCAATTCATACACCTTTCCTAGCATAATTTCTCATAATTGTTAAAGTCATTTTATTATTCTGCTTATTTCTTTCTGTCATTAGAATTAATTTGAAAATCAAAACCCCCAAAAGGAACTTTTGTCTAATTGAAATAACATCTGCACTTACAAATTATACGCAGTCCTCGAGAGATCGATTCTGGGGATAACCTCACTTATTACTACATCGTTAAAATAATACACTTGCTATTTTTTCGATCACCGCCCTTTAGGGTTTTCGACTTGTCGGGTATCATTTTTATTCAAGTCCCTAATTTTTGCCTGGATTGCTCTTTCGAGTTTTCAATCCACCGGGGCGCCCTAATTTTTGCCTAAGTCGCCCTTTAGGGTTTTTGACTTAGCGGGCTTTTATACTCTTTTTCTAGGCATAGCATTTTTTGACCGAATCAGACTTCACCTGTCGTGGTAAATCTGCTCCATCCATGGTTGTTAATATTAGTGCTCCGCCAGAGGGGGCACTCTTCACGACATATGGCCCTTCATAATGTGGGGTCCATTTGTCGCAGTGGTCCTTATGGATGGGTAATATTTTTCTTAACACCAAGTCTCCCTCATTTGAGTAGACGAGGACGAATTTTCTTGTCGAACGCTCTCTTAATTCTCTGTTGATATAATTGCCCGCAACCACACGTTTCCCTGATATGAGGTTTAGCTGATCGAGTCTAGTTTGCACCCATTCTGCTTCTTCAAGCTATGTTTCCATTATGACCCTAAGTGAGGAATTTCCACTTCCATTGGTACCACCTCTTTGAAGCCCATATCCTTAAGCAAATATAAGTTTCCATTGAGATCCAGGTCCAGGTCCTTCATAGGAGTCTGAAGTTTTACAATCCTTTATAACCATGACCTCTTTGTCCGGGAAGTCCATCTGTATGAGTTTGATAGTCGTCAACTGGTTTGTGAACGAGACGACTTGCTAGTGTACTTCCTTTAATAGCCTTTGGAGTGACGTATTGGATGTCACATTCAGTTAATAACATATGCCACCTAGCTATTCTCCCTGATACGTCATGTTTCCCTAGTTCACAACCCATTGAATTCTCAAGTATTGTTAAGTACATTATGAGTGGTCTCCTTGGGACTGGTGGCACCAATATAGGTGGCTTTTTTAAATATTCCTTGATCCAATCGAAATCCTTTTGACAATCTTCATTCCATTCAATGACTTGATCCTTTTCTGAGTAATTTGAAGATTGGCTCACAAGTAGCTGTAAGGTGTGAGATGAACCTCGTAATATAATTTAATCTCCCCAAAAATCCACGAACTTCCTTTTTGTCCTTGGAGCTGGCATCCATTGAATGGTTTTCACTTTGTCCTTTATTCCCCTTTGACTGACCATGGACCCTAATATTGTACCGTAAGTACACCTTGTAGGATTTAGTCGTAACTTGAATTTCCTTAAATGATCCAACAACTTTTGCAAGTTAGTTATGTGATCTTCTTCTTTTGTGACTTGGTAATCATATCATCCTTATGCACCATATTACCATAGCCCTTTGATAAGTTACTCCTACATTCTTTAACCCAATAGGCGTTACCTTGTGACAAAAAGTCAAATTGTTTCTTGACTTTTTTCCTGATCATGTCTGGTTTAGTCCTCCTCAGCTTTTGCTTAATTAGCGTGCATTCTAGTTGGAGGTAATTTGTGCTCGACGATGCTTGTATCAAGTCTCGGCATGTCTTGGTATGATCATGCAAACACGTATGTGTATCCTTGCAATAGCTCGATCAACCTTTCCTTTATCCTTGTACGGAGAAGTACTGACTTTGACCTCGTTCCTATCTTCCTCAGTTCCTAGATTGATCACATTCACTGGTTCCTGATGAGGTTGTATTTCCTTGTCCTCTTTCCCCAACAGTCTGGCTAACTCTTCGGGAAGCTCACGCTCGTCCTCATCACCCTCTTCCACTTGGTTAATCGGTAATTCGAAGTCATTCGAGATTATAGCGGTGTCATTTTCAATAGGTTCATTTTTAGATTTGCACGAGGAAGTTTTTTTTTATTAATATCCTTTTTTTTTAACTGATGGGAATGAAAATATTGAAAGAAGGTATATTGTCATTTTGAACAAACGGAAAATGAAAGAAAAAGATCATGATTGAAAACAAAATGCAATTTTATTGATACAAATAATCCAATGAAATAAAAGGTGGCCCTACAAAGCTTTGTCTGCTTGCCTTGGGCATAGCAAGGGACTTATTATTATTTTTAAGAAAAAAGGTAAATTACTTCGAAACAGAAATCATCTCAGGAATCCCGATGGCCTTCCAATTGTTGAGGATTGTATCCGGTTAGCAATGACACACCAAATTAGGCATTCCTTTTTCTCCCTCTTCTATTAAGGCCATATGATCCTCAATCCCGAATCCCACATTATGGAAATTGTCTTTTATCCCTTCATTAGCCGGTTTGTAACCCAGCCTGAACAAACCTTTCTCCTCAGGTGACTCCCATTGTTTGCCCGATTTTGTTATGTCTCCCTTCTTAATAAGGAATTCATCTTCCACCCCTTCCATGGCATTGATTGTTGCCCCAATGTACCCCATTAATGCATTATCTCCCAGATTTGGACCTTAAGGGTCTACAACACTGACATCGTTTTTCTTTGAGTGGTTTCTGGAATACCTTTTATTGTTATGTTGATCGGAGGATGACTGCCCAATCTTTCTTGTCTTTAAACCGTTCTCAATCTCTCTCCAATGATAACCAAATCAACAAATCCTGTTGAGACTGCCCCAATCATCTTTTTGTAGTACATTCCTTGTAAGGTATCCATAAACATATCCACAAGTTCACTTTCCAATAATGGAGGTTACACACGAGAAGCTAGTTCCCTCCATCTTTGGGCATATTCTTTGAATGACGCATTCCCTTTTTGAGACATGTTCTGCAAATGCGTGCGGTTAGGAGCCATGTTCACGTGGTATTGGTATTGCTTCAGAAAGGCGCTTGCAAGGTGTTCCTAAGTCTTAATGTGAACCCTTTCTAATTGCATGCACCAGTCCAAGGATGCCCTACTAAGGCTGTCTTGGAAAGTGTGCATCATCAGCTTCTCATTAGTAGCATGGGCACCCATCTTTCGGGCGAACATCCGGATGTGGTTTTTAGGACAACTAACCCCTTTATACTTCTCGAAGTCAGGTGCCTTAAACTTGGGAGGTATGACCACATCGGGCACCAGACACATTTCCAAAGCATCAACTCCAAAGATATTGAATCCCTCCACGACCTTCAACCTTTCCTCAAGTGTTTTGTACTTAGCAGTTTCGGCCTCCTCACGTTCCAAATCATGGACAAACCCTAGGAGAGGGTTATTGTCTTCAACATGGGGGATAGGAGTAGGAACCTTCCTTTGACGACTTGACCCGGTTCCTCTGGCTATCAAATTCTGGATGACAAGTGTTAGTTGATCAATCTTGCTTTTCATGCCTTCCACGTTCTCCTTAACAATATCCATTTCTCCTCTTAGAGTGACCAGATCCTTCTCCAACTGATCCATAGCTTCCCTTTGGTACGCTCGAGTGCGAGGTCGGGAAGTCAGATTGTTATGCTCAATGACTCTAAGACAAAGTTTGTAAAAGAAAATGGTTTTTTTATTCCTTTTTCCTTATTTTTTGAATGCATGTTGATGCATTGATGTATGAATATGCATGATGTATGCTAAATAATTTTAAAAATTTATTTGGGGGGAATTCCCAAAATCCATTGTAGTTAGAGATGAATATATTCAAAGGATGAAACCCATACACATAGAGTAAAGAATACTTTATAAAATTCAAATCCATTATCCAATTCCAAATCTAAAATGACTTCCAAACTTAGAAGAATAAAAATAATTCCTTGGGAATAACCCAAAACAATAATCCAAAATAAAAACTCCTGAACCTAAGAAAGCGTAAACCAAATAGATGCCCCTAATGCCTTCTTCAAATGAGCCTTAAACTCCTCCAAGTATCCTTTCTTGAGCCTTTGCACTTCCCTATCCTCCTTGTGGTGAGATAATATATCTTCATCAGGTACAACTAAGTCTTTATGCTTGACCTTTTTTATTTATTTTTTCTTACCCCATACCTTTGTAAGGTTTTTCCCTCTCCTTGTAAATCCAAGTATAGTCCAAATTGTTCCAGTGTAGGAGCTAGTTGAAAATCCTTGAAGAGGAAGTCACATAGAGGAGGATCATGGAATTGTGCAAAAGCAATTATGGCCTCTACCTTCATAGGGAGCCCTAAGAGATCGAGGACCCTTCCATACTTGTGTATAAACATCCTTTGAGCAAATTTTGGCATTAAGTCTTAAAGGTCTTTGAGACTTTGTAAATCAGCACTTAGCACTCTGATGCGTAGGGTAGCCCTTTTGTTTGAATCCATCTTTCCAATGTACCTACAACACATCTTGAAATTCCCCACAAAAATGCATATATGCAAAAAATGTTTTTAAATGCATGATGACATGGACATTTTTGTTTTTTTTATTAAATGTTTTTATTTGGTTAGGGTAAGGTGAAAATGCAAGCATGACCCTAACTAGGTAGGTTCCCTACAATGGTTTTGATCTAAGTCTTATCTACCCAATCCCCTCACATGTAGGATATACGGTTTTTTGTTTTTCCATGATATCCCTTGAATTTAGACTATACCCTTATTTTACCATGAGAAAGATCAAGCCTTCCTACGGTAAACCTTTGGGATAAGTCTCATCTAGGGAGATCCCAGTAACGACCCTTGAGGGTTGAATACTTAGGATCACCATGAGTTGATAGGGTTTTCTAAAGGTCTTCAGAATCTTGAACCACATCCAAATCATCAACTATGTTAAAGGCTAGCCTCAACAAGAAGACAACTTTGGAGGGTCTATCTGAGTGTGGCATCAATGCATAGTCCGGATGTTACATACCTTCTATTAACATTTATGTTCCACGTCCTAACTTAGGGTATACTCCAAGCTTGGGTTTTAGCTTCACACATCACAATATCCCAATCCAATGCAATGATGACAATATAATAAATATGAAGAACAAATATAATAAATAAGGAACAAATTATAAAACATATAATAAATCATGAAAATAAAAACAAAAATAGTAAACAACCAAGACAAACAAACAAGAACCCTAAAACCTAAGGTTAGGATGGACTCTCCTTTTAGGGAAGTATAAGAACTCCCCAGCAGAGTCGCCAGTTGTCACGGGCGGCAAAGATATCGAGTCGCCATCATATTTTTTTAAGGAAAATAAATGATAAACCTAAAATTCTAAGGGTGAGACACTAAGGTTCGGGAGTCGGTTAAGTGAGAGGAAGGTGTTAGGCACCCCTCACTTCCATTGTACTCAATGGGATCCTCCTTAAGTTCTAGGGTATGTTTGTTTGATATTTGAATGTTTGACTATTTATTTATATTATAAAAAAAGCCTATTATTATTATAAGTAGAAAAAGTTAAATGAAATTAACCTACGAGGGGGACCCTAAGTTTTTTATTATTGTACTCGCTAGGGTATACAATCCTATGCCTACGTACCTTCAATTTTGAAGGATCAGAGTAACCGTAGTTCACCTCCCCTATCCCCTATTCCTATTCCTATATCCTAATCCTAATCCCATTCTTAATCCCTTATTTATACTCTTAGATAAATAGTTCTATCCCTTAAATCCCTATCCATTATTTATACTCTCGGAAGAAGAATTATATCCCTTAAATCCCTATCCCTTGGCCTATGTTTATACTCTTGGAACCTAAGAGTGTTATCCCCAAACTCCTAATCCCATGGCCTATATTTATACTCTTGGAACCTAAGAGTTTGATCCCTAAATCCCATCCATTATTTAGACTCTCGGACGAAGAGTTTATCCCTTAAATCCATATCCCTTGGCCTATGTTTATACTCTTGGAACCTAAGAGTGTTATCCCCAAAATCCTAATCCCCTGGCCTATATTTATACTCTTGGAACCTAAGAGTTTTATCCCTAAATCCCATCCATTATTTAGACTCTCGGACGAAGAGTTTTATCCCTTGTTCTAATTCCTTAAATATCCCTTTAAATTTATTTAACAAAATAAATAAATTATAATATAAAAAATTATAAAGAAAATCCCAATCTTAAATCCCCTTTGATTTATTTAGAAAATAAACCAAGCACAATAGTTTATAAAAACACCACATGTTATCCCTTGCATTTTTCCTAGAATATCCCAAATTTACTTGTAAAAATTATCCCTTTTTAAAAAATATATCACCACAACCTTTACCCCTATTTTTAAAAACCTAAAAAACTTAAGTTTTCATCCCAAAAATGTTAATTCAAAATAAATAATCTAAAATTAATCCTTAATTAAAATCCTTGAATTACTTTTGTGTTTTTTTCATATTAATCATAATTATTATTATTATTTACATTAATCCCAATAAATCCACCAATATAATTTAATCCCAACGTAATATTTTAATAATCAAATTAACCATATAATTTTCAATCCAAAAATATTTTCCATAAAAATCCAGATTTAAATAGAAATTAATTTAAACAAGAAAAATCCCTCTATTTTAAAAACCCATTTTATAATAAATGAAAATTATATAATTTGTTAATTCTAAAATCCCAAAACAATTCCAAAAAAAACCAAACCAATAATTAAAATCCTTAATTATTTTTCACCCTAATAAACCCTAAATAAAATTCTTATTCCTAATTATCCCACTTATAAAAGTTTTTATCCCTATTTTAAAAAACAAATTATTTTAAATATAAAACCAAAAATTAAAACCCCAAACCCTATATAAAAATCCAAAATAAAACCCTAAAATCCCTAAATTATTTCCCCTAATAATAACCCTAAATCCTATTTTATATACCCTAACTAATCACTTAATCCCTAATTAATAATTAAATTATGGAAATAATTTAATTAATTAAGCTAAACCCCAGTGGGGTGCATTTTCCATTGAAAATGTAATGGGACTATGAGGGGTGGGGGTGCCAATAGCGGTCTGGGCGCAAGGCCCATCAGCTAAAGGGCCCAAGGTTCAGTCTGGGAGTCCAGGAGAGAGTCAGCTAGTTGACTATCTCTGGAGCGTTGGATTCATCTAACGGCCTTTGACCATGTTCTATATAGAGCGTTAGATCTACATACCCGGTCACGGTAAGCTACACAGACGGTCGTGATGGAGGTCAAAGAAGGGTGTACGGTGTACCGACGCCTACTGAATGACCAAGGTCCAACGATCGGGTGGCCCATGAGAGGCCACGTGTTGAGATCCTTTGCACTGAGGGAGGGGGTATAAAGCCCCAAACCCTTCAGAAATGGATCATTTGATCCTTTCTTTCTCTCTCTAACCCTCTCGCTATCTCTAAGAGCTCTCTCCTCTCTCTACCTTCTCCTCCGTCGGTGAGCCTCCGGCCGCCCCCCAAACCACCTTAATCCCCAGATTCCGATTGGTATTCAACTGGAAAATTCAAACCCTCATGAGTCCTAACCCCCATTGAACCCAGATCCCCATAGTTCTTTAGGGTTCGCGAAGAACCCTAAGAACCCTAACCCCAAACCTTCATCCCAACCCAGAAATCACCCCAGTTATTCAGGGTTCGCGAAGAACCCTAACCTAATCGTGAGGAACCTTAACCCTATCCATGAACCCTAGGGTTCAAAACATGAACCCTAACCCTAATTCATAAGAACCCCAACCCTAAATCAAAACCCAAAAAACCCTAAAACGTAACAAACAACAAAAAACCCTAACAACTACAGTTCGAAAATCAAAATGGAAGAAGAAAAAAAAAGCTAAGTGATTTTACCTCCCTTGTCGTGTCCGTAGTAAGCTGCGTCCAATTCCTCTCCTTTATTTTCTATTTCATCCGCTTGATCTCTAATCCCTTTTCCTTGTTCTTATTTGCAGGTGGGTTTGAGCTCATGGATTATAGGGTTCTGATGATGAACCCTAGTCCTTCGTTCGCAAGAGCTTTAAGTGGAGGTTTCAAAGGATTTTCGCTCCAAATGTTTTTCTAGGGTCCCCCTTTTCTAAAATTATTTTTAGCTTATATAATGATTAGAATTAGGTTTTATCATTGATTATATTAGATTCTGATTTAGGAAGTTTTAGGTCAGATTGGGATATGATGTAATTTTTACTTTGATTTCTATTTAATTTGATTGTAAATTAGAATTAGGATTTTGATTTTTTGTATAATTTGATTGTAAATTAAATGAAATTATTGCTATTGATTTTTGTCAAATCCAGTTTTATTTGTTTTCATAATCTCTGCGTGAAATTAGGTTTTTTCTGAGTTTTAGGGAAGAAGACGACCCCACTTGGGGGGGGGGGGGTCAACTTGGTTGACCAACAAAATAAACTTAATAAAAAATAAAAAAAAAACATTAAATAGAAAATGACATCACATAATTACCAAGATATTCGTTAAATAAAACTTGATAATAAACTCAAATCCTAATTGTTATTCCACTGACAAAAATCCAATCTAAATTTAAAATGAAAATTAAAAGAACATACGACATGGATTGGATAATTAAACCCTTTAGTAAGATAATACACTAATTTTAAATAAATAAAATAGTTATCTAAAATTTAGACTAACCAACTTAAATTTATTTAATAAAACCTTAAAATAAAGAAATATTCCTATGACCTTGGACCTTATTTTAAAATTAACAATTAAAAACAAATAAAAACTAAAGGACTTACTAACTAATAATATTAATTCAATCTCTAAATAAATAACCCTCTCTTAAATTTAATAATTAAATTCAAATAAAATTAGTAGATTAAATCCAATAATAAAACAATCCTTAATCCTTAAAATAAACCCAATAATTTCTAAAAAATAACTTACCGTTTTAAACCTAATAAACCCCACAAAACAAATAATCCTATCCCTAAGTAAAGAAATTCCAAAATCCTAGAAGTGTACCCCTCCTGCTCAATTACTTCTAACATGGGTCTAAAAGTACTCTTAGAAGCCCAGACTAAAATGTGTTAGAGGCCCTAACACTTAAACCACACCCCTTACTGTCATTACATCCAAAAATAGCAACGAGTCTCTAAAGTTGACTGTAAATTATTGGTCAAAATTTAGGGTACTACAAATAGGATTCTTAGATAAACAAATGGCAGAAGTATTATCACAAAAGATAGGAATGTTACACTCGTGTATCTGTTAATCTTCAAGTTGATTCTTCATCCAGAGTATCTGAGTACTGCACAAAGATGCTGAGATATATTCTGCTTCTGCGGTTGAGAGAGCAATTGTTGATTGTCTTTTGCTTGCCCAAGAGACGAGGTTACTTCCCAGGAACTGACAGTTTCCATAAGTACTTTTCCTTTCTAATCTATCTCCAGCATAATTTTTTCTTTCTCCAGAATGCATGTCAGATGCATAGGAGTCTTAGCAAGTTTACTTTCTGACATATTGAACTTCTTCAGAAGTTCTTTTTCATACTTGCTCTGATGAATGTATGTTCCTTCTGGACGTTGATCAATATGAATTTCCAGAAAGAATCTGATTTCTCCCATCAGACTCATTTCAAATTTAGCTTGCATTAACTCAGAGAATTCCTTGCACAAGGAAATATTAGCAGAACCAAATATAATATCATCAACGTAGATTTGAACAACCAGAATGTCATTTTTAAAGGTTTTACAAAAGAGTGTTGTATCCATTTTTCTTCTGGTAAAGTCATTTTCCAAAAGAAAGTTACTTAGCCTTTCATATCAAGCTCTGGGAGCCTGTTTCATACCATATAACGATTTTTTAAGTTTGAAAACAAAATATGGGTTTTCAGAACGCTCAAAACCAGGAGGTTGGTGCACATACACTTCTTCAGAAATATACCCATTTAAAAGTGAACTCTTTACATCCATCTGATATAAAGTAATGTCATGATTCACAGCAAATGAAATTAAAATACGAATTGATTCTAACCTGGCAATTGGTGAAAAGGTTATGTATAGTCTATCCCTTCTAGATGACAAAACCTTGTGCAACAAGTCGTGTTTTATTTCTTACGACCTTACCTTTCTCATCTAACTTATTTCTAAATACCCACTTTGTTCCAATGACGTGGACACCTTTGGGTTTCTAAAAAAGATCCCAGATATCATTTCTGGTGAATTGATTCAGCTCTTCTTGCATGGCTAGAATCCACTCACTCTCCCTAAGAGCTTCATCAAGTGATGTTGGCTCTATCAGAGACACCAAACCCAAAAGAGTTTCTTCAGAAGGTTTGAATGATGAACGGGTTCTGACTGGATCAACTTTGTCTCCCAGAATCAGTTCTTCAAAATGAGAAGTCTTTAGTTTATTCTTCTTCTGATGAGATGGACTATTTTCAGTTTCTGGTAAGGTTGTATCTGAATCTGGAGAGTCTTCATCTTTGTCTCCATCTTTTGAATCTTCTTCTTTGGATTCTGATAAGTTAATCTTCAGATCTGCAAACTTTTCAACTAGCTTTGACATTTCAGGGTCAAGCTTATCATTGAATTTGACATGAATTAATTCCTCAACAATTTATGTTTCTGTGTTATAGATTCTGTAGCCTTTAGAGCGTTCAGAGTATCCTAACAGTAAACACTTTTGAGCTTTGGAGTCAAACTTGCCAAGTTCTCTTTAGTGTTCAACATAAAACAAATACAGCCAAAAGGATGAAAATATGAAATGTTGGGTTTTCTATTCTTCCACAGTTCATAAGGATTCTTACCCAAAATAGGTCTAATTGAGATCCTGTTTTGAATATAACATGCTGTATTTACTGCCTCTGCCCAGAAGTGCTTAGCCATGTCAGTTTCTTGGATCATGGTACAAGCCATTTCTTGCAAAGTCCTATTTTTCCTTTCCACTACTCCATTTTGTTGTGGAGTTCTGGGACAGGAGAAATCATGCGAAATGCCATGGAAATCAAAAAGATTCTCAAAGTATATGTTCTCAAATTCTCCGTTATGATCACTTCTGACTCTGACTATTTTGCAATCCTTTTCTATTTGCACTTGAGAGCAAAAGGTAGAGAACACAGAATGTGACTCATCCTTGTGTTTCAAGAATTTTACCCATGTCCAACGACTATAATCATCAACGATAACTAATCCATACTTCTTTCCACTGATTGAAGCAATTTTTACTGGTCCAAACAAATCAATGTGTAGAAGTTCTAACGGTCTAGAGGTGGACACAGCATTTTTTGCTTTAAAGGAAGTTTTAGAGAACTTTCCTTTCTGACATGCTTCACAAAGAGCATCTGAAGAATACTTCAGATTTGGTAAGCCTCTAACAAGTTTAAGCTTATTTAGCTAAGAAATCCTCCTCAAGCTAATATGGCCTAAACGTCTATGCCATACCCATTGCTCCTCATTAACAGACATTAAACATTTGACATTTTGTTCACGGAGATCAGAAAGTCTAATTTTATAAATGTTGTTTTCCTCTTTCCGACAAACATGATTGAGACATCTTTCTAACTTACAGCCTTACAGGACTTTTGATTAAAGATGATATCATAACCATTGTCACTAAGTTGACTAATTGACAACAAGTTATGCATTAAACCATCGACCAGAAGAACATCAGTAATAGAAAGAAGGTTATCATTACCAACGGTTCCAAAGCCAATGATTTTTCCTTTCTGGTTTCCTCCGAAACCAACGAAGCCTCCAGGCTTAAGTTCCAGACTTTGGAACATATGCCTTCTTTCCGTCATGTGATACGAGCAACCACTGTCCAGGTACTATGATTGGTGTTTCAACTGAGCTCCTAAGGATATCTACAACATAGATTATCTTGTCCTTAGGTACCCACTTTCTGGGTCCTCTCTTGTTAGTTTTCCCAAAGTGTTTAACAACTTTGGGCTTATGTGCAACAGGATAATCAAGTGGAATTTGTGCATGATATTTGACTTTAGAAATATATTTCTGTGTCGGTGGGGGTTCTTGTGCAAGCTCAGAGCAAACAAGCTCAGTGCCAGAAGGCACAAAATGGTCACAGAGAGGGTTTGATTTAACAGGCTGACTTTCGTCAATTTCAAATGTTTCTGAACACCCCAAACCTTTCTTACCATTTCTGCTAAATCCATAGATCATGAAAGCTATTCTGCTTCTATCTATGCTTTTAGCTAGAAAATACTGGAATGCTCTATCATACTTGTTGATACAGCTTGTGTCAGAGACATTGGAGATTAATTCTTCTTCTAATTTAGAAAATTTTCTTTTCAAAGCACAATTACTATTTTTTAAGGAAAAATGTTTTCATTTTGAGAAGAATTATTCTGCTCAAGCTTATCTTTTGCCTCAGAAGCAATTACATGTGATCTTTTAAGATCCTTGTATTTACTCCGAAGAGTTTGATACTTTTCCAGCATTTCTGGAAGACATGGCTCTAATTCACAATGAGAGAGTTTAGATAATACCTCGGAGTCTGAGTCAGAGGCAAATTCTGGTTCTGATGATATTTTGTCTTCTGGTTCTCCATAAACTTCAGCGTCAATTGTTTCTACTAGCGCAACGTTTGCTTGTTCTTCATCAGAATCTTCTTCTTCAAAATTAGAGTCATCCAAGTTGCCATTAGTCCCTTCTTCGCTTTGGAGAAGTTCTTCTTAGGATTCGTGTCTTTCTTAAGCTTTGGACACTCGTTCTTGTAATGACCTAGCTCATTACACTCATAGCAGATGACTTCTTTTCCAGAGTTCTGATTCTTTTGTCCGGATGATGACTCAAAACGACCTTTGTTTCTTATTGATCCTCTGAAGTTTCCTTGCCTATGCTTCTAGAGTTTATTGATCCTTATGGAGATAAGTGACAACTCATCTTCTAATTCTTCATCAAAATCTTCTGATTCTTCCTCAGCTTGATAAGCCTTTGCCTTTTCAGGTTTAGACTTAAGAGCAATAGATTTACTTTTCTTCTGAGGTTCATCTTCTTCCAACTCTATCTCATGACTTCTTAAAGAACTAACAAGTTCTTCAAGACTTATGCTATTAAGATCCTTGGATAGCTTTAGAGCTGTTACCATAGGTCTCCATTTCTTGGGAAGACTTCTGATGTTTTTTTTAACATGACCAGCAGTTGAGTAACCTTTGTCCAGAACTTTAAGTCCTGCAACTAGCATTTGAAACCTTGAAAACATAGTCTCAACTATTTCATCATCCTCCATTCTGAATGCCTCATATTTCTGGATTAGGGCCAGCGCCTTTGTCTCCTTAACTTGAGCATTTCCTTCATGAGTCATTCTCAGAGAATGAAAAATGGATTTGGTAGCTTCTCTATTTGTTATCTTCTCATACTCAGTATAAGAGATAGCATTTAGCCATATGGTTATTGCCTTGTGATGATTCTTGTAATCTTTCTTTTGTTGGTTGGTCATAGCACTTCTAGACACTTTAACACCTATAACATCAACTGGGTGAGTGTAGCCATCGACTACAAGATTCCAAAGATCTACATCATAACCAAGAAAGAAACTTTCAATTCTATCTTTCTAGTAGTCAAATTTTTCACTATCAAAGACTGGTGGTTTGGCACTGTAACGATCTTTCTCTTCTACAATAGGATTAACATTAGCTTCAGCCATGCTATCTCACACAAATACTAGATTGGTACTGAGCACAGTGAAGTGTTGATAAATATTTTTATAACAATCAGAACCGGGGCTCTGATTCCAATTGAAGGTGTGAGAAAACACAAGAAAAAGGGGTTTGAATTGGGTTTTCAAAATGAAGCTTTTTGTGAAACTCAAACAAAGATCACAAATAAGCTAGCAATAGAAAAAGACGCACAATATATCCTGGTTCACTTGAAAACTATCAAGTTAATCCAGTCCACCCGCCAAGGTGATTTCTCCTTATACACAAGGACTTAATCCACTATAACCAAACTGATTACACTGCACTAGAAACTACTGGTGACTAACATACACAGACTAACCGTCTCTTCTTAAGGATTCTGACCCAACTGATCCCTTAAGGAATACAAACAACTGTTTGATTAAATATGATGTTTACAATGAAATGCTTTTACACACGTTGATATAAACACAATTTCTAGCTCAAACTAACTTAGAGAAAATCAATACAGTATGAATTATATTTCTTCTTTGTATTGTAGTGCTTTACTGTTCGCTCATGGATTTCTCTTATTTGTATTTTTGTGCTTCTTATTTGTATCTGTCAATCTCTACTTTCTTCTTCGAGTGATCAAGTCCTTATATAGCCATAAAAAGATTCGATGAAGGGCAGATCAGGAATATTAGTAAAATTACTAGCGACTTGAAATAATGTTGTTATGCTGGGATGAAAATCGTACACTGAAGTTCTCCTTTGTACCACCAAATTAGGGTAGTGGAATGGTAGTGGAAAAGAACGTGTTTGATATGTACTATGTACTATTTTTCCCTCATAAACATTTCGTCTTCTTCTATTCATCAGAGGCTTCTGAATAGATATGGTTGAAGCGTGATCAGAAGAATTGATCACTGGGTCTTCAGAGTCTTCAGAACTTGTTCAGCAGAACCTTATCTTCAGAGTCTTCAGCACTCCTTCTTCAGAACCCTTGGTTATCAGAAACTTAAGTCTTCAGAACGTTGTTCAGCAAAACCTTGTCTTCAGAGTCTTTAGAATGTTGTTCATCAGAACCTTGTCTTTAGAGTCTTTAGCACTTAGTCTTCAGAAGATAAATATTAGAGTTATATTCAGAGCCAAAATCCAAGAGAACATTGCAGTAGCAACATATTATTTTCTTAGAATCTTTCTGAAGCAGATCAGAAGCAAACTTGCTTCTTTGATGCAGAAGCAACTTTTGACCAATTGAGAGTGACGTTTCACATGATCTCTATTAGAGTCAGAGCTATCTTTATCAAAGTCAGAACCTGTTTGTCAATACTTTAGAAAACAAATGTTAGAGTACTAAAATTGTTATCACACAAATACAGGATTGTCTACAAACACTACAAGCAGGATTGTCTACAACATAAGACACAAAAAGATAAGGGTCAATGCAAGAAGTCTAGAAAGACTAGAAGAGCATACATAGTTTGGGAAAGTGATAGTGAATCCTTAAGTGAAGTTAGATTAAGTGAAAGAGACAAAGAGGAAAACCTTTGTCTCATGGCCCATCATCATAATAAGAAAAAGGCAAAACATTCTAAATATGAATCTATTGATGGATTTTCTTATTTTGAATTACAAGTTGCTTTTCAAAATGTAATGGTGAAATAGTAGATGCTTTTAAAAGGTCAGCTTCAAATAAGATTTTTTTTTCATATTATGAAGCTAAAATTTTAGAAACGGAAAAACAATTAGAAGCTCTTAAGCAAACCATGTTAGATTCTCAAAAAGATAAGATCGAGGATGAGAAACCTTCTTGGTTTGGTTGTGAAACTTGTCATATTTGGAAAAAAAAGCTTAATACTCTAAAGGCCAAATTAGACAAGGCATTAGAATCAAAGATCACCTTCACTATTAATCCTACAAATTTCAAAAGATCTTTAAATATGCCGCACAAGAAGTACAATTAAGTGGAAAAGGAATCTAATAGCGAAAGTCACTCTCATCGTCACTTGACTTGTCACTATTGTTGTAAGAAATGTCATATCATTACTAAATGCAAGTTTATGAGATTTTTGTTCCTAAAGGTGTATTTTAATGGTTTCCTAAATGAAACAATATTTACACTCACTCTCAAGAACCCAATGAAAATTGGGTAACTATCACTCTTGTTTAATTTTGTAGGTTGAATGTCTTGACTCCAGGAGAGAATGTGGTTTCTTGATAGTGGATGCTCAAGGTATATGACAGGTGACATTTCCCTATTCATTGACTTCAAGGCAAAGAAGAAAGGATTTGTGACCTACGGAGATAACAACAAGGGTGTTATACTTGGTAAATGTAGTGTAGGTAATCCCTCTTTGTTAGTTCTTGTTATTGGCTGGAATTTTGGTAAAACAATGTTGTTGTTGAAGATGTCATATATCTGATGTCTTAACATGAGTTATTAACATTCAGTTTATGTCAAGTTATTTAGGGTTGCAGCTTTGTGTGCTGATGTTAAACATGATGTCTTGACATCAGTTGGCAGAACATCAGAACATCAGTCTGCTGTGTTTTTAGGGCTGCGCGTGTTTAGTTGATTGAAGAGATTTGTTGCTGTAGTAAGTGAGAGATTGCAGGCGAATATCTTGGTAAAAATATTTTCTGATGCAATCATATGTGGAGCAGATTTTGTTTCTGTTTTTAGGGCTGAATGATATGAAAATATTTGAAGAATAAAGTCTGGTTTAATTTCAAATCAAATCAGAGATTTTTAAGCAGTCCAAGCCCAAGTCTGAGTTTCTATTTAAAGCAGCCACAACCCTACTTGGATGGACGAGGACAAGAGATTAAAGACTGAGTGTCAAGTGTGTTTTAGTCTGTGTTTTGTAACCCTTTCATTCATCATTGATGCTTGAATTGGTGTGATTATTTTGAGTTGTTAATTGTTCTTGATCAAAGCTTTTAAGCAAGATCAAGTTGTGTTTTGGAAGTGTGACTTCTATACTTTGTAATATTTGAATTGTATCACTATGGTGATTTAGAGGGAGTGAGTGGTTTCTCATATCAAAATGTATCTTAGGTAGAAGTGTCATTGGGTAGTGATTAAGTTAGTAGATTGTCAACTGGGATTGTTGAGTCTGTAATTTAATACTACTAATAGTAAATTTCCTCCTTGGCTTGGTAGCCCCCAAACGTAGGTAGTTAGACCGAACTGGGTGAACAATTCATTCTGTTGCTTGACTGTTTTTATTACATTGTTTCATATATCAGATTGTGTTGTTGTGACATCACACCTAACATCACACATATGATACCAGAATTTCAATTGGTATCAGAGCAGGCATCCTGCTCTGCATCTGGGTGAGATCTAGGGCTGTTACTTTTTGGTACTATGGACAAGGAGAGTGGTGGATTTGTGAATAAACCCCCTATTCTAGATGGCTCAAATTATGATTATTGGAAACCTCGCATGGTTACCTTCTTGAAGTCCTTGGACAGCAAGGCTTGGAAGGCTGTGTTAAAAGAATGGAAACATCATGTTATTGTTGAAAAAGATGGAACAACAAAGCTGAAACCAGAGAAAAAGTGGACCAAGGAAGAAGATGAACTTGCGCTTGGAAATTCTAAGGCTTTGAATGCCTTTTTTAATGGTATTGACAAGAACATCTTTAGGCTGGTCAACACGTGTGAAGTGGCTAAGGAAGCTTGGGATGTCTTGAAAACTACTCATGAAGGAACCTCCAAAGTCAAGATGTCAAGACTTCAACTGCTGGCAACAAAGTTTGAAAATCTGAAGATGAAGGATGATGAGACCATTCATGATTTTCACATGAATATTCTTGAGCTGTCAAATGCTTCTAGTGCCCTTGGAGAGAAAATAATTGAAGAAAAGCTGGTAAGGAAGATTCTTAGATCCCTTCCCAAGAGATATAAAATATAGGTGACTGCCATAGAAGAAGCTCAAGACATCAGCAAGATGAGGGTGGATGAGTTGATTGGTTCTCTTCAAACTTTTGAATTAGGGATGGATGAGGAACCTAAAAAGAAGACCAAAAGCATAGCTTTGGTATCTAGTTCTGAAGATGCTAAGAAAGAGAATATGCCTAAGTCACAGGAGGAGTTGTCCCATGCCATTGTTCTGCTGGGAAGACAGTTTAATAAGGTTCTAAAGAGGATAGACAGGAGCTATAAACCTAATGTCAAGAACATCACTTCTGACACCAACAGGTCAGGTGATCAGGTGAAGAAACCTAGAGATGAAGAAAAGTTCAATGATGGCAAAGGAATACAATGTTATGGATGTGAAGGTTATGGTCACATCAAATCAGAATGTCCTACATACCTTAAGAAGCAGAAAAAGGGTATGTCTGTCACTTGGTCTGATGAGGATACTGATAGTGAACCTGAAGGAGAATCAGCCAATCTTGTTAGAGCTATGATTGGAATTTGTGAGTCTGACAATGATTCAAGTGATGAAGAAGTTACTTATGAAGAGCTTGCTGCCTCTTATAGAAATCCGTGCATTAGAAGTGAACAAGTATGTCTAGAAGGAGAGAAACAAAAGAAAATCATAATGCAGATAATGGCTGAAAAGACTGAGCTTGAGAAGGAAGTCAGTATGCTAAACTCTAAACTGGAATCTATGTCAAAATCTGTCAGAATGTTGAATAATGGTACTGATGTTCTAGACAATATTCTTAATATTGGAAAAACTGCTGGAGACAAAAGTGGTTTGGGATTCAACAATGTTTCAGCTTCAAATAATATTATTCCTATTTCCAAACCAGTGATGTTAAAACAGATGTTTAAACATCCTGACAGGACTCCCTTTAGGAAGAAATTCAGGCGTTGAAGATGTCATCATTGTGGGTGTTTTAGACACATAAAGGCTTATTGTTATAAGCTACATGGGTATCCTCAGAAGGCACATCAGTTGGATCCCAGACAGAACATTCACAAAGGTAATCAGGTCATCAAACCAAAGAAGCAATGGGTTCCAAAAGGAAAAGTTACCAGCTTAATAGCTCACACTTCTCTTAGGGTTTCTACTAAAGAAGAATGATATTTTAATAGTGGGTGTTCAAGACACATGACAGGAGTGAAGAATTTGTTGGTGGATGTAAAGCTACATTCTTCTGGACATGTAACTTTTGGTGATGGTGTCAAAGGAGACATCAAGGGTATGGGAAAGCTGAATTGTGTTGGTGCTCCTAGGCTGGATGATGTTCTACTGGTCAAAGGGTTAACAGTAAATTTGATCAGTATTAGCCAACTTTGTGATCAAGGGCTCAAAGTTGACTTTACAAAAACTGAGTGCATTGTCACAAATGAGAAAGGTGAAGTCATCATGAAGGGTGCTAGGTCTAAGGACAACTGTTATCTGTGGATGCAACAAGACTCAAGTCCCTCAACATGTGTTTTTGCTAGAGAAGATGAAGTCAAAGTCTGGCATCAAAAGTTGGGACATCTTCATCTGAAGGGAATGAAGAGAATCATATCCTCAGAAGCTGTCAGAGGAATTCCTAAACTCAAAATTGAAGAAGGAGGAGTCTATGGAGATTGTCAAATAGGGAAGCAGACCAAGATGTCACATCAGAAGCTTTAATATAACACCACCTCCAAAGTTTTGGAACTTCTTCATATGGACTTGATGGGACCTATGCAGGTAGAAAGTCTAGGTGGGAAGAAGTATGCTTATGTTGTTGTAGATGACTTTTCCAGGTATACTTGGGTGAACTTTATTAAAGACAAAACAGAGGTGTTTGATATTTTTAAAGATTTGTGTCAAAGACTCCAAAGAGAAAAGGAAAGCAATGTCATCAGAATAAGGAGTGATCATGGGAGAGAGTTTGAAAATAGCAAGTTTGCTGAATATTGTTCTGCTGAAGGCATCAGTCATGAGTTCTCCTCTCCTATTACCCCTCAGCAAAATGGAGTTGTTGAAAGGAAGAACAAAACTCTTCAAGAATCTGCTAGGGCAATGATTCATGCCAAAAAGCTTCCTTACCATTTCTGGGCTGAAGCCATGAATACTGCTTGCTATATTCACAACAGAGTTACTTTGAGAAGAGGCACTTCATCTACATTGTATGAGCTGTGGAAAGGGAGAAAACCAACTGTGAAGTATTTTCATGTTTTTGGAAGTAAATGTTATATTTTGTCAGATCGTGAACAAAGGAGAAAATTGGATCCTAAAAGTGATGAGGGAATCTTTCTGGGGTACTCTACAAATAGCAGAGCTTATATGGTGTTCAACTCCAGAACCAAGGTTATGATGGAGTCTATAAATGTGGTAATTGATGACAGTGACATGAAGGAAGATGCTGATGTCTTGGATGATGTTGGAACATCGTTTGAAGATGCTACATCAGAAACTGAAGATAGAAGTGTTGCTCCTAGTCCTGGTGATGCTGAGGCTGAACCTGAACAACCTAATAAAGAACCATCTATTAGAGTGTAAAATGACCATCCAAAAGAGCTTATCATAGGTGATCCAAAATCAGGGGTTAGCACTAGATCAAGAGAGGTTGTGTCAAATTCTTGTTTTGTGTCCAAAATTGAGCCCAAGAATGTCAAAGAAGCACTGACTGATGAATTCTGGATTAATGCCATGCATGAAGAACTGGAACAATTCAAGAGGAATGAAGTGTGGGATCTTGTACCAAGGCCTGATGGAGTTAATGTGATAGGCACCAAGTGGATTTACAAGAATAAATCTGATGAACAAGGAGTGGTCACCAGAAACAAGGCCAGATTGGTAGCACAGGGATACACTCAGGTTGAAGGAATTGATTTTGATGAAACCTTTGCACCTGTGGCAAGACTGGAATCTATCAGATTACTCTTAGGTGTGGCTTGCATTCTTAAATTCAAACTTTTTCAGATGGATGTTAAGAGTGCCTTCTTAAATGGGTACTTAAATGAAGAAGTTTATGTTGATCAACCAAAAAGGTTTATTGATCCAACATTTCCTAATCATGTGTACAAGCTAAGGAAAGCTCTCTATGGTTTGAAGCAAACACCAAGAGCTTGGTATGAAAGGCTTACTGGATTCTTGGCTGTAAATGGTTACAGAAAAGGAGGGATTGACAAATCTTTGTTTGTCAAAGATGAAGGAGGAAAACTAATGATAACTCAAATATATGTTGATGACATAGTATTTGGTGGGATGTCAGATGCAATGGTTAAACATTTTGTGAAACAGATGCGGACTGAGTTTGAAATGAGTCTTGTTGGAGAGCTCATCTATTTTCTGGGTCTACAAATTAGACAAATGGAAGACTCCATATTCATCTCTCAGAGCAAGTATGCTAAGAACATTGTTAAGAAGTTTGGTTTGGAAAGTGCTAATCACAAGAGGACACCTGCTCCTACTCACTTAAAGTTGTCAAAGGATGAACATGGTGTGAGTGTGGATCAAAGTCTATACAGAAGCATGATTGGTAGTCTATTGTATCTCACTGCTAGCAGACCTGATATTTCTTTTGCTGTTGGAGTTTGTGCCAGATATCAATCTGAGCCTAAAGTCAGTCACTTGAATTAAGTGAAGAGGATTCTGAAGTATGTGAATGGGACTAGTGACAATGGCATGCTTTACAGTCATGGATCAGGTATTGAGTTAAGTGGTTATTGTGATGCTGATTGGGCAGGGAGTGCTGATGATAGAAAAAGTACTTCTGGAGGTTGTTTCTTCTTAGGGACTAATCTGATCTCTTGGTTTAGTAAAAAGTAGAATTGTGTGTCTCTTTCTACTGCTGAAGCTGAGTACATAGCAGCAGGGAGTAGTTGCTCTCAACTTGTTTGGATGAAGCAAATGTTGACTGAATACAAGGTCAAGCAAGATGTCATGACATTGTACTGTGGTAATCTTAGTGCTATCAATATCTCCAAGAACCCTATCCAACATAGCAAAACTAAGGAATATTGATATACGTCATCATTTTATAAGAGATTTGGTTGAAGACAAAGTAGTTGCTTTGGAACATGTTGCTACTGAACAACAATTAGCTGATATTTTTACAAAGGCCTTAGATGCAAATCAGTTTGAAAAATTAAGAAGCAAACTGGGAATTTGCATATATGAGGATTAAGTGTGCTGGGAAGTGTCATGTGCAGTTGTGAAATTTATTGCAGAGGAAACAAAATTTTATTCAACTGCTGAAAGCATACAAGATTAGATTTTAGTACATCAAAAGCAACATTCAAAGGGTCTAAAGATTATCCCAGCCCCCTGAATCAAGAAAAGTCTTCCAATCTTCATCCCATTCATCATCAGGAGCATGATGTTGCACTGGAGATTTTTTGATGGTTTTCATCCTTGTCTCTGATGTTTTTCTTGTTCTTGTTGCTCCTGGAGTTGCCCCTGCTGTAGACAGTGTTTTGTTCTTCAACTTCTGTGGATCTGGTTTCTTGACCTCTTGCATGTGTTTCTTTCCTACATCTTTGTTAGACTGACTCATGGTTCTATCTGTGGTATGTTGTTAGAAGCAAGGAGGCTTGGTTTTTATACTGCATAAAGAGTCTTTGGTTGTATCGCCTGACCAGTCAAAGTGGTCTTTGGGTTGGGAACTTGTTTGTCTTGGGAAGCCATTTATTTGACCTTGTCAAATTGGATGTCAGATCTTCGTGTTTGCTGCCTTGGTTGGATAAGAGGTTGTCCAATTGTGGCTAAAAAGGGGGAGAGTCAGCCTAGTGTTGCTGTTTGTTGTTGCCTAACCTCTTGTTTTGAGGGGGAGTTAGTTCGTGTGTTGAGGGGGAGTTAGTTCTTGTTTTGAGGTGTGCAGCTTTGGAAGTTGGTGCTGCTTTAATTTATCCGCTGCAGGTATTTCTGGTGTTGCTGAGGTTATTTTAGCCAAAATTAGCCAAAGGGGGAGATTGTTAGTTCTTGTTATTGGCTGGAATTTTGGTAAAACAATGTTGTTGTTGAAGATGTCATATGTCTGATGTCTTAACATGAGTTATTAACATTCAGTTTATGTCAAGTTATTTAGGGTTGCAACTTTGTGTGCTGATGTTAAACATAATGTCTTGACATCAGTTGACAGAACATCAGAACATCAGTCTGCTGTGTTTTTAGGGTTGCGCGTGTTTAGTTGATTGAGAGATTTGTTGCTGTAGTAAGTGAGAGATTGCAGGCGAATATCTTGGTAAAAATATTTTCTGATGCAATCATATGTGGAGAAGATTTTGTTTCTGTTTTTAGGGCTGAATGATATGAAAAGATTTGAAGAATAAAGTCTGGTTTAATTTCAAATTAAATCAGATATTTTCAAGCAGTCCAAGCCCAAGTCTGAGTTTCTATTTAAAGCAGCCACAACCTTACTTGGATGGACGAGGACAAGAGATTAAAGACTGAGTGTCAAGTGTGTTTTAGTCTGTGTTTTGTAACCCTTTCATTCATCATTGATGCTTGAATTGGTGTGATTGTTTTGAGTTGTTAATTGTTCTTGATCAAAGCTTTTAAGCAAGATCAAGTTGTGTTTTGGAAGTGTGACTTCTATACTTTGTAATATTTGAATTGTATCACTGTGGTGATTTAGAGGGAGTGAATGGTTTCTCATATCTAAGTGTATCTTAGGTAGAAGTGTCATTGGGTAGTGATTAAGTTAGGAGATTGTTAACTGGGATTGTTGAGTCTGTAATTTAATACTACTAATAGTGAATTTCCTCCCTGGCTTGGTAGCCCCCAAACGTAGGTAGTTAGACCGAACTGGGTGAACAATTCATTGTGTTGCTTGACTGTTTTTATTACCTTGTTTCATATAGCAGATTGTGTTGTTGTGACATCACACCTAACATCACACATCTGATACCAGAATTTCACTCTTCTACTACTATCTCTGACGTAATACTTGTTGAAGACCTTAAACATAATCTTCTTAGCATAAGTTAATTATGTGACAAAGGCTATAAAATAACTTTTACAAATACTTGTTGCATAATTGATCATAATAAAAAGAAAGATCATTAGTTTAAGGGCTTGAGAGTTAACAACATCTATATGCTTAACTTGAGTGAAGTATCACTAACAAGCACTAAGTGATTAGTAACCACGAATGAAGACGCTTTGCTATGACATAGATGCTTAGCACATGTTAACTTTGATCTACTCAATAAACTGGTCTCAAAATATCTAGTCATTGGTCCACCGAAAATTAAAATTTCAAAACACCACCTATGTGATGCATGCCAAATGAGAAAGCAAACAAGGGTCTCTTTCAAATAAAAAAATATTGTTCAACTTTTAGACCTTTTGAGCTTCTCCATATGGATATTTTTGGTCCTTCTAGGACAAAAAAGCCTAGTTATAAATTACTACAGTTTTGTAATAGTAGACAATTACTCTAGATTTTGTTGGACTATCTTTTCGCGTAGCAAAGATGAGACCTTTTCAGCTTTTACATCTTTTGCAAAGTTATCCCAAAATAAAATAAGTTCAAATATAGTTGTTATTCAAAGTGATCATGAAGGTGAATTTAAAAACCACTTCTTTCAAGATTATTGTGATAAACATGACATTGAACATAATTTTTCGCTCCAAGAACTCCATAACAAAACGGTGTTGTGGAGCGCAAAAACAGAATTTTAGAGGAGTTGGCAAGAACTATGCTCAATTAGAGTAGTAAACCAAAATATTTTTGCACCGATGCTATTAGCACGACGTGTTATGTTTTGAATAGGATACTTATTCGTTATATTTTAAACAAAACACCTTATGAACTTTTAAAAGGTAGAAAACCAAATTGATCACATCTTTATGTCTTCGAATGCAAATGTTTTGTCTTAAATAATGGAAAGGATAATCTTGAAAAGTTTGATGCAAAAGTCGGTGAAGGTATATTTCTTAGATACTCGCTCTCTTTCTCTCTCTCCCCCCCCCCCCCTCTCTCTCTCTCTCTCTCTCTATATATATATATATATATATATATATATATATAACCCTTAGTGTGTAATTTGAATTGTTGAAAATTCTAGTTGTGTTGAAGTGTTTAAAATTGTTCTTGTGAAACCATTGCAATATAGACAATTGCAATTGATTTGTTACACCTTCAACACAAAGAGAATTAAGCTTGGTATATTGCACACCAAGTGTTTGATATTTTGACTGTACACTAAGTGTTTGTTAAAATTCTTAGTCAAGTTTTATTTTACTTCTCATTAGAAATAATTTATTTTATTGTGATTTATATTCAAACAAATTATATTGAACTTGTTGGTTTGTTTTTCTCATCTTTAGCATTCATTTTATTACGGTTTTTATGCATATCTGATTCTATCAATAATGACTCGAATAGACGAGAGTCGATTCAGATTTGCTTCCGCTTATCATAGAAAAATATTTTTCAAAACAAAATTTTTAAAAAGAAAACTTTATTTGGTGATATATTCAACCCCTTCTAAATTGTAGTCCTCGTCTAACAGATTATTAAAATTATAAAGTTAATTAATTACACAATTTTATATCAATATAATTTAATTTAAATTTTTTATTTATATTTTGAAAAAAAAATATTATTATAATATTTCAATTATTTATTTTATTAGTAAACAATGAAATGAAATACAGTGTAAGTATAAGATTGAAAATAATAACAATTTTTTTATAATATAATGCATTGGGTATCATACCCTCTATTTTTAATTAATACCTAATTTTGAAAAAAAAAAAAAAAAATCAACAATGATAGTACCGACTTGCGACTACGAATATGAATATATCCATCCAACGTTTGACTTCACCTTAACACAAGATCTTCAGGGTAAAAATAGTATGGCTTCAAACCCAAGAAATTTAGATCTTGTTCACAAAATTAGAAAACACCCATTTCATATCTAACCTTCAACTCAAGCTACCATGGAAAAAGTTTTGATTTTGTTGCTTTTGGTGATACTGGGTCTCGCTGTTGAAGCAGCCTATAAAGCACCGCGGAGGATCCATACACTTTTCTCAGTGGAATGTGGAAACTACTTCGATTGGCAAACGGTTGGATTGATGCATAGTTTCAGAAAGGCGAAGCAACCTGGACATATTACGAGGCTTCTTAGTTGCACTGATGAGCAGAAGAAAAGTTATAGAGGGATGCATTTAGCTCCTACTTTTGAGGTTCCTTCAATGACTGTACATCCTGTAACTGGTGACAGGTGAAATTTGGGTCTTAATCAATGTTGAATCATTTTTTTTTGTATGGATTTGAGTTTATATTGTTAGTTGTAGTGTGTGAGAGAGAGAGTATAGTGAGAGTGTCTTAGAGTGAGAGGGATGAAGTGGTAAATTGTTTTGAAAAACTCACTTTTGTAACGGTTTGGATGTGTGCACATCCAGACTAATCCCGTCCGGATGCATATATCCAGATCAATCTCGTCTGGATTTGTGCATCTGGAGAGAGGTAAAGTTTGCAAACAATAATGTATATAAAGAGTAGAGTGAGAGTGTCTTAGAGTGAAAGAGATGAAGTAGTAAATGTTTTTAAAAAACTGATTTGTAAAGTTTGGATGTGTGCACATCCAAACAAATCCTGTTTGGATACACAAGTCCAGACCAATTTCGTCTGGATTTGTGCATCTGGAGAGAGGTATAATTGGCAAACAATAATGGAAAAAAATAGGTATTTTAGAACATTGAGACGTAAGAGTGGGGTGCAGCCTCATGGCCTAGTGGCTGTATGGCCAACTCCAGGAAGTGACACGCTTGGGTCGACCTGGTGTTCCACTTCCAAGGTTTGATTATCGATGGTGTCAAAAAAAAATGGTAGTGACTACCATTATGCGATAGTCATTGGTTTGAAGCCTTGAAATATACTGGATTTTGGATGAAAAATAGTTAGTTGAGAATGAGATGGGATTGGTTCTCATTAGGGATTGTGAAACCTTTGTAGGGTTGGATCAAAACTAAAATAGTTAATCAACAAAGTTTAGGAATGGATGGAGTGTGTTATAACTAAATTATTTCATGGAAAGTATCTCTATATTTGTGTTGAAATCAACTATGGTTGTTAAGATTATGCACATTGGTTTCTATGTAAGTTTTATGAATACAAGTTATAGTCATGTCTTTTTATTCCTCAATTTTCGTTTAATTTTCCATCAAATCTTTCACTTTTTCTCTCTTTCCCTGTTTTATGAACTCACCTCAATTACAATGAAAAAGGCCTATTTTGCATGATGTTTTCTGATGCCACACACGGCAAGTGATTCCCATCTCCTCCTAATTCCCAAACACAGCCTGAGTAATTTTGTTGATCCTCCTTTAGAATAACAATTAAGATATTCTTACTAGTATTTTTGACCTATATAAGTGGTTGATATTTTACATTATGCTTTTCATAATTTTATGAATTTGAAGTCTTTTGCCATAATAAGATACGCTCGTGACTACTGTATCACAAAAGTGAAATCCTTTTTAAACATGGTTGGGTGCGTAATATTCAAATTCTGTCCAATATGCAGGTACCCTGCAATAAACAAACCTGCTGGGGTTGTATATTGGCTCAAACATAGTAAAGATGCAGAAAATGTTGACTGGATTCTCATTCTAGATGCAGACATGATAATCCGCGGTCCAATTAGACCTTATCAAATTGGTGCAGAGAAAGGAAGACCTGTTGCTGCATATTATGGGTATTCATCAAAACCTAGACTAGAGAGTGGTTTTGATTTTCAGCTCTGGATCAAATTATTAAATTTGTCTTAATATCTTGAAATAGTATGCGCGTGAGTTTTTTTGCATCAGCATTTAAACATGAGAAAATATTCCCTCTCTAGGTATTTAAGAGGTTGTGACAATATTTTGGCTCAGCTCCACACGAATCACCCGGAACAATGTGACAAAGTTGGCGGGCTTTTGGCTATGCATATAGATGACCTACGGTCTTTGGCACCTATGTGGCTTTCGAAAACAGAAGAAGTTCGGCTAGATAAGGCTCACTGGGGAGAAAACATAACTGGTGACATATATGAGAAAGGATGGATCAGTGAGATGTATGGATACTCTTTTGGTGCTGCAGAAGTGAGTTTTCACTCTCGCAATGGTTTTTTATTTCAAGAATAACTACTATACTTAATGACCATATTCATCACGCACTACATTTCAAGTTCTTGAACTATTTAACTTTTGCTAATTGTTTTTCTTTTTATCTTCGTTTCAATCGTTTCCTTTGCGTGTTCTTCTGTTGTTCACAGGTTGGGCTCCGACACAAAATCAATGATAATTTAATGATATACCCTGGCTATGCTCCCCGGGAGGGTGTTGAGCCAATTCTTCTTCACTACGGTCTGCGGTTTAGTGTTGGGAATTGGTCATTTAGTAAGGCTGATCATGATGAGGACGATGTCATTTATAACTGTGGCCGGCTCTTTCCTCAACCTCCTTACCCTAGAGAGGTGAATATGTTGGAAACTGACCCGAATCTAAGACGAGGACTATTTTTGAGTATAGAGTGCATAAACATTTTAAATGAAGGTATTCTGTTACATCATGCATCAAACGGTTGCCCTAAACCACCATGGTCTAAATACTTGAACTATTTAAAAAGCGGAACGTTTGCTAAACTAACTCGACCAAAATATGCTACTCCTGCCACTTTAGAAATGATGGATGATAAAATTCAAGAACAGGTTGATCATGATTCTTCCAGGCCATATCCTAAAATCCATACTATATTTTCAACCGAATGTAGCTTGTACTTTGATTGGCAGACTGTGGGACTTATGCATAGTTTCCATTTAAGTGGACAGCCCGGAAATATCACTCGACTTCTCAGCTGCTCTGATGAGGACTTAAAGCTATACAAAGGACATAACTTGGCTCCCACACATTATGTTCCTTCTATGAGTCAACATCCATTAACAGGCGATTGGTAATTATGCGTGTTTCAACTGTATTATTATTATGTTTACGAAACGTTAGATTTTATCACACATAATTTCTGTGTTTTATTTCAGGTATCCAGCAATTAACAAACCTGCTGCAGTCCTCCACTGGCTTAATCATGCAAATATTGATGCTGAATTCATTGTGATTCTTGATGCTGATATGATCATGAGAGGCCCAATTACACCATGGGAATTCAAAGCTGCAAGGGGCAGGCCTGTTTCAACTCCATACGAGTAAGCCCGATGAACTTGATTTACCTTTATTTTTATATTTTTGGTTTCAAAGAGTCTAGTATCGAAATTCATATACAAGTAATTTTTAGCTTGGATATTGTTATGCTGTATGATGTTTCAGTTTTTGTTTTTTTTTTTTACATGCTAGCTACCTTATTGGCTGTGACAACGAGCTTGCGAAATTACATACTAGTCATCCTGAGGCTTGTGACAAGGTTGGTGGCGTAATTATTATGCATATAGATGATCTGCGCAAATTCGCTTTACTATGGCTGCATAAAACTGAGGAGGTTCGCGCTGATAGAGCTCATTATGCCAGAAATATAACAGGAGACATTTACGAATCTGGCTGGATTAGCGAGATGTACGGTTACTCATTTGGCGCAGCAGAGGTACTTTATTTTTAATTTCATCCTCTTTAAACTATGAACGAATTTCACTAATATAACCTCTAATGTTGTTGATGCAGTTGAAATTAAGGCATACTATAAACCGAAAAATAATGATATACCCGGGATATGCTTTCGAACCTAGCATCAAATACAGAGTTTTCCACTACGGATTGCGGTTCAGTATTGGGAACTGGAGTTTTGACAAGGCCAAATGGCGAGAGATCGATATAGTCAACAAATGTTGGGCCAAGTTTCCTGAACCACCAGATCCATCAACTCTTGACCATGATAACGAGAAAAGTCTGCAGCAAAACCTTCTCAGTATAGAATGTGTCAAGACACTGAATGAAGCATTGCATCAGCATCATGAGAGAACGGGGTGTAATCGAGGTAACTCATTGTTCCCATCAAAAGGAGACACTAAAGATGAAAGTGTAATCTCAAAGCATATGTTAGCAAATGATTCAGAGGAATTGGAAAGTGTTCATAATGAAAGAATGGGGATACCTAGTTCTTTTAGGTTTTGGGTGTTGTTTTTATGTGTATTTTCTGGATTAGGTTTCTTGGTAGTGATTTTTTGGGTGCATTCAGGTCAGAAAAGAAGAGGAATGAAAATGAAACACCATAGAGTCAGAAGAAGAAGCTTGTATCCTTGATGCATATTTTGGCCTTGATGTACCTCTAGTTTTTTTTTCTTCTTCTTTCATATTGCTTAATATTTTTTCCAACTCTGAAAATAAATTGTTTTGTTGTTATGGGTCATAATGAAATTTTATTAAATTTTGCTTGTTGAGTTTTACAGAAATTATGTATTGGAAATTGGCAGAGGATGGTCTTTCTTTAGAATAGAAATGTTTTAAAATAGAGAGACCTTTGTGGAGAGAACAATTAGAGGAAAAGTAACCCCTCTCACGTTAGGGTTTTGATAAGGGGATTGCTTTATACACTCTAAGTATTGATACTCCATTTTAGTGAAAAATCAAAACTACCTTTAAAATTCAGAAATGGATATTTGGATGCACTCCATTCACATTCGTTTTTGAGCCAAATTCTAAGGCTATGTCAAAATAAATTACAGAAATGCATCGTCGTATAAGTTACGGAGATGTATCTTTGAACCTATTTTTAATCAAATATACGTCTGTCTCTTCTCTTTCCCCACTTCTCAAAATACTCTCAAAACTCTCCAAACTCAAAAAATCTCTCAACTCACAAACTCTCAAACTCATTCAACACACTTTCAAATTTCTACCATCAACATATTATCGATCAAAAAGCTCAAATCAAACTCACCTTTTGTAAGTTTTTGATTTCTCTATACTTTTTTTATTTCTATATACATTTGTAAAAAATTGAGCATTAGGTTGTGTAATAGGTAGTTAGATAGGTTATTTAACTGAGCAATGTGTTTGATAGGTAGTTTAAATAATCAATGCATTTTTTTTGGATGTTTGATTCAAAGGCATATCATTTTCGTTCATTTGAGTTGCAGAACAATCTGGAAGTGCATCTCTGATTTTTTCCAACATTTTGATTTCCTAAATCCTGAGATGGATTTTTGGATTTTTTTTATATCTGCATTGTTTGGTTCATTTAATTGTGTTTCATATGTAGAGTATTTGTGTGGTTTAATTATATGCATTGTGGCTGATAACCAAGATAGATTGATACATGTCATAGTTGCACAACATGTAACACCCTGATTTAATTTAATTATTTTTCGTGATTAAATTGAATATTGTTGTATGTATTGTGTGTTGGTGTATTTTGGCCAAGTTGGGGTACCCTTAGGGTGGGGATAGTACCCTTAGAATTATGAAGGAGAAGGTGTTGGATGAAGGGTTAGTTGGTTAATATTATCATTTGATTTATTGAGGATATTGTTGTTATTATTTGAGTCGGTGAAATAATAATAATAATAATATCTAAATAATAGTAATAATAATATTAGAAAATAATATTTGGATAATAAGGAAAATATAAAAGAAAAGGGTTAGGAAAGGAAGAGGTGGTCAGTACGTGTTTTGAAAAGAAAAGGAAGAGCAGAGAAAGTTAGGTCAGAGAAGGAGAAATTGTGGAAGAAGAAATCAAGAATCCTAAGGTAAGGGTGGGATTTCTTTCATCTCTTAAGGGTTAAATGATGTAGGTATTGAAGTAGAAATCACTAAGTTAGAATCCATAGGGTTGAGTGAGGGTTTTGGGAAGATTTTGTGATAATATGATTGGAACTAATGAATTAGCCTTGTTTGATTTGTTTGGTTGAATTGCAAATGTTAGATATAGGCTATTGGTGAAAAATCTGTGAACAATTGCTGTTAAAAATCAGTTTGAGTGCAGAAAATCGCAGTTGGGAGATGCTGTTATCGCAGGGTTTTTCTGCCAAAATCGCAGAGTCCGCTTAGCGCGGTCTGGAGAAATTTCGCCTCTTCGAGACAGTGAGTAGTGCGCTTAGCACGGTCTGGAGAAATTTTGCATCTTCGAGGCAGTGAGTAGCGCGCTTAGCGCGACCTGGGACTGAAAAAAATATTATTTTAATTACTTAAAATTCATGGAAAATATTTGTTTTACATTATATTGATGTTGTGTTGTTGTTGTTGTATGGTGGGCATGTATTGAGGTGTTATGTGCTTGTTTTGTTGATCTTTATGTGATAATGTGAAATGCATGATTGAATGATGCAAAGATGTGGAGTTGTTGTATTGGTGCAATGATGTATGTTTCGATGAATGCATGTTGATTGTTAAATGATGTTGGTATGAAAATGAGTATACTATGTGTATGCATGAGTCGTTGTTGCATGTTGTCATTGATGGTGCATGGCATGTGTATATTTGTGGGATGGCGTGCCCAGGTGGGGTGTTATCGTCTACCCGAATTCCTTGATGGAATCGTTGTTGTTGGCGTGATTGTGTGCCCAGATGGGGTGTAAGCAATCACAGTTGTTGGTGTGACCATGAAATAAGGGTCGTTGGTGTGATCATGAAATAGGGGTCATACTTGACCATGAAACAGGGGGCGAGATTTCCGACGGGAACTGTGATCATGAAACAGGGATCGATTTTGGTACCACATGCACTGAGTCTAGTCGAGTCTCCTTTGCATTCTGTTGTTGGTTGTGTTGCATGATGGCTGGTATAATTATCGATGATTGTCTGTGCATAATTTGAGGTGTGTGATTCTTGTGGATGTTATGATATGGTGAATAACTTGATGATGTATGCTTTTCTATTTATATCATCTATCTCTTTCGTTGATTTAAGAATCTCACCCCTTCTGTTTGAATGTTACCTCTACGTGGGTAACGTGCAGATAAGCAGGAGTAGTTCGCAGGTGGAGTGGAGAAGACGAGGTCTTCTGGTGCAAGTTATCGAGTCGCGTCTACTATGAGTTTGTAACACCGGGGGTGTCGGAACGCTAGAGTATTTTAATTCCTGTTATATGTTATTACTGTTTTCATTAAGGATCTTATGTGTAACCAAACATGTTTCTTTTGCGTTGACTTTTCCGTTGTGCATAACTGTTGAAATGCTATGTTTAATTTAATATCACCGTAATATTATTGTGTGCATGTTAAGTTGAGTAGTAGAAGTAGCATGCTAAATCCATGTGTTCTATTTTACTCTGATAAATTGCGATTAAATTTTTGTGGGAGTTTAGGGTGTTACAAAGTGGTATCAGAGCAGGTCGGTCCGTCCGACCAAGTTGTCGAGTCGTTGTTGTGTGCTAGTTGTTTAGTGTCGGTGTCGGTTCCTTAACCATTGTGGTCTATTGTTGGTGTGTGACAGATTTAGAATGGCTGGAAGGAACGATGCTGTTCTTGCTGCTGCTTTGCAAGCTATGGCTCAAGTAGCACAGAATCCGCCGCGTGCTAACGAGAATGATGAGTTTCAAAAGAACGACCCGCCTACTTTCAAGGGAAGATATGATCCGGATGGAGCGCAAACTTGGCTCAAGGAGATTGAGAGAATCTTCCGGGTTATGGAGTGTCCTGCAGCGCAGAAGGTGCGGTTAGGTACTCATATGTTGGCTGAGGAGGCTGATGACTGGTGGGTTAGTACTCGTCAAGTGTTGGGAGTAGCAGGTGAGGCAATTACTTGGGTTGTGTTCAGTAGAGAGTTCTTAAGGAAGTATTTCCCTAAAGATGTCTGAGGAAAGAAGGAGATTGAGTTTTTGGAACTGAAGCAGGGTAATATGATAGTTACAGAGTATGCTGCTAAATTCTCAGATTTGGCTAAGTTTTATCCTCACTATAGTGCGGCAACTGCAGAGTTCTCGAAGTGTGTCAAGTTTGAGAACGGTTTGAGGCCTGAGATCAAACAGGCAATTGGGTATCAACGTATCAGAAGATTTCCTGATTTAGTGGACTGTTGCAGGATATTTGAGGAGGATATCAAGGCTCGATCGGCTCACTATAAGGGGCTGGCCGAGGGAAGAGGGAAACAACCGGTGAATCGTGGGAAGCCTTATGTAGCTTCAGCTGAGAAATTCATATACAAGTAATTTTTATATTTTTGGTTTCAAAGAGTCTAGTATCGAAATTCATATACAAGTAATTTTTAGCTTGGATATTATTATGCTGTATGATGTTTTAGTTTTTGTTTATTTTTTTTACATGCTAGCTACCTTATTGGCTGTGACAACGAGCTTGCGAAATTACATACTAGTCATCCTGAGGCTTGTGACAAGGTTGGTGGCGTAATTATTATGCATATAGATGATCTGCGCAAATTCGCTTTACTATGGCTGCATAAAACTGAGGAGGTTCGCGCTGATAGAGCTCATTATGCCAGAAATATAACAGGAGACGTTTATGAATCTGGCTGGATTAGCGAGACGTACGGTTACTCATTTGGCGCAGCAGAGGTACTTTATTTTTAATTTCATCATCTTCAAACTATGAATGAATTTCACTAATATAACCTCTAATGTTGTTGATGCAGTTGAAATTAAGGCATACTATAAACCGAGAAATAATGATATACCCGGGATATGCTTTCGAACCTAGCATCAAATACAGAGTTTTCCACTACGGATTGCGGTTCAGTATTGGGAACTGGAGTTTTGACAAGGCCAAATGGCGAGAGATCGATATAGTCAACAAATGTTGGGCCAAGTTTCCTGAACCACCAAATCTATCAACTCTTGACCATGATAACGAGAAAAGTCTGCAGCAAAACCTTCTCAGTATAGAATGTGTCAAGACACTGAATGAAGCATTGCATCAGCATCATGAGAGAACGGGGTGTAATCGAGGTAACTCATTGTTCCCATCAAAAGGAGACACTAAAGATGAAAGTGTAATCTCAAAGCATATGTTAGCAAATGATTAAGAGGAATTGGAAAGTGTTCATAATGAAAGAATGGGGATACCTAGTTCTTTTAGGTTTTTGGTGTTGTTTTTATGTGTATTTTCTGGATTAGGTTTCTTGGTAGTGATTTTTTGGGTGCATTCAGGTCAGAAAAGAAGAGGAATGAAAATGAAACACCATAGAGTCAGAAGAAGAAGCTTGTATCCTTGATGCATATTTTGGCCTTGATGTACCCTAGTTTTTTTTTCTTCTTTCATATTGCTTAATATTTTTTCCAACTCTGAAAATAAATTGTTTAGTTGTTTTGGTTCATAATGAAATTTTATTAAATTTTGCTTGTTGAGTTTTACAGAAATTATGTATTGGAAATTGGCAGAGGACGGTCTTTCTTTAGAATATAAATGTTTTAGAATAGAGAGAGACCTTTGTGGAGAGAACAATAAGAGGAAAAGTAACCCCTCCCACGTTAGGGTTTTGATAAGGGGATTGCTTTATACACTCTAAGTATTGATACTCCATTTTAGTGAAAAATCAAAACTACCTTTAAAATTCGAAAATGGATATTCGGATGCACTCCATTCATATTCGTTTTTTATCCAAATTCTACGGCTATGTTAAAATAAATTACAGAAATGCATTTTCGTATAAGTTACGGAGATGTATCTCTGAACCAATTTTTTATCAAATACACGTCAGTCTCTTCTCTTTCCTCACTTCTCAAAATACTCTCAAAACTCACAAAATCTCTCAACTCTTAAACTCTCTCAACTCACAAACTCTCAAACTCATTCAACACCCTTTCAAATTTCTACCATCAACATATTATCGACCAAAAAGCTCAAATCAAACTCACCTTTTGTAAGTTTTTGATTTCTCTATACTTTTTTTATTTCTATATACATTTGTAAAAAATTAAGCATTAGGTTGTGTAATAGGTAGTTAGATAGGTTATTTAACTGAGCAATGTGTTTGATAGGTAGTTTAAATAATCAATGCATTTTTTTTATGTTTGATTCAAAGGCATGTCATTTTCGTTCATTTGAGTTGCAGAGCAATCTGAAAGTACATCTCTGATATTTTCCAACATTTTGATTTCCTAAATCCTGAGATGGATTTTTGGATTTTTTTATATCTGCATTGTTTGGTTCATTTAATTGTGTTTCATATGTAGAGTATTTGTGTGGTTTAATTATATGCATTGTGGCTGATAGCCAAGATAGATTGATACATGTCATAGTTGCACAACATGCATCAGTTTGGAGGGAAAAAGTTTAATCATCGCAAGCACCAGTCAATTTTAGTTCGTTTGATGCAGAAGCATCAACTTCTGGAGCTCATGCATCTTCTCCTTAGTCTTCTCGTATGAGGCGGGTGTCACCTCCTGATGCCCCACTGGTACATGTTAAGGCACCTGATGCACCCGAGACACCCGAGTTGGCACCTCAGGGGTTTGGAGGAGGTCCGTATGACTTATCGTTGCTACCTCTATATCTGAACCATGTTACCTAAAATGTGTGGGACGGAGAGGTAAAATTCAATTGTATTCATTCTTTGAATTCTTTGAAACACATATGTTATAATATTTCAAGTGTTTGACGATGATTAATGTTAGAAGAGGGCAACGATCTAGAAGAGGTGTTGAATATATCACCAATAAATTTTGTTTCAATTAAAAATTCTGGTTTAAAAAATGTTTTCTTATGGCAAGCAGAAGCTATTCCGGATCGACACTCGTCTATCCGAATCACTATTGGAAGAATAGGATATGTGTATAAACCGTAACAAAAGTGTACTAAATATGAGAAATAAAATCAATATGTTTATAAAATATGTTTGAACTAAATCACACAATGATAAATTATTTCCAATGAAAATAGAAAACGAATATTAACTAAGACAATTTATCAAACACTTAGTGTACAAACAATTTATCAAGCACTTGGTGTGCAATAAACACCAAGCTTAATTCCCTCTGTGATGATAGTATGAAAATCCAATTGCAATTGTTTAGATTGCAATTGTCTAACAAAAACAGTTTAAGATATTTCAACACAACCATAATTTTCAGCTAATTAAATTGATCACTAAGTGTGGTATCAAATTGTAGAGAGAGAGAGAGAGAGAGAGAGAGAAAGAGAGAGAGAGAGAGAATATCAAGATTTGTTTAGGTAGTTCCCCAGTTGTCCTCACTATGGGTACGTCTGCCCCTAATTCCAAATAGAATTGAGATATTTAATTAACCTTTGCAAGAGTTGTATACAAGAGAAAAAGTAGCAATCCAAACCCCACCCTATGTTTGATGTGGATTCTAACTTCTTCTCTCCCTTTGATCTTAAGCAAGATCAAGTGACCCAAAACTTTCAAGTCGACCCTCTAGTTACCGTTACTCGTTTGACAGAACCCCATTCATTAAAGCTTTCACTCGGCTGAATCCTCGTTGCGAAGTCTTGTACAAAAACCCTCAAATCAATCCTTGATATTGGTAGGAAACCCTAATCGGTTTTATGAATGAAACCCCCAAATAATACTCAACCCAATTTGATTAAAACAATCCTAAATTAAACCTTATCAATCTAATCTTGACGATACTCAACAAAAATGATTATGTGTAATTTTTGAATGTATGCAAAGAAAGGTTGAAGATGATGAGAAAATTCTATGTGCATTCTTGGTTCGATTATGAGAAATGATGCATAAATGCATATTTATATGTATGTGTGTGTGTGTAGAAAAAATAATAAACAAAACATATTTTTAGCCAAAAATTACAAGTTTTGTAAAATATAATTGAATATATTTACTCCAAATTTGAATGAGTCAATACATAAGGTCTGGGAGTCAATACATGGACTCATGGAGTCGATACATTGAAGGCATGAAGTTTTGCTTGAAAAATTTCTTTAGTAGGAGTCGACCCCCAGATAGGATGAGTTGACTTATTCGCACTATGTATCGGCTCATAGATACCTTTGTATCGATACATAGAGGGCAGAGCCACATTGCTTAAATAAAATTTCAGTTTGAGTCGACTCCAACCATGGATGAGTCGACTCATTCTCAACTTGTATCGACTCATTCATCCTATGTATCAATACATATAAGGCATAGTTGTATTTTAAACAATTCTTCATTATGTATTGACTCATAAACTTGTTTTTCTAGGAAAAATCATAATGTTGACTTGTAATGTCCCATCTAACCTAATTTTGAGTGTTCTAATATGATAATGCACATCTAGACATAGACAATAAGACCCAATGTACACAAATACTAAGTGTCTTAATTTTGACATCATTTGAAACATATCTAAGAGGATATTGCTCTCACAATTTATTTTTCTACAACACTGTGATGCTTTAAAATGCATCAACCATGGCCGGAAGATTGCGGATCTACCGCAACCTATTGAGTAGTGGTTTTAGGATGCGATGTAACTATTTGGGATGCAAGACTTGTGCAAGACCGTTTATGTAATATCCCATATTCCCCTAAATGCTCAATTGGATGTCAGTTGAGATCAATTGAGTTTCTATGTACTCTATCTTTTGTCAGTTAAAATAATTGGAACTCCTAAGTGCTCTAAATGTTATCAGTTGAGACCAATAAAGTAACTAGTGAAATCTGAAGAGAGATAAATTATTAATAAAAGAGACAGAACAATATTAATAAGCATGTGAGGAGACATTTTGGTAACATTAATAATTGGTCAATTGGTGTTAGATGACAAAATATCAATGAGGATATTTTATATCATTACATAATATTATTATATGTTTATGAGTGGATGAGAAAGAATAAGAAGAAAGTAAGTAAGAAAGGAAAAAAAAAAAGAAAAAGAGAGAAAGAAAGAAAGATGGAAAGAGGAAAAGAGAAAGAGAAGAGAAAAGGGAAAGAAGATAAGAAGAACTCATGGAAGAAGAATAGGAAAATTCATCATCATAAACCCTATCTCAATTTCTTCACCTCATGCATCTCCAAGGTGAGTTCTATATATAGTGTAGCCTTTTTTTTGGGGGGGGGGGGGGGGGGGGGGGGGGAGGTGCATGAGAACATTGGTGGGTTAGGGTTTTGTGTTGAAATTGGATTAATGTTGTTTCTATGTTGTAGTTGTTGAATTGCATGCTTACCTATGATATAACATGTTTAAGTGTGTGTTTGGATGTATTATGAACATGTGGGTTTGGGGTTTTGGCATGATTGCCTTCAATTCGCGTTCTGCAGATTCCGAGTTTCACTTAAGTCGTTAGGCGAGCTTGAGGCAAGATGAATTATGTCAGCGTCGTCGGACGTGCTTTGGTGAGCCCATGGTTGTAACACCCCGAATTCAATTAATTAATTAATTTGAATTATTTAGATTTTTATTTAATTAATTGTTGTTTTAAATTAATTGTCGTGTGATTGTGGGGAGTAAGTGTCCTTGAAGTAGAGGTATAGAGAGAGAAAGAGCTTGACATATATATTTTTTTGGATTGATGAAAATTTTAATTAATTATTAGAATAGATATTATTTTTTATTTGAATTAATTAAATAAGTAGAATAAAATAAAATGGTGAGATTTAGTTGGAAAATAAGATGTTTGTAGAAAAATAAAGGAAATAATAGAGTTTTGTGGAAAATCGATTTATTAGAATAAATATTAAGATAAATAGAAAATAAAGGGAGTTAGTAGAATAGAGCTTAATGATCTAATTTAATAGTTAGATCATTAGTCTAGTTTAAATAATAGAAAATAATGAGAATTATTAATAAATAAAAGAAAATTGGGGTTAATAAGAGGAGAGAGGGTATTAGGAGGAAAATAAGGATAAGTTGAGGGTAAAAGAGTAAAAGCCTAATTAGAAGGAAATGGGGGTTGAAATAAAATAGGGTTTTGAAAAACCTGAGTGTCAGTAAGTGTTTTTGGAAGTTAGAGCAAAAGAGAAAAAATTGGCTAGAGGTAGAAGAAAAAAAATTCAAGGAAGAATTGCATCAATTGTTAAGATTTCAGGTAAGAGGGGAGAATTATTCATGAAATGAGTGTTAGTATGATACTGTAATAATGTTATTGTTGCTTGAATAATTTGTTGTAAATTCCTGTATTGTGTATCAAATCATTGCTTTGTGCGGTGTTATGGCTATTGGTTGCGATATGCATACTGTAGTACGTTTGCATGATACGAGGATAGTTGTTGTGTGTGGCATGGATATTAAATTACGTGTGGCTTCGGTATACAATACTGTGTTTAATCATAGTGTACTGCAATGTGTAGTGAGGTGTGTTGTGTGTGTGATATATGTGTTCCCGGTTATTTTATAATACTACTCTTATGTGCAACTATACATGTTAATTATGTGGTGTGTGTTCCATTGTGCTTGGGAATATTATAAGATGAGTTGTTATAAAATATCCATTAATTGAATGTATGATCATTAATAGACAACCTTGCCACATAATTGCTCTTAATTATTTTTTTAATTTGACTTGTTAGCTACTGCTGCTACGGAATTTCCGTTTTCATGGCGTACAATTTTCACAAGATGGACTTTTACATATACATAATTAGCGGGATACCCGTGCCTTCGCACGGATACCCGTCGGTGACGCGCATTTGTTTACATTTAAAATTTAAAAAAAATAGAATGAATACAATTCAATAAAAATAAAAATATAATTTATATAAAAATATTATTTAATCCAAATTTTTTATTATTTTTAAAAAATATACATATAGCAGATGAAATATAAATAGAACAACAATTTTTCCTCGTGTATACATATTATTTTCAAAAAATATAAATGTAGAATTTATAATTGTTTTCGTATTTAAAAAAAAGTATTTAATATTGATATTTTATTTTATAAGTAGAATTTTTCGTGCGCCCATATATAAAATATTTTACTCAACCATATATTTTTTCCCGTATATGAATATTATTTTTTATTTAAAATTATTTATACAAATATTTGAATCAATATTAAACTTATTCCCGTATATAAATTTTATTTGTAAATATTTTATTTTGGATTTAGATTAATCTATTTTAAAAAATAATGAAACACATAAAAAATCAATTATACAACTTTAAAATTATTTTTGATTTTCTTAAAATATAAGTTAAATGTACACTTATCAACAATCACATATTTTTTAGGGATAAATATACTTCACCCTGCCACTGTAGCGAGTTTTGGTTTTACCCTCTGAAGTTTTTTTTTTTAATCCCCCTCATCAAACCAAGATTCTAATTTCACTCCCCCTGTTACTGACTGGATGAGGGAATCTGCATATGTGGCCTATGTTTCCTTGCTGACTGGATTAATTTATGTTGACTGTGTTATAATTTATGCCACCTAATTTTAAAATTCCACGTCATTTTTTTAATTATGATTTTATTAAAATATTTTTTAATTTTTTAATTTTTTTCATTTTTTTTATGAATTATATATTTTTTACTTTTTGTATTATTTTTTATTACTTTTTCTTAAATCTTTTTTATGAATTATATATTTTTTAATTTGATTATATTTTTTTAAATTATTATTTTAAAAATTATTTTAAATGGGCAAAGATATATGTGTTTGATATTCCTACCCCTTTTGGTCCATTTTCATTTCAAATTGGTCTATGTGTTTGATATATAAACACTACTAGTGTTTTCAAAATTTTCAATGTGGAACATATATTACACCCAAACCTACTTATAGTATTAATAACAAGATAACAAGATATTGCCTCTTCTTCCATCAACGAGAATTACTCAACAACTTACAGGTTTTTTATTAGTTTCTTCTTCCCTATTGCCTCTTATTAATAACAAGATAACAAGATATTGCCTCTTCTTCCCTATCATCTAATTATTAATTTCTCTTACAGGTTTTTTATTTAACTGCTAAATTTGTAGTGCATTCAAACTAAGAGTATTGTCATGAATGATCCATATAAGAGGTATAGACTTGAAAGGTTCCTACAAAAAACTGTAACAAATAAAATCATTTGTGTTGCTTGAACAATGAAATTTTAGTTGACTTGTTTTGGCTTTATATTGAACTTAACTCATCCCAAAAGCAAACTTCACTATATTTTGCTAATGACAATATCCAACTATTCTTTCTATTATTAAGAGGATCCCCAACAACAGTACCTGGTTTTATATTCTATGGAATTGAAATTAAAATCTTATAAAGTATTTTGAAGCATAACCAGATAATTCTGAAATTAATCCAAAACAGTCACACATCGGAAAGCTGTTCTTTCACTTGTGTTTTTTTCAATGTTATGTGAAGTTCCACGTTAATCTTTTTAATAACAATATTAGTGTTTATATATCAAACACACACCAACCTAATAGAATTGAAAATGGGCTCTAGGTATATACACCATGAGCCCAACGTATTTAATATATATTTTGTATAATATATTTTTTAATTTAAAAACAAAACGAAAATTAAAAAAAAAATTAATTAAACATCAAATTTATAATTCAAATAAAAAATTAATATATAATATTTAAAAAACAAAACGAAAAAAAAATTAATACCAAAACAAAAATTAAAAAAAAAAAAATTCAAAATTAATTCAGTCAGCAAATTAATATAGGCCACATAGGCAGATTCTCTCATCCAGTCAGCAACAGGGGGGAGTGAAATTAGAATCTTGGTACCAAAACTCGCTACATTGGCAGGGAGTGAAGTATATTTATCACTATTTTTTATTATACTATGTGTTATATACTAAGTTTAAAATTGATGATCTAGTGGATATCTGTGCGTTCGCATGAGTACTGGTAGAGTACACATATTTGTGTTTAAAATGTAATAAAAATAAAATGAAAACGACAAAATTATTTAACCCAAAAATTTTATTACATTTTAAACACATATTTGTGTTTAAAATGTAATAAAAATAAAATGAAAACGACAAAATTATTTAACCCAAAAATTTTATTATTTTTAAAAAATATACATGTAGAAGATGAAATATAAGTAAAACAACATTTTTTTCCTGTGTATAAATATTATTTAAAAAATATATAAATGTATAATTTGTAATTATTTTCGTATATAAAAAAAATTGGAATAACATCATATTAACAATTATTTATTGTAATATAATAAAATTGTGCATTTAACAAAGTTATATAATGATTATGGATTAATTAATATGTTTGAAAACATATAAATATTTGTCAAATTATTTCAAATTTATTAGTGTTAATAGCACATTAAACATTTATCATTAATAACCGTGTTTATACAAATATTAGTAACATAAATAAATACAAATATTAGTAATATAAATAAATACATTTTGCCCGTGTTTGGATTCATACATTTAGGGGTGTCAAAACGGGCCGCCCGCCCCGCCCCGCCAAAAGCCCGAAAAAAAAAAGCGGGGCGGGCATGCCCGCCAGGTGAAATGGGCACGAAATTCAAGTCCGCTCTCCAAGGTGGCAGGTTGGCGGGCGGCGGGCCGGCCCGCCTTCTTTTTTTATAATTTTTTTCCCATTTTTTAAAATAAATTAAAATGCTTTGTTTTTTTACATTTCAATAAGAAAACATCAAGAAACATTTAGATATCAAACTAACATTTAGATATACAAGTACAAATATAATACAACCATCAATAAGTTTTAACTTCCAACCAACCAAAATAAATATCAAGTTCAACCTTCAAGCAACCATGAACTTTACCATCAAGCAACCAAGGTTTAAGTTCAACCAACCAAAATCATAATAAGTATCAAGTACAACACCAAAGTTTAAGTTAAACCAACCAAAATCATAATAATATTAATATTGCCTAACCAAACAAGAGTGAAACATTCTACAATTTAAATCCTAATCATCAAGGTCAAGCAAGAATATTAGATGCACTCTTAGAACAAGTTGGACCCTCTTTTTCATCTTCATTGTCATCATCATTTCCATCTACATTACAAAACAATGATATAAATTCAATGGTTACTAAACAATATATTAAAAAAAATATTAGATAACTATATTCATACTAAAAGTATTAGATAATTACCATCATCAAAGGCATGCAACTATATTGGGCCATATTTTTTTTTCTTTCAAAATGGGCCATGGACATTTTCTAATCTATGTAGTTATTTTTTTTAACGGGCTGGCGGGCCAACCCCGCCCCATTATGTATTCCGCCCACGGGGTTTTTTGTTTTTGGTGGGGCGGGCGAAATGGTTAGGCGGGCCTAAAATCCATGCCCAGCCCGCCATTTTTTGGCAGGTGGCGGACCGGCCCGACGGACTTCGGCCCGTTTTGCCACCCCTACATACATTATTTTAAATATTTTTATTTTTATTTTTTTAATTATACCAACAATGAAATAACCCATGCGTTCGCATGGATTCCGGTCTGGATCCTCATGCGTTCGCAGGGTATTGGTGTGTTACGCGCATTTGTTCACATATTTAATTTTATTTTCTTTAATTGTAAAAAATAATGTAATAACCCGTGGATTATCACGAATTCTTGTCTGAATACTCGTGTTTTCGTTCAGGTACTGATGTGTTATACACATTTGTTTTTAAAATGTAATAAGAATAAAAAAATAGAAAGACTAAATTATTTAACCAAGAAAATTTATTATTTTTAAAAGAAAAACATATTTTTATGTGACTCATTTATTTCTTTATTAGTAACATAAATAATTAAAAAATAACATATTTTTCCGTGTTACGGTTAAGTATATATTTTTATATTATATATATAAATATACGTTGATCAATGATGAACTTGACCCGTTAACTTTTAAGTTTTCTAGGAATTGTTATCATTATAAATATTTATTCCATAAATATGAAAATATGATATAAAAATGATATTAATTACAAACATAAAAATAGGATATTAATTGCAAACATAAAAATAGGAAAATTGTGAAAATATGTTACTATATTGATAGAGTAATTTTATTTTACAAATAAGATTTCAGATGTAAAATTATACATTTCTATAAATTAATATATTTAATTATTATAATATAAATAATAATTAAATTTATATATGCAATATATTGAGGTAGATGTAAATTTATAAATATATTCATTGTAAATATTGCATAAAATCAAAATATATAAATTTAAAAATATAAGTAAATTTATAGTAAATCATGCAATAAAATATATATCAATTTAAAAATATATGTATAAATTTGGATATGAAAATTTGGTTGTAGTTCTTATATCGCAAAACCTATATTAATAAGATTGAAATAATTATTGTATTAATTATATAATATTTTAGAGTGAATAGTATGATTAGACTATTGTTTCCTGCATAATCCAAAACACCACTTGAACCTCTTTATGACTCTTTAATGCAATGATGGTAAGGCTTAAAAGTATGGACTATTATTAGGTCTGCATGTCCCTATCTACGATGTAATCCATTCCCCTATTATAATCATTATCCTATTAACTACTACTTGTACAATAGTCTTACACTACTAGCTACTACTACAATGAAAGTATATATAATAGGTAATAGCGTAAGAACATTGTAGAAGTCTACACCCTCCATTCTCTTTTATAAATTTTTTTTGACTTTTTAGATTCATTGAATAAATGATGTATTTGGACAATATATAAACTAGATACATTAATTATTCAATGCATCTAAAAAGTTAAAATTTACTTATAAAAGAGAATGGAGGGTGTAGACTTCTACAATGTTCTTACGCTATTACTTACTACTTCTACAATTTACTATTCACCATTTTAACAAATATACATTCTAATTAAAAAGTTTAACGTAAATAGCACATTTTTTTTTCTGATTCCAAGTTCATTTTACTATTTTGCACTTTCTATTTTTTCATAACCAGAACATTATAAAAAAGTCTGTCTAAATGGTGGGTTGTTATCATGATATTTAACTTTTATATTATTTTAAAATCATGATATTGTATCAGATCAACCTAAATCAGTTCATGATTTCCTTATATAAATATTAGCGTTGGATTATATTAATCTTAAGTTTAAAACCGGCTCTATTGAAACAACGACACAACCTTAGTCATACTACTAAACTTTAGTATTTTTATTCAACCAAAACTTAATTGCAGACCGCAAGACTTACATATATAAATTACATAGTGCTTGAACTTCGTTAAAATTCTATTCGCTATATATCTTAAATTACTTTGATTTTATTTTTGCTTAAGTACTTTTATAAATTAAGAAATATTAGAACAAAATCATTTATTTTGTTCTATATTATTAGTGACCAATATTATCTATGTTAATTATGTCTTACACGTGATGATGTCAAATATCCATATATTTTTTATCCTATTAAATTGATATATTAAGGTATTGTAAAAGAATCTTCAAATTTCAATTAGTAAAATAACTATTTTACATTAGAAACTATTTAATTATTATTGTAATAATAATTTATCATTGAATAGGTTTTGATATGTAATAATGTTTCTAAATTGTAACTGAGACCAATTTCATTCTAATCTTATATGTTTGGTAGATCTAGAATATGTTTGGTAAATGAATTTATAATTTGCCTTGCTACAGATAATTATCACTATCAAGTATATCCTTGAACCATTTTATATATGGTACAATTATTTAGACTATTAGCTATTATGAAGTACTACTATTATAAGCAAAAAAACACTTTAAATATTGGTTACTATTATAAGCAAAAGTAATTAAATTTTAGACTAATTAATACTTGTATTACTATTATACCCTTAATTTAATTCAAAAACATTTAATGTTAAAAGTTGATTTATCAAATAAACTAAGGATATTATCGTAAATTTTCCTTTGGTTGTACATGAAATCAAGAAAATTAATTACACTTAACTAACTTTTTTAATACGTGTGAAAGTAGTTATTTTGACTTATAATTGTGACCGGAGGAAGTATACCCACAATACCGTAAACAACTATAACACTCTTAATTACTGGTTAAATGCAACAATAATACCACTATAAAAATTTATGAATAATAAAATAAAAGTTTAGAGTTTAATGTAACAATAAATTTTATAAATAACACTCTTAATTATTGGTTAAAGAGAAATAAATGAAATTTTTAGAAATATTAAAAATAAAAAGTTTTGTGATTAATTTTTGATAAATGACACTCCTAACAATTAGTAAACATTGTATTTCGGTGTCTTTTATTAAAGAAATTTGCAGATATATTAAAAATAAAAATTGTTATATTACGTGACTAATTTATTTATTTTTAAATAGTAAAAATGGAGAATTTTATTGTAAGTTGTTAGTTAGACTTTTTAAATGTGGTTGATCAAAAGTTGTAGTATCTATATTGAGGTGGAACAAACGTATCAATAAATTTATGGTTTTGATAGAAAAAAAATGAAACACAATAAAATCTTGTAAACAATACATATTTATATCTATTGGCTATTTATTATGGGGAACCCAATGCAATTAATACTTAAAACTTAAATTTGTTTACTTTAGAAAAAGAAATCGCTCAAAATTGCACTTGATGGACAATTTTTCAAAAAGAATCTTGAACTTCAATAAGCAAATTATTTCCAAGACTATCTGAAAAGTTGTAAAAGTAGTTAGAATATGATATAATATAAAATAGTATTTAATAGTAGATATTATAAAATAAAATAGTAAACTAATACACATTTGATTAATTTTTAATTAGTTATTTGTATTAATTTAATAGAGATGAAAATTGATTTATCAATATACATACTCAAATTAAATTGTGACACAATATTATTATTTAATTTATTATTAATTATTGGACCTTTGAAAGCAACAATAATCGTGTAAAAAAATTGAATTATAAAAAGAAGTGGTTACTTTTTGTCTTGCAAATGGTTGAATTAGTTTAAATGTGAATTGTTTTTGTAGTAAAAAGATTGAAAGTAGAATTATGAAATAGTATAAAGAAAAGCAGACTTGTGTGTAACACACGTGTAATATGTAGTGGTGTTGTAGACAATCTATATTGAAAAGAAGTGTATAGGCTAAAAGTTTTCATAGGAGACCATGCATCAATGTAATGATAAATTTGTTTAAAAGAAATGATGGATATGTGTTTTACAACTTCATTGTTTGATTATAAATTAAAAATCTTTTCCCAAATAAAAAATTAGTATGAAATTTATATTTTAAAAAATTCTGAAATTAACCAAACTCAATTTTGCATCTAAATCAATCTAAAGATCGTTAATCATGGATTAATTTAAAACATTAAAAAACAAATTAGCATATATGGTAAAGTGTCTTTCTACGTGCAATTGATAAATATAATAATACGATATCAATTCATTACTTAATTTAGAGTTCATGTATGATATATCAATCATTTTGAATTTTCAGTGATGTAATTATGAATATTTAAATCTCATAATTCTATATCAATCATTTAGAATTTTCAGTAAAAAAAAAACATATCCTCGTAATTACCATATTTATAAATAAAAATATTTTAAAACCGTTACATTTTTTATTGATCAATTTTATTTTATTTTGACATGGAAAACTATTTAAATATGGTATATGCATTCAAATTTCAAATTATGAATAAAGAACAATTCAAATCAATAAATATAAGTGTAAATAGCAAGTATCTTAGAATTTAATAATATTGATTATGATTTTGTTTTTAATAAAAAAATAATAAAATTGATTAATAATATTATGATTTAAAATTGAATATTATTGATTGCAACACAAAATAATAGTTACTTAAACTTTTATATTGTAATAATTTTTCTACTTTCATTAAATATTTAATTCTTTTTTTATAAAATATTATTTTTCAGTTTTTTATAATATTAAAGTTATAGAAAAAAACTAAGAGAGAGAAACAATTAATCACAAATTAAAATCAAAATAAATGACATAAATGACACTAAATAATTTTGTTTTCCTTATAATTAGAAGATACAAAATATACTCCCTTGTAAATGAAGGGGATATTATATATTTGAAAAACGTTCCAGCTTTAATGGTTGTTAGACAACTGTCACATAAAAAAGAAGTACATTATTAAAAGATACGAAGTACATAGAAGCAAGTAAATCAGTCTCTCAATAATAAATGCCAAAAAAATGTGTGTACATTAAACAATTAAGCTAATTGTATGTAATTGTTATAGAGACAACCTTATTATAAAGATGTGGCAAAAAAAAAAGGACAATTCAGTATTTTTCATGTAAACGATTTTGTCAGGTTTTATTATAATCACACCAATAAAATAAACCTGATAAATAAACTTGAAATTACTACATTAAAAATCCAAATCAATAAAATAAAACAAATTTATTTTTAATTAAACCACATAAATTAAATAAAGTAAATATATTAGTATAAACAAAATGAACAGCTAAAAATATCAAAGCTACAAACAAATTAAAAAATTGCAAAAGAAGAGAAAGGAACAACTTTATGGTATGTATTTACATTAACTATAAATGAAAGGAAAGATACAACATGATAATTGAATTGAATATATCTAATGGACATGAGTTGGTGAAATTTCTCGTGCGAAAGGTGCCTTAAGTCAGTATCCAGATCCATTTCTCCTTGCTTTGTGAAACACATCTGACAAAGAAATAGCAATAGTCATCCCCTGCATACACCTAGTGGCCGCCCTATAATTTCTGTCTTTCTTAGACAAGACAGAAACAAATAGAGTAGTACAAGTGAATACTCAAATTTAAAAATTGAAGTAATAATAAATTGTCATTACCCAGACAAAAAACGAAAAAAAACAAAAAAGAGAAATAATTTTTTTTAAAATCAAATTCATTAACATAAGAATTTTTTTTTACAGGAAAAAAATTATAAAAATGATGAAATCAAAGTCGTGAAAATGAAAAATCATAAAAAACACAATCAATATTAAAAATATGGATACATTGGGAAGTGATGTGTGTTGTGTATAAAATATTAATATTATAGGCAAGTGATGATTGTGCCTAAAGTGGTACATAATATATTAATATTATTATAAATGACATTTGAGGAGATGTTGAGAGTGTTGTCCTATCAAAGCAGTAATCAATGAGCAGAGTTCAACTATATCTTTAATTGAGTTATAGGAAAGATGAAACTAACCAAGATATTCTTATGTCAATTGAAAACTATAAAACTAAAAATAGTATAAATATTAAAATCTTAACAAAAGAAAATTTTTTTGTATTAGGTATAAAATAACGATTCAAACACAACATCATCACAAACATAAAAATATTCAATTATAGAAGTAAAATAACACTATGTAATTGTTTATATGTTAGAAGCATGATGCTTAACCACCGTGGATAAAAACTCACATAAAAACCAATAAAGGATAATAATCACGAAACCATAAAGGAACATATCATCATATAATCTAAATAACAAAATTATATTATGCAAAATATTAGAATAAAAGTGTAGTCTTTCTTAATTTAAGCTACCGGCATATACCAATCATATAATAAAGAAATTCAAAAATAATAAAAAATATGCTAAAGGAAAAAGATAACAATTCAAAGCATAAAAGCTTTAAAATAAATAAAAAAAATAGAAATCAAAATTTGCAAATAGCTTTTTAAGAGAGTTATCCACTACACATATTTAAGTCTAAATAGCATTCACAGAAGCAAATAAGCTAACAATTTAACAAAAATATAATATCAATCACATAAAATAAGTAGAAAAACAGGACAGTAAAGGAATGGTATTTTGCACATACTTGCATCAATATAGCCCCCAAAGCAGAACATGATGCATCATCATCGATAAAACCAATCGATAACCTAAGACGAGCACAATAATCAACAAAAGCAAATCCATATGCAACTGAACCATTATCAGAGCTATTGCTTTCCTAGAGAAAATATACAATTCTTTGTCATGTTCACAATTCAAAAGTATGAACATTTAGCATGACTATACAATACAAATACTTGTAATAGTACACAAAAATAAATAACTAAACAACAATGATAAATGAGAACCTCTTTTATTGCAAGAAGATGATTTAAGTCAGGGCCAATATTACCATCCACCTTGGTTGATGGGGGTGAGTACCTGATGTAATTTTCTTAGAATAACATGCAATCAACAATTGAATCCCTTTATTGGTATCCCTGCTTTGTGATCATAGTGATTGGACCTTCTGAGTCACATTTTTGGATAGTTATCAATGAATCAATAAAATTACGCTCCAAAAAAGGCGACATACCTCTGGTGCTATCCATCAGTAAGTTATAGTTTATGCAGTTAACATATTTTCGAATTAAAGAAGCACAACAGTTAACATAATCAGCAACTGGCCATGTGAATACCAAACACAACATAATAAACAAAAAACAGGTGCTAATAAGGGAGAGAAAAGTAGAGTACCAAATGCTACAGAACACATATCGAAGAAATGACACAAAACTCAAGAAAGGGAAAGAAAAGTAGAGTACCTTATCACCCTTTTGAAAGCAAGCCAAGTTGTCCCTGCTGAACCTAAACACATCCCTAACCCACTGTAAACCAAAGGTAAACTTTGAGAACAATGGCCATGGAAGGAAAATAATAATAATCTTAAATAACATTAGTGAATATATTGTGACATCATGAAATAAAAAGATAAGTACATCTAATAATTATTATAAAATTTGATAGCTATATTTCAAAAACTAATCAAAATTCAAGAAGACATTAGAAAAGGGTTACCTACATAAAATCTCTACGGTAACACAATGACTGAGATCCTACATATAATTTTCTCTTTCCCTTGGCTTTATCACGCTCAACATTTCTACTATTGTTCTTTGATTCACCAGAGCCATACAACCTAAGTTCACACAAGTCAAGACAAAAATACCCCATTATCATATTCATCCTCACTATCATCCTGAATGAATAACACAAAATATCAAAATAACATCAAAAAATCAAAATGTTAGAAGAACTATCAAAACCCATAAAATCTAAACACTAAACCCATAAAATCAAAAAGCATAAACTGAACCCACAAAATCCTACAACAATAACAAAACTAGTCAAAACCCTAACAATCGATATTAGATCTGAATATTTTCCCCATAAAATCCTACAACAATAGATTGAGAAGATTGAGTTTCAGTACCAACATAGGTTGAAGTAACCAAAATATTGACTTACCCGTCGAAACCCGGTTCAATACTTCCTGAAAAAGAGGGACAAGAAAGAAGAAAAGGGAGAAAGAAGAAGGGGAAGAGGAAGAAGGAAGAGGAAGAAAGAAGGAAGAAGAAGATAAATAGATAGATAGAGAGAGAGAGAGAGAAAGATAGAGAGAAAGGACAAGAGAGAGGGAGATAGTGTCAGATTGAAATTTCAAAATAGGTTTGTGAGAGATGTAGCAAAACAGATTTGTGAGTGACTTAGCAAAACATAAGGTGGAGGTTTATAAGGCCATCCACGTGGCGCGTTGTGTGACCAACAAGGTTAAAATAGACTTTTCCAGAACACACTATCTTCTTATATGGTAGATAAATGAGCGAACTTGATTTTCTTGAAATGTGTTGTTTTATTTTTCCTGAAATAGCCTATATAAATAAATGGATGCTTAAGATAATCTATATTAATAAAAAAATTGAATAGTTTACACCATTATTTGAAATTTAATGAATTAGGTTTCTTATTTCTACTTAATATTATATTTTTTTTAATTAGAATTTTAATTTTGGATAATAATTTCGGTGATAATTTTGGGTGATAATTTCGGCGATAATTTTTGTGATAATTGGTGACATTGTATGTTGTAGAAATTCATGCATCATGGTGTACAGACTTCGGTCCAATTTTGGCGAGCCTTGATCCTATGGTGGGGATCGAGTGCGAGTAGCTAATTCTATTGAGGAATTAGTGAAGCGTTGCCTATGGTGATGGTAGCGATTTCGGTGTGCTCAGGTTGCAAGAGGGAATCGATCCTATGGTGGGGATCATGGAGTGAAATGGACCTGTGTGTTCATAATTTGGTACCACATGTATGTTGAGTCAGTTGTCGAGTACATTTGCATTTGTGTTGCATTTGGTGATTATTTTTGGTGTTATGACGTGTGGATGAGAACACTTGATATGTTGATGTTGTTGCAATTAGTGTGTGATATTGTCAATTAATCTACTTTCGATTATTTTCCAGTATTTATTATTTGGATGCATTCTCACCCTCTTCTGTTTGAATGTTTCCTTTACATGGGCATCGTGCAGATACTCAGGAGTAGCTTTGACAGAAGTAAGTGGAAGGATAGCTCTTGAAGTGACTTCCATAGTTTATCGCTTTTATTTAGTAGTTCCTTGCTCTGATCATGTAACATAGGGTTGGGATAAACACTTGATTTGATTTTTGTGTCATTGTTGTCGACGTTACAAACTTTTCGTGTTGTTGAGATTTTTAAGTTGTTTTGAGTTGATTGCCATACTCTTTTGATTTTGCTATTAAGTTGAAATTCATGAGACTTAGTGTCTTGAGTTACAATACTATTGTTGCATGTTTATTAGTGATTTCGCTGCGATGATACCGTAAATTCTTGGGTGAGCATGCAAGGACAAGTACTGAATGCCTTATTATACAAGTACTTGACCAAAATCAGGTGTGTTGGATGTCGTGTAACATCCCATGTACAAATCAGATGTGTTGGATATTGTGTAACATCCTAGGTATAAATATGTGCATTTGAATTTATTTATGTGGTAACCCGTGTTACAGAGTAAGTTATGTGATTTGATGTGTGTGACACCTTTGTGGTTACGTTTCTAATTATAATATCAGATTATTGTTTTGGGGGTATAGAAGGGTGTTACATTAGTGGTATGAAAGCAGGTCAGTCCATCCGACCAGGTTTTTATATGATATAAGTTCCCTGTTAGTCGATGAGTGAGTATACACCAATGATGCATTATTTCTTCTAATGTTGTTTGATGTTGTGCACAATGGTTGGGAGAAACAATCGTGCTATTGCTGAAGCTTTGGAATCGTTGGCTCAAGTGATGGCTCAAAATGCACAGAACAATCAGAATGAGGGAGTAGGAGGAGCTCCTGATGAGTTTTGCGCTTTGGGAAAATTTCAGAGGAACAATCCATTAACTTTCAAGGGTATCCATGATCTAGAGGGTGCACAGGCATGGCTCAAAGAAACTGAGAAGATCGTCCAAGTGATGGCCTGCACTGAGGCTCAGAAGGTACAATTTGGTACTCATATGCTGTCAGAGGAAGCTGATGATTGGTGGGATAATGCGCGTCAGAGATTGGAAGATACTGGTAAAGAGATAACTTGGCTATGTTCAGAAATGAATTCTTGGAGAAGTATTTTCCCGATGATGTGTGTGGTAAGAAAGAGATAAAGTTCCTTGAGCTGCAATAAGGGAACATGATTGTGGCAGAGTATGTTGCAAAGTTTGAGGCACTGGTGAAGTTCTGTCCTCATTACAATCGTGCTGATGCTGAGACTTCCAAATGTATCAAGTTTGAGAATAGGTTAAGACCAGAGATCAAACAAGGTATTGGATACCAACAAATTCGTAGGTTTGCTGAACTTGTGAATAAGAGTAGAATCTAGGATGAGGATGGTAGAGCCCGATCTGCTCACTATAAGAGTCTTAGTGAGAAGAAAGGGAAGGGACAATTTCGAGGGAACCCTTATGTAACTTCAGCTGATAAAGGGAAGCAGAAGGCTTCAGATGGGAAGAAGACAAGTGGGGGAGGAGCTCCCACTTCTGTCAAGTGCTTCAAGTGTAGCGAGTTGGGCCACCATGCTAATGAATGTAATAATAAGGTTCCGAGATGTTACAATTGTGGAAAACGGGTCACCATGTTGTAGAGTGCAAGAATGATGGTCTGACTTGTTACAATTGTGGTGATCATGGTCATATTAGTACGCAATGTTATAAGCCGAAGAAGACGGCCGCCACTGCTTCCCAGATTAATGGTAGAGTGCTTACTTTGAGTGATTCAGAGGTTTCCAAGATAGATAACTTGATCAGAGGTACTTGTTTCATTAACAATGTTAAGTTAATTGCTATTATTAATACTAGTGCTACTCATTCATTTATTTCTCTTGAGTGTGCTACGAGGTTGGGTTTAAAATTATCTTCTATGGTTGGGAGTATGGTTATCGATACCCCAACTAATGGTTCTGTGACTACTGCGTTAGTCCATTTGAGTTGTCCTTTGACCATTTATGGTAAGAATTTTGCGATGGACTTGGTATGTCTACCTTTGCATTAAATCGATGTTATTCTTGGAATGAACTGGTTGGAGTTCAACTATGTTCATATCAACTGCTACAATAAAACCGTGTGGTTCCCAGAGTTTGGTGATTATTGAGAGCTGATGTTTTTATCTGCTAAGCAAGTATAAGAACTCTTAGAAGATGAGACTCAGATGTTTGCAATGTTTGTATCATTGAAAGTCGACAATAAGGCTGCAAGTGATGATTTTCCTGTTGTGTGAAATTTCCCAAATGTATTTCCAGATGATATCAGTGACTTACCACCAGAGCGTGAGATTGAGTTTTCCATAGATGTGGTACCTGGTACTAATCCTATGTCGATGGCTCCGTATTGGATGTCAGCTTCAGATTTGGGTGAATTAAAGAAACAGTTGGAAGAGTTTCTTCGACCAAGTGTTTCTCCGTGGGGTGCGCCAGTGTTGCTAGTTAAGAAAAGGAATGACAATATGAGGTTGTGTGTTCACTACAGGCAATTGAATAAAGTCACTCTCAAAAATAGGTATCCTCTTCCGAGAATTGATGATTTGATGGATCAATTGGTAGGTGCTTGTGTGTTCAGCAAGATAGATTTGAGGTCAGGTTATCATCAGATTCGTGTGAAACCAAACGATATTCCGAAGACTGCATTCAAGACAAGGTATGGTCATTATGAGTATACAGTAATTCTGTTTGGAGTGTCTAATGCGTCAGGTATGTTCATGGAGTATTTGAATAGGATTTTCCATCCTTATCTGGATTAATTTGTGGTTGTATTCATCGATGACATCTTGATATATTCTTAGTCCGAGGAAGAACATACAGAGCATTTAAAAGTTGTATTGCAGTTGTTGAGAGACAAGAAGCTTTATGCCAAGTTTTCCAAGTGTGAATTCTAGTTAAAAGAAGTGAGTTTCCTCGGCCATGTGATTTCTAGTGGAGGAATTATCGTTGATTCGTCGAAAGTTGATGTTATGTTGCAGTGGGAGACTCCGAAGTCAGCTACTGAGAGTCGAAGTTTCCTTGGCGTAGTTGGTTATTATCGTAGGTTTATAGAAGGGGTTTCGAAGTTAGCACTGCCTTTGACTTAGTTGACTCGAAAGGGTCAAGCTTATGTGTGGGATGTTGCATGTGAAGAGAGTTTCATAGAACTCAAGAAGAAATTGACGAGTGCTCTGATATTTATCTTTCCTAATCCGAGTGAGTCTTTTGTAGTATATTGTGATGCGTCAAAGATGGATCTTGGTGGTGTATTGATGCAGAATGGTTAGGTCGTTGCTTATGCTTTTAAATAACTGAAGGTTCACAAAAGGAATTGTTCTACGCATAACTTAGAGTTGGCAGCTGTGGTTTTTGTTTTGAAGATTTGGTGGCATCATCTTTTTGGATCTAGGTTCGAAGTGTTCAGCGATCACAAGAGCCTGAAGTATATATTTGATCAGAAAGAGTTGAATATGAGGCAAAGGAGATGGCTTGAACTTCTGAAAGATTATGATTTAGAATTGAGTTACCATCCAGGTAAGGCTAATTTTGTAGCGGATGCATTGAGTAGGAAGTCCTTACATATGGCAATGCTTATGGTTCGAGAGTTAGAACTGATTGAACAATTCAGAGATATGAGTCTAGTGTATGAAGAGACTCCTAATAGTGTGAAGTTGGGTATGTTGAAGCTGACTAGCGGTATTCTCAAAGAAATTAGAGAAAGTTAGAAATCTGATTTGGGTTTGGTGGATCGTCTCACGTTAATCAACCAAGGTAACGAGGGTGATTTTCAGGTTGATGAGAATGGTGTGATGAGGTTCAGAGATAGGGTGTGTGTTCCAGATGTGCCAGAAATTAAGAAGAGTATTCTTGAAGATGGTCACAAAAGTGGGTTAAGTATTCATCCTGGTGCCACAAAAATATATCAAGACTTAAAGAAATTGTTTTGGTGGCCAGGAATGAAGAAGGAAGTGGCTGAGTTTGTGTATGCTTGTTTGACTTGTCAGAAGTCGAAGATTGAGCATCAGAAACCGTTGGGTTTGATGCAACTGTTGAATATTCCAGAGTGGAAACGGGATAACATTTCCATGGATTTTTTGACAGGTCTATTGTAGCGGGGAAATTTGTGAGTGGAAGCTATTGATTAACTTAACTCATGAAACAGGAGTCGCTACCACACTTTTATTTTATCCAAAAAGAGGAAAGGAAAAAGAGCGAATAAAACCTAAGGAGTTTTAAAACAACAAGAACAAACAGAGAATGGGCAAGGGGGGTTGGTTACGCAATGGGAAGGTGTTAGCACCCAAAACGTCTATAGTACTCTATAGGAACCCTTTGAAATATCTACCGCTTTTTGGTTTGAAAATGGTTTGCTTGAAAGAGATTGGGAGGGATGAGAACAGAAATATTTTTAAAGATTTTTTGTGTTTGGAGAGACTTATCGCCTCATGCCTACGTACCCACGATGTGCAATGTAGGATCAAAACCCCGTAGTTCGTGGTACAAAGAACAAAAATTTGTTTGTTATGATTAATTTTAAATGTGAAGACAAGTCGTCATTTCCAAGCGAATAATTCCGCTTAAAGAAATGAATCATGTCTAAACTTATGAAAAAGTAAAAGAAAAAGTGCACAAAGCACACAAAAAATTTGATGAGTTTTTGTATTTTTTATGTTTTTATGAAATGGTCAAAATATGGCTAATATTGATTGACATTTATTAAAGAAAACAAAGTTTGAAGATCACTTGACCAAAGTCAAGGTTTTATTATGAAAGCGGTTTTAGGTTTGAAAACAAGAAAGTTTTGAAAAAGGGAGGAGATTTTGAAAATTGAAGAAGGGGTGGAGAAAAAGTGACTATCCTAAAGCATAAAGTAAAAGCGAGGGTAAGAAAGATCTAACCACATGGAGACACTCTTCAAAGCATAATAAGAATAAAATTCCATCCTCTTGAGCCAATAAGCAAGCCAAATAAAGGCTAGAATATCAAACTCCATAATTGTCCAAAGCATAAGGGAAAGAATCCTAATTCTAAGTCCAAAGTCCGTATAAAGAGTATAGGTCCTCCAATGCAAAGGATAGTGGCCATAGTCCAACAATTAAGAGAACAAGTCTTTTAGTGGTTTAATCCTTTATTAATGTTTTTGAGTCCAAATGGACAAAAGAAAAATAAAAGCACAAGATAAAATGGTCCAAGTGGACAAAAGCAAAATAACATAAACATAAACATGATATGATAAAATGACATAAAGCATAAAAAAATAAAGAGAGATAAGGAGCGAGAAGGAAAAGTAAAGAAGTTAGGAGTTAGTGGTTAGTAGCACAAGGCTCTAATGCCATAAGCCTTCACCGATTATTCCATTCCGCGTCTTGAACTATAGTGATTAAACAGTGTACTTAGGTCAAGGTTAATGAAGACTTGTTAGAAGATTGATAGAATCAAAGCCTTTACAACAACAAGCTTCAAAGATTTTGAACCTAATACAAAAGATCAATCACCATTGGGTTGACGCGACCAATCAAGGTCCGGACCACGAAAGTTCAAATTCCGAATTGGATAAAGAGGGACAAATGTTACGCTATGTTAAGCAATCGCCGAGTAATTTACGGAGTAATTACCCTACAATGAGGCCGGTCAATAGATCTTTGTACTAATGCATGCTAAATGAACGATATGTAGATGGTCATCCGGAAGCAATACCGCACGAAAAGAAAATAGGTAACGATCTAGTCTTGATCAAGAATTCAACAAAGAAATTCTAAGATCCATAAGACTTTCATCGATCAAAATAAAAAGGAAATAGATGAAGAGAAGTCCAATTGAATTACAAAGTCAAGAACCTTTCATCTTCAAGTTCAATCACTTTTAATTGATAAGTTTAAGTGTGAAAACATATCACTAATTCAAAGCACCTCAAATGAATTTAACAATTCATTAAAAGATAGATTTAAACTAATGAATGTTTAATTACTCCAACCATATCCAAAGTCCATTGAAATTGAAGAGAAATTAATCTCAACAATGCATTTCAAGGCTAAAACAAGAAGAAAGGGGAAGAAGGAGGAAGAAAAACCAAAACAGCCCCAAAAACAAGGCAAAATATGCATTCTGTTTTGAAGTAACCGGTTACAGCATATCTGCTAACCGGTTACTTAGTTCAACATAGGAGCAATTTTTCAAAATTAACACAGAGTAACCGGTTACAGCATATCTGCTAACCGGTTACTCTGCACCAGAATGCAGAAAATTGTGCGAAATTCAGCATGATCCACTTTCAAAACTTTTCACAAACACTTTGTGATCATGGAACTGAAATTGCATGAAATTTAAAGTAAAATAACAGTGAAAACCAGCAATTAAACACAATTACAAGATCCAAAGGATCAAGTAACAAAGATCTCCAAAGATCTACATTATGGAAGATGAAGATGAAGCTTCAACAATGGTGAAAGATGAATTACCACTTCAAATCTGAAAATTCCTTCAAATTGCTTCAAGATCCAAACACCAAAGCCTTGATCTATGAGAATTGATGAAGAAAACAAGTTTGGATGAAGGTTTAGCTCAAAGTTGAACAAGATTCAATGTGAATTCTTGTTAACTTTCAAAAGAAGAAAAGTGAGCATTGGTGAATTTTGTGGTTGGGAAGAGAATTTGCAAGAGGTTTGTTGGCTATCAAAAGCTTGTAGAATGAATGAAATGAGGCCTCTATTTATTGAATTTAGGCTTGAGAAATTTGGTGGTTTGGAATTAGGCTTGGATGATCAAAATTAGGATTGGAATTCAAATTTGGAGGGAATTATCAAAAGAGTGGTGATTAGTGAAGGTGCATGGTGGAAAATGATCAAAGTCATGTAGGGGAATTAAAATGAGGTGGTCTAGAATATTCCAAATGTGATCAAGGGCTGATATTGGTGCCAATTGCTGAATTTGAATTTTCCGCCATTTTTGAAATTTTCACGAGGGTAACTTTTTACTACATATCTGCTAACTGGTTACTCAGTGCAAAATTTGTGAAAAATTAGCATTTTGTTGTATTGTTGTGGTTCCGCCTCGATTCTCTTGCTTGTCAAAGAAGGCATGGAAATAAACACATGAACCTTGGAGTCTCTTGTATAAAAATCAATTAAAACTTGGAAACTCTTGATCAAATAATTTTTTGAATTAATTACGGATCAACTTTGACTTTGTTCAGATGGAATTCATTCGAGCTGCGGGACTGATTTTTTGGTATTTTTAACCTGTTCTTCCCCTGAAAATGTTAGTGAAAGGAAACAAAATATTTTTGAATTTTAATTAATGGTTAGTAAGCATAAACAAATTAAGCAATAAAACAACTAACAAACACACACACACACACACACACACACACTCAAAGATCCCTGCAAGGCACAAACCTACAAAAGAGGGAACCAATGTGTGATCTTGTTTGTGGTATGAGATGCATGAGGACATGTGGGATCTTAGGGGTAAAAATTAGGGTATTACAGTTGCCCCTATTTAAGTTTCTTCTATCCGGATATAAGAAGATTGACATCTTTGTCTCGACAAGATAGAAGAGACTTAAATATAACAATAAACCCAATTTTTGGTCCTAAGAGACCACAGGATGATATGATTATGCAAATGGTATGAAGACACAAGACCGTTGTGGGGAGAAAATGCCACGGGAGACAAACAAAACGAAGAATGGGAGAAAGAAAATCCATCGGGGAATCACATCACAGGAGACCACTAACTAGCCGGGGAACACACCGCACAACTATTGGGACTCAGCTGAGGAAAAGATTCAAACTGGGGATAACTCTATATGGAAATAAACCATAACACAACAACGATATTGTCGCTCCCGGGATTTTCATCCTAGTACAAACGCGAAAGTGGCACCGAAACAGAGTCGCCAGCAATGTGTATTTATCCCATGAGAGGGAAAGGAAACACCGCATAAACCTGAGAGAAAGGAAAGAACATGGTCTTGCGACCAAGAGAAAGGGTAAGGGAGTCGGTTACGCGAGAGGAAGGTATTAGCACCCCCACGCGTCCATCGTACCCGATGGGATCCACGCTTGCTTGTCTCGATCAAAGGGTGATAAAAAAGGATACTGGAAAAGGAACTGAAAGAAAGAAAGGAGAAAGAATGGAAAAGGAACGAGAAACAAATGCAGGGAAAATAAAAGAAGTGCTCGAATTGGCCCTACCCCACTGCCTACGTATCTCATCGGGAGCATGAGAATCAGAGCGACGTAGTTCCCCTCACTAGGGATGGATTGTTTGTGTTTTTTAAAGAACGACTGACGTTCTAGCTCAGGTGTTGCATGCTCGCTGGTCCGAGTGCGTTACCGTCTTGCACGAGAACGAGTAGGAGCACATTCGTACGTTGAGAGTGAATGAGGTGAGAAAAGAATTCCCGAAGGAAAGACGTTATTGTTTGTTTTTTATCTTTTAAGAGTTTTTTAATTTGTTTGCATATGATAGTGTATCTAAATCTTAGTCATTGGAATGTATACATTCTCACATTCCAAGATGGAATGAGTAAGAAAGCACACTAAGAGTGAAGAAGACCCTCACACCTATTTCCAATTATTAAGGTTCAAACACACTAGCATACTTGTATTTATTAAGTGTTTTTGTTGATTATGAAATGAAGAAGTGTTTTTTATTTATTTGTATTTTCAACAAGTATTGCATTTAAGTCCCTCATACAAGATCAAATGTTTAACACATTGACCCAAGATGGGCTATATGCTACACATTCTAAGATTATAAGAGAAGACCCCTTATAATCCTTTCTTTATATGAAAGGCCTAAATGCAATAAATGCCTACCTTTATTACATATTTTGAATTTTTCTTTAAGATGAGAAGATGAAAGACTCAAGGGTAAGAAAAACGGAAGTTAGTTGTTAGTGTGCTCGCCGAGATATCGCATCTCGTGCTACGTATCCGCAATCTGAAAAGAAAGAGGAATCAGAGCATCCGTAGTTCACGGTACTACGGGTGAATAGGAAACAGGATCTCGATCGCATAGGTGCGAGAGAACAAAGGGGAAAGACACACATAAAGTCTAAGGGAGAAACTCGGTCCTACAAGTTAACATGCATCAATGGTCCTAAGGTCAGGATCATGAGGGAAGCTACCTAATGTTATCAGGCATGGATTGCTATCCTAATGTCTCTCCTACCTCCGACTTAATCAAAAATTAGGTGGAGCTAGAAATCCTAAGGGGATCATGTCATCAGACAAGTAAACACAAGATAAATCAATCACGAAATAAATTAAAAGCAAACGGAAGAATAAACAGTGTTAGTCCTATGTTATGTTTCTAACCTATCTAACTTGGACAAGTTAGAATAGGTATCCTAATGAGGAAGCAAAAGCTAAAACAAGCAATACAATGATATCAAATATCAAAGTAAATCAATAGAAAAGATGTGAATGAGATCACATAAGCGTCAACATCGGTCGATGTGAGCTAATGACAATGAGTGGGGGTCGGTTGCGAACCCTATCTTCCACTTGACTGACTCGATAACAGGAGCAGGTGATGTTTAAAGCTTCAATCATGTAATGAGAGCTAAGAACGACTCGACTAGAATAACGGGGGTTGATTGCGAACCCTGCCTTCCGTCAATTGCCTCCTTGGAGGTCTTACCAGGGGAAATGGGAATGGGATGCCTCATAGAGGTCTTCAGGCACAATATTAAACAATCACAAACAAAGCCTCCTTTGAGGACTTCCATCATTGCCGGCCAAGTGGCACGGACTCCCAATCCTACTTCTCATGGCGTAAAAAAGGAAAAATGCGGAATTAGTAAAAGAGAAGAGAAGTGATACCGAACGGATATTAATCCGTAGCAACGTAAGCAAAGTATTAGCAAACCGACAAACTTCTAGTAACCTAGCACAAATGAACAAAAGTGTTAGTACGTGGAGAAGATCCGTTATGGCATGGAACCAAATGCTCTTAAAAAAACAATAAAACAAGGCTATAAATCCTAAACAGCAGCAACAACAACGCTCCAGCACCTGCATAGCTGTAAAAGTCAGCAACAAGTAAAAACAGCCTATAACAGCTACTATTTCCAGAACAGGGCAGGTGTGTATACAATCAGGCAGAATAGTAACATTTTACAGCACACTTTGTGCACAGCAGCTGTGTATGTGGCAGCAACTTCTACATTTTTACTAATCAAATGTAAAACACTACAAAACAAACTCAAAGGTTAGTCAAAATTCAAATGGAAATTGCTAACAAGAAAGTAAGTGAAATCAATATTAAAATGCAAACAACCATTAGTCAAAACCTTTGCAAAACATATTAAAGGCTATCAACAAAGTTAACTAAATGAAACTAAAAAATTAGTCAATATTAGCATTAAAATCTAAGTATAGTCAATGTTAAAACAAAATCAAATCAAACTAAGTCAATGTCAATTAGTTCTAAGTTCTAATTATAAAACTAATTAGTGGACAAATAAGGCAAAAACAATTAGTGCAATTAGTAAGCAAAAGCTAAAAACGGTTATTGAGCAATTAAGGTGAACACAATTAGTAAGCTAGTGAACAAAATAATTATCCAAAGACCATTAGCAAAATCTAACTCTAATAGCAAAACTAAGGTCTAAATTCAACATCTAAACCAAATTGAAATTGATTTCTACACAAAAAGTTAATCGAAATTATGCTACAATTAGTCAACCAAATCAAAGTTAGAAGTCAATTAAAGACAATATTAGTTTCTAAACAAACATAATAGGAATTAATCTTCTAAGAACTAATCCTAAGCTAAAATTAGAATCTAAATTAATTATCCTAAGCTAATACTAATTATCTAACTACTTAAAACCTAATTAACAAAAACTTCTAAAAGGAAAATTTATTAAGTCAAAATAGGGGGGTGCAGTGTCATCGTTGGAGGTGGAAATAGAGATTTCATGGAGTGTGTGAGAAAAACAATGGATCTTGCTAAACCCAGTCCATCATATTTCAATTTAACCTAAAAACCTAAGGTAACACACATGCCTTCTTATCTTCTTCTGTTCACTCCGCCGTTCCCCACCTCTTTACCCTTTCTTCTTTGTTCAAATCATCGATGCCCTCACCTTCCTCCTTTCTCTCATTCACACGCCACATCCTTCGCGATTCCGACCTCCTTACGTCTAACTTCAATCCTCTCCAACAACAAACCGTCGCCGAAAATAATAACACCACCGCGCCGGCACACCTCCTGATGGAGGCGGTTCAATCCTTATGGTGAATACATCCCGCTCGTCTCCACCGTTAACATCTCGCTCTCGACCACTCAATCTCACACTCATCAAAATATGCTCTCGCACGACTCAAATACGACTCAACGTGAACGATACCGCCAACACGCAAACAGATCAAACACAAAATCAGAGTTCAAAGGAGATTACCGCGTTTGTGTGACGACGACGAACAAAGATTCTGTGATTTTCCGCGATCTCCGAGTCCGTTGTTGCTCTTTGATCCGCTACGACCACACGACGTGAAGATTGAGGTAAAACTCCTTAACTGCTCTCGAACTCCGTTTATGAAAATTTGCCTTCATCTTTTTCATTTTCACCGCGGATTGTTGAACACTGGTGTTGTGGATTCGATGCGGATTGCTTCTAGATCGCGTCGCTTTTCTCACTTCTGGATCGTTCTTGAATCCACCGCTTACACCGTGATGTTGTTGATTTGCAGGTTGCGAAGTGAAGTATCGGCACGAAGATTAGAATTCAGGAAATGGCAATGGTAGATTCGAGAAGTTCGTCACGGTTCAGAACGATGAAGGTGAAGTACGGCTGTTGAAGAATTGAAGGTTGGAGATGATGATTGAAGAGGCGTTGAAGGTTATAGATGAAGATCAGAGAGTTAGTTATGAGTTTTTCTATGGCGTTTTTGTTGAAAGCAAATCAGTTAGAAGTTTTGTTGATGAAGATTGATGAGGAGTTGCAGAGTTGATTGGAGATGAAGCTATGGAATTGTGGAGCTTGAAGAATTTGAGAGGGAGAAAGAGTTTGTTGATTCTGTTAGAGAGAAATGGTTGGTTGAGGATCGTAGATGATTGAAGGGTATGGAGAATGGTAAAGATTGAAGTGGAAGAAGAATATTGGAGATGAAGTGAAATTGGGAGAAGAGAGAGTTGGTTCTGTTAGTGGTTTTTTGACAGTTCGAAATTCTGTTGGATTGTTAGTTGTTTTTTATTGGATTGTAACTGAAAATGTTAGGCTGTTAGAAAAGTGGTTAGGGAAGATGGAATTGGAAACTGTTAGTTATTTCTGTTAAAATAGTTAGGAGATTTTGGGGTTGTGTTATATATATTCACTGCTTTTTCTGTTAATAATGAATTCTGGTGTCTGTTAAAAAAAACAGAGTAAGGACTTCTGTTATCTGTTGTGGATCTGTAGCTTTTTTTTTTCTGATATGAATTTATATGCTGCTGTATATCTACCGTCATTGGTTTTTCTTTAGAAATATTGAAATCCTTCAGCACCGACCTTCTCTTTTCATCCTAGAGTTTCTTTGGAAATACGTTGAACTTCTACGTTTAATTATTCATTTTCTTCTGGTGAAATTTAATCATCATTCATGAAAGCATCAAGGCTGCAATTTTGAAGAACCCTCCAGGAAACAACTAACCGTTCCTTCAAACTTGGAGGCAATGATAAATAATGTTTCCAATCCAGAGGCATAATTCAAAGGCCGTGATATCCATACCAAAGCAACAATTTGCATGCATCATACAAACATGGTTTAAATCCTTACTAGACTCACAAAGCCCACCCAAAATTAATTGTATCCAAAAATCTCATCTTCAATCTCGAGAAGAGTACTAGCATTGGTATAACTCTATTGATTTATTATTGGACTTTACAAAGTAGAATCCTCCATTGGGTCTGTTCCGTACATCATCAAAGCTACATGTGAAATGATCATATACTATCTAGAAATCTACATCAAGGTAAAACTGCGGAAATGGGTAATAGGTTTGAAGAAAATGATATTTGTATTTGGAATTAGCAATTGCAATGGATGTTGGAATTGGATAATTTGGACATGGACCACGAAACTCGGATACGACTCAAAAATGAATAAAGGGATATTGGTTTTGGATATGAACTAAACTTAATAAAATGGAATTTAGATTTAGCTTGGAATTGAATTGAAAATGGATTTGGACAAAATGGTAAAAATGGTCTAATGGATATTTATGAAATGAAAATGAATGGATAAAAGTGGTCTAAAAATGGATATGGGTTAGAAAGTGGTTTAGGTATGGATTAGATGGTTCACGGTTGAAATGGATAGAAAAGATGGATAATGACATATGGATTCCAAGAGATCCGCATAACCAGTCTTAACATGTTTAATTCTCCCCCAAATTCCAAATCCAAAGCAAACTCGCATTCTCAACCAATCTCCAACTTCAATCAATAAACTTTGCTAACCATGAATAACAAGACGCATTTGTCAGGCAACCTTAACCATCGTCTCCAATCGATGAATATCGACCAAGTGACACAGAAGATAAGAAACCATGATCCCACGCCTCAGGAACACATGCAAATGAATGAATATGAGTTATAACCTAATGGATATGCAGATGAACGCGAAGCAAAAGCCAGAAAAAGGTAGGGAAAATTTTGGGGTGCTACAGCTGCCCCTATTCAATTAGCTTGTACCTGAAAGGATGATAGCAACTGCTTTCCGACATTCAAGGTACAAGGTGATTGAATACAAACAGAACCGCAAAATTTGCCCACTGTGGAGAAGAAGAAAAGGGATATAAACTTAACGAGACTGCTGGATTGAAACTTCAATGAACGTTGTCGGAGAGATCTGTCTTTTGTACGACGCCAGACGACTACTGGCTTGCCTTACCGCGGATGGACTTTCAACAATGTCTTTTTGAACGACGCCAGACGACTACTGGCTTGCCATACTGTCGATGGACTTTAATAACGTCTTTTGTACGACGCCAGGCAACTACTGGCTGGCCACACTGAGGGTGGACTTTAAAAATGTCTTTTGTACGACGCCAGGCGACTACTGGCTGGCCACACTGAGGGTGGACTTTAATAATGTCTTTTGTACGACGCCAGACGACTACTAGCTTGCCACACTGCGGGTGGACTTTAGCTGCTCTGCCATTCTAAACAATGGACTTTTACCAGTTCGTGCTGGATTTTTGCCAATCTGTCGTTGGATTTCAATGATTACCAAACCGGCTTTGGAATCTCAGACTTGCCTTCCTCAGATGGACTTTTGCAGCTTTGCCAAACTAATATTGGACTTCGATGCTTACCAAACCGGCTTTGGAAGCTTTGCTATGATCATTCCACATGCTGGAAAAACCATCTGCAATACTATCCCACCTGCTGGAATAATATGAACGATTGTATATAATGATCACCCCACCTGCTGGAATAACCATCTGCCATACTATCCCACCTACTGGAATAATATGAACAAACTGTATATAATGATCATCCCACCTGCTGGAATAACCATCTGCCATACTATCCCACCTGCTGGAATAATATGAACGATTGTACATAATGATCACCCCACCTGCTGGAATAACCATCTGCTATACTATCCCACATGCTGGAATAATATGAACAAACTGTATATAATGATCATCCCACCTGCTGGAACAACCATCTGCCATACTATCCCACCTGCTGGAATAATATGAACAAACCGTATATAATGATCATCCCACCTGCTGGAACAACCATCTGCCATACTATCCCACCTGCTGGAATAATATGAACAAACCGTATATAATGATCATACCACTGGCTGGAACAACCATCTGCCATACTATCCCACCGGCTGGAATAATATGAACAAACTGTATATAATGATCATCCCACCTGCTGGAACAACCATCTGTCATACTATCCCACCTGCTGGAATAATATGAACAAACCGTATATAATGATCATCCCACTAGCTGGAACAACCATCTGCCATACTATCCCACCGGCTGGAATAATATGAACAAACTGTATATAATGATCATCCCACTGGCTGGAACAACCATCTGCCATACTATCCCACCGGCTAGAATAATATGAACAAACCGTATATAATGATCATCCCACTGGCTGGAATAACCATCTGCCATATTATCCCACCTGCTGGAATAATATGAACAAACTGTATATAATGATCATCCCACTGGCTGGAACAACCATCTGCCATACTATCCCACCTGCTGGAATAATATGAACAAACTGTATATAATGATCACCCCATCGGCTGGAACAACCATCTGCCATATTATTCCACCGGCTGGAATAATAAGAACAAACTGTATATAATGATCATCCCACTGGCTGGAACAACCATCTGCCATATTATTCCACCGGCTGGAATAATAAGAACAAACTGTATGCATGCCAAAAATAAATTGGACTTTGGATTGTAAATGAGCAATGCTGAGAATTACACCACCTGCTGGGTAATATCATATGCTGACACTTTGCTGAAGAAGAGATTCTGTCGATCTCTTTGGACCTTGCTGGGGAAATTACTGCGACTCGCCTGGGGAGTATAGCAGACAAGATTCAATGCTGAACTCTGTGGGGGTACTATTACCAGAGATACGGCTTTGCTAGGGATCAGGGCTGCTCTGCCGGGGACATGCAAATCTTGGTTGAAAGATAATCCGCTGCAACATGCTGAGAAAGAGTCCCTAGGGATCTGTTAGGGAAACCCAAAGCAATTCCACGGTAATCTGTTGAGGAAGAAGACTGTCGAGCTTAGGATAAATGTCACAATGCCCCATGTTGGGCGAACTTTCCCTTTGACGACTCCACTGGGGATAATGAGTTTACAACACACTTTGCTAGAGAAAACTGCTTTAAAGCGTATCGTGCTGGGGCTACCCTTTAAGAGGATTTTACAGAAGACCAAATGTCCTCAAACTCTACTGGGGACAACAGATCAGGAACATCTTTTGATGGGGAAATTCAAAATGCCCCCATGCTCGGGAAGGTTAACAACTCCGCTGGGGATTATTCTTTGACAAATTTCACATGCTGAAACCTACGGGAAATATGACGCTACTCCTTGCTGGTACATCCTGCCGAGAATAAACCCCACAAGGGATGTTTCTGCGAGAAGCTTCGTCTCTTAAGAGGATTTTACAGAAGACCAAGCGTCTCCCAACTCTACTGGGGATAATAAATCGAGAACATCTCCTACTGGGGAAATCCAAAATGCCCCATGTTTGGGAAGGTCAACAACTTGCTTCCTGCTCCATGATACAAGACTTAAGTCGTAAGAGCATTTTACAGAAGATTAAACATCTTCAAACTCCTAGTGATTTCAATGGGGATTGACCATTAACTTTGGTGTCTACAAAGCAACTCTACTGGAGGATTCGCAACCGTTATCGACATAGAAAAGCTTGTGGCTGTTGGGAGTACTGAATGAGAGAATCGACTTAATAAGATACAACACTCTCCAGTTGAACTTTATTCGCCGATATCGGAACGCCGTGACTGACCATCGACCGAATGATGGACTCCACCAGTAAACATAGTGGCACTAGGGTGACCTGTGGACTCTTCCTTGAACATGATTGCCCCAGTCTTCTGCGTGGGGATAAGTGATTACTCGTCTAGGAGGAAACGATCCATGCTCTCAAAAAGGCTTCCATCTTGCTTTTGAGCCTAGTATGAGGCTGCTACCTGCAAGCAAAAGATGTGCACGTATGCCCCGTGCTGGATATGACTTCTGCAACTGAGAGAATCCAACTCTGAACTACCACTTGTTGGGGAGAAAGGTTTTGCTGCGTCTCTTGCTGGGAACATTATTAATGAAGCCTGCTGAAGACGGGGAACCACAAATGCCTTAGATTAGAATGCCTCTTTGTTTCAAGCCTTTTGGCTGATTAATTGCATATGCGTGAACAACAGTTTTTCTTTCATTTTCCCCCAGACTGACATGGTCCACCAAAAGAAACTGTCTCAAAAGGATTTTACAGAAGACTTGACATTCAAAATGCCTCAATGCCTTCAAAATCTTGGAGAGATTCGTCGGATCTCGAAGTAACTGCCTCGGACTGCATGGATTACTTAGAAGAAGTCATCTCAATAGGATTTTACAGAAGACTTGACATTAAAAATACCTCAATGTCTTCAAACTCTTGGAGAGATTCGTCGGATCTCTAAGTAATTGCCTCAGTTTGGCTGAACTTTGAAGAGATTTCTCGACGCGATTAGCTCAGATTGGCTACACCTTAAAGAGACGGTTCAACGTGATTGCCCCAAATCAACTACGTCTTAGCACAACTTGTTGGGAAAGCTCCTGCTCAACAAAGTTTCTTGAGGAAGTACCACTGGATGTGGCTGTCCTTCGGGAGTCTTAGAATTCTCAACTCGGCAAGATTAAGCTTCTGGACTGCATTTCCATGTATAAACTTCTTTTGATGTCAAACAAATGTATACAGGCAGAAAATGTTTTATTCTGAGAATGAAAATCCTAATGCAACACACATGTTAATCTTGAAGCTTATTGAAAAGATGTCGCAAACCCTTTTGTGAGCGAATCACGGGTTAGGATACGACTTTAATTTTTGAACGAAAGAAATGCAATGCACATGCTACACCAACAAAGATCTTTTAGCACAACTCACAGGAGTCAGGAACGCTATCTCTTGGTAGTACGCTTTCGAAATAAACCCTGTTTCAATTAGGACTTTTGAGGGTTGTATCGTGGCCTGGTTCACGGTTTTGAGAAAAATGGTTTATGGCTCAAAGTTTATTGGTGCCCACCCACTCTTGGTGATGTTCTCCAGTCCTACGTTCAGCTAATTTGCACAAGCGTTCGCCTCTCAAAAAGATTTTGTGATCTTTAAGGAATCCATGCATCTGATGGTTTGAGACACAATGAGGTTTTGGAGTAACAGTCACCCCTTTGTCTTTTGCTCGTAGTCACACGACTTTGTTCTTGCTCGAGGAATTTCTTTTGTAATCCTTTCACTTTTCATTCTTTTGCTTTTTGATCCCTAACTTTTGCCTGGACTGATTCTTTTGAATCTTTTGATTTTGAAGTCCAGCGGGATGCCCTAACTTTTGCCTAAGTCGCTTGTTTTCAAGTTTCGACTTAGCGGGCTTTTTTCTTTTCTTTTATTTTTTTTTTCTTGAACACGTCGTGTGACACTGGCTTGTCTTGACTTTGTTGAAAGGGTTATGACTGCTTCACTCTTTGATTGTCGATGGATAACCATTGTGGTTTCACATCTCTTGACCTCTTGATGGCGGATTAGAAGGTAATGGATCCTTAGATGCGCACTCCTTTTGCAATTTGAACGCTTGGTCAAATCAACTGACGCCTACCTTGCCCCTGGGTTAAATGTTAGGGTTTTTTCATACGAAAAGAAACTCCTACTTCGAGGCTCAAAGGGGTTAACGAGGGTCTATCTTCCTTATATCTCCAGTGTTTGGGGAGTTGAAACAATGCCTGTACATCCTCAACAGGGTTTTTATTCAAGAGCACACAATTAGAGATTTTGCGTTCTCAAATCATCATCCTCCCTCAGAGAGTTTAAGCACGACAGTTGGTATTGCAATGCACATATACAAACTTATGAGTGAATTCGAATGGATTACTTCAGGAAAAACATGCGTATTGTATTATGATTGCCATTCAAAAAACAAACAAGCTCTTACATGCAAACAATGTTTAAACAAACAAATAAAAGCTACATATGCAAATGCGGTAAAGAAGCTAAATGATTGTCCTTGTTGAGGAGGCTTGACTCCGTCTGGACTTATTGATTCTGAAGATGTTTTTGCAAACTGGGTGCTTAATCTGATGAAGAAAGTTCAATTTATGGGCCACCCATCTGGTGTGATAACCTTTGCGTCAATCACGTCTTGCACCTTGTCTTTACCTTTACCTCTGAAAGACTTGCAATCGTCAATTAAATGGTCAGGTGCTCCAGAATGGTAGTCATACATGGCATTTGGCATTGAAACCCCAAAGGAAGCTTTGTCAAAGATGATCCTGATGCGACTAGCTCAACCAGTTTGAGTTTGAGCAAATGAGGAAACCCGTTGCGCGTACGACATCGGAATAGGATCAAACCTCTTCTCAAGTTGTTCTGGCCTTTGCTCATATGCTCTGCCCCTAGGACTCTCTTGGGGAGATGGAGTTGGAAGCTGACAAGAGATATCTGGAGGAAAGAAATTGATAAATAAGGTTAATAGATAAGGTTGCTCACAAAGATCTCACACGATCTCCTGCCTACGTATCTCCATTGACTAATGAAGAATCAGAGCGACGTAGTTCCCCTCACCAGGGATGAGGATTGCTTTGTTTCCTTAACACCGCATTCTGGATTTCTGTAAGCGGACCCATCTGAGACTTCACCCGGTTGACTTCTTCTCTTAGCAGTTTCTGACCTTGGGACAATGCTTGAATGTCCACCATAAAATGCCCCAGTTGGGCCTTCATCTCAGTCACCTCCGCTCGGAGCTGTTCCATATCTGAACCCTGATTGTGGTGAATTGAGTAGTTGGAAGAAGTCATGTTGGTCGTTTCTGAAGAGAATACCCAGTCAGAATGATAAATCAGCTCCGGAACACCTGTTATGCATATGAGAGTATGAGAATGCCATGCAGAATGCCATGTTCGAATATTTCCAAGGGATCATTATGCTTTGATTCGAAATTTTTTTTTATAGAAAAACATAAGAAATAGATGGAAATGCTCAGTAGCAAGTCTCAAAGTTAATATCCCTTGGAAATACCAGAACATGTATGCAAACATGTTATGATGGAGATGCAACAGACATGGGATCAAAGCTTCCATATAATCTGGATAACTGTTGTGCTGATGGCTGAATAAGCTCATAGGTCTGTTCTGAAGAAAATGCCGGAATACCGGAATATCGGATGATCAGAATACCAGGATGCCGTGATGCCGGAATATCGGCATAATCAGAATACCAGAATAAATAGAACACCGGCGTGATCAGAATACGGGAATGCCAGAATATCGGCATAATCAGGGTGCCGAAATAATCAGAATACCATAATACCAGGTGATGAGTCCATACTGATAGGAAATCCAAAATACCGGGTATGTTGAAGGTCAAGGTTACCTGCAAACCTGTAAACAACCCGCCCCTCTCACATGTGGGTACTAGGATGTTCAGTATCCCGGGCTCTCAGGTCGAGAAATGATGATACGTTCACCATTTCTGGTTTGGCATCATCATCAATCGAGGAGGCCTCAACTGATTCTCCAAAACGAAAGGTCCTCAGCTTCTGGCACTGAGGCCGAGAAGCAATAGTACATTCATCCCTCGGGGTACAGTACTATCGCCAATCGAGGAGTGCCTCCACTGATTCTCTTTCAAACAGGATATCCTATGCAAGTTCCAAAGTGGGCCCTCGGGTGCGAGTGGGTTTGCCACCGAATGTGGTCTGCCACTGTCACCACTAAAGAGAGATGTTTCCACTAAGGTCCTCATGATCAGTCACTAGAGTCGACAGCTCTCTAGATCGACATCCTGGAATACGCAAGATGCGTACGCCATGATGGGTCCCAAGATAGCCTCGTCTAGCTGTGAATTTCGTGATTACCCAACGTACACAGATGGCACGTAGGTCCCACTACTCTCCACTCTAAATCTAAGTGTATACTCGAGCCTGTGTACTGAGCTCGTCCCTCAGAAATCCCATCCCGCCAAACAGACAGAACAGTGCAACATAGTATAATATATGAAATGTAAATGCTAACGCTGTAAATATGGTACAAATAATAAAATACAGTAAACAGCAAATACAAGATAACAGTAAACACCCAATGAAAGAAAAGCAAACAAGCGCTAGGATTGACTCGCTTAGGATGGACCAGCAATAGGTCAACCTGTCCCCAGCAGAGTCGCCAGCTGGTGCTCCCGGGATTTTCATCCTAGTACAAACGCGAAAGTCGCACCGAAACAGAGTCGCCAACAATGTGTATTTATCCCATGAGAGGGAAAGGAAACACCGCATAAACCTGAGAGAAAGGAAAGAACATGGTCTTGCGACCAAGAGAAAGGGTAAGGGAGTCGGTTACGCGAGAGGAAGGTATTAGCACCCCCACGCGTCCATCGTACCCGATGGGATCCACGCTTGCTTGTCTCGATCAAAGGTTGATAAAAAAGGATACTGGAAAAGGAACTGAAAGAAAGAAAGGAGAAAGAATGGAAAAGGAACGAGAAACAAATGCAGGAAAAATAAAAGAAGTGCTCGAATGGGCCCTACCCCACTGCCTACGTATCTCATCGGGAGCATGAGAATCAGAGCGACGTAGTTCCCCTCACTAGGGATGGATTGTTTGTGTTTTTTAAAGAACGACTGAGGTTCTAGCTCAGGTGTTGCATGCTCGCTGGTCCGAGTGTGTTACCGTCTTGCACGAGAACGAGTAGGAGCACGTTCGTACGTTGAGAGTGAATGAGGTGAGAAAAGAATTCCCGAAGGAAAGACGTTATTGTTTGTTTTTTGTCTTTTAAGAGTTTTTTCATTTGTTTGCATATGATAGTGTATCTAAATCTTAGTCATTGGAATGTATACATTCTCACATTCCAAGATGGAATTAGTAAGAAAGCACACTAAGAGTGAAGAAGACCCTCACACCTATTTCTAATTATTAAGGTTCAAACACACTAGCATACTTGTATTTATTAAGTGTTTTTGTTGATTATGAAATGAAGAAGTGTTTTTTATTTATTTGTATTTTCAACAAGTATTGCATTTAAGTCCCTCATACAAGATCAAATGTTTAACACATTGACCCAAGATGGGCTATATGCTACACATTCTAAGATTATAAGAGAAGACCCCTTATAATCCTTTCTTTATATGAATGGCCTAAATGCAATAAATGCCTACCTTTATTACATATTTTGAATTTTTCTTTAAGATGAGAAGATGAAAGACTCAAGAGTAAGAAAAACGGAAGTTAGTTGTTAGTGTGCTCGCCGAGATATCGCATCTCGTGCCTACGTATCCGCAATCTGAAAAGAAAGAGGAATCAGAGCATCCGTAGTTCACGGTACTACGGGTGAACAGGAAACAGGATCTCGATCGCATAGGTGCGAGAGAACAAAGGGGAAAGACACACATAAAGTCTAAGGGAGAAACTCGGTCATACAAGTTAACATGCATCAATGGTCCTAAGGTCAGGATCATGAGGGAAGCTACCTAATGTTATCAGGCATGGATTGCTATCCTAATGTCTCTCCTACCTCCGACTTAATCAAAAATTAGGTGGAGCTAGGAATCCTAAGGGGATCATGTCATCAGACAAGTAAACACAAGATAAATCAATCACGAAATGAATTAAAAGCAAATGGAAGAATAAACAGTGTTAGTCCTATGTTATGTTTCTAACCTATCTAACTTGGACAAGTTAGAATAGGTATCCTAATGAGGAAGCAAAAGCTAAAACAAGCAATACAATGATATCAAATATCAAAGTAAATTAATAGAAAAGATGTGAATGAGATCACATAAGCGTCAACATCGGTCGATGTGAGCTAATGACAATGAGTGGGGGTCGGTTGCGAACCCTATCTTCCACTTGACTGACTCGATAACAGGAGCAGGTGATGTTCAAAGCTTCAATCATGTAATGAGAGCTAAGAACGACTCGACTAGAATAACGGGGGTTGATTACGAACCCTACCTTCCGTCAATTGCCTCCTTGGAGGTCTTACCAGGGGAAATGGGAATGGGATGCCTCATAGAGGTCTTCAGGCACAATATTAAACAATCACAAACAAAGCCTCCTTTGAGGACTTCCATCATTGCCGGCCAAGTGGCACAGACTCCCAATCCTACTTCTCATGGCGTAAAAAAGGAAAAATGCGGAATTAGTAAAAGAGAAGAGAAGTGATACCGAACGGATATTAATCCGTAGCAACGTAAGCAAAGTATTAGCAAACCGAAAAACTTCTAGTAACCTAGCACAAATGAACAAAAGTGTTAGTACGTGGAGAAGATCCGTTATGGCATGGAACCAAATGCTCTTAAAAAAACAATAAAACAAGGCTATAAATCCTAAACAGCAGCAACAACAACGCTCCAGCACCTGCATAGCTGTAAAAGTCAGCAACAAGTAAAAACAGCCTATAACAGCTACTATTTCTAGAACAGGGCAGGTGTGTATACAATCAGGCAGAATAGTAACATTTTACAGCACACTTTGTGCACAGCAGCTGTGTATGTGGCAACAACTTCTACATTTTTACTAATCAAATGTAAAACACTACAAAACAAACTCAAAGGTTAGTCAAAATTCAAATGGAAATTGCTAACAAGAAAGTAAGTGAAATCAATATTAAAATGCAAACAACCATTAGTCAAAACCTTTGCAAAACATATTAAAGGCTATCAACAAAGTTAACTAAATGAAACTAAAAAATTAGTCAATATTAGCATTAAAATCTAAGTATAGTCAATGTTAAAACAAAATCAAATCAAACTAAGTCAATGTCAATTAGTTCTAAGTTCTAATTATAAAACTAATTAGTGGACAAATAAGGCAAAAACAATTAGTGCAATTAGTAAGCAAAAGCTAAAAACGGTTATTGAGCAATTAAGGTGAACACAATTAGTAAGCTAGTGAACAAAACAATTATCCAAAGACCATTAGCAAAATCTAACTCTAATAGCAAAACTAAGGTCTAAATTCAACATCTAAACCAAATTGAAATTGATTTCTACACAAAAAGTTAATCGAAATTATGCTATAATTAGTCAACCAAATCAAAGTTAGAAGTCAATTAGAGACAATATTAGTTTCTAAACAAACATAATAGGAATTAATCTTCTAAGAACTAATCCTAAGCTAAAATTAGAATCTAAATTAATTATCCTAAGCTAATACTAATTATCTAACTACTTAAAACCTAATTAACAAAAACTTCTAAAAGGAAAATTTATTAAGTCAAAATAGGGGGGGTGCAGTGTCATCGTTGGAGGTGGAAATAGAGATTTCATGGAGTGTGTGAGCAAAACAATGGATCTTGCTAAACCCAGTCCATCATTTTATAATTTAACCTAAAAACCTAAGGTAACACACATGCCTTCTTATCTTCTTCTGTTCACTCCGCCGTTCCCCACCTCTTCACCCTTTCTTCTTTGTTCAAATCATCGATGCCATCACCTTCCTCCTTTCTCTCATTCACACGCCACATCCTTCGCGATTCCGACCTCCTTACGTCTAACTTCAATCCTCTCCAATAACAAACCGTCGCCGAAAACAATAACACCACCGCGCCGGCACACCTCCTGATGGAGGCGGTTCAATCCTTGTGGTGAATACATCCCGCTCGCCTCCACCGTTAACATCTCGCTCTCGACCACTCAATCTCACACTCATCAAAATATGCTCTCGCACGACTCAAATACGACTCAACGTGAACGATACCGCCAACACGCAAACAGATCAAACACAAAATCAGAGTTCAAAGGAGATTACCGCGTTTGTGTGACGACGACGAACGAAGATTCTGTGATTTTCCGCGATCTCCGAGTCCGCTGTTGCTCTTTGATCCGCTACGACCACACGACGTGAAGATTGAGGTAAAACTCCTTAACTGCTCTCGAACTCCGTTTATGAAAATTCGCCTTCATCTTCTTCATTTTCACCGCGGATTGTTGAACACTGGTGTTGTGGATTCGATGCGGATTGGTTCTAGATCGCGTCGCTTTTCTCACTTCTGGATCGTTCTTGAATCCACCGCTTACACCGTAATGTTGTTGATTTGCAGGTTGCGAAGTGAAGCATCGACACGAAGATTGGAATTCAGGAAATGGCAATGGGAGATTCGAGAAGTTCGTCACGGTTCAGAACGATGAAGGTGAAGTACGGCTGTTGAAGAATTGAAGGTTGGAGATGATGATTGAAGAGGCGTTGAAGGTTATCAATGAAGATCAGAGAGTTAGTTATGAGTTTTTCTATGACATTTTTGTTGAAAGCAAATCGGTTAGAAGTTTTGTTGATGAAGATTGATGAGGAGTTGCAGAGTTGATTGGAGATGAAGCTATGGAATTGTGGAGCTTGAAGAATTTGAGAGGGAGAAAAAGTTTGTTGATTCTGTTAGAGAGAAATGGTTGGTTGAGGATCGTAGATGATTGAAGGGTATGGAGAATGGTAAAGATTGAAGTGGAAGAAGAATATTGGAGATGAAGTGAAATTGGGAGAAGAGAGAGTTGGTTCTGTTAGTGGTTTTTTGACAGTTCGAAATTCTGTTGGATTGTTAGTTGTTTTTTATTGGATTGTAACTGAAAATGTTAGGCTGTTAGAAAAGTGGTTAGGGAAGATGGAATTGGAAACTGTTAGTTATTTCTGTTAAAATAGTTAGGAGATTTTGGGGTTGTGTTATATATTATCACTGCTTTTTCTATTAATAATGAATTCTGGTGTCTGTTAGAAAAAACAGAGTAAGGACTTCTGTTATCTGTTGTGGATCTGTAGCTTCTTTTTTTTCTGATATGAATTTGTATGCTGCTGTATATCTACCGTCATTGGTTTTTCTTTGGAAATATTGAAATCCTTCAGCACCGACCTTCTCTTTTCATCCTAGAGTTTCTTTGGAAATACGTTGAACTTCTACGTTTATTTATTCATTTTCTTCTGGTGAAATTTAATCATCATTCATGAAAGCATCAAGGCTGCAATTTTGAAGAACCCTCCAGGAAACAACTAACCGTTCCTTCAAACTTGGAGGCAATGATAAATAATGTTTCCAATCCAGAGGCATAATTCAAAGGCCGTGATATCCATACCAAAGCAACAATTTGCATGCATCATACAAACATGGTTTAAATCCTTACTAGACTCACAAAGCCCACCCAAAATTAATTGTATCCAAAAATCTCATCTTCAATCTCTAGAAGAGTACTAGCATTGGTATAACTCTATTGATTTATTATTGGACTTTACAAAGTAGAATCCTCCATTGGGTCCGTTCCGTACATCATCAAAGCTACATGTGAAATGATCATATACTATCTAGAAATCTACATCAAGGTAAAACTGCGGAAATGGGTAATAGGTTTGAAGAAAATGATATTTGTATTTGGAATTAGCAATTGCAATGGATGTTGGAATTGGATAATTTGGACATGGACCACGAAACTCGGATACGACTCAAAAATGAATAAATGGATATTGGTTTTGGATATGAACTAAACTTAATAAAATGGAATTTAGATTTAGCTTGGAATTGAATTGAAAATGGATTTGGACAAAATGGTAAAAAATGGTCTAATGGATATTTATGAAATGAAAAAGAATGGATAAAAGTGGTCTAAAAATGGATATGGGTTAGAAAGTGGTTTAGGTATGGATTAGATGGTTCACGGTTGAAATGGATAGAAAAGATGAATAATGACATATGGATTCCAAGAGATCCGCATAACCAGTCTTAACATGTTTAATTCTCCCCAAATTCCAAATCCAAAGCAAACTCGTATTCTCAACCAATCTCCAACTTCAATCAATAAACTTTGCTAACCATGAATAACAAGACGCATTTGTCAGGCAACCTTAACCACCGTCTCCAATCGATGAATATCGACCAAGTGACACAGAAGATAAGAAACCATGATCCCACGCCTCAGGAACACATGCAAATGAATGAATATGAGTTATAACCTAATGGATATGCAGATGAACGCGAAGCAAAAGCCAGAAAAAGGTAGGGCAAATTTTGGGGTGCTACAGATATAACTCAACAGGGAAGGCTTAGCACAACAAGGCTCCACTGGGGAAAATCAATACCTCAACAATGAACTATCTCTAGCATACCGAAGAGACTAACTATCCATCAGAGTAGAAAACCTCAACAACGAACTGTCCCATCTAACCGAAGAGACTTACCATTCATCGGAGTAACAAAATATCAACAACGAACTGTCCCATCAAACCGAAGAGACTTACCACTCATTAGAGTCACAAAATCTCAACAACAAACTGTCCCATCAAACCGAAGAGACATACCATTCATTGGAGTCATAAAATCTCAACAACGAACTGTCCCATCAAACCGAAGAGACTTACCATTCATTGGAGTCACAAGATCTCAACAACGAACTGTCCCATCAAACTGAAGAGACTTACCATTCATCGGAGTAACAAAATCTCAACAACGAATTATCCCGTCTAACCTAAGAGACTTACCATTCATTGGAGTAGAAGAATCTCAACAACGAACTGTCCCGTCTAACCGAGGAGACTTACCATTCATTGGAGTAACCAAATCTCAACAACAAACTATCTCGTCTAATCGAAGAGACTTACCATTTATCGGAGTGGAAGAATCTCAACAACAAACTGTCCCGTCTAACCGAAGAGACTTACCATTCATCGGAGTGGAAGAATCTCAACAACGAACTGTCCCGTCTAACCGAAGAGACTTACCATTCATTGGAGTAACCAAATCTCAACAACAAACTGCCCCGTTTAACCAAAGATACTTACCATTCATCGGAGCGACAAAAGGTATTAATTGCATCGCCTCAGGCTTCTCAAATAAAGGAATGCCACGAAATAGTATTGAACCTTCTAACAGGGGAATCATACATAGATTTCAGCTGAAGGGCGCAGAATCCTCAAAGGTGCAAAATAAATGCACTCTTAATCTAGGTTTCACAGCCTAGAGATCTAAACAAATGTTGCAGGGGACCAAAGATCAATCCAAGAACAAGCTGGAGAGAAACGGTCAAACAAGACTCATCCCGAGGAGGAAATATCTCAACTGGGGACTAATTCCATCCAGATAATGAACTGGAGAGGAAACTGAATCAAAATCTTCCACGAGAAATAAACTCAGTGGGGAATTAACAAAGATAGGCATTTTTCTGCTTACGGGTCGACACTCTAAATGGAGAGAGGACACACACGCTCTACGGGGAAAACAGCACCAGAGAGCAAAGAAGCACCAACACAAATGCAAAATGCACAATGCAACAACAACATGCTATGCACAACAAATGAATGCGCATGCAATGCTTATGAGTATGAATATGCTGATAAAACAGACATAAAGGATAAATAGAGGGTGGAATAAACATCACAACACCACTGAATACTCGGCTAATCTTAACAAGATGGAAATGTCATTAGCAACTCTTCTAGGCATTTAGGTAAAGAAATCCTGCAAGAGATAAACAAAAGCCATCAAAGGAAAACAAATCCTACTACAAGGCTCAAATCTTGCTGGAGAAAAGAAGATACTCCTTGGGGAGAAATCCGAATATCAAACTTCTAATGTAGATGATCCATAAAGAGGATAACAACATAAACTCTGCTTTGAGGATGGCAGGAAAGCTATTGGGGAACTATAACAACCCAAATCTTTCTGACTTTCCCTAGGGATAATAAAAATTCATAGAACTTCTATTTCAAAAGGGTGAAGAGATCTGCTGCCGAAAAATAATGAATCCGTTGGGGATTGTAAACATATAAACATCTACGCGAAATCCACTGGGAAAACAAGGCAGATTCGCTGGAGATACGAGAGCACTCTCAGAGGATTAACCAATTCTGAGTAAAACATCCTGGACTTGCCGGGAAAACAGCAAAAGGTCAAGATGTGGGGATTTTAGATCAATACTCATCATGAATGAGAGAAAACCCAACAGGTGACTAGTATATCAATATTCCTTGAATATAGTTATCATGAGTGACTTTACTGGGGAATAGCCACAATAGTGATGCATAATCTTCACTAGGAGGATAAATCTCTGAAAAACAATCCGGAGAGAAGTACATCTTGGACTTGCCGGGGGAAATGAGAAATTAACATCACTGCTCAACTCTTGGGAAACATTCGAAGCAATAATGCACTGCATCCTTTGAGGAATTAGCAAGGATAAATCTCTGGATAGAATAACCTGGAGAGAAAAACATCCACAAGACAAGATGAAACACGACAAGCGATCGCCACGTCAATGCTTCTTAGAAGAGAATAAGACCGCTCTCTGTTTGGGGACATCCAAAGAAACAACAACACGTCTAGAGGGTAAAACCCTGAGTGAAGATTCCTCATATGATTTCTGCTAGGGACAGCAAAAATGAATCTCTGCGTGGGGACCACCATTAAGCAGAAATGGACCTCAGAACTACTCAACTGCCTGACCATAACATAATCAGCTGGAGAGGATTCAGATCAAGACCTAGCTGGGGGAAAAACCAAACAGCATTGGACCTTATGAATTTAACACATCATAATAAACCCATCATCTTGTCAACAACTGATCACATTCATAGGAACAAGTTCTGCTGAGGAAATATCAACAAACTCTACTGGGGATCTGTCAATAAATTCCACCAAAGGAGCGAGAACGAACCCTGTTGAGGAAGACATTGATCCTACCATTCTTAGAATGGCCGTTGACATTCTTTTTTTTTTATATTCATAAATCAAAGAAAAATGTTTTTATACTTTTCAAAAATTTAAATCAATTATTCACATTTTGTTTCAAAAATCATCATAAAAAATAAATGAAATTTTTCAAGCAGAAACAAAATAAGAATTGCAAACAATGGGACACAGACCCAAATTTTATTAATAGAATGGAAGTCCGCAAATGGCGTAACTCCTTAGATCATTACAAAGTTTGAAAAATGGTAAATACATGGAAAGGGTTACATTGAAATACAATGACCACTATTCTCACTAACAACTTTGAATTCCCTTGTGCTCAAAACTTCAGATGTGGATGATTGAAGCAGAATCCTTAATGGACAATGTTGCTTTCAAATGATCAAGATTGGCCAGACGCAGTTACTTGCCATAATCCCTAACTTTTGCCTAGATTGCCCTTTCAGGTTTTCAATCTACCAGGATGATTATTGATAAGTGCAAATTGTAGCTATTGTTGTATATAAGTTTTGTTGCATTTATCGATACTTTTTGTTAAAATCGTTCGAATAAACCCCACTTTGTATGTAAATGTGTATATTTAGTGTATAATCAAGTTTTAGAGTATTTGTGTACCACTTGATAGTTTTCTACTCATTTTGTAGGTATTGAGGTGTATTTGGAGCATGAGCAATAAAGTGTCGAAGACACGGCTTCAAACGTGCGATTTTGAGCAACATATCAACGAATAAGGCTCAAAATGAGGATAATAAAAATCAGCAATTTGGTTGATATTTATTCAATATTAGATAGGAAATTGAATAAGCTTTCCAACTCTTCGAACCGGGCGAAAAACGGAGTTACGATTCTCAAGTTATGGCTGAAACATTTTCCAAGTCAGCTGGTTGCGTGCTTAGCGCGCCCAACCGTGCTTAGCGGGCTCTTAAGGTGGTTTAACGCTCGCTTAGCGCCCAAAAGCGCGCTTGGCGTGGTCTGCGATGATGACAACAATAAATATGGGTAAAAAAACAAATTTTTAGGGATGGTTTTGGGGGTTTTTTGCTCCCAACTCCATCAAACTTCATTTTTCTTGTAGATTAGCTTAGAAAACATCATTGGAGCTTGCATTTGGATGATCCGGAGTCGAATCTCTCGTCGATTGGTGTTGACAAACCAAGAAATGTTTGGTTCATCTTCTCTCTTCTCTTTGTAATTTCTTTGTTGGGTGTTTGTATAGTTACTTTGAACATATGTATCTTTGTTGATCATAATATTATATGAAATTTGTTTTACAAATCATTATAGATGTCTTCCTTGATCTTTTTGCATTTATGTTTGGATTTGTGTTGTGTTAGAGATAAACATCATGGATCTTGATTAGGGATGGATATCTATTGTCTAGATGATAGAGATAGATTTAGATGATAATCTTTTGGGTGTCGGAACTTAATGTCTTCTGTGTTTCGAGGTGTCGTGCGCGAGAGTGACGACGAGAGTAATACGGTTGTCTCTCAGCTCAGTGTGCCAGAGATGGACACTGTTGTGAGTGATGCTGGATGATTTTGACGAGTATTGCAGGTGGAGTATAATTGGTCGGTAAATTTATGTTTGTGACGAGTGGATTATATGTATGCTTGATAAGTTCATCTTATTGAAGAATGAATTGTTTTTATGTTTTTATTTACTTTTCTGTTTTTACGCTTTAAACCATTTTAAAACCTAACTCATTAACATTGATATTGTCGAACGATAATTCAGTAGCACCGATCTCTGTGGACACGATAAATTCCCAGAAAAATACTTCCAAATCTTTTTGTTTGCTTGCTCTATATTGCAACCAACAAAATGGCGCCGTTGCCGGGGATTGGTGTTTTTATTGGATCGCATTGCGATAGTTTCTTTGTTTTTGAGTTTTGTAGATATCGTATATATTGTCTATTTTCACTTGTTTATATTGATACTTGTATATGTTTACCATATTTGTGAATTTTACATGTTTTGCATACTTGTAAATTTAGTGTATATGTTTGTTTCTCTTCACGTTTGCTAAGTGTTTGGTTAGGTTTCGTCGTCGGTGAGCACTAACCGTGTAAAGAGGCAACTTGAAGAAGTGTGTATAAATAATAGGCGTCGAGCTTACGACGTAAATCAAGCATGTTTTATCATTTTTTGTTCCATTATTACTTTTTCATTATATATGAGATTGTGTAGGTGTTAAGTGGAGGCCTACACCAGAACCTTGTTGTTGTACTGGTTTTTCTGATTCTGGTGTAGCGCGTTTAGTGCGCACTGCTGTGCTGAGCCAGTGAATTATTTTAATTGTTCATTTGTCCCCCTTCTTCCCACTTCCACCAAGGCCTTATATATTAGTAATTATTAGTAATTTTTCTAATTCTTTTGTTGTTGTTTGGACTCAAATTTTGGTCCGATTGCTTGAAGTCGCATTCAGTGATTTTTCCGATTTTGATTGTTTCAACTTGCGAATGCGTGGTGATGATAGTGTTTAAAGTTTTGTACACGTTCAAGGTATGTGTTTATCGCTTTCTTGACTTTAGCATATTCATGATACTTAGGCTTTTTACAACTTCTATGCCATTCATTCTTTTGTATACTTTTTCTTGTGTGAATCACTTTAGTTCCCACCCTTTTTGTGAGGAAGCCTTCCATTGTTCATATATGCTCGGAGTTCCAACATTCTTGTTCTAACTGGATTTTATTATGTTGAATCTGTTGTTTATGTTGTGTATATGAATGCATGAAAAGGATCAAGGCATTTGTTTCATTTTGAGCACAACCACCCTAGCCAAATAGTCAATTCACCTTGTGAGTGTGTGAGAATTTGTAACCCCTTTGAGCTTTTTGATCCATGTTTTTATTTGAACTTAATGCTTATCTATGAGTATTTAGTTCACTTATTTTTGATGGATTTTGTTTTTTCTTGGACCTCAACTTTGTGTTACTGTATGGATTTTTTCCTTGCCTTAGAAAGTAGGGAGTATTCACATGATGATGTGGTTGAATTCAAGTTGGGGAGAGAATGATTGTGTATTCATTAGTTGGATTCTATGAGGATTGAAAAAGAAAAGAAAAAAGCGAAAAATTTGTGAAAGAGAAAAAGAAAAAAAAAAGAAGAAAAAGAAAAATCCTTGAAAAAGGAAACAAAAAGAGTTTCAATAATTGTGCTAAATAAGTATTGTGTTTTGTGTAACACTTGGGATTTTGGAAGAAATTTGATTGAAATTTTGTGTTTGAACTTTTGTGAGTTGATCATTCCCTTAGGTTTAGGCAAGTTTTTGTTTCGATTAGCTTTAGGAATTGCCCCTTGTTTGTTTGCCCGACCACATTATAACCTTGAAAGTCCTTGTGATTCTTGCCTTTGTATGTTCAATGTGAATTTTTGGATGATTGCATAATTTAGTCTTTTGTTTGCAAGATTGTTGTGTGAGTGAAAAATCCCTCATTTTATGTTTTTCATCTATCGATGATTGTTTTTGCTAGGTGTGATTCACATTTGAACTTGTGTTGTTTTAGAATGTTTGGCATGATTTTTGTATTTAGCATTTGTTTCGTGATTATGTTATCGTTGTAGTTTAGTGGTAAGTATTTACTTTGTGTGTATCATTTTTGATTGAACCATTGCATTTGTTTTCCGTTTTCAAAACTTGTTGATTCATGATTCTTTGGTTATTGCTTTTGTGTTTTTAAGTTTGTTGGCTTTGTTTGAGGACAAACAAATATGTAAGTTGGGGAGAGTTTGATAAGTGCAAATTGTAGCTATTGTTGTATATAAGTTTTGTTGCACTTATCGATACTTTTTGTTAAAATCGTTCGAATAAACCCCACTTTGTATGTAAATGTGTATATTTAGTGTATAATCAAGTATTAGAGTATTTGTGTACCATTTGATAGTTTTCTACTCATTTTGTAGGTATTGAGGTGTATTTGGAGCATGAGCAATAAAGTGTCGAAGACACGGCTTCAAACGCGCGATTTTGAGCAACGCATCAACGAATAAGGCTCAAAATGAGGATAATAAAAATCACCAATTTGGTTGATATTTATTCAATGTTAGATAGGAAATTGAATAAGCTTTCCAACGCTTCGAACCGGGCGAAAAACGGAGTTACGGTTCTCAAGTTATGGCCGGAATATTTTTCAAGTCAGCTGGTTGCGCGCTTAGCGCGCCCAACCGCGCTTAGCGGGCTCTTAAGGAGGTTTAACGCACGCTTAGCACGGTCTGCGATGATGACAACAATAAATATGGGTAAAAAACACATTTTTAGGGATGGTTTTGGGGTTTTTTGCTCCCAACTCCATCAAACTTTATTTTTCTTGTAGATTAGCTTAGAAAACATCATTGGAGCTTGCATTTGGATGATCCGGAGTCGAATCTCTCGTCGATTGGTTATGATAAAACAATAAATGTTTGGTTCCTCTTCTCTCTTCTCTTTGTAATTTCTTTGTTGGGTGTTTGTATAGTTACTTTGAACATATGTATCTTTGTTGATCATAATATTATATGAAATTTGCTTTACAAATCATTATCGATGTCTTCCTTGATCTTTTTGCATTTATGTTTGGATTTGTGTTGTGTTAGAGATAAACATCACGAATCTTGATTAGGGATGGATATCTATTGTCTAGATGCTAGAGATAGATATAGATGGTAATCTTTTGGGTGTCAAAACTTAATGTCTTCTGTGTTTCGAGGTGTCGTGCGCGAGAGTGACGACGAGAGTAATACGGTTGTCTCTCAGCTCAGTGTGCCAGAGATGGACACTGTTGTGAGTGATGCTGGATGATTTTGACAAGTATTGCAGGTGGAGTATAATTGGTCGGTAAATTTATGTTTGTGACGAGTGGATTATATGTATGCTTGATAAGTTCGTCTTGTTGAAGAATGAATTGTTTTTATGTTTTTATTTACTTTTCTGTTTTTACGCTTTAAACCATTTTAAAACCAAACTCATTAACATTGATATTGTCGAACGGAAATTCAGTAGCACCGATCTCTGTGGACACGATAAATTCCCGGAAAAATACTTCCAAATCTTTTTGTTTGCTTGCTCTATATTGCAACCAACAATTATTTTTGTTTTTGTCTCTAATTTTTGCCTGGACCGCCCTTTCGGGTTTTCAGCCTACCAAGACGCTCATTTTTGCCTAAGCCGCCCTTTCGGGTTTTCAACCTAGCGAGCTGTTCTTTTATTTTTTTAGGCGAAGTATTTCTTGACAACATCGGCATTCACAGGATGAGTGAACTCTTCACCATCCATAGTTGCAAGAAGTAATACACCGCCAGAGAAGGCTCTCTTAACAACGTACGGGCCTTCATAATTAGGGGTCCATTTGCCCCTAGAATCATTGGTAGAAGTCGAGATCCTTTTGAGCACGAGGTCACCTTCTCTGAATATATGAGGTCGAACCTTCTCATCAAAAACTTTCTTCATTCTCTATTGATACAATTGGCCATGACACAAGGGCATCATTATTTTTTCTTCAATCAAATTCAACTGGTCATATATGCTTTGGCACCATTCAGCCTCAGACAATTCAGCTTCCATCAAAACTCTCATAGAAGGGATTTCAACTTCTACTGGGAGCACTGCTTCCATACCGTAAACAAGAGAAAAAGGGGTTGCCCCTGTTGAAGTGCGGACGGATGTACGATACCCATGCAAAGCAAAAGGGAGCACCTCATGCCAATCCTTGTAAGTAACAACCATCTTCTGAACAATCTTCTTAATATTCTTATTAGCAACTTCAATAACCCCATTCATCTTAGGTCTGTAAGGAGAAGAATTATGATGCTCAATCTTAAACTCATCACATAATTCCTTCATCATCTTGTTATTCAGATTCGACCCATTATCAGTGATAATCTTGCTCGGAATATCATACCGACATATGATTTGGTTCTTGATAAACCGGCCACTACTTGCTTGGTCACATTGGTATATGACGCCACTTCAACCCACTTGGTAAAATAGTCAATAGCCACCAATATGAAACGGTGTCCGTTCGACGCTTTAGGCTCAATCATTCCAATCATATCAATGCCCCACATGGAGAAAGGCCATGGAGAAGAATAACATTGAGAGGAGTTGGTGGTACATGAATTTTGTCAGCATAAACTTGACACTTATGGCACTTCTTCAAAAATTTACAACAGTCGGATTCCATTGTCAGCCAATAGTAACATGCCCTCAACGTCTTCTTAGCCATTGCATGCCCATTGGCATGGGTACTAAAAGATCCTTCATGAATTTCTTTCATCAACATGTCTGCTTCGTGTCTATCCACGCATATGAGCAAGACCATGTCATAATTTCTTTTATACAGCACATCATCATTCAAGAAGAAACTACCATCCAATCTTCTCAAAGTCTTCTTATCTTTCTTGGATGCCTCAAGCGAGTACTCTTGATTTTGAAGAAAGCATTTAATATCATAATACCACAGTTTATCATCAACAACCTCTTCAACCATGAATACATGAGCTGGCCTATCAAGCCGCATAACATCAATTTTGGGCACATCATTCCACCGATTCACCACAATCATGGAGGATATAGTGGCTAAAGCATCCACCATTCGATTTGCTGCTCTGGGTACATGGTGAAACTCAACCTTATTGAAGAAAGTTAACAACCTTCTTGCATAATCTCGATAAGGAATCAAATCAGGTTGACGTGTCTCCCATTCTCCTTTAATCTGATTAATCGCCAGGGCTGAATCTCCGTATACATCAAGAATCTTGATTCTTAAATCAATGGCTTAGTCCAAGCCCGTAATACATGCTTCATACTCAGCCGCATTATTTGTGCAAGTGGACATCAACCTTACAGTGAAAGGAATATGAGAACCACGAGGAGTAACAATTATTGCCCCAATACCATTGCCATACTCATTAACAGCTCTGTCAAAAATCAAACCCCACTGGGATCCAGGCTCAGGCCCTTCATTAGGTAATGGTTATTCACAATCTTTAACCTTTAGATATATCACATCTTCATCAAGAAAATCAAACCTGATAGGTTGATAATCATCAATTGGCTGGTGTGCCAAATGGTAAGCCAAAACACTTCCTTTTACCGCTTTTTGAGTTCGGTACTCGATATCATATTCTGACAACAACATTTGCCAATGAGCAATCCTCCCAGTTAAAGCAGGCTTTTCAAAGATATACTTGTTTGAATCCATTTTGGATATCAACCAAGTTGTATGATTCAACATTTATTGGTGCAGGCGCTTGGCAGCCCAAGCTAAAGCACAACATGTCTTTTCAAGCATTGAATACCGAGACTCACAATCGGTGAACTTCTTGCTCAAATAATAAATGGCAAATTCTTTTCGACCAGATTCATCTTGTTGACCCAGAACACAGCCCATAAACTCTTCCAGCACAGTCAAATACATGATCAAAGGTCTTCCTTCCACGGGAGGAGACAAAATCGGAGGTTCAAGCATATACTCTTTAATTCTTTCAAAAGCTTTCTGACAATCCTCTATCCAGACACAACCCTGATCTTTACGAAGAAGCTTGAAGATCGGCTCACAAGTGGCAGTCATATTGGATATAAATCGGGAGATATAATTCAAACGTCCCAAGAATCCTCTTACTTGTTTTTCAATTTTGGGCGCAGGCATTTCCTGAATAGCCTTAACTTTACCAGGATCAACTTCAATGCCCTTTTGGCTGACAATAAAGCCCAACAATTTTCCAGAACGGACACCAAAAGTACATTTATTAGGATTCAAATGGAGTTTAATTTTTCTCAAACGTTGAAACAACTTCAATAAGTACTCAATATGATCTTCTTCAGTCTTCGACTTACAAATCATATCATCCATATAGGCCTCAATTTCTTTATGCATCATATCATGGAACAAAGTAGTCATAGCTCTCTGGTACGTTGCACCAGCATTTTTCAAACCGAAGGGCATCACTCTGTAACAGAATGTTCCCCAGGGTGTAATGAATGTTGTTTTTTTTTTCCATATCCTCGGGTGCCATCTTTATCTGATTATAACCGGAAAAGCCATCCATAAAAGAAAAGATACTGAATTTAGCAGTATTATCTACCAACATATCAATGCGTGGCAATGGAAAATCATCTTTTGGACTAGCTTTATTCAAATCTCTATAGTCGACGCACATTCGGACTTTTCCGTCTTTCTTTGGAACATGCACAATATTGGCCACCCATTGAGGATACTCAGAAGTCACAAGAAAACCATCATCAATCTACTTTTGAACCTCCTCCTTGATCTTCAGAGCCATGTCAGGATGAGTTCTTCTTAATTTCTGCTTCACAGGTGGACATTCAGGCTTCAATGGTAAATGGTGCTCCACCATATTAGTATCAAGACCAGGCATGTCTTGATAGGACCAAGCAAACACATCCACATATTCTCTAAGAAGCTCCACAATCCTTTTCTTAACATCTAACTGAAGCAATGCCCCAATCTTGACTTCTTTTATATCACCCTCTGAACCCAGGTTAACCAATTCCACTGGCTCTTCATGAGGCTGAATGGCTTTTTCCTCGTGCTCAAGCAACCGAGAAATTTCATCTGGAATCTCCTCAATATCCTCTTCTTCAGCTCCAAACACAGGGAACTCAAAGTTGGGAGGGGGCATAGGGTCATTGTTTTCAATGGGTTTATCAATCAATCTGCACAATGATTTATGTTTGATTTTAGAATATGAACAAGAAGTGCAAGTATTATGCAGATAAAGGCGATTAACACATTATTATTATTTTTTGGTTTTTTATGTTACCATTTTTCAGAAATAAAGCAAAAAGGGAAAAACATAATATGGATAAACAAAATAACATTTTATTGATGATGATAAAATTTGAAACAAAGCCCTCACAAATTCACTTTCACCTTGGGCAGAGTGAAAGGATTTTTGAAAGAAACAAAAATAAATTATTTTGAAATATGAACAACAGTGGGAACGTCAACAACTATCCAATTCTGGCAGATCTGTCCGTGTGTCACGAAATTGGGAAGTTCTTCCTCTTCATCATCTTCAATGATGGCAGCAGTAGAGTGATCATTATGGATGAATCTGGCGTTGTGAAAGGTCTCATTAATATGCTTCAAATCTCTTCTGATTGTACCAGGCGTAAAGCCTAAACCAGTTTTTCCCAGGTTATCAACCACATCAATGACTCGGCCCCAACCATCAGATCGACCAGTCCTTAACACATGCAGAGCATATTTCAAAGAAGACATGGGTAACTTATTCTTCTTAACAGCCTTGTCATCAACAGAAAGAGCTTGGAACGGAGTTCCAACAGTTTCATCAGCATCAACATACGAAAAGGATGAAAGGTGGCTCACCAGCATCGCTTGCTCACCTCCAACAATTACCAACTTATCATTCTTAACAAATTTCAATTTCTGATGAAGAGTTAAAGTCACTGCCCCAGCCTCATGAATCCAGGGTCGGCCAAGCAGACAACTATAAGCAGGAAAAATATCCATTACTTGAAAAGTAATCTGGAAGAAGCATGGTCCTATTTTGATTGGAAGATTAACTTCTCCAATCACAATCTTTCGAGATCCATCAAAAGCTTTACCAACAACTCCACTATACCTCATGGGAGGACCTTGGTAAGAAAGCCTTGATAAAGTAGATTTTGGCAACACATTCAAAGAAGAACCAGTATCAACCAACACATAGGAAAGTGCATCTTCTTGACAGTTCATGGAGATATGTAAAGCCAAATTGTGATTTCTCCCCTCCTCGGGTAACTCTTCATTACAGAAACTCAAATTATTACATGAGGTGAGGTTGGGAACAATGCCATCAAACTGATTAACAGTCACATCATGCTCAACATATGCTTGTTCCAATACCTTATGCAAAGATTTCCTATGAGCTTTAGAATTCATCAGTAAGGACAACACTGAAATCTTGGACGGGGTATGCAAGAGTTGATCTACAACATTGTACTCACTCTTCTTGATCAATTTCAAAACTTCATCCTCATAAACCTTCGAACCACTAGACTGATCAGAAGCATCGACATTAGTCTCATCTTGAGTTCGTTTGCCAACAATAACATTCTCCACAATCTTTGGAGGCTCAGGAGCAAAGACTCGACCACTCCGGGTCACTCTACTCACATCAGCGATGCTTACCACAGAAGTCAAAGAAGGAATGGGCACTTCCTTACCATCTTCTACCATGGTATCTTTGTACTTATACAGAACAGCTTTGTCAAATTCATAGGGTACTGGACTGGGCAACCAAATGACCAAAGGTGTAACAGCTGTCTTCTGACTATCATAAGAGATAACAACTCTTTCAGGAATATTAAAGCGTGGTGCAATAACATTCACCTCATTCTGATATTCATCTCTTTTAGCAGTGACCTCAATCAAATTCTCGTCCATCATTCTTTGAATATCCCTCTTCACTATCACACAACCACGTGGATTCACAGAACAGATGCATCAAGCTGCATAGTCATGATCAATATCATGGTATTCTCTCAAAAGTGCATGCATTTCCACAAGAGATCTTAGGATCCAACGGATATAAAATTTTTTGAATGTACCTGGATAACCATAAACCTTATTGACAGACGCCTTGCCGTGATTAGGCAGCGGATTCGATCGGACATTAGGATTGGAATCTCCGAAAGACAAAATACCACTTCTAGCCAACCTTTACACTTCCATCTTCAATGGATAACAGTTCTCAGTGTCATGCCCAGCTCTTCCCTGATGGAAAGCACAATGAGCTTCAGGCTTATACCACCATGGTGAATCTTTTGGAACAGCAGGTGGTCGGCGGGTCTGAACAAGATTCTTCTTTATTAAACAAGGAAGCAATTCTGTGTAGGTCATCGGAATCGGATCAAAATCTTTTCGAAAACGGTTCCGTTGATTGTTCTGTTGATTAGAGCATTGTTGAGCAAGAACTACCTGAACAACAGGAGTTGAATTGATAACAGGAGTAACAAATGCAACATGTTGCTGACACTGATTATTTCTATTGCGAGGTCTTCTATACCTTTCTCGAGAAACGACATTGGTCTCTCCTTCTTTCTTTTTGTAAAATCCTCCACTATATTTTTTGGAACTTCCAGTAGAATTGCCTTCTTTCGAAAAACGTCCCTCAAGGACACCCTCTTCCAATCTAATCCCCATATTAACCATCTCAGTGAAATCACTGGGGGCACTAGCAATCATATGCTCATAATAAAAAGGACTCAGAGTTTTTAGAAAAATCTTGGTTATCTCCTTTTCTTCCAAAGGAGGGTTGATCTGAGCAGCAATCTCGCGCCACCTTTGCGCGTATTATTTGATAGTCTCCTTATCTTTCTGAGCCATTGCTCGAAGCTGGTCACGATCACGAGCCATATCCACATTATACTTATACTGTTTCACAAACGCCTCACCCAAATCTTCTAAAGTGCGAACTCGAGTACTGTCGAGTCCCATATACCATTTCAAAGCTGCACCAGACTGAAGATGGCTGGTTTACATCCTGAGTGAATCGCACACTCAAAGATAACACAGAGTCGCCACCGAACTTTATTTAGTCCCAAGAACAGGGAAAATATCGATAAAACCCAAGGGGAAGAGAAACGAGAACGGGGGTCGGTTATGCGAAAGAAAGGTACTAGCACCTAACACATTCGTCATACTCGACGGGAACCATTTCGCTTACTTCTAGGCTTGGATGGGTTATCTATCTAAATTCTTCTAGATAAAAGAAGAGGAGAGAGAGAAGAGAAAGGGGGAAAAAGAAAGAAAAGAAAGAAATTGCTCGCGGAGGATTGGGGCCTTCGTGCCTACGTACCCTCATAGTGCAATGAGGAAATCAGAGTGTCGTAGTTCATGGAACCAGGGGACAGAGAGAATGGAAGAAGGGTTGAAGGAAAGAAAGGTGGAAGTGTGCTCCCCAAGACATCGCGTCTCATGCCTACGTATCTGACATTCAAAAGAATGCAGATTCAGAGCTTCCGTAGTTCGGGGAACCGAACAGAAAACCAAACAAGAAAGAAACATGAAAACAAAAGAAGTGGTGTCAAAACCAAGAGCAAAAGTGGAAGAAAAACTCTACTGGGGAAGACCATACAGTAAGAGCGATTGCACAAGAGACTAGAAAAAGAACGGTGTCGAGACCAAGAACGAAAGAAACTCCGCTGGGGAAGGAAGATAAAGAACTGCTAAGGATAGAGGATAAGCGACCCGGATAGGGATCCAAATAAAGGGATGGTGTCAAAACCAAGAGGAAAGGTAGACTCGGTATATTAACTGCCTGACAGTGGTTAACCGAAGAAAGAGAGTAAGACTCTGGCGGGGAAAAGAGATTGGTGTCAACAGACGGACTGTGATAAACCAAGAGAGAGAGAGTGTCGAACCAAGAGAAGGTGTTTGACTCTCAGGGGGTATCGGTATATTAACTGATAAACAGTGGTTAACCGAGGAAAGAAAGGACTGCAACTCTATGGGGATAGAGGAGCATTGGTTTTAACAGAGAAGACTGTGATTAACCCGAAGAACAGGTGTAGGACCGATCAAAGGTCGTAACCTAAAAGGGGTGTTGGTACTGACTGAACAAACAACACTTGACCAACGAAGAAAGGTATTGAACCAAAAGAGGTTGTTAACCGCTAGGGTTCAGTTTTAACAGGAGAACTGTGATTAACCGAGAAAAATGAGTGATTAACCAAGAGGAGGTGATTAACTCAAAAAGGGGTTCAGTATTTTAACAGACAGGCTGTGGTTAACTGAAGAAAAAGGTGATTAACCAAGAATACGTGATTAATCCAAGGAAACTCAGTGTTTTAACAGACGGACTGTGGTTAACTGAGAAGAAGTGCAAATATTGGTGTTTTAACTGACAGGCAGTGGTTAACCAACGAAGGGAGAAGAACCAAAGGAAGGTTACGAACTCTACAGGGAATTCGGTTGTAACAGAAGTGCTGTGTCTAACCGAAGAAAGAGAAAAAATACTCTTCAAGGGAATCAAGGCAATGATTGACCGCAAGAAAAGAAAAGGGGATTGAAACAAAGGTAGTTTGCTAACCCAATGACCAAAGGATCGTAACCAAGAGGGAAAAGGCATAAGCATAAACATGTGTCCAACGGACAAAGGAAAAATTACAAAAGCATAAACATGTGTCCAACGGACAAAGGAAAAATTGCGGAAACATAAACATGTGTCCAACGGACAAAGGAAAAATTGTGGAAGCATAAACATGATATGAAATGATAATAATGGAGCATAAAAGTAAAAGAGAGATATGGAGCGAGAAGGAAGCATAAAAGTAAAAGTTAGAAGTTAGTGATTAGTTGTTAGAGTAAGTGATCAATAATAATTGAATAATTGCACTTAGGTCAAGGTTAATGAGAACTTGTTAGAAGATTGATAGAATCAAAGCCTCTACAACAACAAGTTTCATAAGTTTTGAACCAAAAGACAAATAATCAATAATTTTTTATCATTTTCCGATACGGGACATATGTTACGCTATGTTAAACAATCGCCGAGTAATTTACGGAGTAATTACCCTACAATGAGGCCGGTCAATAGATCTTTGTGCTAATGCATGCTAGATGAACGATGTGTAGATCGTCATCCGAAAGCAATACTGCACGAAAAGAAAAGAAGGTCGCGATCTAGTCTTGATCAAAATTCAACAACGGAATTCTAAGATCTATAAGACTTTCATCGATCAAAAAGAAAAAGAAATAAGATGAAGAGAAAGAATGGATCTAACAAGTTATGATCCATCAACAACCAACAATAAAAGAAAGTGAAAATCAAAATAAAATAAAAAATCAAGCATAAAGTATTTTTTAATGATTGTTTTCAAGAAAAGTTTTGAAAAACAAAATACAAAGATCTTCATATAAAAAAAAATCTATAAAAACATTAAAACAAAGAAATAGTAAAAATATTCTTTTAACTAAAAGAAAATAAAAAGAAAATATAAAAAGAAAAAAAGGATGTTTATTAAAAAAATGAGGTGGTATTAGTAAGTTCCAAGGATACACGGGCCAAGCCCAAACCAAATAAACCTTGAAACAATTTAAAGGAAAAAAAACAAAAGAAACGGATAAAAAAATGAACGAAAGTTCATCTTCTTCTTTGAATCACTGCGGTACTGTACAACACCATAGCCACCAATATTCAACTCAAACGAATTGAAGCGGCGGGATGCGAAATTTGGTCGGAATGAATCGAAGTCTAATGTAGATTCTAAATGTACGTTCAATTTTGTGTAAAGATGCTCTGATTTCTCGAATCGAAGTCGCGAAAAGTTCGACGAGAACTCCAAATTACCTTTAAAATCAGGTTAGAAATGATTTGACTCTTTTTCCTCTCTTCTTCTGACCGCGAATCGGTGTTTGTGATTTAATTTGTGCGAGTTGTTGTGAGGCGTGTGATGAAGTCGTTGTTTGTGGAGAAATTGGAGAAGATGATACGTATGCTTGTCGCGACTGGAATGATGTTGTTGTTGATGTGTTTGAATTGTGAAGAAATTTTTAGAAGTGTTGCAATTGTTGTAATTCACATTGAATTTTTTTTTGCAGGTTATGAATGAATTTGGGAGTGTATTGATGAAGGAGGTTTATGAAGCTTTGGGTAATGAATTTGGTAGGGTGGTTTTGGCTCTTCAAAGCTTGAACTGAGAAGGAGAAGAGTGTCTTATTTATAGATTGAATTGTGAATGAAGATGTTGTCGTTTTCAGCTTTTTTTTTTGCGTTTTGATATGATGATTTGTGCGTGACTTTCTTTGATATTTCTTGCTACCGTTTTGATTGAAGGCGACTTGTGTTTTGTTCTTGTTTTCTTTGCATTGCAGATTTTAACAGAGCTTAGAGTATGGCTTAGCAACTTATCACACACTGTGAATCATTTTGATGTCGTCTGGCTTTGTGGTTTGTGAAGTAATTCAAGTAGTTGCTGGCTTGTTTACACGGCTGGTTTTTTTAAAGCATGTGGATTGCAAATTTGGCACGTTTGCACGTTGGAGCTTGGATGGCTAATGGCTTGAATTTGTGTAGCATAAGCTGAAACTTTATTTATTAGACATGTAAATAGAACTTCATGTAATGGCATAGTAGATTTTAGATAATGTGGTTTAAAAGGATAACCAAAAAATGAATTATGGTGAGGAAAAGGATATTGACTTTTGAATTGGAAAAGGATTTTGAAAATTGAAATTGGATATGGATTAAAAAGTGGAGAATTGAATAGAAATGGATTAAAATTGGATAAAAAATGGATAAAATGTATTTTGGAATATGAATGGAAAGGGATTTAGAGAATTTGGTTTAGATATGGGTGAATTTAGAAAAAAAAAATGAATTTTTTTGATAAAGTGAATAAAAATGGATTTGAAATGGATTTGTGATTTGGATATGATTTTGAAATTTGGATAAAAAATGGATAATGGAAAATTGGCAATATGGATATAAAAATTTAGAGAAATGGTTTAGAATGGTAGTTAATAATGGCTATTGAAAATGGATGTGGTTATGATTATGGAAGTTCAAAATGGATATTGAATAGATGAAATTGATTCAATGGATGTGTAAATGGATAATCGGAAATTGGATTAAGAAATGTGGATAAGATAAAATGGGTATAGAAATTGGTTTTAAAAAGAGAAATGGTTTATGAAGTGGATATTAAAAAGTGGATAATGTATCAAAAGATGGATAAGAACATGGTTTAGCAAATGGATAACCAAATGAATCCAAAACCAATCCCAAACTTTTTTCACAAGCCTCTAATAAAGTGCACACAACTACCACTGAACAATCTTGCCACTTAAGCAATAGCCAGATGAATCATCTGAAATTTTCCATAGCACAACTACCATTGAACAATCTTGCTACAAAAACAAAACATCTGAATCAAACATCTTTTGAATCTCTGAATTTCTGAACCCAAACCTCACATGAACCACTGCTTGATAAACTGGAGATTCTCAACACAAGGCATCTTGACTTTGAATAATCACTACTTGAGAAATGAACCATTGGCACAAGTGACAGGCAGATGACACAAACTTGATAGTTTGACCAAGATTAAGTCAAACATCCATCTGAACTGGATTAAGAACAAACAACCACATTTGATTTGAAACTATGCCTTTGCTTTGACAACCTACAAAACCTAAACACACAGAGAGAAGAACAGGAAAACTGCGACATATTTTTGGTATTTTGGTTAGAGGTTAGATAAACATAAACAAATAATAAGGCAAGTGAGAAATAATACAGATACTCAAGAGAAACACAGATTGTGATCTTGCTTGTGGTATGAGATGCAAATGAAATGTGCGAAATCTTAGGGGTAAAAATTAGGGTCTTACAATGCTAGATGAAATTCTTAATTCAAGAATAAATATTGGAAATGGAAGAGGTCTAGGCTACAGTGATCAAGTTGAGAACAAAGGACAAAGGCCTGGTGTGAACTCCGTTCAATAGAAAAGAAAGCAGGTTCAATTAATGTCAAGTAGGATGTCTCAACATTGTCAAAGGTCTCAGAACAACTTCCCAGGAAGAAAGAATCAGGACAAGAAGTGACATCATTGTGGTAAGTGTGGTCACATAAAGGCTTACTGCTACAAGTTGCATGGTTATCCAAAATCATCAACTCGATCCAGAAGGAGAAAGGAGGCTGCTAAAGGAAAGAAGAAGTGGATTCCTAAGAATGAAATTGTCGCCCTCATAGCTCATACATCTCTAAGAGCTTCGGCCAAAGAAGAATGGTATTTTGATTGTGGTTATTCTAGACACATGATTGGTGTCAAGAAGTTCTTGGTTGATATTAAACCTCATTCCACTAGCTATGTCACCTTTGGAGATGGGTCAAAAGGTAAGATAAAAGGTGTTGGGAAGCTGAAGTATACTGGACAGCCTAGTCTAGATAAAGTTTTATACGTCAAAGTATTGACTGCTAATCTGATAAGTATTAGCCAATTGTGTGACCAGGGCCTCAAGGTTAACTTCTCTAAATCTGAGTGTTTGGTAACAAATGATAAAGAGGAACTTATCATGAAGGGTACCAGATCAAAGGATAATTGTTACTTATGGGATCCACATGAAACAAAGTGTCCCTCCACCTGCTTGGTGTCAAGGGAAGATGAGGTGAAGATTTGGCATCAGAAACTTGGTCATTTTCACTTGAAGGGAATGAAAGAAGTCTTATCTAAGGAGGCTGTCAGAGGTATTCCTAATCTTAAAATAGATGAAAGCAGAATTTGTGGCGAATGTCAAATTGGAAAATAGACTAGGATGTCATATAAAATGCTTCAACATCTGACCACCTCAAAAATCTTAGAGCTACTTCATATGGAATTGATGGGACCTATGCAGGTTGAAAGTCTTGGTGAAAAGAGGTATGCTTATGTTGTGGTGGATGATTCTCTAGGTACATATGGCTGCATTTCATCAAAGAAAAGCCAGAAGTATTTGAAGTATTCAAAGGACTGTGTCAAAAACTTCAAAGAGAGATGGTCTGTGGCATAGTCAGAATCAGAAGCGACCATGGGAAGGAGTTTGAAAATAGTATTTTTAATGAGTTATGTTACTCAGAAGGAATTAGTCACGAGTTCTATTCACCCATCACTCCTCAACAAAATGGCGTGGTTGAGAGAAAGAATATAACTATTCAAGAATGTGTAAGGGTCATGCTTCATGCCAAAAAAACTCCTTTATTATTTTTGGGCTGAAGCCATGAACACAACTTGCTACATTTTAAAAAGAGTAACCATCAGATATGGGACATCTGCCACATTATATGAGCTGTGGAAAGGTAGGAAGCCAACTGTGAAATACTTCCATGTCTTTGGAAGCAAATGTTACATCCTGGCAGATCGTGAGCAAAGATGGAAGATGGATCCCAAGAGTGATGAAGGAATCTTCCTGGGATACTCTACAAATAGCAGAGCCTATAGAGTCTACAACTCAAGAACTCAGGTGGTGGTGGAGTCCATAAATGTTGTGGTTGATGACTCACCTATAGAAGCTAAAGTTACTGATGATATTGGAGCATTCTTTCCCATGGGGGATGAAGATGTCCCAGAGGATGTTGGAACATCACAAGATGATTCTGAGGGTGCTGAAGAATCTAATGATGTCAATCATGAACCTGCAGTGACTGAAAAGGTTGACAAGGGACCCTCCACCAGAGTTCAGAAAGATCATCGTAAGGAACTTATTATAGGAGATCTAAATGGAGGAAGGATGAACAGGTCATGAGATGTTGTTGCTGGTGCTTGTTTTGTCTCAAAGTTGGAACCCAAGAATGTCAAGGAGGCCTTGATTGATGAATTCTGGACTAATGCTATGCAAGAGGAATTGTGGCAGTTCAAGAGGCATGAGGTCTGGGACCTTGTGCCAAGATCAGAAGGGTCAAATGTGATTGGTATAAGATGGGTATTTAAAAATAAATCTGATGAGCAAGGTGTAGTCACAAGAAACAAAGCTAGACTTGTTGCTCAAGGGTACACTCAGATTGAGGGAGTGGATTTTGATGAAACTTTTGCTCCTGTTGCTAGATTGGAGTTTGTGAGACTATTACTTGGAGTAGCTTGCCTGTTGAAATCAAGCTATTTCCAATGGATGTCAAGAGTGCCTTTCTGAATGGATACTTGAATGAAGAAGTATATGTGGAACAACCTAAAGGTTTTGTTGATCCTACATTTCCAGATCATGTATTCAAGTTGAAGAAGGCCTTGTATGGGTTGAAATAGGCTCCAAGGGCTTGGTATGAAAGGCTAACTGAATTCCTTGTGAACCATGGTTACAGGAAATGTGGAATTGATAAAACCCTCTTTGTCAAAGAAAGGGAAGGAAAGCTCATGATAGCTCAAATTTATGTTGATGATATTGTGTTTGGAGGGATGTCATATGAGATGGTCTAACAATTTATCAAGCAAATGCAATCTGAGTTTGAGATGACTTTAGTTGGTGAATTAACTTACTTCCTTGGTCTCCAAGTCAAACAGATGGAAGACTCGATATTTCCCTGTCAATGGAAATATGCTAAAAATATTGTGAAGAAGTTTGGCTTGGAGAATGCAAAACACAAGAGGACTCCTACTCCTACTCACTTGAAATTGTCTAAGGATGAGAAATGGGTTAGTGTTGATCAGAGTCTGTATAAAAGCATGATTGGAAGTCTTCTATACCTTACTACTAGCAGACCTGATATAATGTTTGCGGTAGCAGTATGTGCTAGATATCAGGCTGAACCTAAAGTCAGCCATATTAATCAGGTCAAAAGAATTTTGAAGTATGTGAATGGTACATGTGACTATGGCCTGCTCTATATGCATAATTCTAACTCTGTGTTAATAGGATACTGTGATGCTGATTGGGTCGGGAGTGTTGATGATAGGAAGAGCACCTCTGGTGGATGTTTCTTTCTAGGAACCAACTTGATTTATTGGTTTAGTAAGAAGCAAAATTATGTTTCTTTGTCTACTGTTGAGGCTTAATACATCGATGTAGGTAGCAGCTGTTCTCAACTGATGTGGATGAAGAAGATGCTGACTGAATACAATGTCATTCAAGATGTTATGACACTCTTCTATGACAACTTGAGTGCCATTAATATTTCAAAGAATCCTATTCAGCACAGCAGAACCAAACATATTGACATCAGGCATCACTTTATTAGAAATCTTGTGGAAGACAAAGTCATAACCTTGGAGCATGTTGCAACAGAGAATCAGTTAGCTGACATCTTCACCAAAGCTTTGGATGCTAATCAATTTGAAGTGTTGAGGGGCAAGCTTAGAGTCTGCCTATCTGAAGATTTGTAGCAATCCACCTGGTGTGGGAATGTTATTCAAGTAATTGGATATGTGTTCCCATCAAGATTGAGAGGTCTCTCAAGACTTCTCTCAGGATGATTATTGTTTAATTTTTTTGGTTTTGTAAGGGCTTAATGCCCAGGATTATGTCTATCACCTTCTATGTTTGTTTTTGTACTTTAATACTTTATGCTTTTACCTGGTTATTCAGTTAGTTTATCTGCCTTTGTCATATTATGGCTAAAAAGTGGGAGTAATACTAACTTTACTAACTACTGTTGCTGTTAACCATTGAGGGGAGTATGCTACTGCTGCTTGCAGAAGAAGGATCTAGTTAAGGGGGAGACAAGATGATGTTTTTCCGCTGCTGCTGTTCTGATATTTTGTTTCTTGGCCTCGGAAGGTGGTTTTCTGTCTGCAAGTTCCATTTAGTTAGTTTTATCCAAAATCTTCCAAATGGGGAGATTGATAAGTCCAAGCCTTTGAGGTTGACATTAATTTTGGTAAAACTAACTTGTCAGCAAGATGTTGGACAAGATGTCCTAACATGAAGAACTAACTGATGATCAAGATGTTGGACAAGATGTCCTATCATGATGATTCAACATCTTTGTCTGTTATTTGGTTTTCTGATTTCCAGATTTTGTGGGAATGTTTGTTTTTCCTAGGTGGCGTCCAAGATTAAGGAATCAGAGATTCTGATTATAATTTGAAGATGTTGTTTCTAAGTGTGGAGACACTTTAGGAAACTTAGGATTGAAGAAACTATTCTAGAGGAGAATAAGGTGCAGATTCTGTGGAGCATAATTGCTGCATTTTTGAAACCCAAATCCAGTCTTGTTTGTGAATATGAATAGGACGGATTTAATCTATAATAGATAAAGAACATACACGGCTGTTAGTGAGTACTAGGGTTTATACTTTTGTGAGCCTCTCTTGTATTGCGTGAATACTTGAGTTGGACTATTTTATTGAGTTGTAATTTTCAGTCACTGTTGTGATTGAAAGGGAATTGAGAAGGGTCTCATACCTAGGAGTGTCTTAGGTAGAAATATAGCACGGGTAGTGATTAGGTTATAAGTTGTAAACAGAGGAGTTTAGCTTAGAACTAATACTGTCTAGTGGATTTCATTCCTGGCTTGGTAGCCCCCAGATGTAGGTGTAGTTATTCACTGAACTGGATTAACAATTCCTGTGTTTTTTTTTTGCATTTTGAATTCTGATCCTTATTATTATTGTGTGAGAAGTAGAGATCAAGTGTCTAGACATCCTGTTCGACATCTTAGTGATCTGCTATACCAGAATTTCAACCTAGATGGGGTATCCTTGGTTGGAACTAAGTGTCTAGCCACCATGAGTGAAAACTCTTGGTTATGGCATAGACTCCTAGCTAATCTTAACTTTGACCTATTAAACAACGTATCCTCCAAAGATTTAGTAATTGGTCTACCTAAAATAAAGTTCTCTAAAAACCATCTATGTGAATCTTGTCTATAAGGAACCAAACGAGAATTTCCTTTAAATTGAAAAATCTTGTTTCTACCTCGAGACCTCTTGAGCTTCTCCATATGGACCTTTTTGGTCCCTCGAGACCAAAAGCATAGGTGGAAATTATTATGGCCTTGTTATTGTAGATGATTACTCTAGACTTTGTTGGGTCTTATTTTTGTCTAGTAAGTATGAGACCTACCCGACTTTCAAACAATTTGCTAGATTATTCTAAAATAAAATGAATTTGAAAATCGTTTCCATTCGAAGTGAACATGGATGAGAATTTCAAAATTACCTCTTTGAAAAGTTTTGTGACAAATATGGCATTGAGCATAACTTTTCGGCTCTTAGAACTCCACAACAAAATGGTTTGGTGGAACGAAAAATTTAGATTTTAGAGGAGTTAGCGAAGACTATGCTTAATGAAGGTAATTTTCCTAAGTATTTTTGGTAGTGTCGTACCTCGAAAAAAGCACGATCCTTCGCAAGGCGCAATCTCACGCCCGCGGGACTGGACTAATAGAGTCGCCACCGAACTTTATTTATTCCCATAAGGGGAAAGGGAAAATATCTATAAAACCTAAAGACGAAAGGAAAAGACATGGTCATCACAACCAAGAGTCTGAGCTCGGGAGTCGGTTACGTAAGGGGAAGGTATTAACACCCCCCTTACGTCCGTTGTACTCAACGGGAACAATTAGGTTAGGTATACGTGTTAATGTTTATTTCTAAGTGTTAGGCTTCTCAACTTTAGGAAGGAAAGAGAATAGGGACTAGGTGGTTTATTTTCCAAGGGTGCTCGCCAAGATCATCGCAATCTCTTGCCTACGTATCCTCATAGTGCAATGAGGAAGTCAGAGCAATCATAGTTCAGGGAACTACGGGAAGAGGGAGGAAAAGAAAAAGGTTGCTCGCCAAGATCATCGCGATCTCGTGCCTACGTATTCTCATTTACAAATGAAAAATCAGAGCGTCCGTAGTTTGGATTACGGTTTGTTGGTTAATTTTAGGATGAAGAGAGCTCGAATCACGAAATCTACCTTTCGGATCCTCACCCTCGGGGAGATGTTGACTACACCCCGCTTTTTTTTCATCTTTTGCTGAAAACTGTTTCATAGTTGGTAAGTGTTTTTATTTGATTTGAGAAAATGTCACTTGATGTTGGATCAAGGGTTTGATGATCACCTACAAAAGGGTTGAAGTAGAAGTTGAAAATAATTTGAATGGATTGAAGTTGGAAAGTTGATGGCGATGCTAAAAGCAACTGACTTAATAAAAAAAGTTTGGAAATGGGGTGGAACGGAAAAGGTTAAGGGTTGATGATTATGGAAGTGCTATTGAAATTGTTTTATTTATGAAAAATGCTTGACGTTGGATCAAGCTTATTGGTGTTCTTTTAAAAAGGTGATTGATTTTATTCTTGCATTACAGACTACATAAACACAAAGCAATTAAAGAGAAAGTGGTAAAAGTTATTACATGTCAAGGGAATGGGGATACATGTTTATCAAATAGGGATAAATTGAAGCAATTTAAAGCAAATCCATCAAACAAGTACATATAAATAAAAGGTGATCATTGTAAGATGGCCCAAAAGTAAGCCACGGGACTCTAAAACCAACTGAAATTGAGAGCAACTGAATTAGCTCTGAGTTAACTTAGAGCGGATTCATGTGGGAATCACTTTATAAGTAGTCGCACAACAATCTACGCGTCCAAGCGATCTGCGAAGTTAAATTAAATTCTAACTCCGAGATCGCAACGCAATGAGAACAAAATAAAATAAAAGCAACAAACAAATATTTTTCTTGATATCAACTCAAAACATTTGTAATAAAAACATAAAGGTTAACATGAAACACATGCTATCCACAGTAAATTTGTATTTCTAAAAAAAGAAAATCAACATAAAACTAAAAATAAAATGTCAAAACAATATTCGCAAAAGAAGAAGTATATATTACAACTATATACATAACTAAAAAAAAAATATTATAACTAGTAAAAACTATATATATATATATATATTATAACCATAGAAAAAAAACATATGTTTTATAAATAATGAAAAAGAAGTATATATTTTAACTAAAAAGAAGTATATATATATATAGATATATGAAAACTTTAGGTGATGTAACAAATACTTATCAATGAAAAAAATGGGTTCAAATTTTAACTAAAACAAAACGTGTTTCACTTGCACTAGACATTATTCACTCTCCTCATACAATGCATATGCGATCGAAAATAGTAGCCACAACATGTACGGCTAAACATCTTTCTTCTCATTTTTCACATAACATAATCCATAAGAAAACAAACAAAACTTCACCATTCCAAATCAACAAACAAAAATCATTCTAAATCAAACAACAACAATCATGCAGCCAAATAAAATTAAGGGAAAGGAGTGATACCATCGATACGTCGAGAATTCCAGTCTTAATGCACTTATCAACGAGATCTCTGGTGATTTACAGCTTCTCTGCCGAGCTACAATGTTGGTTTTCGATGAGTACCTTACCAGCTCCAACGAGTTCCGCGAGAGCTCATTGTGGTAGTTAGTTTTGAGAGGATTATGAGGTTCATGATGGAGGTTTATGTGAAGGTGGCAAGATTAGGAATCAGTTTAAGGAGGTGGAAGTTAAACGTAATGTGAAGTTTATTGGAGTGACCTTGTGGTTTAACAATTTTAATGGTGATGGAACCGATGCTGGAAAACAGATGTAAGATTATGAACTATTGTTGTTTTGTGGTAACGACAACGAAAATAGGTGAAGGGAGTGAGCTATGGAATGGTTATTTTTTTGTTGTTTTTTGGTTGATGATGTAGGTGGAGTGGTGATGTTACAGAGGTTGAAGATGGAATGTTAGATTGAGTGATATTTGGTGGAGAGTAAGTAACAACAAGATGGTATTTTATGAAGTTGTTTTAGAGGATGTGGATAAGACAAAAAAGAAAATGAAAACTCTAAATGAAGAATGTTCTGATTTTTTTTAGAGGAAGAAGTCCATTCTTTCCACCTTGGGATTCTCTGATTAATTTTGAAAAAGGAAAGAAATGCACTGGCTAGAAGTGTGAGTAACGAGCTTGGTTGAAAAGCAAAGGTTTAATGGTAAAGGTGTGTTAATGGATGTGCGTGGAATATGGTGAATTAGTGATATGGTGGTGGTGAGTAGGAAGTTTAAAATGGTGTTGTTTTTTGTTCTTGCAGAAAATAATGTGTTTATGTATACAGGGAGGTTTATTTGCGTGGAAGAAAAGTGAGAGGAAAAAAATGACACGACGGAGGGAGAAGGGAATGGTGGTTTTTGTGTGTGTGTTTCTTAGTTTCCCTTTTTATCAATTACTGTCTTTTTATTGTGAAAGAGAGTGAGAATCCTGTGTATGGCGAGAGAGGGTTTTTATCAAAGTCAGAATGAAAGAGAGAGTATTTTCTTTCTTTTTTTAAAATCAAAGTGGGGGACCCCTTTCATTAAAAAAAACACATGTCCTTCATGAAGTGGAGAAAAGCCATTCCCCTATTACAGACGCGTGCCTCCCGTTGTGAGTGGGTAATGCTCCAAATTATGTACCTCTTTTTTTTTAACTCCCTTTTTTGGCAAAAGATCTGTTGGTTGTGTTGTGAGCTGTCAATATTTCCACTTTATCCAAATTGAGTCTCTTTCTCAATGATCCATGAACTGGCGCGTGTGTAATGACCAAAAGGGATCCAAAGCAAATATTCTCTTTTTATATTTTTTATTTTGAAAATATAAGAAACAAAATTTAAAAATTAAAATGAAAACCAATTAGTGAAAATAATTTAATCAAAATATTAATAAATTCTAATTAAATTGAACTAGTTATTTTAAAAAAAAAATAAAAGAAATAAAAACCGAATAAAAGTCGGCATGAAAGTGTCTAAAAAATTAAACTGAAAGCACTAAAATGAATAGCGCGAAATAAATGACTCAGATAAATACAATGTTTGGTCAGATTTTGAAATAAATTTTGACCGGTTAAACGGCTCAGCTGATAAAAATGCGACTGAAAAATTGTCGAAAAAAATAAAATGAGCGCACCAAGCTGAACTACGCGAAACGTAGATCAAGAACATTAGCTTCTGCAAGCTCGATTTTAAAATTTTTCGAATAGTTTGAGATTCAGTTTGACTGATCTGTCTGTAAATCCGAGAAATTCTTCTGGCTAATTATTTTAGGCATCATGCGGTATGTAATGTATATTATGTTGTGATATGATGTGAATGCTATGATAAATGCTCTTTCTTTTTCGGCGATTCAGGGTCAAAATTGGGGTGTGACAGTTTCCCCTATTTAAATATCTTCAACCAGAGAATATGAAGAATATCATTCTTCATATGATTGCAGTGGGAGATAGTTAACTATTAAGAATACCCAAATTTTGATCCTGAATGCATATGACATGATATGATATGTGATGCATGTATGCATGACTCTATATTATTTGTTTGGAATGTGAAATGGACTCTGTAGGAATTGTCGAGATGACTGAAAATGAGGTTTGCTAGGGATTGAAAGAAGTGGGGTAAAATGACTCACTGGGGATACTTGAGTAAAATGGTTAGTTCTGGCTTTTCATGGAACAAACCAAAGGTTATTGACAATTTGTGTAATGAAAGACAAACTCTGAATTCGCAAGGAGAAAAAAGATAATTGACAGTAAGAAAAGACTCCGGATTTGCACAGAGTGTAAAAAGCAAAGGCTCCGAAATCGCACAGAGTAAAAAGGAAAAACTCCGGATTCGCATAGAGTATAAAAAAGCAAAGACTCCGGATTTGCACAGAGTATAAAAGAAAAGACTCCGGATTCACACAGAGTATAAAAGAAAAGACTCCGGATTCGCACAGAGTATAAAAAGCAAAGACTCTAGATTCGCACAGAGTATAAAAAGAAAAGACTCCAGATTCACACAGAGTTTAAAAGAAAAGACTCCGGATTCGCACAGAGTATAAAAAGGAAAGACTCTGGATTCGCACAGAGTAAAAAGGAAAGACTCTGTATTCGCACATAGTATAAAAGAAAAGACTCCGGATTTGCACAGAGTATAAAAAGGAAATACTCTGGATTCACACAGAGTATATGCAAAATCAAATGGGCTATGGTTCTAACAGCGCAGATGATATGTATGGTTTCTCTCATAACCATGAAAAAAGAGTTCTGGTTTCGCACAGAACAGGAAAATGTCAGGTTACGATTTCTCACATAACCAGGACGACGAGAGATGGGTTAATGCTTCTCGCATAACCATAAAACAAGGTTTCGGATTCGCACATAACAAAAACAAAGGTCCCGGATTTACACAGAACGTCGGAAGTGATAGTTTGGACCTTGATGGACAAACATCAATTTTTGTAGGTGCCAGCTGACTTGGACTTTAAACACAGAGTGACAGCAAGAACTGGACTTGAGAGAATGGACTTCTAGATGAGAACTGGGCTTAAGGGAATATATTACCGGATGGGAATTAATGTGTTGTTTTTTGTTTGTCAGATGAGAACTGACTTTCAAATAATCTACCAGACGATAACCGGTTTGAAAAGAAAACTGCCTACCAGACAAGAACTGGAGTTAAACATAGGTTACCAGACGGGAACATGCTTTAAGAAACTGACTACCAGATAAGAAGTGGAGTTAGAAATAGGTGACCATGCGGAAACTGGTTTGAAAGGTAGATTACCAGACGGGAACTGGTGTTTAAGACTGATTGGATTACAGATAGTTTATCAGACGAAAATTAGTTTTGAAGTTTGGTCTTTCATGCTACGGGCATATGCTCAATGAATGAGATGATATGCATGGATTAACGCTGAAGCGAAATGATTAATGCATGAGAATGATTTATGAAATGATTTGCAAGTTTCCACATATGCCCAGACATGGGTAATGGATTGAAAGGTCTTTGGAAGCAAAGCTTCTAGTTTGTTAGAAAGCAAAAGGTCATTTAATGGGGTGTGATGGCATGATTCCACGACACTCGTATTGAACTCAGAAGTCGTTGACGTATGGCTTTCTTTCTTAAGCAGCTTGAAGGCATGGAGAGGATTTTCCCCTCTATGGCACATCTTGCCCCAGTCTGCGACTTATCTTGCCCCAGTATGTTGGGTCCTTGAAAATGTTCTCCTTGAAATGAAGTTGGAAGAAATTGTACCATGTCATGGAAGTGCCTGCCCCAGTATCTTGAACTTTGAAATGATCTACCTCTGATTACCCAATTCTTGGGATGGTAGACTTATGATTGACCGCCCTTTAGGGGTTGGAGTCTATCTGCCCCAGTATGAGTCTTGAATCAATTCCTCTCAGTTACTCGACTTTCGGAGCGATTGGCTTTTGTGCACTCTTAAGGTAGCTTGCCCCAGAATGAGCGCTGAAGCAACTTAACTTGTGCATATTGAGCACTGGATGGATTTTCTCTTAATCAAAAGAGCCTCTGGGCAGCTTATCCCTAGTCGGTAGAGTCTTGAGATGACTTGCTCTGATCAACCGATACTTGAATGATTTTCCCCTTAACCAACCGATGTTTTAGGACTTACTATAGATTGAATGATTCTTTGGCCAACATAATCATTAGATAACAATGCCCCTGATCTATAGGGTGATCTTGATTTTGGCCGTCTTTGACGAATGATCAAGTTTTTCAGAATTTTCCTTGATGTTAAATACTGACTTGCAATTAAAATTATTCATTCACAAATGGTAATTTTAATGCAGTGTTCATGCAAGTTTTAAAAAAATCAATCATTATTGGAATAATGTGATAGTGTGTGACGAATGGACCATTAGTCCAAACACAGTACTGATTTACCTGGTGTAATAGAGACAATAAGAAGAAGATTAACAAATCTTGTAGGAGCCAGTTTACGCAACCTTGTTGTAGTATTCTTTCAGAATAAACCCTGCCTCAATTAGGTCTTTTGAGGGTTGTATCGTGGTCTGGTTCACAGTTATAGAAACAAAGGATATAAGGCTCAAAATTTGATTAGTACCCACCCCTTCGTTGTGGTGATCTCCAGTCCTAAGCTCTGCTAAATTGACACATGCGTCTTCTAATAGAGTTTGACGGTGTAAGAGAGTGAAGATGATGATTCAAGATTTTCTTGAAATGGCAGTCACCTCATTTTTGCCTTTGTCATGGATGTCAGCGACCTTTTGATTTTTGAATGGTGGCCACTGAGTCTTATTTTGCTTTGTTGAGGATTTGTGGACCTCTTTTGTTTTTTATTTTTCTTTTGATCCCTAATTCTTGTTTGTACTCGTTTTGAAGTGTTTTGGTCTACCGGGATAGCCCAGATTTTTGCCTAAGTCGCCTCTTGAGGTGATCGACTTAGCGGGCTCTTTTTTTATTATTTTTTTTATTTTTTGACTGAGAGGTTGTGACTGCCAAATCATTGAATATTAAGGAACAACCGACATAAATTTTGATTTTGAATGATTCTTTCGACTCTTCAGGATGTGTGCTGAAGAATATCATATGGTTGATCCTCAGATGGGTTGTTTCATCTTGTGATTTGAACGTGTAGTCAGATTAACTGAACACTACCCATGCCCCAGGTTAAGCGTAAGGGTTTAGAAATCCGAAGGAAACTCCTACTTCTAGGCTCAAAATGGTTAACTAGGGACTAACTCCTTATCTCTCCAGTGTTTGGGGATTTGAAATAATGCATATATATCATCAGCAAGATTTTATCTGAAAGCACACCAGTAGCAATTATGGGTATTTTTTTTCATCATCCTCCCTCCAATCTTTGCTAAAACAACAGTTTGATAAAGAAAGTGGGTGTATTTTTTGTTTCTTGATATTAGAGCATAAAAATGAGCGAAAGCGACATAATTAATTCAAAAAGTTCATGAATACATCATTAATATTACCATTTAAAGAAAATAACAATGCTTAAAAGTAAACAGCGTCTAACATGTAAAGAAGTTACAATGAATATGCTGAAACAACTAAAAGATTGTCAGCTTTAGGGAATTGAATTTCATGGTCCGATCCTTAGACTTTGGGCAACGACTTCAGAATCTTGATTCATGCTTCATGCTTCTTGAACTGGAAGGACAACATGCAGGGTATTATCAGGGAATGACAAAATCTTTAGATCAATCAACTCTCGCACCCTATGCTTCAAAGCATGACAGCCCTCCAAATCATGTCCAAGACCACCCTCATGGAAAGAGCAATGCTCATTTGGATTAAACCACGGAGGTATAGGATCAGGAGGAGATCCTAGAGGCCTTGGAACCACTAGTCCTTTTTCCAATAAGGATAGAGCTCAGTGTGTGTCATTGGAATTGGATGAAAGGGGGGTCTACTCCCTTGTCTCCTTTTTTGGTTGAGATCACTTTGCGGGCGAGGAGCCTAAGCTCTTGGTTGTTGATAAGCTGGAACTACAAGTGCTGGTTGATGCTGACGGGGAACCTTAGCCCTCTGATCCTGACTCTGATGCTCTTGGGGGAAGACAACCACTAGAGGTTGATCTACTGATCTGACAGTCAAAGGCTGAAGATGACACCTTGAAAGAGGGCCATGAGTTAGCAAGTGAGGATTTTCCATGTGGAATGGCTCTTAACTCGAAGTAATACCAGATGAACGTAGAGAATTATCTCCTTTTACTGCAGCAATTGGCACAGAGTGACCCTTCTTTATCAACAAAGCTTGCAGAATTTACAAGACCCAATTCATTTGGCTCTTCAACAGATTAATCTGCCCCTTCAAAGCTTCTTGTTCTTTCACTAGCTTGTCCATCATTTCTTGAGACATGGCTCCTTGCTCAAAACGAGTGTCAGGAATCACCTTGCTGGTCATGGAAAAAGAATGTGATGAGTTTATGGCCGGAAGAATGAAATGCAATGCAAATGAGATGCAAATGCAATGCAGATGCTATGATATGCAAACGGATTCAAAATCGCAATCTTCCATGTACAGGATCTCATAAGCTCGAAGTACAGATGAAGGATAAGGCTTATTGCTTTCCACAGGACAGGGTTCTCACTGGGTATGTTCTAAGGTTTAAGAGGGACTTCAGAGTCCTGGGTTTTGTAATACCCCGTATTTTTTATTTTGCTCTGGATAATATTACTTATGATCAACTGGGTTCCGGTGTACTCTGAGATATTATCTGCAAAGATAATTTTAGCATCCGATGAGCTCAGAACAAATCAAATTAATATTATCTGACTCTGAGGTTTTATCAATTGGTGCTATAGAGATGTTTTGGACATTTAAGTTGGTGATACTAACTTAAATATATTTCTCTCTATATCTTTTTCCTTTTCCTTTTCCTCTTCATTTGGAACAAAGAAAGAAAGAAAGATAGTAAAAGGTATAGAGAAGAAGAGCAAAAGGGAGAAAGAGCAGAAACTTGGAAATCGAAGAGGAAAGCTTGAATCTTCATCACTTCTTCACCAAATCATCTTACAATCTTCATCATCTTGTTCTTGGTGAGTTCTAGTTAGAACCCTAAGTGTAGAAACTTAGGTTAGAACTTTGGTTAAAAATGGTAGATTTTGATTAATGTGTTTGATGTTGTTTCTATGGTTAAAACATGAAATATAATGCATAATATTATTGGGTTGTGTGAGAAATTGTTATATAATACTTGTTATTGTTATGGAGCATGTTTTGATTAGTTTTGGTTTGAGTTTACATCATTAAAAACAGGTTTTTATGCTTCTGGTTCAGTGGTAACCGGTTACATGCAGGAAAATTCGAGGTCCTACGTGAAAATTAGACGAAGTAACCAGTTACTCATTTCGAGGTAACCGGTTACCAAAATGTGTCTCTAACTCCCATTTTGATTCTATTTTGAATAGTGCAGCTTGAGTAACCGGTTACTCATTTTGAGGTAACCGGTTACCACTGTTGTGATTTGAAAAATGTAAAAAAAAAATCATATCTTTTGGATCGTGATTCCGATCGAGGTATGGTAATAGTCATTTGAAAGCTATGAAAATATCCTACGAGATAAAAGGGAAAAATATTGATTTCGATACCCGATTAAATAAATCGGAGGGAACCAAGATTTGTGTTAATTTTATGGGTTGATTTATTTTATGTATTTGGTTATTCTATTGTATTGTGTTACATCTAATCCCTTATTGGAAAAGGAAATTGAGTGATAACATGTTTAAAATATGGAATAGGAAAAGTGAGGAAACTTTACCATGAATCTATAAGTAGAACATAGTAAGATGACTAGGAATTGATAGATAATCTAGATGGCGATGCTCGTGCGTTCGATGCCAATGTGTGCATCTTCGACGGGTAATGGTCTAGAGGAGGGTGAAATACTAGTATGGAACATGTGTGAACCTTGTGTTTTTGAGAAAAGGTGAATGTGGCCTTAAGGTAGTTGTAGCCTTGTGATTGTCGAATACAATCACATTTGTGTGTGAGATCACGTAATCGTAACCGTTTCCTTTGAGTTGTCGTTTCATGAGCTTCGGGCTCCTCTGAAATGTACGCATGACTACTTAGCATGTTTAATTCCTGCGTGCAGTACGAATGGCGCCCGTGGGGCGTATGCTTCTGACGGTTTATGGCCCGTGTGAAGTGATGGTTCATAACGGTTAATGGCCCGTAGAACCCGAATCCATTCGTATGTCAAGTAGGTTACAAGGATCCATGACTCGGGTCGAATTCTAGACATAGAAGCAGACGGGAAAAGGGGATGCCTTGGTAAGGTTATCGATTAGTGATATGTTGAGTTGGTGAACTCATGAACATGTTTCCATATAGTGTGAGATTGTGAACTCAATGTCACTTCCCTTTCCTTTGACTTGAGTTAGGATTGTTAGAACCTTGTAAAGCCGAGAGAATCCATAAGATAGGGAACTCATTGAGATTTAATATCTCACCCCATGTTGTTGATTATATTATAGGTACTCCAGGTTCCACGAAGGGTAAGGATAAAGCCGTTTGATTATCCTTACGTATCTTAACATTTTGGGATGGCATGGCTTCCGTGGTGGTGATTTTATTTTGAGATCATTGTTTGATCTAGTTCTTAGTACTTTGGAACATCTTGTATATATTATGCCGTAGATTTTTTTGTATTTTGTATTTTGGGATTGTAATGTATACAATGTGTTAACTAGGAACTTATGGTATTTCAATACCAAAACTTAGATTCATGTATAATATATATGCTTTGAAGTATGTTGTTATATGTGGGTGTTACAGTTGGTATCAGAGCAGGTCATATCCTCAACCTAGCAATGAAATAGTATAAGTGTTTCTTCCGTTCATATGCGTTGTGTCGCCATTGGTCTTAAGTGTTATATTTATGGTATTGAGCCTGATCAACTTAATCCTATCTGTATGACTCTTAGGAACATGGATGATGGACGCAGAACCCGTGGTAGACCCGAAACTACTCCTGCTAGGACGAATCTGCCAGGCGGCGACGAGTATGTCCCATGACCTCAGTTTTTACAACAAATGCAGCAGCAGCAGAACCAATTCTTGTAGCAGATGGTGCAACAGATGAATGGGAATCTTCATCCTCCATTAGTTGTTCCAGATGCTATAGGTGGAAGTTTTTGGGACTTCATCCACATGAATCCTTTAGAATTTCATGGTGGATTAGATCCTTTGAAAGCTCACGAATGGGTGGCTGGTATGGAGAGAATCTTTCTGATAGTTCAGTGTAGTGAAGAGAACAAATTGGTGTTTGCTTCTCACTCGTTGAAAGGTCATGCTATGAGGTGGTGGGAAAGTGCTTCAGCTTTAATGACTATCCAAGATGTGCCTAAGGTCTGGGAGCAATTTAAGATTACTTTTAAGGAGAATTATTTCCCTAGATCTTTGAGGACCCGAAAAGAGTTCGATTTCCAACAATTGAGGCAAAGTACTTCAACTGTGGCTGCTTATGCTGAGAAGTTTGAGATCATGGCTGCTTACTCTAGGCAGACCGTGTATGCTCCAGATGAAAAATGGAAGATTGACCAATTCCTTTTTGGATTGAAAGCTGAGATTTCTCACAGTGTGTCTCAAAGAAAGTTCACTACTTATGCTGAGTTGCTAAGGCAATGTTATGTGGCGGAGAACAGTTTGAAAATAGTTCAAGTAGAAGGAGATTTGAGTAAGACAAATCAGAATGATCATGGGGGATCAAACCAACAGTTTTGGCCTAGACAACAAGCCTTCAAGGGGAAACAAGTTCAAAAATTATAGGACTAGTGCACCTCCTGTGTGTCGTACTTGTGGTAGGAATAATCATGGAAGGTGTGGTATCGAAAGTGTGAGATGCTTTCAGTGTCAGAAGATGGGTCACCTGGTGAGGGATTATCCTCAGAATAGGAATCAGACGCAAGGAAAGAGTACCAGTCGAGTTTATACGTTAGATGCAAAGAAGACCAAGGGTGATAACTCTCTGATTGCTGGTACGTGTTTCGTTAAAGAGAATCCTTGTTTTGTATTATTTGATTGTGGAGCAACACACTCTTTTGTGTCAATGCAATGTATGAAGCGGCTTGGGTTGCAAGCTATTCTGTTGTCTCCACCCATGGTGGTTACTACTGCCATGGATGAGAGGGATGAAACACTTGTTATGTGTGAAAACTGTGTATTATCTGTGGATGGGAGAGTTTTTCAGATTGACCTTATTTTTTTGCCGCTTAAGAAAGTGAATGTCGTTTTAGGGATGGATTGGCTTTCTGCTAATTCGGTATTTATTGGCTGTGAAGAAAAGCTAATCAGCATTCCATCTATTGAAGCTACTCCGAAAGATGTGTTAACTACTATTTTAGAAGGTAGGGTTGGAATGATAAATTTTTTGTTTGAGAAGGAAAAATCTATCCTATTGGTTCTCACTAAGGAGGAGAGTAGAGACCTTCAAGTTCTGAATATTCCGGTAGTCAGTGAGTTTTCTGAAGTTTTCCCCGAGGATGTCACTCACTACAACAAAAAGGACTTATAACATCTCACCTTAGACAGCGCTTTATTACAAAAGCGCTGCTATAGGTCAAAAACACGGAATCTATTAATTTAATAAAGGAAAAGCGCAAAAAAATATAAGACCTTAGACAGCGCTTTAGTGAAAAGCGCTGTCTAAGGCCTTTTAAATTTTTAAAAAAATTTAATGGAAAATATTAGACAGCGCTTTCCTTAAAAGCGCTGTCTAAGGCCTTTTAAATTAAAAAAAAATATAAGACCTTAGACAGTGCTTTTAAGGAAAGCGCTGTCTAAGGTCTTAAATATTTAAAAAAATAAAAACAAAAGCGCTGTCTAAGGCCAATCTTAGAAAGCGCTTTTAAAGCGCTGTCTAAGGGCCACCTTAGAAAGCGCTTTGTTGAAAAGCGCTGACTAAGGTCTAATAAAATTAAAATATATGAATATACTCAGTTTTCATTTTCAGTTTTGCGCTCTTTCTTCTCCCTCCCCTGTTGCGAACGGATACTTGCGAACCTGAGCTAAACCCTTGCCGTCGTCCACCGCGCCGTCGTCCACCGTTCCTCCCTCATTTCGCGACTCCGACGACCTTTACTCCACCGTGACCGTCTGTTCCTCTCTCATTTCGCGTTTTCGTCACTCAGTTTGGAAGTTGAAGAGTTTCAGATTATTACACATTTTATAAGGTATGCTGATAATGTTGCTGTTGATAATGTTGTTGTTGATGTTGATAATAATGTTGTTGTTGATGTATTACACATTTTACACGTTTCAGAGTATTACACATTTTACACGTTTCAGAGTTTCAGTTTGGAAGTTTCAGAGTTTCAGAGTTTCAGTTGATAATGTTGCTGATAATGTTGATAATGTTGTTGTTGATGTTGATAATAATGTTGTTGTTGATGTTGATAATAATGTTGTTTATGTTGTTGCTAATGTTGGACTGTTGCTAATGTTGATAATGTTGCTAATGTTGTTAATGTTGTTGCTAATGTTGGACTGTTGTTGGATATAAGAATAAAATATGTGCTAACTTCATTTTTGGTGATATAGGAATATAATCAATATAATGTGTTAGTTTAGTTTGTTCTTGTTAACATTTTTCTACATTGTTAACTATTGCTATATAATGTGTTTGTTTAGTTTAGTTTAGGTTAGTGTTAGTGTTAGTGTTAGGTTAGTGTTAGTGTTAGTGTTAGTGTAGTATTCTTGTAACATGTAAAATTGAAGCTAACTATATTCTTTTTTACTTGGATTATTGTAGTGTGCCTTCTTCAGCACCTTTGATATTTTCTGTGAGTGTAATATACTATTTAAAAGACTTTAACATTATGGAAGAAGCTGGTGGAGTCGGCAAGGGAACTGCTTGGGACTTTAACGTTGATGTTAATGATAGCACCTTGCAAATCCACTTATCATGGGCAGGAAAAAGAACTAATGCAATTCCTATGAGAGGTGTATACGGACCTCTTATATCTGCTATCACCGTGACCCCAAGTAACTACTAGTTTTCATATTGTTTTGATTTCATAACCTTCTGCTAAATATACTGAGTAAGCTACATTGTATTTCATATTCTTAAAAACATTTATACTTTTCTTTAGACTTTAAAATTCCTTCAAATGGTTTATCTGCTGGAGCAATTGCTGGAATTGTGATTGGATTAATGTTTAATTCTTACTGATATGATCATATGACTTTTGAAATTGCATAGATCTAATAACTTATATTGTGTTGGTCAATTTGTGGTGTAAAAGATCGGGGGAGGATCTCTTGGCGATGTAACCATCTTGCTAACATTGATTTTAAATGATGATCAGTATAGAGGTTAGTTACTGTAATGGACACATATTTTTGTTTCTTTGACTTCGGTTTCAACTTTGACTATCCTTTTCATGAACATATTTGATATAACAAAATTCTAAATTTTTTATATTTTGTCTAGGAAAATTGGAGAGAACATCTGTTTTGAAGGCGATATGTGCTGGATTTAAGGAAACTACCGAACCTCAAGTTTGTATAAGTGGAGGTTAGTGTGCTTAATATTTCATCATATGAACCGAACTAATGATTGATTATTTTAGATTAAAATTTCTAATGTTAGAGTGAGTTCAACTTTATTCTGGTTTCGATTTATCAGATATTGAAACTAATGAGTGTCTAGGAAGAAGAAATGGAGGATGTCGGCAAGACAAAAGTGCTAATGTAACTGCGTGCAAGGTATACATAAGCAATTTCTGTTGCCAATTTTTCTTACAAAATATAAGCACTATGGACATATATAACGGTCCATAGTCTTTCTCTGATTGGCTGCAAATTGAACATTTTATTGTTTCTCAGGATACTTTCAGGGGAAGAGTTTGTGAGTGTCCTGTTGTGGAAGCTGTTCAGTATAAGGGTGATGGTTATGCAACATGTGAAGGTACTCTTTCTAGAAATATAATAAAGTTACATCTTCATTTTATTTTTCGAATATTAAAATATATGTTTTCGTCTGGGATCATGATTCACTGCAGTCACCGCTTGTTTACTACTAACCAAAATGATAAGCAATTTTCCATGTTGTTGATGATATGTTTACTCTTCTCATTTGACAGCTTTTGGACCTGCAAGATGTGCTTTCTATTGAATTAGTTTACTAGTAACCAAAACATGGCATCTAATTCTAAGGTGCTGACGTGGATCTTCTTATAATATGTGTTGTAAATAATCATTGAGATTAGTAGGAATTAGTTTGCATTAGTTGTCACAAGCTAAGTTGTCTGGCCCAATTATTATCTACCACACACTTTCTGTTTGCTGTTAAAAAAACATACACTTCCAATATAATTCAATTTATAAAATTTACCACAAATGTTTATAGGAATCAGCACAACGTAAGTGTTAAATGTCTAGTTTTGCATTATTAATATATATATTTTTTATAAATATGTTCTTATGTATTGTTAAGGATGACTTCATTGATTTTATATATCCACTGGTACACTGGGTAAACTAATGGAATCTTACAAAAAGAATCACATGCAGATAAGTAGTTTGTTATTGTATTTGCTAACGCTAAAGTTTAAGGAAATTCTAAATTGGCTTACACACTGTTTTAGTTTGATGATTGTTACATGGATTTATTTATTTTGTATTATTATCTTTTTCATTTTGTTGCTTAGGTACAAGGTATATAGTTACAGCAATGAGACCAATGCATGGTTTAGTGAAGCTGTTGGAAGACCTTGCACTTTGATATGGTATTCTGGTTCCAATCATAAGTTTGTGTTAGATAAGACCAAATATTTCTATATCCCTAAACTTAAGGTATAATATTATACTCTTACTTTAATTGATGAGAATTTTAATATGTGTAACTTTGGTTGGAGTAATGCTTTGGTTGGATGCAATTTTGGTGTATATACTTTGAATTGCAATTTTGGTGTATATACTTTGAATTACAAACTTTGAATTACAATTTTGGATGCAATTTTGGTGTATATACTTTGAATTACAATTTTGGTGTATATACTTTGAATTGCAATTTTGGTGTATATACTTTGAATTACAAACTTTGAATTACAATTTTGGTGTATATACTTTGAATTACAATTTTTGGTGTATATACTTTGAATTTTAATACTTTGAATTACAATCTTTGTGTTTTCAGGACCTATAATGTAGATTGAAGCAATGTTTTGGTTGGATGCAATTTTGGTGTATATACAATTTTGGTGTATAAGTAATATGTGCATTGTAGAAAAAATGCTTTGGTTGGAAGCAATAACTTTGGTTGGAAGCAATGCTTTGGTTGGATGCAATTTTGGTGAATAAGTAAAATGTGCATTTGTAGAAAAATGTAATGATTTGTAATTATAAATAGGTGTATATACAATTTTGGTTTGTAATTTTAAATATATATATTGGTATGAAATGCCAATTTTGGATATATAATTTTGGTGTAGAAAGGCCAATGGTTTGAATTGCCAATTCTGAAAAAAATTGCTGGTTGAAAATTACAGGTCAAATTCTGGTTGAAAAAACCTGGTAAAATTGTGGTTAAAAAAAAATTATATAAAATTTTTCGTACACCTTAGACAGCGCTTTTGGTGAAAGCGCTGTCTAAGGTCCACTTTAGACAGCGCTTATGGTGAAAGCGCTGTCTAAGGTGTACTAAAAAAGTCAAAAATGGAAGGTCTTAGACAGCGCTTATGGTGAAAGCGCTGTCTAAGGTGTACTAAAAAAGTCAAAAAAGGAAGGTCTTAGACAACGCTTTTGGAGAAAGCGCTGTCTAAGGTGTACCAAAAAAGTCAAAAAAAGGTAGGGATTAGACAGCGCTTTTGACGAAAGCGCTGTCTAAAGTAATCCATATAATGTGAAAAAGCGCTGTCTAAAGGTACCATAGACAGCGCTTTTCATTAAATACACGCCCATTTAGACAGCGCTTTTGGTAATACCAAAAGCGCTGTCTAAACCTATAGCGTCGCTGGTTTATACAGCGCTTTAAAGCGCTGTCTAAAGGCTAAAAAAGCGCTGTCTAAAACCGTTTTTGCGCTAGTGACTTCTCTTCCTCCGGAAAGGGAAGTGGAATTCTCTATTGACCTGATATCGGGAACGGCTCCTATATCCGTTTCTCCGTATCGGATGGCACCACTTGAGTTAAGAGAATTGAAGGATCAATTGGAAGAGTTAATGGCTAAGCATTTTGTTCGACCCAGTGTTTTTCCTGGGGAGCTCCAGTGTTATTAGTAAAGAAGAAGAATGGTGGAATGCGGTTATGTATTGATTACCAGCAGTTGAATAAAGTCACCATTAAGAACAAGTACCCATTGCCCAGGATAGACGACCTGTTGGATCAATTGAAAGGAGCATGTGTGTTCTCGAAGATTGATTTACGGTCGGGTTATCATCAAATTCGTGTGAAGAGTTCAAATGTACCAAAGACCGCATTTAGGACCCGTTATGGCCATTATGAATTTTTGGTAATTCCTTTGGGTGTGACAAATGCTCCAGCAGTTTTCATGGATTATATGAATCGGATATTTCAACCTTACTTGGACCAATTTGTAGTGATCTTTATTGATGACATTCTTATTTATTCTCGTAATTCTCAAGAGCACGGAGAACATCTAAGAATCGTTTTATCGATCTTACAAGAGAAACAACTTTTTGCCAAGTTAAGTAAGTGTGAGTTCTGGATGTTGGAGGTTAATTTTCTTGGTCATGTCATATCTCAAGGAGGCGTGGCAGTGAATCCATCGAAAGTTGAAGCGGTAATCAATTGGGAGAGACGAAAGAACATTTCTGAAGTTTGAAGTTTCTTGGGACTGGCAGGTTATTATAGAAGGTTTATTAAAGGCTTTTCTCAACTGGCTTTACCAATGACCAAACTTACTCGAAAGGATTGTCCTTATGAGTGGGATTTGGCTTGTGAACAAAGTTTTATGAGTTTAAATGAAAGATTGATGACTGCTCCTGTTTTAATCATTCCTGATCCTAGCAAGTCGTATAAGGTATTTTGTGATGCATCAAAGATGGGATTAGGGGGTGTCTTAATGCAGGATAGTTATGTGGTGGCTTATGCTTCTCGACAACTAAAATTTCACGTGAAGAATTATCCAACTCATGATTTGGAATTAGCTGCGGTTGTTTTTACACTAAAGTGTGGCGTCATTATTTGTATGGAGTACGTTTTGAAATATTCAGTGACCACAAGAGTTTAAAGTATCTTTTTGACCAAAAAGAGTTGAACATGCAACAAAGGAGATGGATGGAGTATTTAAAAGATTACGATTTGGAACTAAAGTACCATCCGGGTAAGGCAAATAAAGTAGCGGATGCATTAAGCAGCAAAGTGTTGCATAATGCCGAGTTGATGATGTTAGAATATGCCTTATTGGAAAAGTTTTGAGATCTTAATCTTAATCCTAATGGTGTGATTATGGGAAATTTGAATGTAAATTCTACTCTTAAAGAGGAAATTCAAAAAGGGCAAGAGTTGGATGAGAAGTTACAAGAAGTGTTAGTTCAACCGAGTTTCGTGCGAGCTAACGACGAAATCATTTTGTTTAACCAAAGGATTTGTGTTTCGGATGATGCGATGTTGAAAAGAAGAATTTTAGAGGAAACGCATAAGGGTGCTTTTACTATACATCTTGGTTCTTCGAAAATGTATTAAGACTTAAAGAGGGACTATTGGTGGTCCGGTATGAAAATAGATATTGCGGTGTATGTATCAGAGTGTGCGGTATGCCAATAGGTAAAGATTGAAAACCAAAGACCGAATGGCTTATTGCAACCGTTAGAAATTCCAGTATGGAAGTGGGATAGTATTTCTATGGACTTTGCAGTTGGATTACCCCGTGCACAAGGTGGTTACGATTCCATTTGGGTGATTGTGGATCGGTTGACGACATCTGCGCATTTCTTAGCCGTAAAGACTACTTACAAGGAAAGTCATCTTACAAGGTTGTTTATTTCGGAAATTGTGAAGTTGCATGGTATTCCCTCTAGTATTGTTTCCGATAGAGATCCAAAGTTTACTTCAAGATTTTGGAGAGCTTTTCAACAAGCTATGGGAACAAAGTTGTGTTTGAGTACGTCAAATCATCCTCAAACGGATGGTCAGACGGAACAGACGCTACAAACAATGAAGGATATGTTGAGGGCTTGTGTACTTGGAAGTGGAGGAAATTGGATAGAACTTTTACCTTTGATTGAGTTCTCGTACAACAGTAGTTATCATGCAAGTATTGGTATGGCTCCTTACAAGGCATTGTATGGAAGGAAATGTAGGATGCCATTGTGTTGGGCGGAAGTTGGTGAAGATAGAATTTTGGGACCCGAAATTATTCAAGAGACTACGGAAAAGATTAGGATGGTCCGTGACAAAGTTAAATAAGCACAAGATCGTCAGAAGAGTTATGCGGATAACTGTTGGAGACCTTTAGAGTTTGATGAAGGTGATCACGTGTTTTTGAAGTTTACCCCGAGATTGAGGTTTAAAGGACCGTTTAAGTCACGGAAGTTAAGTTCGAGATACGTGGGACCGTATCAAATTTTAGAAAGAATTGGTGAAGTAGCTTACCAGTTAGCTTTACCGCCTTCTCTGTCAGAAATGCACGATGTCTTTCATCTGTCTCAACTTCAAAAGTTTGTTCCAGATCCTCTTCAGCCAATTCTACCAGATACAATTGAGATAGAAACAGATTTGATGTTTGAACCTCAACCAAGTCTTATCACAGGAAGAGAAACTAAGGTGCTAAGGAACAAAGAGATTCCTCTTGTGAAGGTTCAGTGGGATGAGACGCATCCGGGTGATGCAACTTGGGAACCCGAATCGGAAATGCGGGATGCTTACCCTTATCTTTTCAGGTAATCTTTAAATTAGAGGATGAATTTCTTTTTAAGGAGGGGAGAATGTAATACCCCGTATTTTTTATTTGGCTCTGGATAATATTACTTATGATCAACTGGGTTCCGGTGTACTCTGAGAAATTATCTGCAAAGATAATTTGAGCATCCAATGAGCTCAGAACAAATCAAATTAATATTATCCGACTCTGAGGTTTTATCAATTGGTGCTATAGAGATGTTTTGGACATTTAAGTTGGTGTTACTAACTTAAATATAATTCTCTCGATATCTTTTTCCTTTTCCTTTTCCTCTTCATTTGGAACAAAGAAAGAAAGAAAGATAGTAAGAGGTAGAGAGAAGAAGAGCAAAAGGGAGAAAGAGGAGAAACTTGGAAATTGAAGAGGAAAGCTTGAATCTTCATCATTTCTTCACCAAATCATCTTACAATCTTCATCATCTTGTTCTGGTGAGTTCTAGTTAGAACCCTAAGTGTAGAAACTTAGGTTAAAACTTTGGTTAAAAATGGTAGATTTTGATTAATGTGTTTGATGTTGTTTCTATGGTTGAAACATGAAATAGAATGCATAATATTATTAGGTTGTGTGAGAAATGGTTGTATAATACTTGGTATTGTTATGGAGCATGTTTTGATTGGTTTTGGTTTGAGTTTACACCATTAAAAATAGGTTTTTATGCTTCTGGTTCAGTGGTAACCGGTTACTCACTTTGAGGTAACCGGTTACATGCAGGAAAATTTGAGGTCCTACATGAAAATTAGACGAAGTAACCGGTTACTCATTTTGAGGTAACCGGTTACCAAAATGTGTCTATAACTCCCATTTTGATTCTATTTTGAATAGTGCAGCTTGTGTAACCGTTTACTCATTTTGAGGTAACCGGTTACCACTGTTGTGATTTGAAAAATGTCAAAAAAAATTATATCTTTTGGATCGTGATTCCGATCGAGGCATGGTAATAGTCGTTGGAAAGCTATGAAAATGTCCTATGAGATAAAAGGGAAAAATATTGATTTCGATACCCGATTAAATAAATCGGAGGGAACCCAAGATTTGTGTTAATTTATGGGTTGATTTATTTTATGTATTTGGTTATTCTATTGTATTGTGTTACATCTAATCCCTTATTGTAAAAGGAAATTGAGTGATAACATGTTGAAAATATGGAATAGGAAGAGTGAGGAAACTTTACCATGAATCTATAAGTAGAACCTAGTAAGGTGACTAGGAATTTATAGATAATCTAGATGGCGATGCTCGTGCGTTCGATGCCAAGGTGTGCATCTTCGACGGGTAATGGTCTATAGGAGGGTGAAACACTAGTATGAAACATGTGTGAACCTTGTGTTTTTTAGAAAAGGGAATGTGTCCTTAAGGCAGTTGTAGCCTTGTGATTGTCGAATATAATCACGTTTGTGTGTGAGATCACGTAATCTTAATCGTTTCCTTTGAGTTATCGTTTCATGAGCTTCGGGCTCCTCTGAAATGTACGCATGACTACTTGGAAGGTTTGATTCTCACGTGTAGTACGAATGGCGCTCGTGGGGTGTATGCTTGTGATGGTTTATGGCTCGTGTGAAGTGACAGTTCATAACGGTTAATGGCCCGTAAAACCCGAATCCATTCGTATGTCAAGTAGGTTACAAGGATCCATGACTCGGGTCGACTTCTAGACGTAGAAGCAGACGGGAAAATGGGATGCCTTGGTAAGGTTATCGATTAGTGATATTTTGAGTTGGTGAACTCATGAACATGTTTCCATATAGTGTGAGATTGTGAACTCAAGGTCACTTTTCTTCCTTTTGACTTGAGTTAGGATTGTTAGAACCTTGTAAAGCCGAGAGAATCCATAAGATAGGGAACTCACTGAGATTTAATATCTCACCCCATGTTGTTGATTATATTACAAGTACTCAAGGTTCCGCGAAGGGTAAGGATAAAGCTGTTTGATTATCCTTACGTATCTTGACTTTTTGGGATGGCATGGCTTCCGCTGTGGAGATTTTATTTTGAGATCATTGTTTGATCTATTTTTTAGTACTTTGGAACATCTTGTATATATTATACCGTAGATTTTTTTTTGTATTTTGTATTTTGGGCATGTAATGTATACAATGTGTTAACTAGGAACTTATGGTATTTCAATACCAAAACTTGGATTCATGTATAATATATATGCTTTGAAGTATGTTGTTATATGTGGGTGTTACAGGTTCATATGAATGTTTGTTGTCATTGACAGTTACATGTCGGACTTCAACTCCATCACATGAACCTTGTCTGAGTGAGATCTTCGTACCAACCCTCGAGATCTACCTCTCGTGGGGCCCACACTACGTGACTATCGATTATGGTTCTAGACTTGGTTCTCAGAGTCATTAATTCACATGAATGTTTATTGCCATCAGAAACTACATGTCGGGCTTCAACTCCATCGAGAGAATCTATTCTGAGCGAGATCCTCGTACCGACCCTCGAGATCTACCTCTCATGGGGCCCGCACTAAGCGACCATCGTTCCTAATATGTCAAAAGATTAAGGGTTCTACAAAGGTCCTTAGAGTAATTGATCCTTAGACAAATATCGAGGCCTAGGACAACTACATGTCGGGTGCCAATATTCTTAAAGGATCTAATCTAAGCGAGGTTCTCATGTTGACTCCACGAGATCTACCTCTCGAGGGCCCTTACTACTCAACCATCATCCTATCTTATATTTTATCTCAAGGCTCGGGTAGGAAGCCTTTCCCACAAGGTTTTTGCAATTAGAGTAACAATCCAATACCACAGTAATAATGGAATCACAGATTATATAACAATAAAGCAAAAGAGATAACAACAATAGGATAAAGAAAAACCATACAAGTAAAGCAAACATAAAAACACAAACGAAACCTAACTAGGCTTGTCTCACTTAGGGATGGGAAAGTCCCCAACAGAGTCGCCAGCAGTCGTACCTTGAAAAAGCACGATCCTTCGCAAGGCGCAACCGCACGCCCGCTGGACTGGACTAACAGAGTCGCCACCGAACTTTATTTATTCCCATAAGGGGGAAGGGAAAATATCTATAAAACCCAAAGAAGAAAGGAAAAGACATGGTCATCGCAACCAAGTGTCTGAGCTCGGGATTCGGTTACGTAAGGGGAAGGTATTAGCACCCCCTTACGTCTGTTATACTCAACGGGAACCATTAGGTTAGGTATGCGTATTAATGTTTACTTATAAGTGTTAGGCTTCTCAATTTTAGGAAGGAAAGAGAATAGGGACTAGGTGGTTTATTTTCCTAGGGTGATCGCCAAGATCATCGCAATCTCGTGTATACGTATCCTCATAGTGCAATGAGAAAGTCAGAGCAATCGTAGTTCGGGGAACTACTGGAAGAGGGAGGAAAAGAAAAAGGTTGCTCGCCAAGATCATCGCGATCTCGTGCCTACGTATTCTTATTGACAAATGAGAAATCAGAGCGTCCGTAGTTTGGACTACGGTTTGGTGGTTAATTTTAGGATGACGAGAGCTCGAATCACGAAATCTACCTTTCGGATCCTCACCCTCGGGGAGACGTTGACTACACCCCTCTCTTTTTGCATCTTTTACTAAAAATTGTTTCATAGTTGTTAAATATTTTTTATTTGATTTGAGAAAATGCCACTTGACGTTAGATCAAGGGTTTGATGATCACCTACAAAAGGGTTGAAGTAGAAGTTGAAAATAATTTTGAATGAATTGAAGTTGGAAAGTTGATGGCGATGCTAAAAGCAAACGACATAATAAAAAAAGTATGGAAATGGGGTGGAACGGAAAAGGTTAAAGGTTGATGGTTATGGAAGTACTATTGAATTGGTTTTATTTATGAAAACTGCTTGACGTTGGATTAAGCTTATTGGTGATATTCGAAAAAGGTGATTGATTTTATTCTTGCATTACATACTACCTAAACGCAAAGCAATCAAATAGAAAGCGGTAAAAATTATTACATGTCATGGGAATGGGGATACATATTTATCAAATAGGGATAAATTAAAGCAATTTAAAGCAAATCCATCAAACAAGTACATATAAATAAAAGCTGATCATTGTAAGATGGCCCAAAAGTAAGTCACGGGGCTCGAAAACCAACTGAAATTGAGAGCAACTGAATTAGCTCTGAGCTAACTAAGAGCGGATTCATGTGGGAATCACTCTATAAGTAGCCGAGTAACAAACAAATATTTTTCTTTATATCAACTCAAAATATTTGTAAAAAAAACATAAAGGTTAACATGACATACATGCTATCCACAGTAAATTTATATTTCTAAAAAAAAAAAATCAACATAAAACTAAAAATAAAATTTCAAAACAATATTCGCAAAAGAAAAAGTATATATTACAACTATATACATAACTAATAAAAAAATATATTATAACTAGTAAAAACTATATATATTATAACCATAGAAAAAAAACACATGTTTTATAAATAATGAAAAAGAAGTTTATATTTTAACTAAAAAGATATATATATATATATATATATATATATATATATATATATATATATATATATATATATATAAACTTTAGGTGATGTAACAAATACATATCAATGAAAAAATGGGTTCAAATTTTAACTAAAACAAAGCGTGTTTCACTGGCACTAGACACTATTCACTCTCCTCATACAATGCATATGCAATCGAAAACAATAGCCACAACATGTACGGCTAAACATCTTTCTTCTCATTTTTCAAATAACATAATCCATTAGAAAACAAACAAAACTTCACCATTCCAAATCAACAATCAAAAAGCATTCTAAATCAAACAAAAACAATCATGTAGCAAAATAAATTTAAGGGAAAGAAGTGATACCATCGATACGTCAAGAGTTTCAGTGTTGAGGCACTTATCAACGGGATCTCTGGCGATTTGCAGCTTCTCCACCGAGCTGCAATGTTGGTTTCCGGTGAGTACCTTACCAGCTCCAGCGAGTTCCGCGTGAGCTTATTGTGGTAGTTAGTTTTGAGAGGATTATGAGGTTCATGAGGAAGGTTTATGTGAAGGTGGCAAGATTGGGAATCGATTTAAGGAGGTGGAAGTTAAACGTAATGTGAAGTTTATTGGAGTGGCCTTGATGTTTAACGATTTAGATGGTGATGGAACCGATGCTGCAAAACAGATGTAAGATTATGAGCTATTGTTGTTTTGTGGTAACGACAACGAAAATAGGTGAAGGGAGTGAGGTATGGAATGGTTATTTTTTTTGTTGTTTTTCTATTGATGATGTAGGTGGAATGGTGATGTTACAAAGGTTGAAGATGGAATGTTAGATTGAGTGATATTTAGTGGAGAGTGAGTAACAACAAGATGGTATTTTATGAAGTTGTTTTAGAGGACGTGGATAAGACAAAAAAGAAAATGAAAACTCCAAATGAAGAATGTTCTGACTTTTTTTTTTAAGAGGAAGTCCATTCTTTCCACATTGGGATTCTCTGATTTATTTTTAAAAAAAAGGAAAGAAATGCACTTCCTGGAAGTGTGAGTAACGAGCTTGGTTAAAAAGCAAAGGTTTAACGGTGAAGGTGTGTTAATGGTTGTGTGTGGAATATGGTGAATTAGTGATATGGTGGTGGTGAGTAGGAAGTTTAAAATGGTGTTGTTTTAAGTTCTTGCAGAGAATAATGTGTTTATGTATGCAGGGAGGTTTATTTGTGTGGAAGAAAAGTGAGAGGAAAAAAATGACATGACAGAAGGAGGGGAATGGTGGTTTTTGTGTGTATGTGTGTGTGTGTGTGTGTGTGTTTCTTAGTTTCCCTTTTTTATCAATTACTGTCTTTTTATTGTGAAAGAGAGTGAGCATCCTATGGTGTATGGTGAGAGAGGGTTTTATCAAAGTCAGAATGAAAGAGAGTATTTTCTTTCTTTTTTAAATCAAAGTGGGGGTCCCCTTTAAATAAAAAACGCATGTCTTTCATGAAGTGGAGAAAAGTCATTCCACTATTACAGACGCGTGCCTCCCGCTGTGAGTGGGTAATGCTCCAAATTATGTACCTCTTTTTTTTAACTCTTTTTTTTCTCGCAAAAGATCCGTTGGTTGTGTTGTGAGCTGTCAATATTCCCACTTTATCCAAATTGAGTCTCTTCCTCAATGATCCATGAACTGGCGCGTGTGTAATGACCAAAAGGGATCCAAAGCAAATATTCTCTTTTTATATTTTTTATTTTGAAAATATAAGAAACAAAATTTTAAAATTAAAATGAAAACCATCTAGTGAAAATAAATTTAATCAAAATATTATTAAATTCTAATTAAATTGAACTAGTTATTTTAAAAAAAATAAAAGAATTAAAAAACGAATAAAAGTCGGCGTGAAAGTGTCTAAAAAATTAAACTGAAAGCACTAAAATGATTAGCGCGAAATAAATGACACAGAAAAATACAGCGTTTGGTCAGATTTTTAAATAAATTTTGACCGGTTAAAAGGCTCAGTTGATAAAAATGCGACTAAAAAATTTGTCGAAAAAAATAAAATGAGTGCACCAAGCTGAACAACGCGAAACATAGATCAAGAACATTGGATTCTGCAAGCACGATTTTAAAATTTTTCGAACAGTTTGAGATTCACTTTGACTGATCTGTTTGTAAATCCGAGAAATCCTTCTGGCTAATTATTTTAGGCATCATGCGGTATGCAATGTATATTATGCTGTGATATGATGTGAATGCTATGATAAATGCTCTTTCTTTTTATTCGGTGATTCAGGGTCAAAATTGGGGTGTGACAGGGAGAATGCCATTAACACAGCTTGTTATGTCATCAATAGGGTACTCGTACGTCCTATTCTAGACAAGATCCCCTATGAACTACTTAGAGGTAGAAAACCTAATGTTTCTCACTTACATTTCTTTGGATGTAAATGTTATATTTTGAATAATGGTAGGGACAATCTTGGTAAATTCAATGCAAAAGCCGATGTTGGGACTTATAAAATTCAATTCAATCTTGGTAAATCTTCCTCGGATACTCACAATCTAGTAAAGCATATATGGTTTATAATAAGAGATTACTTATAAATTAGGACTGTGTTCCGTTTGATGAGTCCTGCCCAAAAGATGTTGGGAAAGGTGTTGTTTTTCATGTTGTATGTGTATCTTCTCAAGAAATTTTCAATGGAACTGAAAAATGAATTGATCAACCTAAACTGGTGGACGATGAGAAGAAAGAAGATGACGATCATGAAGAGGAAAAGATCAAAAGTCTAGCTGTAGTGGAAGATCTACCTTTGACTTGGAAGGCATCAAAAGATCACCCTATTGACAACATACTTAGGGATATTACAAAAGGTGTGACAATGCATTTTAAGATAAGTAATTTCTATTATCATTTTGCTTTCGTTTCTCATGTAGAGCCTAAAAATGCTAAAGATGCATTGCTTGATGAGCATTGGCTTATGGCCATGCAAGATGAACTAAATCAATTCAAAACGAAATTACGTTTGGGACCTTGTCCCTCGTTCTAAAGATCATTAATTAATTGGTACCCGTGGATTTTTAGGAATAAGCTTGACAAAAACGGGGTGCTAACCTGCAATAAAGCCTGGCTAGTTTCTCAAGGGTATAACCAAGAGGAGGGCATAGATTATGAGGACACTTATGCTTCGGTTACTCGCCTTGAGGCTATACGCCTTCTTCTAGCCTATGCTTATTCTAAAAACTTCAAGTTATTTCAAATAAACATGAAAAGTTCGTTTCAAATGGCTATATTAATAAAGAATTGTACGTAGCTCAACCCCCCAATTTTGAAAGTCACGAGTATCCAAATTATGTGTACAAGTTCATGAGAGCTTTGTATGGTATAAAGCAATCTCCTAGGGTTTGGTATGAGATATTAAGCAAATTTTTAATTGATTAAGGATACTCAAGGGGTAAAGTAGATGCTACATTATTTATTAATTATCAAGGGAAGCACACTTTTCAAATTCAATTTTATGTAGATGATATTATTTTTTGATCAACTAATATGCAACTTGTAGAAGAGTTCTCTAAGCTTAGGCAGAGAGAGTTTAAAATGAGCCTTATGGGGGAGTTGAACTACTTCATTGGTCTTCAAATTAAATAAATGAATGAAGGCACATTTGTATGTCAAACTAAATATTGCAAAGACTTGCTAAAGAGATTTGGCATGGATGATGCAAATTCTATTGATACTCCAATGGCTACAAATGGTAACCTTGAAAGGGAGGAAAAGGATAAGATGTAGATGTAAAGAAATATAGAGGTATGATTGGCTCTCTTATATATATTACCACATCTAGGCCTGATATCATGTTTAGTGTGCGTATGTGCGTCTGTTGTCAATCTGCTCCTAAGGAACCCTACTTGAAAGCCGTAAAATGTATTCTTAGGCATCTTCATGGTACTTGTCAATACGGATTGTGGTATTCTAAGGGAAGCGATTGTAACTTGGTTGTTTATATTGATTCCAATTTTGCCGATTACAAATCGGATAGGAAAAGTACTAGTGGAACTTGACACATGTTTTCAAATGCCTTAGTAAGTTGGCATAGCAAGAAATATGTTTCTATTGCTTTGTCAACCGCTGAGGCGGAATATGTTGTGGTCGGTAGTTGTTGTACCCAAATGTTGTGGCTTAACCAACAATTACTTGATTTTGAAATAAAATTGCAACGTATTCCTATTATATGCCACAACACTAGTGCTATCAACTTAACCAAGAAGCTGGTGTTACATTCTCGCACTAAGCATATTGAAATTTGAGATCATGTTGAAAAAGGGGATGTCGTATTCGAGCATGTTGATAGTAAACATCAACTTGCTGACATTTTTACAAAACCTCTATCGACCGAGCCATTTTTCAACATTCGAAGGGAATTGGGGATACTTGATATCTCAAATCTTGCCTAAATATGAATTGTGCATGCACATTATATACTATTTCTCTAACTTGCATTGAAAGGTCTATTACCTAAGAGTGCATCCATCATCAATTCATTAGCGAGGTACCATCGTTTCACTTCTGTCTTCTTTTATAAGTCTGTTAATTGTTGCATGTTACTTGTGTTGCAAATAATGACTACTTTCGATGCTTGAAGTAGTTTATGAATATTCACTTCCAAAAAAAATTATTGATGTATGTCAATTATATGCTTATAGTGATGTTGTGATATTTTATCTACATGCTTGAAATATTCTTGGTGCATATGGCTTATTATCTATTTGTGCAAGAAAATTGATTGAACACGTTATGATGTTAATAAGATTCTTGTTGTGTGTGTCATCACTACGCCAAAAATATGTTTAGACGGCACCTAAAAGACAGCGCTTTTATACAAAAGCGCTGCTAAAAAGAATAAAAAAATTTCGCTAAAAAAAAGCGCCTTAAAAGACAGGCTTTAGAAAACGCTTTTCAAAAGCGCTGTAAAAGACTGCCACCTTAGACCACCTTAGAAAGCGCTTTCCAAAAAGCGTTGCTATAGGTATTACTTTAGAGAGCGCTTTTAAAAAGCGCTGTCTAAAGGCCACCTTAGAAAGCGCATTCAGGAAGCGCTCTTATAGGGCTCTAATTATTTTCACTTTAGAAAGCGCTTTCTAAGGAAAAGCGCCCTCTAAAGTCCTTTGCTAATTAAAATATAAAACAATTCTAAACATTTTCAGAGACACTTCTATTCATTTTCTCTCTCGACCGTTTCTCTAAACCCTTGCCGTCGTTCTTGCATTGCCGTTGCCGTCGTTCTTGCATTGCCATTGCCGTCACCGTTGCCGTCACCGTTGTCGTCATTGTTGCATTCCATTCGTGAAAACGTTGTTGTTGTTGTTCTTATTCTCTTATCCTCTGAAAACGAATAAGGTACGTTGTTACTCTTTTATTATTCATTTCTCTGTTTTTAATTTTTGTTTTTGATTTGATTTTTATGCTGAAAAAGTTTTCACGATGAGGATAAAAGCTCCCTCTTTTATTGTTGCAGAATCAAACCTATTTTTTGCTTTTATTTTTCATGTATATTTGGCAAAGTATCAATCCTTAATCTTTCATCTCTTATTTTTACAAATGTCCCTCTTTTTTTTATAATAAGCTCATTGTGTTATGCATTCATGATACAACCTAGTTTTGTGGAAGGTATTTTCATAAGGAAACTAATATTAAAGTATCTTCACAATGATGACTATTATTGAAAAAATACTTCATGATACAACCTAGTTTTGTGGAAGGTTACTTTTAAATATTTTCTACTGTATATTTGGCAAAGTTGATTAGTATAAACAACCTAGTATTGATTGAAATTGTATTTCGCTAGTTGTGTTGTACTGTTTTTCCAATTGATAGTGTTTGGTCTATCCTTTTTTCCAAGCTCATTTCTTTTATTTTCTAGAACCTGTGACTTTTTGTTATAAGTTAATTGTCTACTTTATACTTATTGAGGAGAGAATTTTTTTTATACTTTAAATTATAATTTTTCGTGGTTTTAAAGTTATATTATAAGTCAATGAGCCTATATTAATGGTTGTCTCTCACCTTTCTTCTTGTATTTTGATCTGTTCTCTAAACTTAGTGATTCTAAAGTATTTATTTTGCTCTTGAGTACTTGGAATATGTAGGTGTTTACCTCTAATTGTTGCTTGTTTATGATTACATGTTGCCACTTAGCAAGTTATGACTCATAATTGGTCAATTAATGATATTTCATTTTATGATACGTGTATAGGGGTTACTTGTGTTCAAAGTGTGAAAGTCGGATCGTTTCCCTACAGGTATAACATTTTTTCTTTTTGTTTTTGTTTAGTTTAATTAGTATAACTATGGATAAGAAATGGATGTCTTCAAGTCGATTGTCGAAAGAGTACGACAATGGGGTATCAGAATTCGTTAAGTTTGCTGTTGCGCATGCCAAAGACCCCAATCGAATGATATGTCCTTGCTCGGGTTACTGTTTTGGGAGTCGGGTTGACGCGGTTCAGTTGGCATCGCATTTATTGAGGAGTGGAATTGATAGAAGTTATACATGTTGGAATTTGCATGGTGAGAAAATTAACGGGAATGTTGAATCGGGGGATAATACGACCTACGCTTCATACGACAATGGCACAGATACATACGATTCTGATCGAGTCGAAGAGATTAAAGAAGCACTTGAAGAAGATCTTAAGGATTGTGCCAAAATGTTTGAGAGGTTGGTAAGCGATGCAGAGAAACCGTTGTATAATGGTTGCACCAAATTTACAAGATTGTCTGCGGTATTAAAGTTGTACAACTTAAAGGCGGGCAATGGATGGTCGGATAAAAGTTTCACAGAATTATTGGCCCTTATGAAAGATATGCTTCCAGAGGATAATGCTCTTCCCAATCGAACATATGAGGCGAAAAAGATGTTGTGCTCTATTGGCATGAGCTATGATAAGATACATGCATGTCCAAACGATTGCGTATTGTTTCGAAATGAGTATGCATCGTTAAATGAGTGTCCTAAATGCGGTGTCTCTCGATATAAGAAAAAGTTGTCTCCAACAAAAGTCTTATGGTATTTTCCTATAATTTTGAGATTTAGACGCATGTTTCATAGTGAGACCGATTTAAGACACTTGACTTGGCATGCAGATGAAAGAATTATTGATGGAAAGTTTCGACATCCGGCAGATTCACCACAGTGGATGAAAATTGATGATGATTATCCTGAATTTGGAAAAGAAGCAAGAAACCTTCGCTTGGCATTATCTACTGATGGAATGAATCCACACAGTATTCAAAGTATCTCACATAGCACTTGGCCTGTGATCATAATGATTTATAACCTACCTCCATGGCTATGTATGAAGCGTAAGTACATGATGTTATCTATGTTAATTTCTGGGCCTAGACAACCAGGGAATGACATAGACGTATACTTGGCACCCTTAATCAAAGATTTAAAATTTTTGTGGGAGAACGGTGTGGAGGTTTATGATGGGTATAGGAAAGAAAGTTTCAACTTGAGAGCGATGTTGTTTGGCACAATTAATGATTTTCCACCATACGGAAATCTATCAGGGTACAGCATAAAAGGTCAATGTGCGTGTCCTATTTGTGAAGATAAAACAGATTGGACGCGATTGGAGTTTGGTCAGAAGAATGTCTTTCTCGGTCATCGTAGATTCTTAAATTCTAATCATCACTATCGTGGGTGGAGAAAAGCATTCAATGGAGAGCCAGAACATGGTAGAGCTCCAACTATATTGACAGGTGATCAAATTTTTTAAAAGGTGAAAGATGTGAGAACTCAGTTTGGAAAGCCTTTTGCACACACACTTGTCAAGAGTGGGTGGAAGAAGAGGTCAATTTTTTTTGAACTGCCATATTGGAAGTCGTTGTATGTAAGACATCTTTTCGATGTTATGCATATTGAAAAAAATGTATTTGACAGTGTTATTGGTATGTTACTCAATATACCAGGAGAATGAGGTTGAGCCGTATGTTGAAATGCACAAGGATGTTCTCCGAGGTTTAAATCCGAATAGAAATGAGAATTGGATAGTACGAGAGCACAATCGAAGTTTCATACCTTGGTTTAAGGATCATATTTATTCAAAGTATTATTCAGACCGTGATTCAATAACAGAAATGGTGAGATGTTTAGCATATGGTCCAAGTATGGTCGTGTTTTCTTTTAGCGCATACGCAATTAATGGATACACATTTTATACCAAAGAACAAGATGATAAAAGTACTATGCAAAATAGTGGTGTCGCCGTGGTAGCTGAAGCAATGCACATTTCAAGTGTGAAAGACTTAAACCCCAAATTTGCAAATATATCATATTTTGGGGTTATCGAGCGCATTTGGGTGTTTGATTATGAGAAGTTTCAGATTCCTATATTTCGTTGCAAGTGGGTTGAAAATAATAATGGCGTACGAATGGATAAGTCAGGATTTTTGCAAGTGAATCTTAATAGGGTGGAGTACAAAGATGAGCCTTTTATTCTAGCCTCTCAAGCTAAACAAGTGTTCTATGTCACTGATCCGACAAGTACAAAATGGTCTATAGTGCTTTTATCTAACAAAGTAATTGATGAAAACATTGGAGATCAAGGTGATATTGATGTTGATATTGAATCATTTACTAGAAATGATCAAGATGGAAATATTATAGAGAATGAATCATATACTAGAAATGATCATAATGAGGGTATTTGGATCAATCCAACCGTCCGTGTTGTTAAGAGACGGGTAGAACATACTCCAAACAAGAAAAGAAAGAGACGTTAGTGAAAAAGGTACTAGTTGTAAAATTATAGCTTATATCATTCAGCGGATTAGGATTATGGATTTTTATATTTGTCATTTAATTTCTGTTTTTTTCTTTCTTACAGGTCAAATGTCTATTAACCAGGAAGATACGCACGAGTAGCACGGGCTAGAGCAACCAATATTACATGGGTCAAAGTGGAGGTATATTAATTTTCACAATATTGCTTATTAGTGATGCTACTTGATAACACAAAACATCTATATATTATTTCTTATTTGTTTGTCTATGTGTAGTGCCCTCGTCAGTGTAATGGCATAGACTGCGGGTACTTCGTTTTGAGGTTCATGAGAGAAATCCTTCAAATGGGACAATTGGAGATTCCTATTGCGGTATGCATGGTTTTATAACTTAGGATTTATTTTAATATTTATCGGATATGTCATATAATTTATTACTTTTAACTAAATAATGCGTATTTTGTTTTGTTATGTAGTATTTCGATGATATGGCGTGTCCTTATTACACGAGGAAACAATTGCAAGATACTAAAGAGGAATTGTTCGAATTTTTGATTGCAAGAATAATTCTTTCTTGAATGTATAGTTTTGTGAATGTAAATTCTAGTTTATTGAAATGTAAATTCTATACAGGTTTGAAACCATACAATAGAATTTGTGCGAATTCTGCATGTAAATTCTAGTTTATTGAAATGTACAAATTCTAGTTTATAGAATTTGTGCGAATTCTGCATTAATGTAAATTCTAGTTTTGAAATAGAATTTGTTGATGGAAATGCGTATCCATACTGGTTTATTGAAATGTGAATCATACAGGTTTACGGAAATGTGAATTATACAGGTTTCTGCATAAAAAAAATGGTTAAAATCGGATTTTTAAAAAAAATCTTCAAAATTATACGTAGACAAAAGACAACGCTTTTGAGAAAAAATCGCTGTCTAAAGATATATAAAAAGTCATTATACGTATACATTAGACAGCGCTTTAGAAAGCGCTGTCTAAAGTCCCCCTTTATAGAGCGCTTTTGAAGAAAAAAGCGCTCTCTAAAGTATATAAAAAAATTCTTTAAAAGTTTAAACGTATACATTAGACAGCGCTTTTAAAAGCGCTGTCTAAAGTCCCCTTTTAGAGAGCGTTTTTCCATAAATAAAAAAGCGTTGTCTTTACCTACGACAGCGCTGACTTAGACAACGCTTTTAAGCGCTGTCATAGGCCAAGAAAAGCGCCCTCTTTTCCCTTGTTTGGCGTAGTGCATTGTTACTGTTACATCTCTGTTTTTGGTTAGAGTGGTGATAAGTTTGTATCGCCTTGCTAGAGCACATGCGTGTGCAGCATTTCGGGAGCACCAAAGGTACATGTCACTTAATCGTGTCGCTTTTTTAGCAACCTCAAGAGTTTTTATGACATTATTTCTTTCATGTTAATGTGTGTTATGTTATTGAGCATTAATAAGCTGCAATTGTGTTCTATTATTGTTTTGTTTGCTTGTATTTAATTTTAACGCATTCTATCTCAATGTGAATGTTATTCTATGTGAATGCTATCAGGTTGATTGTCTTATCTTTGCAATTGCCTCTGTGTAATATTTTGGTTTGTATATATATATATATATATATATATATATATATATATATATATATATATATATATCTTTACATTGTTGTTCTTGCAAATTATCGAGTTCATTGTTTTTTTATCAATTCGGTTGGAAATTATTTTTTGACTATCTTTTAAAGTGTTTTTGTTGATATAATCATAATCACTTTGATTGTGATTGGCTTTTAACATCAACAAAACAAATTGAATTTCCAAACATTATCGATCGCACACAAAGTGTTCGATCAATTGTCTTTGAGTATTTTAATTGATTTTGGTTCAATGGAAATAAGCTCTACAAGTAGCTTGGCATTTAATTGATTTGTGAATTAATCGCAGTTGAACAATTTGTGTTCATTATCATCCAATTTGTTTATGTTACGTATATCCGAGCTTTTTGATAGTAGGTTCAGTTAGACGATTCGATTCGGGGTTGTTTCCGTTGTGCCATAAAACCTTTGAAAACAATTTTTGCCAAAAGTTTTGTTTTTAAATTGGTGATCTATTCACCCACCCCCTCTAGATCAAAGCCTATCATCTAACACACCTCCTTCTTAACATTCTGAAATATGTAATAATTCCAAACAGTGTTTGAACTTGTCACTGGTGACTGGCTTAGTCAACATATCAGCTGCATTCTCTGAAGTGTGAACCTTCTAAAGTAATATCTGTCTGGGCGCAAACAACTCCCTGATCTTGTGGAACCTCACCTTAATATGCTTGCTCCTAGCATGATACACCTGTTTGTTCACCAAATAGATAGCACTCTGACTATCACAATGCAACACCCAATGTAACACCCCCAATCTATACCCCGGGCAAATAAGCGATAACAAATAAATAAGAGTATAGTTAAAACATTCATGTCATAGAAGGAGGCGTCACATCAATTGAAACAAAATACAACAACCTGCTCATATAGATATGCAACAATCAGGTAGCACATAACAGAGGAACTCAGTTCCTAACACCCACAATTCAGATACAAAATAAAATAGAAAATCTGCAGCTGAATCTCATATATATATAACATAAAAGTTTGTCTGTCATATACAGAGTCATACATGTACAATCCAAAGAACATATATACATATACACATAATCACACACGATCTCTCTGACTACCCGGTGCTACATATCAGAGCCGACTGACAAAATAATGAAGACCTAAGCTTCACAAAACGACCTCCGGCATCTAATCTGCAATGCCTCATATAGCATTCAAAACAGTAAAAGGGTGAGAAACACAATTATAATATAATTGCCTACAATTATATAATAACACAAAACACACATATAAAACACTCTCACCACAACTTACACCATAATTCAAATACAAAACAACACAAATCATATCTCATATATCCGTCACAAAGGCATATCACTCATGCACAATACATTTATCACCAACATATATATATATATATATATATATATATATATATATATATATATATATATATATATATATATATATCAACTCACCAATTCCATTCACAATTCCACACAAAATCAATCCATTCATGATTTATACAAATGCAAAGAGGCCGACACAATGACTCTATGAAAATGCAATGCGGTACCTTTCCATCAATCATTCTCATCAGTAATTCACTCAGGAATTATTGGAATCATCGCTTGTTACTTAGTGTAACTCCCCGTCGGGCAAACGATGTTCCCCGTCGCTCACACCTCTTTGTATAAGGCATACGGTGTTTATGGATCGCTCACACCTCTTTATATAAGGCACACGACCCGATCGCTCACACCTCTTTGTATAAGGCATACGATGTTATAGCGGATTCCCTCTGGAACCGTTTCATCGCTCACACCCCACAAGGGCACACGACATCACAAGAATGCATATCATGATGCTTGGCATACAATGACCCATGACAATCAAATGCATACATATACACATCCATGTGAACCATTCCAACATCCATAATCATGCATATACAATCAACCACAATCACAATGCATTTACTTGCCCTTAGGCCACAAACCATCATCACAACATTTCATCACATGCATTTACATCATACCACAGTGCACAAGTCATACATCATATATCAAAAGCATATTGCATGATAACACATCAAATACACAATATTAAGACGGTAAAAGTCGGCAAAATGACACATTTCAAAATTCCTGACACAATTAAATCGGCCACTAATATTAAAACCATTTTAATAAGAAAGAAAATTCCATAAGCTTCCCAATGGTACCAAGAACGCCTCGATCCGAGTTACGGATCAAAAGTTACGGCATCGTACGCGAAATCGGAAATAATTCTGCACCCTCACTGGTCCTACGCGTATTGTCCTGGGCCATACGCGTATTGCCTTGCCAAGTACGAGTACCATTATGCATTTCAGTAGAGGGCCGTGCAAAATGGGTTCCATACGCGTAATGCCCACATTTTCCCCTTGCCATACGCGTATTGCCCTAACCAATACGCGTATTGCCTTGCCTGTTACGCGTATGGGCAGCGAAAACCCAGAATTTTTCCTGCAGAATTTCTGCTGCGAAATTCATCCAATTTCTCTCCCAAATCTCACCTAAACATCAACAGATTACCAATGAAATGCACAACAACATATATCTAACATGTATCAACAATAAGGAACCTTAAAACATGATATCCGACACAAATGATATCAAATTCTAACAATCTCAACATCTTAATGGTTTTAGTTCTCTATTCAATTTCAACCCAACAACAAATAAATACATACATACATAATCATACACAAGCATAGAATAATGGAGTTTCGCACCCTTACCCGATTAATCGTGTTTTGAAATGTCGGTTGATTCTATTCCTTAAACCCCAAGTTTTCCTCTTTTTTCTTCTTTCCTTTCTCTTTTTCTTCTTTCTCTTTTCCTTCCGTACTATTTTCTCTCTTTTTTTCTCTTTAAGTTTCTAACTTAAGAAAAATAAGTAAAATGACCAAAATACCCCTACACTCAAATATATCGCAAACGCTCCCAAAACGCGATAAAACATAATTTTTGGTTCTTGGATTGGCTAGAATTTTGGTAAAACAAAGTTGTGCAATGTTGATGTCACATGGGTGATGTCTTAACATTGAGTCTTACCATTGGTTTATGTTAAGTGTTTATCTTGTTGAAGTTTTGAAGTCTGATGTCACATGCGATGTTGTGACATCAGGTCTGCAGAAGATTAATAACATCAAGTTTAGTGATGTTGTTAGGGTTTGCGTTTTAGCTGGATATTGGGAGAGCTGTTAGTCTCATTGGTTGCGGATATCTTGGGATAGATATTCTCTGTTGCATAGAGATTTGATGCAGATTTGTAGGGAGGTTTAAAGGCTGAAGATTTAAGAAGATTTTGAGAGAGAAAATCTGTTTTGAAGATTCAGTTTTAAATAACAAATCAGGTCAGATATTGTAGCAGGTCCAATCCCAATTCAAATAGCTTTATAATGTGCATCATTCCTGAAGGAAAAGTAACGAAGAAAAAGAGCTAAAGACTGAGTGTCGTTGTGTCTTCGTGTTTGTAAACCATTCGAGTGTGAATTGGTATTATTGTTTTGAGTTGTTCTTGATCAAAGCTGTGAAGCATAATCAAGTAGTGTTATTCAAAGTGTGTGATCTTTGAATTATATCACTGAAGTGATTTAGGGATTAAGTAGTGTTCTCATATCTAAGTGGTCTCTTAGGTAGAAGGTTCATTAAGTAGTGATTAAGTTTAGGAGATGTCAATTGGGTTGTTGAGTCTGTAAATTAATACTACTGATAGTGAAATTCATCCCTGGCTTGGTAGCCCCAGACGTAGGTAGTTAAACCGAACTGGGTGAACAACTCTGTGTGTGTTTCTGTTGTTGTTTGTTATTGTCCATTGCAGAGTGTGTTGTTGTGACATTAAGTGTGACATCACATATCTGGTACCCGAATTTCAAATGGTATCAGAGCAGGCATCCTGTCTGTCTCTGGGTAAGATCTAGGGAAGTTACTTTCTGGTGTAAAGATGGACAAAGAAGTTGGAGGATTTGTCAACAGACCCCCTATTTTGGATGGCTCGAACTATGATTATTGGAAGCCAAGGATGATCACCTTTTTGAAATCCTTGGACAGCAGGGCTTGGAAGGCTATCATAAAAGAATGGAAAGCACCTGTTGTGTTTGAAAAAGATGATGCTGGGAAAGATAAAGAGGGCACCTCAAAGCTGAAACCTGAAGAAGAATGGACCAAGGAAGAATATGAGCTTGCCCTTGGAAATTCCAAAGCTTTAAATGCTATTTTCAATGGAGTAGATAAGAATATATTCAGGCTGATCAATACCTGTGAAGTTGCTAAGGAAGCTTGGGACATTTTGAAGACTACACATGAAGGATCATCTAGAGTTAACATGTCAAGACTTCAGATTCTAACATCAAAGTTTGAAAGTCTGAAGATGAAGGAAGATGAGACTATCCATGACTTCCACATGAGTATTCTTGAGTTGTCCAATGCATCCAATGCTCTTGGAGAAAGGATGTCAGAAGAAAAGCTTGTAAGGAAAATCCTTAGGTCCCTTCCTAAGAGGTACAAGATGAAGGTGACTGCAATTGAAGAAGCTCAAGACATCAGCAAAATGAGGGTTGATGAGCTTATTGGATCTCCTCAAACATTTGAGCTAGGGTTAAGTGAAGAAGAACCTGAGAAGAAGTCCATGAGTATAGCTTTAGTTTCCAGTTATGAAAAAGCCAAGAAAGAGAAAGTAGATGACTCTCAGGAGGAGCTGTCTCAGGCTATTGCTTTGCTGGGTAAGCAGTTCAACAAGGTGTTCAAAAGAATGAACAAGAACTTCAAGCCTAATGTCAAGAACATCGCTTCTGATATCAGCAAGTCTAAGGAGAAGGATGAAGAGAAGACTGCTCAAGACAAAGGTGTTCAATGCTTTGAGTGTGAAGGTCATGGACATATTAAGAAAGAATGTCCCACATTCCTGAAGAAGCAGAAGAAAGGAATGATAGTTTCTTGGTCAGACTCTGACAGTGAAAGTGAAGGAGAGTCAGCCAAACATGTCAAAGCTTTAACTGGAACAGTTGTTTCTGATGGTGATTCGAGTGATGAGGAACTGACTTTTGAGGAGTTAGCTTCCACTTATCAAGAGCTTTGTCTGAAGAGTGCAGAAATCTGTCAAGAAAGTGAAAAACAGAAGAAACAGATTGTTCAGCTTGAGACTGCTAAAGCTGATTTGGAAAATGAAGTCTTATTAGTCAAAGCTCATCTTGATCATATGACCAAATCTGTTAGGATGCTAAACAGTGGTACAGACACACTTGATAAGATCCTTCAGACAGAAAAGGTTGTTGGAGATAAGTTATGCATAGGATTTGTGGTTGAGAAAAAGGTATCTGCTGAAGCAAGCACTTCAGAAACCAAGAAGGAGATGTCTCAACCAATGTCTCAACCTCAAACAAAGAGACAGGATCCTAAACCTAAGCAGGCTGCTCATCCTCAACCTCAAAATTTTGGGAAGAGGCATGCTCATGGTCCTCATCAAAGGAAGGCACATGTTTCTGGAGCTAAGCAGTATATGCCTCCACAATATCATAAGAGCATGTAGGCTTCTAGGTTCAAACAGAACATGTTCCATCAGATGCCTCAACATCAGGGAAACATGTATGGCTATGGATATAATAATGTTGTGCATTATTATTATGGAAGAAGGAAGCCTCATCACCATGGAAGACAGCCAAAAGGACAACATCCTTACCATAGAAGACAGTCAAACTATGGGATAAGAAGACAACATTATGGGTGGCAGCCACAGCAATATCATCCTCAAGGTGGCAGAAGGTTCAACCACTTCAGAGAAGACAGAGTTAGGTGCTTTTACTGTGGCAGATTTGGACACATGCAGTTTTCTTATTTCAAGCTACATGGTTATCCCAAGTCTAACCCTCAACCCAGACAGAAGGTGAACAGGCCCAAGGTTGTTAAACAGTGGGTTCCTAAAGAAGAGGTTAAGTGTTTATTGGCTCAATTTTCAGATAGACACTCGGCTAAGGATGGTTGGTACTTTGACAGTGGTTGTTCAAAGCACATGGCTGGTTTCAAAAACCAATTGGTGGATGTCAATTCTTGCTCCTCAATTGATGTTACTTTTGGAAACGGAGAGAAAGGGGTGGTGAAAGGTGTTGGAAAAGTGAAGTGTCATGATGGACCTAATCTTGACAATGTGCTTCTTGTCAAAGGATTGAGTGCTAATTTAATTAGAATAAGTCAGCTGTGTGACGAAGGGTGTAAGGTCAACTACACCAAAGATGAGTGTGTGGTGACAAATGAGCAGAATGAGGTAGTGATGAAGGGTATAAGATCCAGAAATAATTGCTATCAATGGGTACCTCAAGTGGACAGCTTATCTGGTGATGTTAAGGTTGATGTTGTAACATCAGATTGTGACAACAAGTGTGAAAGTCTGCTGAAAGGTCAATTAGGGTTAATTACTCTTAATGTGAATCCTTTTAAATTTTTAAAAGGAAAGGTTATTTGGAGGGAGAAACTCATTGATTGGTCCTTAAGGAATACACAAAATCAGGCGTCATACCTTAGACCATCATTCCCTATTGTAGCAATTTCACGTTTCATCAAAGCTCATATCTCCCGTCTGCTTGTCTCCGTCAACAAGAAGAATCATCTGTCTCTGAACCTATACTGCTTCAAGGGAACCATGTCAAAATAGATGTCTTCTCCATCAAAGAAATCTACTTCTCAAAGCTCTTCGTGGGAAAAAGTTAGGGTTTCTTCAGACGAAGGTTCTGCAGCTGATGCTTTGAACATAGAGCCTATTTCCATGATGCTCCCAGAGTTAGGTAAATCTAGACCTGCTAAACTTGTTTCAAAAAGGGCTGGAAATATCTTTAGAGATAATGAAACAAAGAAGCTTGTTACTAGTGTTCTATTTAGTGATAAAATAGCACCTAGGTCATCCACTTCTCAAACTGTTGAAGAAAGGGTAGATGTTGACAAAAGCTTAGGTCAGATTATCGATAAGATCTTTGAGAAAGGGCTTCCTATAAAGGGTATATCTAGACCACTGAGGCAAATGCCTGCTGAACATTCTGAGAGGGAAAAGAGTGACATGTAAAGTGCAGCTACAAATCTTCATAGACTTGCTATGTCTGTTATTGAAGATTCTGAAGTGGGAGTGGAAGAAGATGATGTGCATGAGGAAGCTAATGTTAAGGGGGATGTTAGAACATCACCTGTTGAAGCTACTCCTGGTGAAGAAAAGAATGAGGATGTGATCAATGTGGTTGATTTATCTGATGATGAAGTAATTGGTAGAGCTGTTCCAAGTATTGCTAAGAGACTGCAGACAAGGAAAGGAAACACTGTTGAATCCTCTCCAAAGAAGTCTTCTGAAGGCAAGAATAAAACTACTGTTGTTGGTCCTACAAAACCTTGGAGCAAGGTTGCTACATCCTCCAAAAAGAGGAAGATAAGGGAAGATTCAGATTCTGACTTTGATGTTGAGGAGGATGCTCATGACATCACACCTGTCAGAAGAATAATTTTGAAGAGAATCTCTGACAAAGTCCCTGAAGTACCAGTTGACAACATTTCCTTTCATTATGCCAGCAGTGCATCAATGTGGAAATTTGTATGTCAGAGAAGACTGGCCCTGGAGAGGGAGCTTGGGAAAGAAGCTTTAGAGATGAAGGATATTATGGAGCTGATTATTGAGGCTGGGTTGGTGAAGACTGTGACCAAATTTCCTAAGTGCTATGAGGGCCTTGTCAAAGAATTTGTGGTCAACATTTCTGGAAAAATTGCTGATAAAAAGAGCATTGATTTCATGAAAGTTTATGTGAGAGGAAAATGCATTAATTTCTCTCCTAGTACTATCAACAAGTATCTGGGAAGAGATGATGAAGAGTATAGTGAACTTGAGATGACTGATAATGAAATGTGTAAAGAGATTACAGTTGGTCAGGTAAAGGTTTGGCCATTGAAAGGGAAGTTGAAGGCTAGTAAACTTAGCATCAAGTATGCCATTCTTCACAGAATTGGAGCAGCCAACTGGGTGCCAACAAACCACAAGACAACAATAGTTGTTGGATTGGGTAGGTTTATCTATGCTGTTGGGAAGAAGATCAAGTTTGACTATGGTTGCTACATCTTTGAGCAAGTGGTGAAACATGCTGAAACAAATTCTATCAAGTTACCTATAGCATTCCCATCTCTTGTTTGTGGAATCATCTTGGAGCAACATCCTGAAACTCTAACAAGTTCAGATATAGCTTGCAAGAGGGAGTCAGCCTTATCCTTGCATCCTAAGTTGTTTGTTGGACATCATGTTCCAGACATTGTTGTAACATCAAGTTCTGGTGTTAAAAAGGCCAGTACTAAAGCTGAGTTGATTGAAGAATTAAAGGCAACATGCAAGGATCTTGATGTGGTTATCAGCACTAGCACTGCTAGGAAGTTAAGAATTGAGCAGATGATCAAATCCTTGGAACAAGGTGATGATGATGTTGAAGAACCAGGTTCTGAAGAAGGTGGTCCTAGCACTGATGATGAAGATGGGGCCAGCTCTGATGAAGACTAGTTTCCCTGCTGCTTTTTCTAGATAGTAGAGTAGTTTTATTTTTTTTGCTGTTTTTAGTTCTGCACTTGATGTGCCTAATATGTAATTTGAATATTGTGCCTGTTTATGCACTATTTATGTTTTAATGTTCTATGATTTGTCGTGTCTTGCATGCTGACTTTAGACTGACAATGAGAGCTTGTTTAGGACTAACTGTAGTGAGTAGGACTTACATGTTGAGGTTTTTCCAATTGTGGCTAAAAAGGGGGAGAGTTAGCCAAGAGTTAGTCAAGGTGTTGCAAGGCCAAGGATAGGGGTGGGAATAGGCTGGGCCGAGCTAGGCTTTGCCAAGCCTGAGCCTGGCCTGCTAAAAAATTCAAAGCCTAAGCCTGGCCTGTAGCCTATCATAGGCTTATTTTTAGGCCTAAGCCTGGCCTTTTCGATGGCCTGATTGGCCTACTAGCCTATTTAAAAGCCTACTTCATTTGAACATCTGTAAATAAGAAATTCAACTAATGTTAAATAGACTATCAAGTTAAAAGATCAATGAGTTTAAATGTTTATTTTCATTGTCTCGTTCAAGTTTTCTTACTAGCATAAGTTTGGTGATACTATTTGTTGAAGAGAACTTATGAGACAAACTTATGACAATAACTTATGACATTGTTTATAATGTTTGCTCAACTTATTTTCCTAAGTTCTTCAAGATAACTAAGTTTTATTTACATATTTTAATTAAAAGTACAAAATAGAATATAATAATAATAAATTTATTGATTTTTTCATAAAAAGGCCAGCCTGATAGGCTTAAAAGGCTTTTCTTACAGCCTGTGGCCTAGCCTCTTTAGCTAAATAGGCTTATAAAAAAGCCTAGGCCTTTTCTATTTAAGAAAAAACCTGGTCTGGCCTGAGCCTATGTAGGCTAGGCCGTAGGCCCCTGTTAGTTGGCCTGGCCTATTCCCACCCCTAGCCAAGGAGAAGAATTTGTCATTGTGCAATGCTAAGAAGTGCAGCTAGTGTGATGCTGAAATGCAGATTTTGAGGGGGAGTGTGTATGTTGAACAGTTGCTGGTATGCTGATTCTTGCCTTGAGGGGGAGCTTGCCCTATGCTGCTGATTAGTGTTTGAAGAAATGCTGCTACTAGTTAGTGCTGAAGTATGTAGCAGAGTATTGGAGTGTGTGCAGCATGCAGAAAGCATTGTGAAGCTGTGATGAAGAAATGTTGATGCGAAGGTTGGTAAAATATTCTTGTTTATCCGCTGCTGAAGTCTCTGATGGTGCAGAGAGTGTTTTAGCCAAAATTAGCCAAAGGGGGAGATTGTTGGTTCTTGGATTGGCTAGAATTTTGGTAAAACAAAGTTCTGCAATGTTGATGTCACATGGGTGATGTCTTAACATTGAGTCTTAACATTGGTTTATGTTAAGTGTTTATCTTGTTGAAGTTTTGAAGTCTGATGTCACATGTGATGTTGTGACATCAGGTCTGCAGAAGATTAATAACATCAGGTTTAGTGATGTTATTAGGGTTTGCATTTTAGCTGGATATTGGGAGAGCTGTTAGTCTCATTGGTTGCGGATATCTTGGTATAGATATTCTTTGTTGCATAGAGATTTGATGCAGATTTGTAGGGAGGTTTAAAGGCTGAAGATTTAAGAAGATTTTGAGAGAGAAAATCGGTTTTCAAGATTCAGTTTTAAATAACAAATCAGGTCAGATATTGTAGCAGGTCCAAGCCTAATTCAAATAGCTTTATAATACGCATCATTCCTGAAGGAAAAGTAACGAAGAAAAAGAGCTAAAGACTGAGTGTCGTTGTGTCTTCGTGTTTGTAAACCATTCGAGTGTGAATTGGTATTATTGTTTTGAGTTGTTCTTGATCAAAGTTGTGAAGCATAATCAAGTAGTGTTATTCAAAGTGTGTGATCTTTGAATTATATCACTGAAGTGATTTAGGGATTGAGTAGTGTTCTCATATCTAAGTGGTCTCTTAGGTAGAAGGTTCATTAAGTAGTGATTAAGTTTAGGAGATGTCAACTGGGTTGTTGAGTCTATAAATTAATACTACTGATAGTGAAATTCATCGTTGGCTTGGTAGCCCCCAGACGTAGGTAGTTAAACCGAACTGGGTGAACAACTCTGTGTGTGTTTCTGTTGCTGTTTGTTATTGTCCATTGCAGAGTGTGTTGTTGTGACATTAAGTGTGACATCACATATCTGGTACCAGAATTTCAATAATAACGATGAAAAATAATATATTGCCAAATAAAAGTCAAAAATAATTAAATCGACTCGATTAAATAACTCTAATAAAAACTGGGGCGTTACAACTCTCCCCCACTTAGAAATTTTTCGTCCTCGAAAATATTACCTGAGACGAACAACTCTGGATACGACTCCCGAATTTGACTCTCCAACTCCCAAGTCAAATTGCCCTCAGCAGCGCCTCCCCATGCTACTTTCACAAGCGCAATATCCTTGCCTCTTAACTGCTTCAACTCGCGATCCAAAATTCTCACCGGTAATGCCTCAACCGTAAGGTTCTCCCTTACCTCAACCTCATCCACCGGAATCACATGCGACGGATCCGGAACATACTTCCGAAGATGTGAAACATGGAACACATCGTGTAAATTCAAAAGATTTGGTGGCAACGCCACCCGATAAGCCACAACACCCACTCTCGCGGATATCTGGTAAGGACCAATAAACCGAGAAGTAAGCTTCTTCGACTTCAATGCCCGTCCAACACTTGTCACCGGTGTAACTCTCAAGAATACATGATCGCCTTCTTGAAATTCAAGACCTTTCCTCCTTCGATCATGATAACTCTTCTGCCTACTCTGAGAAGCCTTCATTTTCTCACGAATAAGTTTCACTTTTTCCGTAATCTGTTGCACTAACTCCGGTCCAACCACCGAACTCTCACCCGATTCATGCTAACACAAAGGTGTTCGACATCTCCTTCCGTACAACGCTTCAAAAGGTGCCATTCCAATACTTGAATGGAATCTGTTGTTATATGTGAATTCCACCAACGAAAGATAACTATCCCAAGCACCACCTTGCTCCAAAACACAAGCTCTCAGCAAATCTTCCAACGACTGAATAGTTCTCTCGGTCTGACCATCTGTCTGAGGATGATAAGCAGAACTCAATCTCAACTTGGAACCTAACGCCTTTTGCAAACTTTCCAAAAATCTGGAAGTACACCTCGGATCTCGATCTGAAATAATACACAACGGAACACCATGTAGCTTCACAATCACACGGATATAAATCTCAGCCAACCTCTCCAAACAAAAACTGATGTCAATTGGAATGAAATGCGCCGATTTAGTCAGCCTATCCATAACCACCCAAATGGCATTATGTCCCCTCTGTGTATTCGGCAAACCTGTCACAAAATCCATAGAAATGCTGTCCCATTTCCACTCGGGAATATCCAACGGTTGCAATAATCCACTAGGCTTCTGATGTTCTACCTTCGACTTCTGACACGTCAAACACACATAAACATACTGAGCCACATCCCTCTCTAACCCGGACCACCAAAAGATCTTCTTCAAATCTTGATACATCTTATTAGCTCCCGGATGTATACTCAAACTACTCCGGTGTCCTTCCTCTAAAATCATCCTTTTCAAGTCCGAATCATCAGGAATACAAATTCTACCATGGAATCTCAAAACACCCTTATCATCCACTTTAAAGTCACCATTCACACCTTTATCTCCAACCATCAACAAAACAACAAATTTCACATCCAACTTCTGTTTCTCGCTAACGGTCGACAGAAAATCATTAGTAACCTTTAACATACCAAGCCTCACGCTATCAGATGTCAATTCACATACCAAACTCAAATCTCTAAATGCTTCCAAAAGTTCCCACTCTTTAACCATCAAACTGGACATATGCAAAGATTTCCGGCTTAACGCATCGGCTACCACATTAGCTTTACCAGGATGGTAATTCAAGCCAAAATCGTAGTCCTTCAAAAATTCCAACCATCTCTGTTGCCTCATATTCAACTCTTTCTGATCAAACAAGTATTTCAAACTCTTATGATCACTAAAGACTTCGAATCTTGCATCGTAGAGATAATGCCTCCAAATTTTCAACACAAAAACCACCGCCTCTAATTCCAAATCATGAGTAGGATAATTCTTCTCATGAACCCTCAATTGCCTCAAAGTATATGCCACAACCTTACCTTCTTGCATCAACACTCCACCTAAACCACTCAAAGACGCATCACAATACACCACAAACAGTTCAGTAGGATTCGATAAGACCAAAATCAGAGTTGTAGTCAATCTTCTCTTCAGCTTACTAAAACTTTCCTCACACTGAATATCCCAAATGAACGCTAGACCTTTACAAGTCAGCTGGGTCAAAGGAAGTGCTAACTTGGAAAAGCCTTCAATGAATCTTCGATAATATCCAGCTAAACCCAAAAAGCTTCTAATTTCTGTAACCGATCTAGGAGCCTCCCATTGTAGAACTGCATCTACTTTGGATGGATCCACAGCAATACCATTACCTGAAATCACATGCCCAAGAAAAATCACTTCTGACAACCAGAACTCACACTTGGACAACTTGGCATAAAGTCTCTTCTCCTTCAAAATTTGCAATACAATTCGCAAATGTTCCGCGTGTTCCTCCCGAGACTTAGAATAAATCAAAATGTCATCAATAAACACAACAACAAATCGATCCAAATGCTCATGAAACCCCGAACGGCATCACAGAATATTCGTAATGTCTGTATCGTGTCCTAAAAGCCATCTTATGAATATCTTTCTCTTTCACTCTAATCTGATGATAACCTAACCTCAAATCAATTTTACTAAACACACACGCACCTACCAACTGGTCCATCAGATCATCAATTCTCGGAAGAGGATACTTATTCTTAATCGTCACCTTATTCAGCTGGCGATAATCAATACACAATCGCATACTTCCATCTTTCTTCTTCACCAAAAGAACTGGAGCACCCCAAGGCGATACACTCGGCCTCACAAACCTCTTTTCTAACAATTCATTCAACTGCTTCTTCAACTCAACCAACTCAGATGCCGACATACGATAAGGTGCCATAGATACAGGTCTAGTACCAGGAACTAGATCTATAGAAAACTCCACCTCTCTCTCTGGCGGCACATCTGAAATATCCTCCGGAAACACCTCTGGAAAATCACACACAACTGGAAACACGCCAATTTCAACTTGACTATCCACTATCAACGATGCAAACAACCTGAACAACTGAGCTTCATCCGCAAAAAGCTTCTTAAACTCTTTGGTAGATAAGAAACTCGATTCCTCGTCTTCTTCAAGAGAAGGAAATCTTACCAACTTATGATAACAATCAATATGCACTCGATTGAACTGCAACCAGTTCATTCCCAGAACCACGTCTAAACCCTCCAACGGCAGACACACCAAATCCATCTCAAAATCTCTACCATAAATGGTCAAAGGACAACTTAAACAAACCAAAGAAGTACTTACCGACCTCATTGCTGGAGTATCAATAACCATCTCTCCACCCATCGATGACAACAAAAGATTCAAACGCTTCGCACACTCAGACGAAATAAACGAATGAGTTGTTCTGGTATCAATGATAGCAACTAAAGGCGTACTATTAATAAAACAAGTACATCTGATCAGACGGTCTGCACTAGTAGTATGAGTTCCTGCCAATGCAAATACTTTCTCTCCAGCCTGAGCTTGCTTTGATTTCGGACACTTTGTACTAACATAACCAGCTTCACCACAGTTGAAACACTTCACCACATTCCTTTTGCAATCAGCTGCGACATGTCCTAAACCTCCACAATTGGAACACTTCCTCATATCCTTTCTACATTCAAACTGACGATGTCCTAAGTCACCACACCTATAACATCTCAGAGGATTAGACATACCTCCCCCAATTGGCCTTTTATCAAAATTACCCCTTTGCTTACCCTTGTCAGCTGGTGACATATAAGGACCACCACGAAACAGTTGCTTTCCTTTCCTTTCGTTCACACTCTTATAATGAATAGAACGAGCTTTGTTATCCTCCTCATAAATTCTACAACAATCCACCAAATCCGAAATCCTCCTAATCCTGTGATAACCAATTGCCTGTTTGATCTCAGGACGCAACCCGTTCTCAAACTTCACACATTTGGAAAACTCCGCAGCTGCTTCAGCATAATGTGGATAAAACTGAACAAGCTCCACAAACTTAGCAGTGTAATCCACAACTGACATGTTACCCTATTTCAACTCCAAGAACTCTATCTCTTTCTTTCCCCTAACATCTTCAGGAAAATACTTCCTCAAAAACTCACCGCTAAACAAAGCCCAAGTGACAACTTCACCTGTAGCTTCCCACACATGGCGCTTACTAACCCACCAATCATCAGCCTCCTCCTGCAACATGTGAGTACCCAGTCTCACCTTATGTTCCTCAGCACAATCCATCACTCGAAAGATTCTTTCAATCTCCTTAAGCCAAATCTGAGCACCATCAGGATCATGTCTCCCTTTGAAGACAGGCAGTTTGTTCTTCCTGAACTCATCATTTCCACCAGCATTAGGTGCACCATGCACAGCCTGAGCCATAGCTTGCATAGCAGCAGCAAGAGCAGCATCATTCCTACCAGCCATATTTTGTTCATATCCAATAACAACAACTATGGTTAAACAAACAGCTCACCCCAAACACAAAGACCGACATGGATTGGCACAAACTGACACAAACTGGCACAAACTGACACAAACTGGCTCTGATACCACTTAATGTAACACCCCCAATTTATACCCCGAGCAAATAAAGCGATAACAAATAAATCAGAGTATAGTTAAAACATTCATGGCATAGACGGAGGCGTCACATCAATTGAAACAAAATACAACAATCTGCTCATATAGATATGCAACAATCAGGTAGCACATAACAGAGGAACTCAGTTCCTAACACCCACAATTCAGATACAGAATAAAAGCGGAAAATCTGCAGCTAAATCTCATATATATAAAACATAAAAGTTTGTCTGTCATATACAGAGTCATACATGTACAATCCAAAGAACATATATACATATACACATAATCACACACGATCTCCCCGACTACCCGGTCCTACATATCAGAGCCAACCAACAAAAGAATGAAGACCTAAGCTTCACAAAAAGACCTCCGGCATCTAATCTGCAATGCCTCATAGAGCATTCAAAACAGCAGAAGGGTGAGAAACACAATTATAATATAATTGCCTACAATTATATAATAACACAAAACACACATGTAAAACCCTCTCACCACAACTTACACCATAATTCAAATACAAAACAACACAAATCATATCTCATATATCCGTCACAAAGGCATATCACTCATGCACAATACATTTATCACCAACATATATATATATATATATATCAACTCACCAATTCCATTCACAATTCCACACAAAGTCAATCCATTCATGATTAGTGCAAATGCAAAGAGACCGACACAACGACTCTATGCAAATGCAATGCGGTATCTTTCCATCCATCATTCTCATCATTAATTAACTCAGGAATTATTGGAATCATCGCTTGTTACTTAGTGTAACTCCCGTCGGGCAAACGATGTTCCCCGTCGCTCACACCTCTTTGTATAAGGCACACGACATTTATGGATCGCTCACACCTCTTTATATAAGGCACACGACCCGATCGCTCACACCTCTTTGTATAAGGCACACGATCGTCTATAACCATCGCTCACACCTCTTTGTATAAGGCACACGATGTTATAGCGGATTCCCTCTGGAACCATTTCGTCGCTCACACCCCACAAGGGCACACGACATCACAAGAATGCATATCATGATGCTTGGCATACAATGACCCATGACAATCAAATCCATACATATACACATCCATGTGAACCATTCCAACATCCATAATCATGCATATACAATCAACCACAATCACAATGCATTTACTTGCCCTTAGGCCACACACCATCATCACAACATTTCATCACATGCATTTACATCATACCACAGTGCACAACTCATACATCATATATCAAAAGCATATTGCATGATAACACATCAAATACACACAATTAAGACGGTAAAAGTTGGCAAAATGACACATTTCCAAATTCCCGACACAATTAAATTGTCCACCAATATCAAAACCATTTTAATAAGAAATAACATTCCATAAGCTTCCCAACGGTACCAAGAACGCCTCGATCCGAGTTACGGATCAAAAGTTACGGCATCGGACGCGAAATCGGGAACAATTCTGCACCCTCACTGGTCCTACGCGTATTACCCTGGGACATTCGCGTATTACCTTGCCAAGTACGCGTACCATTACGCATTTCAGCAGAGGGCCGTGTAAAATGGGTTCCATACGCGTAATGCCCACATTTTCCCCTTGCCATACGCGTATTGCCCTAACCAATACGCGTATTGCCTTGCCTGTTAAGCGTATGGGCAGCGAAAACCCAGAATTTTTCCTGCAGAATTTCTAATGCGAAATTCATCCAATTTCTCTCCCAAATCTCACCTAAACATCAGCAGATTACCAATGGAATGCACAACAACATATATCTAACATGTATCAACAATAAGGAACCTTAAAACATGATTTCCGATACAAATTATATCAAATTCTAACAATCTCAACATCTTAATGATTTTAGTTCTCTATTCAATTTCAACCCAACAACAAACAAATACATACATACATAATCATACACAAGCATAGAATAATCGAGTTTCGCACCCTTACCCGATTAATCGTGTTTTGAAATGTCGGTTGATTCGATTCCTTAAACCCCAAGTTTTCCTCTTTTTTCTTCTTTCCTTTCTCTTTTCCTTCTTTCTCTTTTCCTTCCTTACTATTTTCTATCTTTTTTCTCTTTAAGTTTCTAAGTTAAGAAAAATAAGTAAAATGACCAAAATACCCCTACACTCAAATATCTCGCAAACGCTCCCAAAACGCGATAAAACATAATAACGATGAAAAATAATATATTGCCAAATAAAAGTCAAAAATAAAATAATATAAAAACAAAAATAATTAAATCGACTCGATTAAATAACTCTAACAAAAACTGGGGCGTTACACCCAACTCTTTCACAAACCTTGTAAGCCATAATGCTTCCTTGGTAGCTTCAGCTACAACCATGTATTCTGCCTCAGTTGTAGACATAGCTACTATGGATTGAACTGATGATTTATAGCATATAGGTTATTGGTGTAAGCCCTAGAGGCCAATACTTTTATTACTTGTATCGAATTATTTATTATTAATAAAAGGCATTTCTTTATTATGTTTGTTTTTCTAGAATAATAAAGTCCCTGGAATAGCTAGTCCGTTTAATGAAATATTAAGTGTGACTTAATCATGAGATCCCATTAAACATAAGGACAATATTCTTAAAGTATCCATAGTCGAGCTTTACTGTGAAGTGGGATAACCTTAAAACATTAAGACTATTATGTAGATAAACTGATGATCACATCTCACGGATCATGGAAAAGGAGTTATCAAGTCTTAACATAGGTATGAATATTAGGAGTAATATTTATACTCGATTGACCCGCTATGAGAGTACTACATAGAATGTTATGCATAATGTCATAAGTTACTCTCATGGTGATAGTGATGTATACCACCCTTCGACCTAAAACCACTATGGACCCTAGATGTAGAGTCGAGTACTTTATTGCTGATCTAACATTGTTCATAATTGGATGACCATAAAGACAATTGATGGGTACTCCAGAAAGCATGCTAAGGGACATGAGTGACCTAGATGGAATTTTCCCATCCTGCATAACAGGATAAATGTCTAAAAGCCCAATATTGAACTCGACAAGGATGACACGGTGTATGCCTTGTGTTAAATATTGACATAAGGTAAAAGTGTAATTGTACACACAAGTATTATCACAAAAGGTTTTCAGAGCACATGACATTTTCGTGACTTGGGTAGCAGTGATGTGTTGTTAGATACTGCTCATTGTTTATTATGTTAAATGCGTGATTCAATATAATTGCCAACATCGCGAAAACCTACAGGGTCACACACATAAGGACAGATTGATAAGAGGTAGAGTAAATAAGGAACACCGTAAGGTACGGTGCACTTAAGTAAATGTAGAACACCATAAGGTACGGTGCACTTAAGTAAAATACATAATATGGTAAGGTACGATGCACTTAAGTGGGCTTTTTAGCTTGCAGCCCACACAAGTGCTTCTGTAAATAGAACCCTTGTGTAGAAGCATTCAATCTTTATGGAAATTTGGACTGTGAAACCCTAACAGTATTCTCTCTCTCTCTCTCTCTCTCTCTCTCTCTCTCTCTCAAAGCCTTCAATCGTGATCACTCCTTTGATGCTAAATCAAAGGTTTTATCTTCACAAGAGGTAGAGGTTTCTATCACTGATCATGCCCATTTGTTAGGATCACTAAAGGAAAAATTTTAATTTTCGTTGCGTTTTGGATCGTGATTTCCCTTTAGTGGTATCAGAGCCACTTACGAAGCCATGCATCTGATAGTTGTTTATTTTTTGTTCTTTCTATTTTAATTTGATTAAAACACATAATAAATTAAATTATAATTTTGTAATTGAATTTTTGCATCAGGTTGTGTACGATTTGGATGATCGATGTTGATTATGCTTTGGAATCCGACATTAGTATGGTGAAGCAGCGATACATCGATCGTCCTTAGGTTACACAAATATGATCGATCAAATTTAATATGTGATATAAGTAACTCTGGTGCAAAGATAGTATATTAGACATACTGTTTCTATTTTGTCCATTTAATCACGTAATGATTGTTATTCTTTTGAGCGATCCATGTTCATTTGCTTCGTAATCCAACGTTAGTATGGTGAAGCAATGTCATGTCGATCAATCATACTGAATTATTGATCATGGTATTTTGACGGTATGAAGTTGTTCCATTAGGGTTCATGACGCCACAAGGTTTGTGTTGTCAAAGAGGTATGTGATTAGGGTTATGATGGCACAAAAGTTGTGCTTTAATGTTTATGGAAAGTATCAAGTGTTGATCGGGCAACGGAACCCCCGACTACTCTGCGCAGTATGATCATTTGCCGAAATTTAATTTGATTTATTTAATTAACAAGATTTAAATTAATAATAATAAAAATGTATTTTTTTATTGTTCTCTTGTGGTGATCAGTTATGACCTTAGTTTTCCTTTATTTTAATTTGGGATTTTAAAATACGACATGTGTGTCATGCCTCTCTTTTAATCTCTTGATGTAACTTCCTTTCTCATCTCACTCCCTCATATGTAAAACGAGTATTCTTTGATGTAATGTAATGTTATGAAGAAAGAGAAGAATACAAGATCAAAGGAGGATAACCTTGGAGATCTTGCTTGGAGAAGCGTAGATCGCTATTAGGTTTAACTTAGGTTCTCTCATTGGCTTGGGAGAACAATTGGGCTAGGGACCATAACTATTTCATTTTGTATGTATGTTAATGCATGTGAATGTATGTTGATGCATGTGAGACGATTTATATGATAAATAAGCCGGTGAGATCAAACTAATTGAAAATTCCCTCAAAATTGAATATTAAGTTTATGCTTTCCAAGTTTTAGAACTCATAAAGACTAGTATCGAATAATGTAGGTTTCGCCTAACGCGAGGTGCATGTTCTATATTGGTAAGCTACGTTGGGATACATGTAATATCCAATTTCAAAAAAATGGGTCAAACTTAACTAAACAAATTATAATAAGATTATATATGTTTGGAAGCAAGAGTTGGGAATGATCCATATGATGGATTAGAATAAAGAGTTATTCACCCAACTGAAAATATTCGAGAATTGTATTTGATAAAATTGGAAGGAGTTCCTACCTGAATAACCGAGTTTTGTGTAATTAGCCTAACACTGACTTAAAACAAAGTGAAATATGGATGTCGATCCACTTGAAAATCTTCCAACAGGATTTTCCAAATCAAATGGTGAGGGTCATTTGGTTTGAATAAAATAGTGGAAGCATATTTAATTAAAGGCCAAATTAAATATGTTGTTTTTAATTGATACTTATAATTTCGCATTTTTTATGTAGACTACCATGACAACAAACACCTCTAACAACATTTTGCGATCAATTCCTGATAAGGAAAAATTGTCTGGGACAAATTTTCTGGATTGGCACCGAACCCTGAGGATAGTCATCAAACATGATAAAAAAGACGTATGTCTTAGAGACACCTATTCCTGAAGAGGAGCATCCTAGTTCTGCTCCTAAGGCAGAAAAAGATGCCTATAAGAAGCATGTTGATGATGCCAATGAAATTGCTTTCCTCATGCTGGCTACTATGAATTCTGAAGTGCAAAAGCGACATGAAAACATTTTATCATTCGATATAATCAAACACATGAAGATGCTCTATCAAGAGCAGGAAAGTCATGAGAGATTTGAAGTTTCAAAAGCCCTTTTCAAGGCAAGCTAACTGAGGGAGCCCCAGTAGGTCCCCATGTACTCAAGATGATTGGGTGTGTGGAGAACCTTGAAAGATTAGGGTTTCCCCTAAAAAAGGAGCTTGCGACTGATTTGATCCTGCAATCATTGCCGAAGAGCTTCACTAATTTTGTCCTTAATTTAAACATGAATGATATGGACAAAAGTCTTCCAGAGCTGCTAAGCTTGTTAAGAACTGCTGAGTAGAATCTGAAGTCAAAAGGGAAGTCCATTTTGATGGTCAGTAATGGAAAGAAACAGAACAAAAGGCCTACCAAGCAGGGTGGTAAATGGAAGGCAAGGAAGTTTCCAAACCCAAACATACTACTCTTGCTTTGAATCCTAGTGGAGGCATAGCAAAGGAGGGCACTTGCTTCTATTGCGGTAAGACCAGACACTGGAAGAGAAACTGCTTAAAGCACCTGGAAGACAAGAAGAATGGTGTGGAGACTTCGACTTCAGGTACTTTTGTTATAGAAATAAATTTATCTACTTCTGCATCATGGGTATTAGATACTGGATGTGGTTCTCACATTTGTACTAATGTACAGGGGCTAAAAAGGAGTAGAGATTTGGAAAAAGGTGAAGTTGACCTACGAGTAAACAATGGAGCAAAGGTTGTTGTTTTAGCTGTAGGAACTTACGTATTAACTTTACCTAGTGGTTTAATAATTCAGTTAGAGAATTGTTTTTATGTACCTACAATTAGTAGGAATATTATTTTTGTTTCTTGTTTGGACTAGTTTGGTTTTTCATTCACAATAAAGAACAATTGTTGCTCCATTTATTTGAATGATATGTTCTATGCTGCTGCACAAAAGACCAATAGACTATATGTACTTGATCTTGAAATGCCTATTTATAACATTAATACTAAAAGCATGAAACCTAATGAGTTAAATCCAACTTACCTTTGGCATTGTCGATTAGGCCACATAAATGAGAAACACATTTCCAAACTCCATAAATATGGACTATTGGACTCTTTTGATTATGAATCATATGAGACATGCATATCTTATTTAATTGGAAAGGTGGAAAAGTCCCCATTCACATGAAAAGGTGAAAGGGATAATGATATTTTGGCCCTCATACATACTGATGTATGTAAACCACTGAACATATGAGCCAGAGGAGGTTTTCAATACTTTATCACATTTACTGCTGATTTAAATAGATATGGTTATGTGTATTTAATTAAAAACAAAGCTGAGTCCTTTGAAAAGTTCAAGTAATTCAAGAATGAAGTACAAAACCTACTAGGTAAGAATATTAAAACTCTTCAATCAGATCGAGGCGATGAATATTTAAGCCTAGAGTTTGATGACCAGCTAAAAGAGTGTGGGATTCTATCCCAACTCACTCCTCCTAGAACACCACAATGGAATAGTGTATTTAAGAGAAGAATTTGAACCTTGTTAGACATGGTCCGTTCCATGATGAGTCATGCCGATCTTCCAAACTCCTTTTGGGGACATAAACTTCTGACAGCAGCTTACACACTTAATTGTGTTCCATCCAAAAAGGTTGAGAAGGCACCATATGAGATATGGAGTGGTAAGAAACCACATATGTCTTACATGAAGATTTAGGGTTGTGAAGTTTATGTGAAATGGAAAAATTTCAAGTAAGCTTGAGCCCAAATCTAAAAAAAATGCTTATTTGTGGGGTATCCTAAAGAAACAATAGAGTATTACTTCTACAATCCTTCTGAGGGAAAAATGTTTGTCGCTCGAACTGGAGTTTTCTTGGAAAAGGAATTTATTTCCAAAGGAATCAGTGAGAGGAAAGTAGAGCTTGAATAAATTCAAGAATCACAAAGCATTGATACACCTATGGAGGAATTAGAGCAGGAATCACAAGTAGTTATGGAAGAGCAACTTGCTCAAGTAGAACAAGACCAGCGTACGTCGAGCAAGATATGTCACTAACCACAGAGATATGGATATCTCGTAACTGATCAAGGTGATGTATTATTCGTGGATTAAGATGAGCTAGTAACCTACCAAGAGGCCATAACTGGTACTGAGTCTGAGAAGTGGCTAGAAGCCATGAAATCTGAAATGGATTCCATGTACACAAACCAGGTTTGGACCTTGGTAGAGCCTCCTGTAGAGGTTAATCCTATAGGATGCAAGTGGGTCTTCGAAAAGAAGACTAACATGGATGGTAAGGTAAATACCTATAAGGTAAGACTGGTTATAAAAAACATCATGGGGTAGACTATGATGAAACCTTTTCACTAGTTGCAATGCTTAAATCTATTCGGATTTTACTTGCTATCTCTGCATATCATGATCATGAAATATGGAAGATGGATGTTAAGATTGCTTTCCTTAATGGATATCTTCTTGAGGATGTGTACATGACACAACCTGAAGAATTTGACATACCAGAAGAAGCCCAAAAGATATGCAAGTTACAGCGATTAATCTATGGATTGAAGTAAGCTTCCAGAAGCTGGAATCTTCATTTTGATGAAACTATAAAACAATATGGATTCATAAAGAATAAAGATGAGCCTTGTGTCTACAAGAAGGTTAGTGGAAGCATGATCTCCTTCTTGGTATTATATGTAGATGACATATTACTCATTGGAAACGATGTCCCTACCTTGCAACAAGTAAAAACTTGGTTAGGGAAATGCTTTTCTATGAAGGACCTTGGTGAAGCAGCCTATATATTAGGAATCAGGATCTATAGAGATAGATCACAAACTTCTTGGCCTAAGTCAGAGTACATACATAGAAAAAGTACTGAGATGCTTTAATATGCATGATCCCAAGAAAGGATTCATACCTATGCAACATGGCATGTGTCTATCAAAAACATAATCCCCTTCAACTAAAGAAGAAAGGGATTGCGTGAATAAGATTCCATATACATCTGCAATAGGATCTATCATGTATGCCATGTTATGTACTCGACCAGATGTCTCGTATGCTTTAAGTGCAACGAGTAGGTACCAATCTGATCTAGGTGATGCTCATTAGGTAGTTGTCACGAATATCCTTAAGTACTTGAGAATGAATAAGGACTCATTCTTGCTATATGGAGGTCAGGAAGAGCTTGTTGTAATTGGATACACCGATGCTAGCTTCCATACATATAAGGATGACTTCAGATCGCAATCTGGTTATGTGTTCTGCTTAAATGATGGCGTTGTAAGCTAGAAAAGTTCAAAGCAAGAAATAATTGTTGATTCTACAACTGAGGCAGAGTACATTGCTGCCTTAAATGCAGCAAAGGAAGTTGTTTGGATCAAGAAGTTCATTGGTGAACTTGGCATAGTCCTTAGCATTGTGGATCCCATTGATCTCTATTGTGAAAACAATGGTGTTGTCGCACAAGCTAAGGAGCCTAGATCTCACCAATGATCCAAACACATACTTAGGCATTATCAGCTCATTCGAGAGATAACAGATCAGGGAGATGTGAAGATATGCAAAGTACTTACACTTGACAATGTTGCTGACCCACTAACAAAGCCTCTTACGGAGCACAAGCATGATGGTTATACTAGATCTATGGGTATTAGGGGTATGGTTGATTGGCTTTAGTGCTAGTGGGAGATTATTGGTGTAATCCCTAGAGGCCAATACTTTTGGTACTTATATCGAATTATTTATTATTAATAAAAGAAATTTATTTATTATGTTAATTTTTCCATAATAATAAAGTCCCTAGAATAGCTAGTCCATTTAATGAAATATTAAGTGTGACTTAATCATGAGATCCCATTAAAAATAAGGACACTATTCTTAAAGTATCTGTAGTTGATCTTTACTGTGAAGTGGGATAACCTTAAAGCATTAAGACTATTATGTAGATAGACTGATGATCACATCTCATGGATCATGGATAAGGAGTTATCAAGTATTAACATAGGTATGAATATTAGGAGTAATATTTATACTGGATTGACCCGCTATGAGAGTACTACATAGAATGTTAGGCAAAGTTTCATAAGTTACTCTCATGGTGATAGTGGTGTATACCACCATTCGACCTGAAACCACTATGGACCCTAGATGTAGAGTCGAGTACTTTATTACGGATCTAACATTGCCCGTAACTGGTTGACCATAAAGACAATTGATGGGTACTCCACAAAGCATGTTGAGGGACATGAATGACCTAGATGGAATTTGCTCATCCTGCATTACAGGATAAATGTCTAAGGGTCCAATATTGAACTCAACAAGGATGACACGGCATATGCATTATGTTCACACAAGTATTATCACAAAAGATTTTGTCAGATCACGAGACATTTTCTTGAATTGGGTAGCATTGATGTGTTGATAAATACCGCTCATTGTTTATTATGTTAAATGCATGATTTAAAATAATTGCCAATATCGCGAAAACCTACGGGGTCACACACATAAGGATAGATTGATAAGAGGTAGAGTAAATTAGGAACACCGTAAGGTACGGTGCACTTAAGTAAATGTAGAACACCGTAATGTATGGTGCACTTAAGTAGAATATGGAATGTGGTAAGGTATCACACGCTCAGGTGATATACGGTACACCGTAAGATATGATACGCGTGCACTTAAGTGCGCTTTTTATCTTGCATTCTACACAAGTGGTTATATAAATAGAACCCTTGTGCAGAAGCATTCACTCTTAATGAAAATTTGGATTGTGAAACCCTAACCGTATTTTCCTTCTCTCTCTCTCTCTCTCTCTCACTCAAAACCTTCAATCGTAATGGCTAGCACTGAGACTGAAGAAATCTATTCGTGTGGATTGAGTATAGGCGTTATTCAGCATTCAACACTCATGATCACTCCTTCGATTCAGTATCAAAGGTTTTATCATCACAAGAGGTAACCGTTTCTATCACTGATAATTCCCATTCGTAAGGATCACTAAAGGGAAAATTTTAATTTCCGCTGCGTTTTGGATCACGAATTCCTTTAATAGGTCCCCCCGCAAGAGTATATACATACCCCATTGTAGACCTCATATAATCTAGATCACCTACATAGTCAAAATCAACATATCCTATAACTGATGGAACACCTCGCTCCTAATTGAACATGATACCATGATCTGTTGTTCCCTTTAAGTACCTTAGGATCCACTTGACTGCTTCCCAATGCTACTTACCTGGCTTGTACATGAACTTCCACACTTGACTAACTGCTTGTGCCAAATCAAGTCTAGTGTAAACCATAATATACAACAAATAATCAACTGCATTGGAATAAGGAATTTTAGACATATCTTCAATCTCTGAGTCTGTCTTTGGACATTGTTCCAAAGAGAGCTTAAAATGATTCGCCAATGGAGTACTCATAGGCTTTGCTTTTCTCATGCCAAATATGCTCAAAACACTTTTAACATAGCTTTTATGAGACAACCATAATTTATTAGTTCCTGGTCCCTGTGAATTTCCACCCTGTAGCGAGCAATTTTGGACGCGGATCTTAAGTGCTGGTCGCTCTCTACGGTTGAGTTTACTACAGGTCGATTCATTTTTTATCCTATTAAAGCTGATGAAGGAAGGGAAATAGATGTCTCCAATTAACCCTGCTTTGCATACTAAGTTTAAACAGCGGTCTGTTAGGTTGCGAATGCTATCAATGTGGGGGGCCCTTGTACTGGTTATTTGTATTTTTGCCAATACGGTTTTCTTTTCTCTTTCTAGGACTTTATAGCGGGGAACAAGGATTAGGATGTTAGGACTGATGCTTTTTGGTAGATACATGAGAGTATGGGATTTTGGGTTTTTGTTTAGTGTGCTCGCTAAGATTTTTCTTTCAATCTTATGCCTACGTATTCCCGTTTACCGAAACAGGGAAATCAGAGCGTTCGTAGTTCCTCCTATTCTATGGGAGGAAATGGTGTTTTGGTGTGTTGTTCAAAGCCCAAGACGTGAAGCAAAAAAGGTGGTTTGTATCTTGTTCAAAGCCCAAGATGTGAAGCTGAAAGGTGTTGACCTTAGAGAGAATTTGTCATCTCTAAAGGGGGGTTGTATGTCACAACTATTTTATAAAGGAGAATTACTTTAACCGGGATATGTGAATCCGGCAATGCCATAATTTCCTTTATAGGGGATTTTAACCTGAAGGAGAAGACTTTAACTCAGTGTAGAGTAATGCCATCTTTCCTTAGGAATTTCTCATACTAAAAGAGGGACAGTGACATGGATGTAGATGATCCAGAGGCTTGCCGCTTACAGCGATTAGATGAAAAGGAAGGAGTTGTTGATGTTTGTGTACTGTGAACGAGGCACAACTTTGATGCTAAAAAGGTTAATTGGATTAACCAGTGGTTTTCTTATACAAAGCCTAAGAGGAGGCGATAATGTGGCTCGTACAAAGCCCGAGAGAGAGGCTAAAAAGTTTTGACTCGACGATGAAGTCTTTTGGTATCTCGTATGAAGCCCGAGATGGAGGCGAAAGGGATGATGGACTCAATGAGGGAGTCTCTTATGTGTCTCGTACGAAGCCCGAGAGAGAGGCTAAATGTTGTCTGACCCCGTTAGGGAGCATCATTGTACAAAGCCCAAGAGGAGGCTAGGGTTACTGTTTCAGTTAAGTGACAGGTCCAGTATACTGATTTTAAAGAGAAAATCAGTTCTTATATGAGCAACACTGTACTCATAGATTTGATTCAAGGATCCGGGTTATTCCTGTTCTTTAAGGAAGCGGGAAATCCGAAGGGTATTGAGACTGTCCGAGTCTACGGGTTTTCTTCCTATTTTTGAAGAGTGCTTGAGAATGTCTTTGAGACTCAAGGAGATTAGACTGTCCGTGTCTAGAGTTTTATCTCTTGTACTATGCTTTGAGAAACAGTAGTAGACTCTATGAAAGGACTGCTCTATGAAGATGACTAAGTTCTATTCCTATACCTCGAGGAGGTCGTCGGGACAATTTGTACGAAGCCCAAGAGGAGGCTGGAAACTTTTAAGAAGCCGATCGGTCCTTGTACGAAGCCCAAGAGGAGGTTATCATTCCTGGAGGAAGAGATCATTATACGAAGCCTAAGAGGAGGTTGTGAATACTTCTAAGAAGCCGTAGGGTCCTTGTACTAAGTCCAAGAGGAGGCGGGGTTGCTTTTAGGAAGCCTGTGGGTCCTTGTACGATGCCCAAGAGGAGGCCGATGCTTTTAAGAAGCCGATGGGTCCCCAAACCCCGAGAAATTCAAGGCAAGCTATTCACAAGGAATAGATCAAGTCAGGAAAGTTCGAGAATTTGGAAGAAACTCAAGAGATGCCATTCACGGATAAAAGATCATCTCTGGGGAGTAGAGTTTCTTGACAAGTGCTTTTAAGAAGCCTGTGGGTCCCCAAACCCCGAGAAATTCAAGACATGCCATTCACTGAGAATAGATTAAGCCAGGAAAGTTCGAGAATTTGGAAGAAACTCAAGAGATGCCATTCACGGAGAAAAGATCATCTCTGGGGAATAGAGTTTCTTGACAACTTCTATGAGTGACAGTCTATGAAAGGGTTCACAGAGAATGCTGCCTTTCATATCTCCATATTGTTTAACCCCAAGAGGAGGGAAGACTGTGTCTGGTAATCCTATGGGGATCTAGTTTAGACTATTTCTAAGAGTGATCAACTGGCTTAATGCTAGACGTATCTGCCGGGGAAACTCTAAATATCTATACTATTATTACACAGTTATATGAGTTTATGAAAGAAGACTTATAGCGAAACAGCCCCACAATACAGTTATATGTATATGAAAGTGGTAAATGAAAGCAATAACCACTTACTCGGTTGTAGAGCTTCCATGCTGTTTGGTTAGTTGTTCAACAAAGAAAGATTGAAAACAATAGTATATTTCAAAATCAAAGGAGAAAGTGCTTTGAAAAAGAAAGATTTGGGGCTTACAGCTCAAGGAGATGCCCAGGGTTTTATCAGTGGGCGCACTGTTTGAATTTGTACAGAGGGACTTATACAAGTGACTGTGGCCCAAAAAGGTTTTCTGTACAAAGGGATGGGTCTTACACTCTCTCAAGAGGCCCAAAAAGTTTTAAGAAAGGAAATGGGTCTTACTACTCGTGGGTAGGCCCAGGGTTATTTTGAAAAGGCGACGATCGCGCCGTTTATTTGAAAATGTACAGAGGGACTTATACAACGAATGAGGCCAAAAATGGTTTTCTGTACAAGGGGGTTGGGTCTTAAACTCTAATAGAGGCCCAAAAAGTTTTAGAAAAGAAATGGGTCTTACTACTCGAGGGTAGGCCCAGGGTTTATTTTTAAACTGACGATGATCGCGTCGTTTGTTTTTTACGGTATCGGGACTTATACAATACACTGAGGCCCAAAATGATTTGGTCAAAAAAGGATTGGGTCTTACACTCTATTAGAGGCCCAAAGGTGTTCGAGAGAGGTTTTATCGTGAATAAATCCTCTCTCTGTGCATTGTGTATTTACAGGAAATACTTGTTTGCAAGTTCAATTATTTTTAAACAAGTGTGAATAAATCATGCATGACATACAAGCAAAGTATTTAAATTCGAGTTTACCGTACACCGGTGAACTTTTCCACGCAAGTAGAGGACATCTGATGAGCTTGAGATCCCGACGAAGCTTTAAGCGTCCAATGAGCTCCAAGGCGTCAATTAAGAATTTCTGCATCAGATGGAAAAAAACCAAACAAGCAGAGAAAACCAAAGATCGCATAAAAATGCCCTTGATCTCATCAAGTGGTTAGATTTGAATCGATGTCACAAAGTAAATCGAAAAACAAATATTTAATCACAAACATAAATTATTGAAAGTAATTCTAAACCACGAAAAATCAAATAATCGAATAATGATTAATTAAACAACTAGATGATTGATTAAGTTAAAATATATTTAGTAAAAGTCACTAAATCATATTAATTACTAACATAACAATTAATTATTAATTAACTTAATGAAAAGAAAGGTGGGTGTGATTAGTAAAAAGTTTTTTTTTATCAAAATGGGCTGAGCCCATATATCAACAAAAAAATAAAATAAAATTATTCTCTTATTTTTTTTAAAACCAAAAGAGGAAAAATACCTCTTATTCCTTGCATCAGAGAACACGGTTGAGATTTTCCTCCAACCTCTCTTGTGTTTCAATCGTCGCTTCATCTTTTCCGGTCGATTTCCAGCGATCTCCGGCGGTGGCCCCTTGACTTCGCGGCACCACTTCTTTCTCTCCCGGCGACGTTCTCTTACGATGAGGTTGCAGCGGCGATTTGAGGAAACAAGGGTTAGGGCGAGCGCGAGGTTTTCGTTGTCGATGGCTACGTTTCTCTTCTCTCCGGCGCGGTGGTCATTTGGTTCAGGTAAGATGAAATTGTGAATTTGTTGATTTCTCATGTTCCTCTTATTTTGATTCAGAAAACATGTGGAAAAAAACATCGAACGTGTTATTTGGGATTTTCTGCAAAATTTTGAAATTGATAATTGCTTGAATTAAAATTGCAGATTTGTTGGAGGAATTATGGAGATTGTTGGAGTTTTGATTCTCTTTCTGCAAATTATTTATTGCCCTGTTGCACTTGTTATGCAGGTTTGTGAGGAACTTTGTTGTAGCAGGTTTTGAGCGAAGTTGTCGGCGATGTCGGTTCGATTCAATTCCCTGTTACTTCAGCTGCGATCCTATAGCCTGGTTTGGTTGTTATTCCTTTTCCTGCAAAAAACTTGATATGTTATTTTTGAAGAAAAATTGAACAAAACTTGAATTGAAATTGTATTGAAATGAATTTCAATGGTTGATTTCGATTGTTTTGTTGCAGGAACAATTGATGTTAATGATTGTTGTAGAATTCTGATGCAGTAAGTGGTAACTTTTTGTGAATCCTTCTTGATCATTCCACTACACTTTGTTGAGGTTCTATTAAATCACTGGCTTATTCTAAACCATATTGAATTGTGCAGTAGGTTGCGAATTGTTAACACTGAAATTTCCTATAAAAAATGCAGAGGGTAAGTTGCAATTCCATCAAACTCTATAATTTATTTAAAAATTTGAATTAGAAAACAAGATTTTAGGAAATTTGGATAGAATTTATGATTGCTGTTTGTTACAACATATCCTAAATTTCAACTAATCCCGCATAAATTCGCGTTGTTGTTATGACAGGTGCTGCTGAATTTTTCTTCCTCTGTGTTGATTTTGCAGCTTCGCAGCTCCAATTTGACGGCTTCGGCGGTGGCAATGGTTTGCTGTAAAAAAAATGCAGACCTATGTGGAAGTTGCAAGTTCTTATCAAGTATAAGAATAGAAAACACTTTGAAAAATCTTGTAACAAGAAAAATTTCTTCATGATTTCTCTGTTTTCATCAGTTTTTCTTTTGTAAAATGACAAAGTGTTAGCAGTGTATTATAGGAAAAAGTGTATAGTGAGGGAGGCGTGATGCCTTCCCTTGTGTATATGTTCACATGTTTCTCCTATGCTAAAACAAAAATCAGAGAAATATTGAGAGGTAGAGAAGTGAGAAAACTTGTTAACACAAGTTTTGGTGTAGTTTTGAAATGAAACTTGGAATCTCTATTTATAGAAGAAAATTGTGTAACTCTTAAGCTATCTCAAGATAAGAGTTGAATGAAAATTCAAAGTCTTATACAATGTTTTTGAGCCTCTTCTACAATTGGCTAGTGAAAATGAGTCAAGGAGACAAGGTTATATGGTTGGTCTCATAAGAAACAAAAATTCACTTAAAACAAAACTTATAAAAAAACAAACTTATATATTTAAAACAAAATTCTGAATTTATATATATTTTTTCTAAAATATAAATACATATATATCAAAAATAAAACAAAGTTTATATATATATATATATATATATATAAAGATTGGCGTGAGGAAAAAAACAAATATACATATATATATATATATATATATATATTTTCTTTCATAAAACAAACTATATTTATAAAAAAAAGAAAATGAAATACACATATACCTTTTTTTTTATTATTTAATTCATTTCTTTTATTTTATATGAGAAAATAAAACAAAAAGGGGACATTGATTGAATCGTGTAAAAAATAGATAAATAATGGAAATTTGCGAGTTTAATTGAAAAACACGTCCGTTCATCGATTTTTAGCACAATTAACCAGAAAAGACGGAGATTTCAACGCATATATTCTGACTGAAAATTCAAACGATATGGACACAGAAAAAGATGATATGATATGCGGATGACACGAAGTGAAAACACAATCAAGTTTTGACAATTGGTGGTCAAAATTTGGGGTATGACAGATGCCCCTATTTAATCTTCTTGGACCCGAAGGTGTGAATGACGAAAGTGTTCGGGCATTCGGGGTGCAAGAGGATTAAATATCGGAATACCCGAAATTTTGATGGTGGTTATGAATGGTAGCTTACGCATTCATCTTCTTTTGCTAAGCAATGATGCTTAGAAAAGGTAAACTTCCCCTCGATCCTGGTCTTCAGCCAAGGAACTGGTCTCAGTTTTCTTTTGTCAACTTCCCCTAGTTCTTGGTTTCCTACCAAGGAACTGATCTCAGTTGCTGAAACAAACTTCCCCTCGATCCCGGTTACCTACTAAGGAACTGGTCTTAGTTTCTGATTTAAACTTCCCCTCGGTCCTGGTTTCCTACCGAGGAACTGGTCTTAGTTTCTTTTGTCAATAAACTTAATTGACAAGGGACGCTATTCGTAGCGGCTTTCCTTCAAACTTCTCGCCGAATTTTCCTGGGGAGATGCCATTTGAGTGGAAAAAGTTTTGATGTCAGACTTGCTGGGGAACCCAGTCGCCTGAGTTGTAGAGTTGTACAAACTTCTCTGTTGGAGACGCCATTTGTTTCTACTGGGGGAAAGCAGGTCTCTTGAGAGACTGCTGTCGCTTGGGATCTTACATCATACTTTTCTCGGGATTTTCCCGGAGAAATGTCATATGATGGGATCCAATTTTGAGGTGTCGATGACCTTTTCATCAACGATCTTTTCGGAGCGAAACTGGCGTGCTGCCGAATCTCTGATTACGAGGTTTTCTCTGTGGATTTTCCTTAATCTGAGAAAGCAAAGATATCATCTTCAATGGCGAAGAGTGATGTTAACTGAGGGCTCTCTGGTCTTTCAGAGGTTCAAGTTATCAAAGTGGTCGAGAACCCCATTTCAATCTAGAAATAAAACTGGAGGAGAGAGAATGTTCAGACGTAACACTTCCTGACGAGGAAAGGGATGACAACTCGATTGAGAGAATTCCTATCACTAAGGGACAAGACCGACTAGAGTGATAGTGATGCAATATGATTATGTGAATGCAAATCAAATAATGCATGATGTATGTATGTTTATGCTGACAAAACTGACGCGACATACAAACTGACAGGTGAACACGACTGGATACTCGCCCATCGCGGGGCGTGTAGAAATATCGTTGGTTCAAGATAGCAATTCCACCTTGCTTAGGAAAGATAGTCCCTGTTGGGAGCTATGTTGGTCGGGCTTAGGAGATAAGAACTCGGCCGTGGCGTGTCAGACGAAACAAGGTCTCTGACACAGTTGATCCCTTCATTAAGGCGTACTGGGTTAGAAGGAGTACTTTGATTCTGCACTTTGAGGTTCGATTACTTCTGGAGAAGCGACCGATGTTCTTCTGATGTTCAACAGTCAAAAGAAATTGTCGTCTTTAATTTAAAAGCAGAAAAAGTTTTAACAAGTAAATTCATTTTTGTTTTATTTCAAGAATCGTTAATCATATTAAAATGTCGTTCTGTAAAGCTAAAACAAATAAGAATTATAAACAAAAGCACAAGGGCTCAAATTTTATTGATAAGATGGAGATCAGCCAAACGCGTGATTCCAAAGAGTAATTACAAAGTTAGAAAATGGTAATTTACAGGGAAAAGGGCTACGTTGAAACATAACGACCACTATCCTTCTACCAACTTTGAATTTCGGGCATTCTGAGCTTTTGTCGAAGATGACCTTGACATGGAGTTTTCCTCCGATGGATGACGTAACTGCTGCTGCTGAGGGACTTGCCTCTGTTGAACATAGTTACTTGCCATTATCCCTAATTTTTGCCTGGATTGTACTGTGATGTTTCCAATCCATCGGGATGATTTTTTTTCATGTCTCTAACTTTTGCCTGGACCGTCCTTTCGGGTTTTCAATCCACCGAGACCTTTTTTTTTTATTTTTAGTTTAGGCGAAGTATTTCTTGACTACATCAACATTCGTGGGGTAGGCAAATTCCTCTCCGTCCATGGTTGTAAGTCTCAAGGCGCCGCCTGAGAAAGCTTTCGTGATCACATAGGGGCCATCATAATTTGGAGTCCACTTGCCCCGGGAGTCAGTGAGAAATGATTGTATCTTCTTGAGCACGAGGTCTCCTTTCCTGAAGGTGCGAGGTCGAACCTTTTTGTCGAACGCCTTCTTCATTCTTTGTTGATACAACTGACCGTGGCATAGTGCCGTGATTCGCTTCTCTTCGATCAGATTCAGTTCGTCGTGTCGACTTTGACACCATTCAGCTTCGGTGAGCTTAGCTTCCATCAATACTCAGATTGACGGGATCTCTACTTCTATGGGGAGCACTGCTTCCATGCCATACACTAGAGAGAAAGGGGTTGCCCCTGTTGAAGTGCGGACATATGTGCGATAACTGTGAAGAGCAAAGGGTAGCATCTCGTGCCAGTCTTTGTAGGTTACAACCATCTTTTGAACAATCCTCTTGATGTTTTTGTTAGTCGCTTCTACCGCTCCGTTCATCTTTGGTCGGTAGGGAGATGAGTTATGGTGTTCAATCTTGAACTCTGCACATAACTCTTTCATCATTTTTTTGTTCAAGTTAGATCCATTATCAGTAATGATCTCGCTTGGAACACCATAACGGCAGATGATATTGTTTTTGATAAATCGGACCACCACTTGTCGGGTTACATTGGCGAATGACGCTGCTTCGACCCACTTGGTGAAGTAGTCAATGGCTACTAGGATGAACCAATGTCCGTTTGAAGCCTTGGGCTCAATCATGCCAATCATGTCGATTCCCCATATCGAGAATGGCCATAGGGAAGGGAGAACTTTGAGATGTGATGGCGGTACATGAATTTTTTTGGAGTATATCTGACACTTGTGACACCTCCTTATGTACTTGTAGCAATCAGATTCCATGGTCAGCCAATAGTACCCTGCTCTTAGAATTTTTCTCGCCATTGTGTGTCCGTTGGCATGAGTGCCAAAGGATCCTTCATGAATTTCTTTCATAAGCATATCTGCTTCTGGTCTATCTACGCATCGGAGCAAGACCATGTCAAAATTTCTCTTATAGAGAGTATCACCGCTCAGGAAGAAGTTTCCAGCCAGTCTTCTGAGGGTTTTTCTATCTTTCCTGGATGCCCCAGGTGGGTACTCTTGTTTCTGAAGGAAGCATTTGATATTGTGATACCAAGGTTTGTCGTCTATGACTGCTTCAATCGTGAAGATGTGAGCGGGCCTTTCAAGGCGCATTATGTCGATCTTAGGTAGGTCGTTCCATTGACCTACACTAATCATGGAAGAGAGAGTGGCTAATGCATCAGCCATGTGATTCTCCTCACGAGGGATGTGATGAAACTCGACTCTGTTAAAGAAGGGTAACAACCTTCTTGCATAGTCTTTGTAAGGAATCAATCCTGATTGGTATGTGTTCCAATCTCCTTTTATCTGATTGATAACCAGGGCTGAGTCGCCATATACGTCCAAGTTTTTGATCCTTAAATCAATTGCTTCCTCGAGACCCATAATACAAGCTTCGTATTCGGCCTTGTTGTTCGTACATTTGAACGTAAGTCTGGCAGTGAAAGGAATGTGGGTACCCTGAGGGGTAACAATGATTGCCCCAATTCCGTTTCCCTAATGATTAACTGCTCCGTCAAAGATTAGTCCCCATTGGGAACCTGGTTCTGGCCCTTCACTGGGTAACGGTTCATCGCAATCTTTCATTTTTAGATACATGACATCTTCGTCTGGGAAGTCAAACCCGATTGATTCTTGATCGTCAATCGGTTGATGAGCCAAATGATCGGCTAAAATACTTCCCTTAACGGCTTTCTGAGCGTGGTACTCTATGTCATATTCTGATAACAGCATCTGCCAACGGGCAATTCTTCCCGTGAGAGCAGGTTTTTCAAATACGTACTTGATTGGATCCATTTCGGAGACCAACCAAGTAGTATGACGAATCATGTACTGGAGAAGACGTTTGGCTGCCCAAGCCAAAGCACAGCAAGTTTTTTCAAGCATCATGTACCGAGTTTCGCAGTCGGTGAATTTCTTGCTCAAATAGTAAATGGCAGACTCTTTCCGTTTGGTTTCGTCTTGTTGGCCAAGTACACATCCCATTGAGTCCTCTAGGACTGTGAGGTAAATGATCAGTGGTCTTCCTTCCACTGGAGGTGATAGAATCGGCGGATTCAACAAGTATTCCTTAATACTGTCAAAAGCAGTTTGGCAGTCTTCTGACCAAACGCAATCCTGGTTTTTTTTTTGAGTAATTTGAAAATCGGCGCACAGGTCGCGGTCATAAGGAATATGAATCTGGAAATGTAGTTCAAACGTCCCAGGAATCCTCTGACTTGTTTTTCAGTTTTCGGAGAAGGCATTTCTTGAATGGCCTTGACCTTGTCGGGATCAACCTCAATTCCTTTCTGACTGACGATGAACCCTAGTAGTTTCCCTGAACGGACACCGAAGGTGCACTTGTTGGGATTCAAGCGGAGCTTGAATTTCCTTAAACGTTCGAACAATTTTGACAGATGTCCAATGTGCTCACTCTCTGTTTTAGATTTGGCAATCATGTCATTGACATACACTTCGATTTCCTTATGTATCATGTCATGAAACAGAGTAGTCATGGCCCTTTGATAGGTTGCCCCGACGTTCTTCAAACCGAACGACATCACCTTGTAACAAAAGGTGCCCCATGGGGTAATGAACGAAGTTTTCTCCATGTCTTTCGGCGCCATTTTGATCTAGTTATAGCCCGAGAATCCATCCATGAAGGAGAAAATTTTGAACTTTGTTGTACTGTCTACCAGCATGTCAATGTGTGGTAAAGGAAAGTCGTCCTTTGGACTAGCCTTATTCAGATCCCTGTAATCAACACACATTCTGACCTTTCCGTCATTTTTGGGAACGGGTACGATGTTGGCTAACCATTGAGGATATTCAGATGTAGCGAGGAAACCCGCGTCAATCTGTTTCTGTACCTCCTCTTTGATTTTGATGGCCATGTCCGGGTGAGTCCGTCTCAACCTCTGTTTTACTGGCGGACATTCCGATCTCAACGGTAAGTGATGTTCCACGATGCTGGTATCCAACCCTGGCATATCCTGATAGGACCAAGCGAATACATCGGGAAATTCTTTGTGAAGCTTTATCCAACTCTCTTTGGCAGTTGGACTGATCAGTGCCCCAATCCTGATTTCTTTTCTCTCTTTTTCTGAACCCAAGTTTACCGTTTCCAACGGATCTTTGTGAGGTTCAATGGACCTTTCCTCTTGTCTGAGTAGTCGAGAGATCTCTTTTGGAATTTTGTCGTCATTTTCTTCTTCAGCCTCGAATACCGGGAACTCAAAGTTAGGAGAAGGCATCGGGTCGTATGTTTCAACGGGGTTTAAAACAAGCAATCTGCATGACGTGATGATTCGTGTTTAGATGAGATAGAGAAAATGCAAGTGTGTGCAGTGTATTTAATTTACTGCTTGTTTTTTATTTGAATTGTTTTTTAGGATTACCATTTTCTGAAAAAGCAAAAAGAGAAAACAACAATTAATGCGGAAATTACAGAACGACGTTATTTTATTAATGAACAAGTCGATTCTTGAAACTACAGCCCTATAAAACAAAACTCTGTCGCTTTGGGCTAAGCGAAGAGGGAAAATTTACAGAAAGCGAGCCCTATCAAAACATCTGTTTCACCTGGGCAGGGTGAAAGGCTAAAAGATGGCAATTACTTAGACTGACGAACGACCTTCGGAACCTCGACGGCAACCCATTGGCGGCGAACTCCTCGGTGAATCACAAAGTCTGGTACCTTCCTTGATTTGTCTTCAGAAATGACGCTGATTTCTGGTGGAGCAGGATCATTGGAATCTGCCTCCCAGGCAGAATTGTCGTAGGAGAATTCCTCAGTTGCATTTTGCATAACATTTTTGCTCTCAGCTGTATCTCCCCATCCAGTAGGCTGGATATCTTCGAGCCTGATACGAGAGTTTTCGGGAGAGGTGTACTTGACCATATAGTCGTATTTTCCACTCGGTTGTCCCAGAGTGTCCCAAACTTCTTTGGAACTGGAAGAGTCATCTCTCTCGATGACGTTAACCTCAGGAAAAGCATAGTTGATGAATTCAAGTCTTGCAAACGTTGCGAATTCATCTTCATGTTGAATAGTTTCTGAATGACCTGAATGTTAATCCCATGATATGGTGGGGACACAGGTATTCTGTTCAATGATGGTCAGCTGATTTTCATTATTCGGCTGACTCTCTTGCCCCAAGTTTCCTGGGTAAGGCTGCCACATTGGCAGACCATCCATTGGGCCATAGTAATTATGGTCAAAGTTGTCTTTCATCAGAGTGCCTTCCTCTAATGAATCAGGTGGAGCACGGCATTCTTCCGGATCACAATCTCCGTATATCATTTCGACATCTGACCTGGGTATAAATCTCGGACTCTGTGCGGGATAGCAAAATAGTATAGGCACCTCTTCCTGAGACATATAACCGTCCTCGTTAAGATAGGACTTCCATTCTTCATTTGTGTTAGAGGGATCCTCCTTATTGATGGTATGCACTTCTTGAGGCACTGGGTGAAGAAAACCTCCACTGTGGAAGAAGTTTTGAAGGGGATGAAGACTTTCATCGTTGGCAGCTGTCTGGGTACAGGTTGCAGAAAAACCAAGACCCTTCTTTATTGTATTGCTAGTAGGAATGACAAGCTGTCCCCATCCTGTTGTATCGGTACTCTCGACCGCTTTGATAGCATCTTTGTATGAAGAAATCGAAGTTCCTTCTTTGAACTGATTGTTCTTGCTCACCGACAGTGCTTGGAACTGAGTTCCAATAATCTCCTCGGGTTCTACATAAGTAAATGATGATAAGTTACTCGCGAGCAAGGCCTGTTCTCCACAGGCTGTGACAAGTTGATCGTTCTTGATGAACTTTAGCTTTTGGTGGAGGGTTGAAGTAACCGCTCCAGCCTGATGTATCCAAGGTCTTCCTAATAAACAACTGTAAGTTACCCGGATGTCCATGACCTGGAAGGTGACTTGGAAAGTGTGAGGACCGATAGTTATGGGAAGATCAACTTCGCTGATAACTATTTTTCTGGATCCGTCGAACGCTTTGACGACGACCTTGCTGACTCTCATCGGAGGGCCTTTGAATGATAATTGCATCAAAGTGGACTTTGGCATAACATTCAGGGCTGACCCTGTGTCTACCAGTACGCTGGCTAAAGCATCGTCCTGGCAGTTAACTGTGATATTAAGCGCCATGTTATGACGGCGACCCTCTTCAGGTAATTCCTCATCACTAAATCCCAAATTATTGCAGGAAGTGATGTTAGAGACAATGCTATCGAACTGTCTGATTGTTACATCCTGTTCCACAAAGGCTTGCTCCAAGACTTTCTGTAGAGCTCCTTATGCGCTTCTGAACTGAGTAACAGTGATAATACTGAGATCTTTGAAGGAGTCTGTAACAGTTGATCAACAATGTTGTATTCACTCCTTTGGATGAGCTTCAACATCTCATCATTATTTTTCGAAAGGTCGGGATTACTGGATTGACCGACTGATGGATCGGGAGCTCCTGTCTGAAGTTCCTTTTCTTTGTTAAGTTCCCCAACCCCTCGGTTGAAGATTCGACCGCTCCGTGTTACACGACTGATGTCTGCAATATTCACAACGGAGGGTAATGGAATTTCCTTTACATTTTCAATTATCGTTGCACCGTATTTGTAAGGGATAGCCTTAGCTGATTCATACGGTAGTGGTCCCGGTAGATAGATGACTATGGGAACCTTCTGATTTTTCTGACCATCGTAAGTAATCTCGATCTGTTCCCGGTTAGGAACTTTAGATTCCTCAAGTAGAGGGATAATGGCAAAAACATCCCTGGTCTGGTGATGACCAGAGATTGTGACAATATCCTCGACTTGATCGGCAAGGTAGTTCGGCGTCCAGTTGATGGGTCCAGAACCCGGATATGGGCGAATCTCTCCACGATCCACCTGACCCTGAAGAGCTGCTCTCACAAGGTAACACCCTTGGTTACTTTCCGAACAGACGCTACAACGGTCATAATTGTGTGGTGGCACCTAGCCACGCCCACTTTGAATACAATGTAACCTCACTAGGTTAGCTTCCACAGATCAGACATCCTGACTCTGACGTCGAGTGGGGTTTCTGTTGCTGATACTAATTTGCTGAGTATCTTCATCCATATAAATTGGCATCCACCAGTGATTTAACAAGTGCTGAAGTGCCTCCTGGACAAGGGTACAACTCTGATCGTTTTCGCAACCTGCCTTACAGCTTTGATAGTCATGTGATATTAAGAATCTGAGTCGGGCCTGCTCAGCATATAACTCTACCAGGTTGGTATTTATCACGCGAATATCGAAGATCTGAACCATGTTGATTTGATAGGAATTCCTATCATGGTAGTCTTGGATCCATCCAAGATCCATCAGACACTGGAGGGCCTCCTGTATGAAAGAGCATCCCTGTTTGTTTACCGAGCAAGTCAAACAAGAACTGTAATCGTGCCGCGGCAGATTATGATACTGGCTTTGCCTTTAGTGCATCGCCACCAAGTTGACATTCATTGTACGGATATCGTGGTTTTGAATGACGTTAGAATTCGTGTAGACCATGTTAACTCCACGAACTCGGTGCTCTTGGATCCATCCAAGATCCATCTGTTCCTGTAGAGCTGCTTGCACCACAGAACATCCTTGGTTGTCTTTAGAGCAGATATCACATTGGTGATAATTATGAGGTGGCACATGGCCATATCCACTCTGTCTATAATGCATCTTGACCAGATTGGTTTTCAACAAGGGTACACCGTGAACTTGATAGACATCGTTAGTCTCTCCTTCTATCAAATTAACTGCATCCTTCTCATGTTGAGGCAGCGGGTTCGTGAGAACATTAGGATTTGTATCCTTGAAGGATAAGACCCCGCTCCTAACAAGTTTTTGCACGTCGGACTTGAAATTGAGACAAGTCCCTATGTTATGCCCTGATCCTCCTTGATGGTAAGGGCAAGTTTGATCCACCTTAAACCAAAAAGGTGGATTTTCCGGTACTGTAAGAGGGGATTTAGTCTGAATGTGCCCCTTAGCCAGTAGTAATGGAAACAGCTCTGCGTACGACACGGGTATAGGATCAAATCCTGGTGGTCGTGTTGTACGGTTGTTGTTGTATGGAGGACGAGCCTGCTGAAGAGGCTGTTGTGTCCTTTGTTGATCAGGTTGGCTCTGCGCAACCTGAGGTTGATACGTAGGAGCAGACGCAGGGTTGATAGCAGGAGTCACAGCTGCTACCGGTTGATAACATCGCCTTTGCTTTCCGAGAGAGATATTCCTAATATCTTGCTCTTTTTTCTTAGGGAGAGCACTACCGTATTTTTTAGTACCGGTCGTCGACCCAGTGTCTTTTACCAAACGTCCTTCTCGAACGGCTTCCTCAAGACGTACACCCATGCCCACCATCTCGGTGAAATCACTGGGTGCACTGGCAACCATTCGGTCATAGTAAAATGAGCTTAAGGTTTTTAAGAAGATCTTTGTCATCTCTTTTTCCTCAAGAGGTGGACAAATTTGAGCGGCAATCTCACGCCACCTTTGAGCATACTCCTTAAAGGTTTCCTTGTCCTTTTGCGACATCGATCTAAGTTGATCTCTGTCGGTGCCATGTCCAAATTGTATTTGTATTGTTGGACGAAGGCAGTGCCAAGATCTCTGAATGTGCTGATCGTGGCACGGTTTAAACCCATGTACCATTTGAGTGCGGCACCGGTTAAACTATCCTGAAAGTAATGAATCAATAGGTCCTGATTCTCCGTCTGAGCTGACATTCGCCGAGCGTACATCACCAGATGGCTTTGAGGGCAAGAGTTACCCTTGTATTTTTCAAAGTCGGGCACTTGAAATTTATGCGGGACTTTCACATTGGGGACCAAGCAGAGGTCTGCGGCATCCTTTCCAAATTAATCCTGATCGCGAATGGCTTGCAGTTCCTTCTGCATTTCCAAGAACTATTCCTGGAATTCATCCATTCGGTCAAACATAGTTTCCTTCTTACCAGAAGGTATCAGTGGAATCTGTCCTTCCGAGACAGTGTGCACCACAGGGGGTGGTACCGTGACTACGGCAGTAAATCTTGGCGTTTCCCGAAGTCTGTAACCTTCAGGAGTCTTCAGTATGCCCCTGGCATCTTCGCTTTCCCAAAGTTTGTAACCTTCAGGCCCAACGGCTTCTGTTGTGATTCCCTGATCTTCAGTGATCAGCGGAACATATCCTTCCGGGATATAGTTAACAGACATGCCCCAAGGACGATCTTTCGGCATTTGATACCTAGGATCATACTTCTCCACTATGGACGTTGAGGTGATCTCTGAGATCACAGTTCGTTGTAGCTGAGCTTCTGCCATGGCTTGCATGTCGTTACGAAGCTTTCTCATATCCTCTCTCAGAGCGTCGATATCTTCTTTCAACTCTCTGTTTTCTTCCTCAAGATCATCCATCCTTTTCTGACGATTGGCCCGAGTATTATACGAATGAGACAGTTTGACTCTAGAACCGAGACACAAATGTGAGATTCGTAGGTAAGAAGAATTCGCGATGTGAGAATGATGAATGCAATGATTATATTAATTGTTTTTTGGTTTAATCAAAATAAACTTCGACAATTAGATTGCAAATATCAAACAGTGGGGAAACCCCTTTTTATTGAATTCAAAGGATTACAGAAATGGAAATACAGTAGATTACAAGGTGCAGAAACAGAAACCTAAGCTAATGGGTCCCGAGTCCTCTTTGAAGAGAAATCAGGTGTTGATTCTGGTATTTTCCTTTTCTTTGACCGGGGCTCTTGGGCCGTTGTCGGGTTGTCATTCCTTTGCCAGGTGAAAGGAGCGAGCAAATTCCTTTGGTCATCTTGATTCTCTACAGCATGTTGCTCCAAAATTTCAATCAGAGCGTCCTTTTCTTTCAGTAATTACTGTATTTTGATACACTCCACATCGAGGGTGCGATACTTGTTCTTCCAAGACCTTCTCTCTCGTTGAACTTTGTTGAGAGTAACCTGAAACTTTTCAATTTCCGTCATGAAGTACATGACAGATTCCTTTGGCGGAAGAATTCCGTAACGAGGATAAGGCATCTTTAGCTTGAGAGCTCTAGTTTGTACCCAATGGAGGTAAGGCTCCACCGAGACACAGTCTGGTTTTCCTAGAGACTTTCGTCCTTTCTTATGAACCTGTTTCCAAGCATGCACTATTTCCATCTTTAGTGCTCTGTCGTTTTCTCCTTCTTTGAAGAAAAGACCTTCCAGATGAACACCCCGTGGGACGTGTTTCATCGGGTATCCAAATTGACGATGAACGAGAACTGGATGATAGTTGATTCCTCTCTTAGTTCTTATAAGGGGTACGTTGGGGAAGTTTCCACAACGATCGATGATCCTGATCCCATCATAGATCCTATTACACCAATCTATATCAGAGTTGGTAAGGGACATGATCTTCTGCGACCAACGTAAGGCACTCTTGCAATCCCAAAAAGTAGCAGACTTGGGCAAGTGGGAGATAAACCATTTATAAAGCAGAGGTACACAGTATGTGATCTCCCCTCCGCTGTACAAATTTCCCAAGTGTACAGAATGATACGCATCTGCGAGCAAAGTCGGTACAGGGTTTCCAATGAGAAAAACCTTAATGGAGTTGATATCTACAAAGTTATTGGTGTTGGGAAACAAGAATAACCCGTAGGTGAGCAAGACAAAGATGCTTTCAAAAGCAGTCACGTTTCCTATACTGGCAAAATACAGGGCTTTCTTTATTAAGAACTGGGCTGGCAAACCTTGGATGCCACCCTTAGTGGTTAGGTGAGTCCTGACCTCAGACTCGTCCAAATGAATTGCTCTTGTAATGGTCTGATTTTTTGGAACTTCTTCCAGTCCAGAAAATGGAGCTCGATCAGTAATGTGTAGATCAATCAGATGAGAATACTCCTCCAGCGTTGGTGCGAGCTGGTAATCCGAGAATGTGAAACAGTGATAAATCGGATCGTAAAACTGAATGACCACATCCATGATTCCCTCAATCACATGGACTCTTAACAGTGGTAGCAGACCTCCGTGCTTGGCTCTGAAAGCCTCAGGGTTTGTGATCATCCTCGCTAACCTCCTCAAATCCTCTAGCTTTGGAACCTTGAAGGTATACGTATGAGTTCTCCTTCTACCGAAATCCATTAGCGCAATCCTTTTCTCTGATATTTGCTATCACAGTCTTAGTTTAATTTGAAAAATAGAGAGACTAGAAGAGAAAATCTTTTTTTGAATATTTTAATGTTTTTTAAATGAATGCATGAATGCAGCACACAAAAACATAGAAAAAACATGGGGTCAAAGGGTCGTTGTCATGAAGTCAGGCTCTACCCATCCCCAAAGGTTTATACTAGGGTGATTTTTGTACCTGTACTCATTATCATCAGCTCCTCCCAGGAAAGCAAAACAACAAGCGGATCGCCAGCGAGTTGTAAAGCAATCTTAGAGTAAGTGCCATTCACCGAGAATAGATCACCAGCCTCAAATGAGGGTAGTATCGCGTAACAACTATTCCCGATAGTTTCCACACTACGAAAGGGTTTGGCTCCTCAGCTTCTCAGACTTAACAATCGGCCCATTGTCTAGGTGAGAGAATGGGTTGCATTGGTTAGCCTCCACTGAGGTTGATGGTCGACCTTGTCGCCATCACTTATCTTAAGTGTATACTCGATCTTTCCACATGCGGCATCACACGCATTCCCATTAGCAGAAAAATAAACATGTATAGCAATTAGGAAAAGCAGTATATATATTTGTCCTAAACATCCTAGACCTTTAAAGCTATGAATCCTAAGTTCCTGACAGAAATTGGGTTCCCCGACGGAAGCCCCAATCTGTGGTATCCACACAAGAGATGAAAAGGAAAAAGAAATAGGCCCCATGGTGGGCGCCATTTTTCTGTGGCGGCCACCGCCACAAAAAAAGATTTGTCCAAGGTTTTCACCTTAAACGTTAAGAAAGAAAGAAAAGCCCCACGGTGGGCGCCATTTTTCTATAGCGAGCGATTTTGGACGCGGTTCTTAAGCGCTGGTCGCTCTCTGCGGTTGAGTTTACTACAGGTCGATTCATTTTTTATCCTATTAAAGCTGATGAAGGAAGGGAAATAGATGTCTCCAATTAACCTTGCTTTGCATACTGAGTTTAAACAGCGGTCTGTTAGGTTGCGAATGCTATCAATGTGGGGGGCCCTTGTACTGGTTATTTATATTTTCGCCAATACGGTTTTCTTTTCTCTTTCTAGGACTTTATAGCGGGGGACAAGGATTAGGATGTTAGGACTGATGCTTTTTGGTAGATACATGAGAGTATAGGATTTTGGGTTTTTGTTTAGTGTGCTCGCTAAGATATTTCTTTCAATCTTATGCCTACGTATTCCCGTTTACCGAAACAGGGAAATCAGAGCGTTCGTAGTTCCTCCTATTCTATGGGAGGAAATGGTGTTTTGGTGTCTTGTTCATAGCCCAAGATGTGAAGCGAAAAAGGTGGTTTGTATCTTGTTCAAAGCCCAAGATGTGAAGCTGAAAGGTGTTGACCTTAGAGAGAATTTGTCATCTCTAAAGGGGGGGGGGGGGGGTTGTATGTCACAACTGTTTTATAAAGGAGAATTACTTTAACCGGGATATGTGAATCCGGCAATGCCATAATTTCCTTTATAGGGGATTTTAACCTGAAGGAGAAGACTTTAACTCAGTGTAGAGTAATTCCATCTTTCCTTAGGAATTTCTCATACTAAAAGAGGGACAGTGGCATGGATGTAGATGATCCAGAGGCTTGCCGCTTACAGCGATTAGATGAAAGGGAAGGAGTTGTTGATGTTTGTGTACTGTGAACGAGGCACAACTTTGATGCTAAAAAGGTTAATTGGATTAACCAGTGGTTTTCTTATACAAAGCCTAAGAGGAGGCGATTATGTGGCTCTTACAAAGCCCGAGAGAGAGGCTAAAAAGTTTTGACTCGACGATGAAGTCTTTTGGTATCTCGTATGAAACCCGAGGTGGAGGCTGTTGTTTATTTGGCTCAATAAGAATCTTTTTGTATCTCGTATGAAGCCCGAGATGGAGGCGAAAGGGATGATGGACTCAACGAGGGAGTCTCTTATGTGTCTCGTACGAAGCCCAAGAGAGAGGCTAAACGTTGTCTGACCCCGCTGGGAGCATCATTGTACAAAGCCCAAGAGGAGGCTAGGGTTACTGTTTCAGTTAAGTGACAGGTCCAGTATACTGATTTTAAAGAGAAAATCAGTTCTTATATGAGCAACACTGTACTCATGGATTTGATTCAAGGGTCCGGGTTATTCCTGTTCTTTAAGGAAGCGGGAAATCCGAAGGGTATTGAGACTGTCCGAGTCTACGGGTTTTCTTCCTATTTTTGAAGAGTGCTTGAGAATGTCTTTGAGACTCAAGGAGATTAGACTGTCCGTGTCTAGAGTTTTATCTCTTGTACTATGCTTTGAGAAACAGTAGTAGACTCTATGAAAGGATTGTTCTATGAAGATGACTAAGTTCTGTTCCTATACCTCTAGGAGGTCGTCAGGACAATTTGTACGAAGCCCAAGAGGAGGCTGGAAACTTTTAAGAAGCCGATCGGTCCTTGTACGAAGCCCAAGAGGAGGCTATCATTCCCGGAGGAAGAGATCATTATATGAAGCCTAAGAGGAGGCTGTGAATACTTCTAAGAAGCCGTAGGGTCCTTGTACTAAGCCCAAGAGGAGGCGGGGTTGCTTTTAGGAAGCCTGTGGGTCCTTGTACGATGCCCCAGAGGAGGCCGATGCTTTTAAGAAGCCGATGGGTCCCCAAACCCCGAGAAATTCAAGGCAAGCTATTCACAAGGAATAGATCAAGTCAGGAAAGTTCGAGAATTTAGAAGAAACTCAAGAGATGCCATTCACGGAGAAAAGATCATCTCTGGGGAGTAGAGTTTCTTGACAAGTGCTTTTAAGAAGCCTGTGGGTCCCCAAACCCCGAGAAATTCAAGACATGCCATTCACCGAGAATAGATCAAGCCAGGAAAGTTCGAGAATTTGGAAGAAACTTAAGAGATGCCATTCACGGAGAAAAGATCATCTCTGGGGAATAGAGTTTCTTGACAACTTCTATGAGTGACAGTCTATGAAAGGGTTCACAGAGAATGCTGCCTTTCATATATCCATATTGTTTAACCCCAAGAGGAGGGAAGACTGTGTCTGGTAATCCTATGGGGATCTAGTTTAGACTATTTCTAAGAGTGATCAACTGGCTTAATGCTAGACGTATCTTCCGGGGAAACTCTAAATATCTATACTATTATTACACAGTTGATATGAGTTTATGAAAGAAGACTTACAGCGAAACAGCCCCACAATACAGTTATATGTATATAAAAGCGGTAAATGAAAGCAATAACCACTTACTCGGTTGTAGAGCTTCCATGCTGTTTGGTTAGTTGTTCAACAAAGAAAGATTGAAAACAACAGTATATTTCAAAATCAAAGGAGAAAGTGCTTTGAAAAAGAAAGATTTGGGGCTTACAGCTCAAGGAGAGGCCCAGGGTTTTATCAGTGAGCGCACTGTTTGAATTTGTACAGAGGGACTTATACAAGTGGTTGTGGCCCAAAAAGGTTTTCTGTACAAAGGGATGGGTCTTACACTCTCTCAAGAGGCCCAAAAAGTTTTAAGAAAGGAAATGGGTCTTACTACTCGAGGGTAGGCCCAGGGTTATTTTGAAAAGGCGACGATCGCGCTGTTTATTTGAAAATGTACAGAGGGACTTATACAACGAATGAGGCCCAAAATGGTTTTCTGTACAAGGGGGTTGGGTCTTACACTCTAATAGAGGCCCAAAAAGTTTTAGAAAAGAAATGGGTCTTACTACTCGAGGGTAGGCCCAGGGTTTATTTTTAAACTGGCGATGATCGCGCCGTTTGTTTTTGACGGTATCGGGACTTATACAATACACTGAGGCCCAAAATGATTTGGTCAAAAAAGGATTGGGTATTACACTTTATTAGAGGCCCAAAGGTGTTCGAGAGAGGTTTTATCGTGAATAAATCCTCTCTCTGTGCATTGTGTATTTATAGGAAATACTTGTTTGCAAGTTCAATTGTTTTTAAACAAGTGTGAATAAATCATGCATGGCATACAAGCAAAGCATTTAAATTCGAGTTTACCGTACACCGGTGAACTTTTCCACGCAAGTAGAGGACATCTGATGAGCTTGAGATCCCGACGAAGCTTTAAGCGTCCAATGAGCTCCAAGGTGTCAATTAAGAATTTCTGCATCAGATGGAAAAAACCAAACAAGCAGAGAAAACCAAAGATCGCATAAAAATGCCCTTGATCTCATCAAGTGGTTAGATTTGAATCGATGTCACAAAGTAAATCGAAAAACAAATATTTAATCACAAACATAAATTATTGAAAATAATTCTAAACCACGAAAAATCAAATAATCGAATAATGATTAATTAAACAACTAGATGATTGATTAAGTTAAAATATATTTAGTAAAACTCACTAAATCATATTAATTACTAACATAACAATTAATTATTAATTAACTTAGTGAAAAGAAAGGTGGGTGTGATTAGTAAAAAGTTTTTTTTATCAAAATGGGCTGAGCCCATATATCAACAAAAAAATAAAATAAAATTATTCTCTTATTTTTCTTAAAATCAAAAGAGGAAAAATACCCCTTATTCCTTGCATCAGAGAACACGATTGAGATTTTCCTCCAACCTCTCTTGTGTTTCAATCGTCGCTTCATCTTTTCCGGTCGATTTCCAGCGATCTCCGGCGGTGGCCCCTTGATTTCGCGGCACCACTTCTTTTTCTCCCGGTGACGTTCTCTTACGATGAGGTTGCATCGGCGATTTGAGGAAACAAGGGTTAGGTCGAGCGCGAGGTTTTCGTTGTCGATGGCTACGTTTCTCTTCTCTCCGGCGCGGTGGTCATTTGGTTCAGGTAAGATGAAATTGTGAATTTGTTGATTTCTCATGTTCCTCTTATTTTGATTCAGAAAACCTGTGGAAAAAAACATCGAACGTGTTATTTGGGATTTTCTGCAAAATTTTGAAATTGATAATTGCTTGAATTAAAATTGCAGATTTGTTGGAGGAATTATGGAGATTGTTGGAGTTTTGATTCTCTTTCTGCAAATTATTTATTGCCCTGTTGCACTTGTTATGCAGGTTTGTGAGGAACTTTGTTGTAGCAGGTTTTGAGCGAAGTTGTCGGCGATGTCGGTTCGATTCAATTCCCTGTTACTTCAGCTGCGATCCTATAGCCTGGTTTGGTTGTTATTCCTCTTCCTGCAAAAAACTTGATATGTTATTTTTGATGAAAAATTGAACAAAACTTGAATTGAAATTGTATTGAAATGAATTTCAATGGTTGATTTCGATTGTTTTGTTGCAGGAACAATTGCTGTTAATGATTGTTGTAGAATTCTGATGTAGTAAGTGGTAACTTTTTGTGAATCCTTCTTGATCATTCCACTACACTTTGTTGAGGTTCTATTAAATCACTGGCTTGGTCTAAACCATGTTGAATTGTGCAGTAGGTTGCGAATTATTAACACTGAAATTTCCTGTAAAAAATGCAGAGGGTAAGTTGCAATTCCATCAAACTCTATAATTTCTGTAAAAATTTGAATTAGAAAACAAGATTTTAGGAAATTTGGATAGAATTTATGATTGCTGTTTGTTACAACAGATCCTAAATTTCAACTAATCCCGCATAAATTCGCGTTGTTGTTATGACAGGTGCTGCTGAATTTTTCTTCCTCTGTGTTGATTTTGCAGCTTCGCAGCTCCAATTTGACGGCTTCGCCGGCGGCAATGGTTTGCTGTAAAAAAATGCAGACCTATGTGGAAGTTGCAAGTTCTTATCAAGTATAAGAATAGAAAACACTTTGAAAAATCTTGTAACAAGAAAAATTTCTTCATGTATTCTCTGTTTTTATCAGTTTTTCCTTTGTAAAATGACAAAGTGTTAGCAGTGTATTATAGGAAAAAGTGTATAGTGAGGGAGGCGTGATGCCTTCCCTTGTGTATATGTTCACATGTTTCTCCTATGCTAAAACAAAAATCAGAGAAATATTGAGAGGTAGAGAAGTGAGAAAACTTGTTAACACAAGTTTTGGTGTAGTTTTGAAATGAAACTTGGAATCTCTATTTATAGAAGAAAATTGTGTAACTCTTAAGCTATCTCAAGATAAGAGTTGAATGAAAATTCAAAGTCTTAGACAATGTTTTTGAGCCTCTTCTACAATTGGCTAGTGAAAATGAGTCAAGGAGACAAGGTTATATGGTTGGTCTCATAAGACACAAAAATTCACTTAAAACAAAACTTATAAAAAAACAAACTTATATATTTAAAACAAAATTCTGAATTTATATATTTTTTTTCTAAAATATAAATACATATATATCAAAAATAAAATAAAGTTTATATATATATATTGGCGTGAGGAAAAAAACAAATATACATATATATATTTTTTCTTTCATAAAACAAACTATTTATAAAAAAAAAGAAAATGAAATACACATATACCTTTTTTTTTATTATTTAATTCATTTCTTTTATTTTATATGAGAAAATAAAACAAAAAGGGGACATTGATTGAATCGTGTGAAAAATAGATAAATAATGGACATTTGCGAGTTTAATTGAAAAACACATCCATTCATCGATTTTAGCACAATTAACTAGAAAAGACGGAGATTTCAACGCATATATTCTGACTAAAAATTCAAACGATATGGACACAGAAAAAGATGATATGATATGCGGATGACACGAAGTGAAAACACAATTAAGTTTTGACAATTGGTGGTCAAAATTTGGGGTATGACACACCCCAAGAATCATCTTTGCAGCACCTAGATCCTTCATATCAAACTTCTTACCCAACTTGGTCTTCAGCTCATTTACATCATGCAAATGGGTGGCAGTAATCAACATATCATCAACATAAAGTAACAGGAAAATAAAAGATTCATCATCAAGGTTTCATACCCTAAATTTTGACAACAAGATTTCCCATCATTGTGAAAATCATCACCACAATATGGATGTACCTTCATGCCTCATCAATCCTCTCAAAGATTGTTGAGCATTCACTTCAATCAAGAATTAGGGTTTTGGACCCTCTCAGAGTACTCAGACAAAGGATCAATCAAGAATAGACATGATCTTCAACTTGTCAAGTCTCTCAAACATTCATAAAGGGTTAATAGGTCTCCCATATCAAGAATCAAGCATGAAAATGCAACATCTCAAGTTGATCAAGCCTCAAGATCATCAGTGTCACCAAATTAGGGTTTTGGTCGACCAAGGCCTCCAGAGGAAAATTTTCATCTAGAAATGAGCCATTACTTCAAAACATAATCCAAGAAGCTCAAAGGGACCTCATGGATCCAATCATAAGTTCAAAATAACCTCAGGGGATGCATTCATAAAAAAATTAGGAATTAGGGTTCCTTGACCTAATTCACCCCTAAGATGACTTTTGAAGCAGGACATGAGCCAAAACCTCAAGGAATGTTTTGAAGACCTCAAATATCTTATATTGATCCTCTTAAAAGTTCAAATAGACACAAAGAACTTGGTTCATGAGCAATATAAAGATGCAAATTCATCTGGACCACAAACTAGGGTTTCTAAGAAAAAGTCAACCCTCCCTTTGACTTTTGACAAAGAAATGATCTCAAACCTTGGTAAATGATTCAAGATACTCTAAAACACTTATGGAATCCATCCATTAGGTTTGAATTAGGTCAAGAACTTGATTTCATAGAGAATCACAAAGTTTGAAATTCATCTGACAAAAAGTCAACTGTGCCAAAAAAACAAGTTTGACTTTTGGGATTTCTTGACAAACATGGCTTCTCTAAGCCAAAAACAATGTTAACTTGTGATTTGGATCATCATTCATCAAGAAAAATCAAGAAAAGTGAGGTTACTTGCAAAAGGGGCAATCTTAAGAAACTTGAAATTTCACCAAGTCATGAAAAAAAGTGATTTTACCCAACTTTGCAAGATCATAACTTGTGATCCAAGTAACCTTTTTCTTCCTTCCAAAGATCTAATGAAAGCTCTCATTACATACTTCAAGTATGTCAACTACAACATATTCCAAATCCTCATGGATTTTGAGTTATGGATTGATCAAAATCACAAAAAATGAAAAATGGGCATTTTTAAAACACTTGGTGAAATTTTGGACAGAGTAGTTTGCATTTTTTCCAACTTTGAGGCTATTTTTCATTATGATCCAAGATGATTCAAGACCAAAGTTAAACATTGCAGTTGAAGTATGATATATGGGCTTTCTAAAAAGTACAAGAGCCTCCCATGATTCAACTTGAGCAAGGAGTTATAAGCCTCCAAAAAGGGCATTTTTCACCCTGCCTACACAAAAGCATGAAAACATAACTTGTGCCACACGATTTTTTCACTCTAGTCTTTCCATTTTGCCAACTTTGTCATCTTCCAAAAACACAAAACTTCTTATGACTTACTTGTTTCTTGATCAAGGAGTCAAGAATTCAACATGGCATGTGCAAAACCATCATGACATGAACTTTGAAATTCAATTTTGGCAAGGTTACATTAATGCAATGCATTGAGGTGTCATGAACCAAGCCATAACAATCCAAACCATTCAAGATTCAGTCCAAACTCTGAGCATTCAAACCTGCAGAAATTGAATAGAGTCAAGCTATAGTTGACTTGGCACTTTGGAACATCCAAGTCAATGGCTACAAGCGACACACCATGATCAGCTTCCAATCACTATTGCTCCCAAAACAAACTTGCTCTACTATAAATAGGGATCCTCCCTGATCAATTTGAGTACCCCAAAACATCTCCACTCATGTTTTCTCTCATTTCCTTCTCATGAACTAGAATTTGCTTCTTTAGCAAGTAAGGTTCAAATTTTCAAATAGAGAGCAATTCCACCAAAAGCAAGAGTGTAAACACGTCATATACATCATATGTGAGCTATCCAAACACTTCCCAAACATCTGTAATCTCAGAATCAAACTCAGGTCTATTTGCAGTTGAGTTGCCACAAGGTGATCCAGGTTGTTTCAATCCATTCCAAGCTTCCAAACACCTTACATAAGGTCTATTGAAGCTGTTCAAGTCATCAAACAACATCTGTAACACCTCCAACACACAATTCGATTTCTTCTTGCAAGAGGTAAGCCTGAACTCTCAAACTCTATGATCTATGCATCATAAATGTGTGTTCAAGTTACAAACATGTTTCTGCACTTATGTAGAGTGTTTCCCCTCAATCAATTGCTTTGTATCTATCGTGTATAGGATTTCATAGTGTTCTTGCAGAAATTAGGGTTCATGTGTATATCACTTGATTTCTCACTCCACACTAAAAATAAATGCAATTAATTGGTACCATTAGAATCCTTGTTCAAAAACGAGTGGTACCATTAGAATCACTGAGTACTCAGAGAGAAAAGTGAGGTTTTGCAAATCACCCATGGCGCGGGCACGGGGAAGAAGAAGATGACCGTTGGCGCCTTTTTCAAATTATTTGAATTTTTGAATTTTTAAGTTATTTTCTTAATTGATTTCAAAAATTAATTTCTTCCTCAATTTTAATCATTTTATATTGGTTATTTTTTTAAAAATTCACAAAAATGTTAAAATATTTTATTCTACAAAAAAAAAATCAAATTTATATTATTTATTTAATGTAGTTTGAATTTTTGTAAAGAATTTTATTTTAATTGTTTTTAAACGTTTTTAATGAAATTTTCCTCTTGATTTTTCAAATTCAAATGAATTTCACACTTTCATATAAACATAACATGATTTTTCAAAACTCACAACTTGTTTTTAAATATATTTGATATTTTATATCATTTTTATTTAATTTTCTTTGAAAAATTATATTTTTAATTAAAATTAAGGTTTTTCCTTGATTTTAGTTTTTCAAACTTCATTTGAAACACTTTTGGGCCTCTTTGTAGAGTGTAAGACCCATCCCCTTTGTAAATACATATTTTTGGGCCTCGGTCATTGAATAAGTCCCGACGCGATTTTCAAAATAAACGGTGCGATCGCTGTTTTTCATCTGGGCGTCTCCTTGAGCTATAAGCCCCAACTCTTGTATAAAAGTAACCTTTTGGGCCTCTTTGTAGAGTGTAAGACCCATCCCTTTTGTAAATAAATATTTTTGGGCCTCAGTCATTGTATAAGTCCTTCTGTGGCTTTCAAAACTGCGACGCGATCGTCGCCTTTTCAAATAAATCATCTGGGCCTCTCCTTGAGTATAAGCCCCGTTGTTCTTTCTTCACAAACACTTTTGGGCCTCTATTAGAGTGTAATACCCAACCCCTCTTTGTACAAAAACACTTTTAGGCCTTTAGTATAAGTCCCACAACGTCTTTCAATATCGCAATGCGATCAATGTTTTCAAATAGTCATCTGGGCCTCTCCTTGAGTATAAGCCCTAATATTTTGTACATAAACTTTGTTTTAAACAATAAACAACCTCCATGGGCCTCTCCTTGAGTTGTAAGCCTCATACCTCTGTTTTCAAAATCATTTGTCTGTTTTTAACTGGTACTAAGAGGAGCATTATTCCCGGTGAAACTTCTCTTAGACCACTTTGGCCTCTCTTTGAGTTATAAGCCCCAAACATTTCTTTCTTTTAAACCACTTTCTTTTAATTCAAATTTAAATTCAAAGTTTTCTCAAAGCTTTCTTCATTTTCTTAAAACCCTAATCATACAGTTAAAATCATACAATCAATCACCATACACTTGGGCCTCTTCTCAGAGTATAAGACCCAACATCTTCTTTAATTCAATGCATACTTGTTTATATAACTATTAATATACTTGTTTGTATATACTTGTGCATATTTGTCTAGAGCTTCCCCCGACAGTTAGGTCTACACTTAGTTCAAACCCGAGGTTACTTCTAACTTAGTCAAACTAGTTCCCTCATAGGAAATTCCCTCAACACAGGCTGCCTCCTCTTGGGCTTATTTAATATGGAACAGAGAAAGGCATTATTCCCGGTGAAACTTTTCTCAAGATTGTCAAAACTTAGAAACATATGTATATAAGAAATTCATTTCCCTAGAGAGGATTAATTCCCGGTGAAACCTCTTTTGAATTTCTTCAAACCTTAGAACTGTTCAACAAAGAAAGGGTTAATTCTCGGTGAAACCTTTCTTGAACTTTTCTTAGGTTTGGACCCACATGCTTCCTAGAAGTATCCCCAGCTTCTTCTTGGGCTTAGTACAAGGACTAACAGGCTTCTTAAAAGTTCCCCAGCCTCCTCTTGGGCTTAATACAAGGACCCACAGGCTTCCTAAAAGTATAGGATAGAAATTAGTCATTTCTACTAGTTCAATCCCCAGGAGAGTCAAATTTCCAGAACATCAATCATCAAGGGTTGATCTTTATCCCTTAAACCAACAGCATCCTCTTGGGCATCATACAAATACCCATCTCTACACCAGAGCCTACCACTTCTTGAGAGACTTGGATAGTCTCAGCCTCCTCTGGGGCTTCATACAAATAAGACTTGGAAAGTCTCATCTTCTCTTGGATCTCACACAGAGACCCTCAAAACATTGGAAAAAAACCCAGATCATTTTACCAATACACCAGTCTCTAGCAGAGTTAAAACCTTGTAAGGGTTTTAAACCCAACCCTTCAACTATTCCCTGATTCTCAGCAAGAGTAAATCCTCTTGGATTCCCCAATACAATTTGGACCTGCTCCTGGATTTCAATAAATCCTCAGCAAGAGACAGCCTCTTCTTAGGCTTCATATAAGGAATTCCCCCAGTCAGCCTTAATCTTGGGCTTTGTACAAGACAGATAAAATCCTCCCCAGTTGAGTCAGTTTCCTTTAGCTTCAACCTTGGGCTTTGATCAAGGCACACATCCCTTCAGATGAGACCATGAGTCCACTCTACAGGAAGATATATCCTATATCCATCACATATCAAAACAAACAATCATAACCTTTTTCCAGATAATTGATGTAAGTGGCACACTTGTTGATTCAAAATCCAAGCTGGAGTCCCTCCTTTATCCTGGCTAAAGTCTCTCTTTCATGTAACAGCTATAAGTGGAAAGCCTCTGGATTCCATACATCTAAGTCAATGTCCCTCTCTTAGAATGAAAGATTCATAAAGGAAAAAGTGGCATTGCTCTACACTGAATTAAAGCTTTCTTCCTTCATGACATCCCTCTTATAAAGGAAATTATGGCATTACTTCATTTCTCATATTCCAGTTAAAGTAATATCCTTTATAACCCATTTCTCAACATTTGTGATGAATAGGTGAGATATCTCTCTTTAGAGATGACAAATTCTCTCTCAATCAATCTTTTAGCTTCAATCTTGGGCTTCAAACAAGACACAAATACAACCGATAGCTTCAATCTTGGGCTTTGAACAAGACACCAAATTCATTTTCCTGCCATAGAAATAGGAAGAACTACGATTGCTCTGATTTCCCAAATCTCTTTACAGGAATACGTAGGCATAAGATTGCGAAATCTTAGCGAGCACACAAATAAAAAACTTTAGGTCTAATACCTTCCCAAAAACAACAGAAAATCTAAAAACAGCAAAAACATTCTCTCAACACTCCCAAAGGAGAAACTTTCCCAATCCACGACAAATAAACACAAGAAAGAATTTCAAGGTAACAGAAATATGCGCAAAAGAAGGCTCATATGGATTACCATAGATACACTGGATGTTAATAGCTTCCCTTTGTATAACCAGGCCTCGATCCCCGATCTCTTAGCATTTGTTAAAGAAAATATTTGCGTGCAGGGTTAGTTTAAGATATCTTCCCCTTCCTTAACCAGCTTCATAGGATAAATACATAAATAAAAAAGTAGCACCCAAATAACCATTCGCGGTAAGGTGGTCGCGTCACAAAAAAACCGCACACTACGCAAGGCTCCTCACATAAACACAACAATCATAATCACACATTCTATAGCCAATCCAGAGCATGTATAAATTAAAGTACTTGTACCACTACCTTGGAGACTACTTTAAGCCATACAAAGATCTATTTAACATGCAAATAAGTCTGCCTTATCCAGTATCACTAAATCCCTCTGGTTGCTCCATGTAGATTTGCTCCTCTAGATTACCATGGAGGAAAGCTGTTTTCATATCCATCTGCTCTAAATGCATATTCCTGCTGGCTACCAGAGCCAATACTGCTCAGATAAAAGTGTGTTTAACGACTGGACTGAAAATCTCATCATAATCAATCCCCTTTTGATGTGAATACCCCTTTGCAACTAAACGGGCCTTGAACTTTTCTCTTTCTTTTTCTGTTACTACTGGATTTTTCTTGTACACCCACTTCAACCAATAACTCTCTTTCCTTGTGGAAGCTAAAAAAGATCATATGTCTCATTCATTTTCAAGGACTCCATTTCCTCCACCATAGCACTCATCCACTTATCTTTCTCCTGACTAGCCATAGCCTCTCGAAAGGTAGAAAGGTCTCTTGAACTAGTAAGAAGAGCATATGTTGCTAAGTATTCAAACCCGTATATAATTGGAGGTGTAATACAACGAGACTCCCTATCACGCATAAGTGTATAGTCTTGTACTCCACCTGAATCTTGAACTCCACCTGAATATGAGTCTGGTTCATCCTGTTGTTGAGCTACAATCTGTCTTCGACTCTCTATTAGCTCCTCAATGTCCACCTGAATCTTGTCCTGGATGGAACTTTCTACATCAGTATCTGGCACAACTGTCACATCTGAGTGTTTCAACATTGAATGTTCGTCAAATATAACATCTCTACTGAGAACCACCTTCCTCTTAATCGGATCCCATAACTTGTACACCTCATCACCTTTATTGTAGCCAATAAAGATGCATTGTTTTGACTTGGGGTGAAGTTTAGACCGATCCTCACTAGAAATATGCATATATGTTGGACACCAAAAAAATACTCAAATTACATAGATCAATAGGGTTACCTGTCCACACCTATTCTGCAACTTTTCCATCCAATGAAGTCTGTGGTGATCTGTTGACTAGATAACATGCCATGTTGAGTGATGCTTCCCAGAAACCTTTTGAAATACCAGCATTCAACCGAAGGCACCTTGCCTTCTGTGTCAGAGTCTTGTTCATCCTCTCTGCAACATCATAAGTTCTTTATTTTTCTCCCTGTCTGGTTCTCAACCTTCGTCTTCCATAGTTTGAACTTGGAAAAGACCTCAGATTTATATTTAATGAAATAAACCTAGACCTTACGAGAAAAATCATCAAGGAATATCACAAAGTACTTGGAACCTCCAACGGAGGGCTCTTTTGTAGACCCCTAGACATCAGAATGGACACAGTCTAAGATTCCATTGGTCTTGTGTTGCGTGGTCTTGAAGCGAACTCTACACGGTTTCCTAAGAACACAATAGTTGCACAATCCAATTGTGCAACTACGAACATCCTTCATAAAATTCCCCTCATGTAGTTCCATCATCCCACGTTCACTGAGATGACCCAAGTGTATGTGCCACAATTTGGTTGCATCATTATCAGTTTCAATAGATGCTACATCACCCATAACTGTTTCCTGGAGTCCTTATTGTTGTCATCACTCTCATTGCACCCTTGCTAACCCTCATAATGTCTATATCTCCATCTGACCAGAATGAATAACCATTTCCTTGAAGAGTACCCAGAGAAATAAAATTCTTCCTCGATTCTGAAACATAACGCACCTCACTCAACGTGCACACACCACCACCATCCAAAAAAATTTTAATGTTCCTCTTTCCATTGATGGTATAAGTTTTATCATCATCTAAATAGACAAAACCAAAATCACCTTATTTAAAAGGGTTGAACCATTCCCGGCGCGGTGTCATATGGTTGAAGCACCCAGGATTAATAATCCAAGCATCAGTGTACTTTGTAGATGAAACACAAAGCAAATCATCTTCACTACAGGAGCCATCAAATTGAACTACATTTGTTGAACTACTATTTCTCGACTTGTTTGAACAATCCCTCTTCCAATGGCCAATTTGCTTGCAACCATAACATTCTGTTGTTTTTCTGTCCTTGGACTTGAACCTATTTTTCTTTCCATAACTCACTGCCTTTCTCTTGCCTCTGCCACGGTCTTGACCTTCCTTCACAAACAAACCTTCACCTGAGCTTCTCCACCTTCCTCTACACTTTGGCGACGCTGTGCGTATTGCAAAAGAGTATAAGAAATAGAATCCAGCATGATTGTTTCCTTCTCGTATATGAGAGTGGTCACCAAATGATCATAAGAGCTTGGTAAAGAGCCCAACAAAATAATGGATCTATCCTCATCGTCAAACTTCACACCAAGCCGTGTAAAATCAGAAAGGATGTTATTGAAAGCGTTGACATGAGCCTGCAAATCGCCTTCTTCATCCATCTTCAGGCTATCGAGACGCTTCTTCGCGGACAATTTGTTCATGAGCGTCTTGGACATGTACTAATTTTCCAATTTTTTCCAGACATCCTTCGGAGTTGTGAGGTCTAGGATATGATTCATCACGACATCAGAAACGAAAAGTCTTATCAAACCTGGAGCATTTCCCTTCACCTCGTTCCAATCAATTGTTGCGATGTTTGTTGGTTTCTCATCACGAAGCGCCTTCTATAAACCTTGCTGAGCCAACAAATCATTAACCCTCCTTTGCCATAAACCAAATTGCTCGTTTCGTCGAACCGAGTCACTTTTCTCATCTCCCGGAATAAGCGTCATCTGATACCAATTGTTAGAACAGAAACACAAATACAAATCAAAGTAAAGAAAAACACACACAAATTTTGTTCAAGTAGTTCGAGCAAATTGCCTACGTCTACGACTATATAATAGCTATAGTTTTTTTTTATTTATTTCTTGTGAATTGCATATAGATTACAGTGTTACAATCCATATATATAATAGATTTAGTTTACCTAAAACTCTAATTCCTAGTTTCCCTCCCAAACAATTATCTCTATCCATAATCATCTCAACAATATGAACTCTTCTCTCAATAACCTATAGTTATCTAACAATTCATAATTATCATAGCAATATAATATATACCCTCAATAACCTATAGTTGGTTCAACAATCTATAATTATTTCTAACATATTTAATAATTTGAGCTAAACATGTAAGTTGAGGTATAAATTAATATGTTCCTTGAACTGTAAAATTCTTGAAGATTAAAAGTTGTGTTTATTTTTTTTTTAAAACCCATATTTTTTTTCTTTTTAAATGACTAAATTCAACTAAAAACATTTGAATAAAATGGTTTGAGATTTAGATCTAGCTCATAGAATTAAACAACATTAAACTATTGAAAAAAAATATCCTACCCATTATATTCTTACCCGTTTTTTAATAACAAAAGCGACTAACTAAATATGATTTTTCACTAATCAAATAATGGACTTGGATAACTATGATGTGTGCTTGCTATTATTACAGACACAAACATGGGTTATCATTTTTATTTAAATCCATTCTTACTTTTGCATACTATTTTACACTCATATGCTTCAAATCATCGCAACCATGTTTGTACACGCCTTTTCTAAGGAACTATTAACTTTTGGAAAGCTAATGGTAGAGCCCTGGCAACACCAACAACAGTTTTAAAACATATATTGACTTATTCACATATCTTATCTAGTCACTCAAAGATAGGTTGGTTGGTGAACTACACCAAATAAATTTTAAAGATATATAATTTGGTCTGTGTGCCCTAGCAATTTCAATTAGTGTTTGTGCCTAACTACTTGCTCCATTAACTTATTAATATCTGTCTATAAAAATATAAAAATATAAGAATTAATATCATTTTATCTCCTGTCATATAGGCGACTTTAGGTTTATCCTCTGTAAAAAATTTTTTGCAAATGCTCCCTTGCCATTTCAAGATTACATCAATATACACCTTTGTGATATCTGGCACATGCCAAATGCATATGTGTCAAGCTGAGTGATATTTTATTTTTATTTTTCATTTTTTTTAAATGATACCTAAGTTTATTTTTGCATTTTTAATTATGTGAATGGCTTATTTGGCATTTTTCATTATTATTTATTTTTTAAATTTCATGTGCCATCTTTTATTATTATTTTATTGTTTTGGTGTTAAATGCCAAAATTGCAAAAAATGGCCCTTGGAGGTGATGAACACCATGACCTTTTGCATCAAGCACCAATGTTTTACCATTAGGCTACGCATCAATATTAATATAATGTTAACGTTGATATTAATAAAACATTAATGTTATACTTAATGTTGATGCGTAGCCTAGGTGTAAGACATTGGTGCTTGATGCCAAAAGTCATGTGTTCAACACCTCCAAGGATTATTTTATGGAATTTTGGCATTTAACACCAAAATAATAAAATAATAATAAAAAAATGCCACATGAAATTTAAAAAATAAATAATAATAAAAAAATGCCACATGAAATTTAAAAAATAAATAATAATGAAAAATGTCAACTAAGACATCCACATAATTAAAAATGCAAAAATAAACTTATGTGTCATTTTAAAAAAATGAAAAATAAAAAAAAAATGCCACCTAGCTTGACACATATGCATTTGGCATGTGCCAGATCTCTCAAAGGTGTATATTGATGGAATTTTGAAATGGCAAGGGGGCATTTGCAACAAAAAAATTACAGGGGGGTAAATCGGAAGTCGCCTATATGGCAGGGGGGGGGGGGGGGGGGTAAAATGGTATTAACCCAAAATATAATATCTTAAATAAATTGTGAACTCATAATTAGTTTTTAAGGTTGTGTGTATTAGAACAAGATTTGTTTATGACATGTATTCTTTAAGTTTTGATGATAACAAAGAATTGAAATAATAATGGTGTTATCTAATGTGTGTTCTAAGTATGCAGGTTCCAAAGCTTAAAGAGAATCTATTCAGAATCTGTTAAGAAAACGCATTTGAGATAAGTTGAGTTCTTAGCTTCTGATGATTCAGAACTGAAAGACGTTCTTAAGTGAAGTCTGATGATATATGATTGAGTAGACTCTGAAGTTGAATGTATCAGAATCATAAGAGCAATATGTTATCTCTACACTCATTGAATGTATCAGCTTCTGATGATCATTCAGAACCATAGACAAAGCTAAGTAATTCGTACTGCATAAAGCAAGTTACATTGTCAAATCAGTTTATCAGCTAGAGTCTTTATTCATGTGGCTCAAGTTAAGTTGATATGCTTTATGGATATCCACTCTCAATATATCTATAGTACAACTCACAAGAAAGACGCTACGGTTAAACGTGTTACATGATGGATAAAGATCTTTTTGTGTATCTATCTTCAACGTCTCTTAGTACTATAAATTTATAAAGACACTTATGCAAGTTATCTTTTCCATCAGCTACTCTTTTGTATCGGCTATTTAAGTAGCTAAAGATTCAAACTGAAGAATGAACAAGGAATAAAGAAAAATGGTCGAGCAGAAAAAAAAAGTGTTTTCACGCTTATATCAAAATGGAAGAATAGCAAGATCAACAATAAAAATAGCATCAAGTATGCAGAGTTTTTGTCATCTGTTGTAAATTGCACAAAGCCTTAAGATTTTTTAAACAATATATATCTTAGAATCTTAAGTGTTATGATCTTTGTTAAAGATGTTGCCATGTACCTCTAATTGTATATCGGGTACTCCTTGTTATCTATTATGCTAAATAGGTTGTTTAGTAGTTTAGAAAGAAAGTCTCTTTCTATGTGCTGGAGCATCAAAGTCTTTTGTTGCGTTCTTGCGCCAAGTAAGTCTCTTGCTATGTCCTTAAGCATTGAAACCTTAATCAAATTGTTGATGAAGCACGAAGTGTTGAATCCGTGAGATTTAAGCAAGGAAGTCTTCGACTGTGAGTCTAAGAAGGAAGTCGTGTACTTGAGGGTATAAGTAGTAAGTCTTAAATCCGTGGGATTTAAGCAAGGAAGTTTTAGGATCTGAGGATCTAAGCAGGAAGTCTCGACCAGGTGCTGATTGAACAAGCAAGTCTTGGCCTGTAGGTCTAAGCAAGGAAGTCTTGAATCTGAGTGGTTTAAGCAATGAAGTCTTAGATTCGTGGAATCTAAGCAAGAAAGTCTTAGGTTGTAGGTCTGATAAAAGGAAAGTCTTATGCTCGAGGGCATAAGAAATTGTAATCAGTTTGATTATAGTGGAAAATCTCTTGTGCTGCAAGGAGACTGGACTACTCTCAGTTTGAGAGGAACCAAGATAAAATTTGTGTGTTCATTTTTCATTTACTTGCTTCTGTTTATTATTATGCTGCATCCATATCATCAGAATCAGAAATATAGTTTAGAATCTGAACTCTGTTCAGAAGCAACGCAAATTGGAGAACACAATTCAACCCCCCTTCTTGTGTATTTTTATCACCTTCAGTTGACATCAAAGCATGGTCTGTGCGTAACATTTAGTAGTGGTACAGATAAAGATCCAAAGAGAAACATATGTCTGCTGAAGATTTTTTTTCAAGAAGGAATCAAGTACCATATGAGAAAAAAATATTACTTTGTTAATCCTCCCATCTTCAATGGTAACTCCGTTGAATTTGAATGGTGGGAAAGCAAAACATACTCATATATCATTGGTCTTGATGAAGAGCTATGGGATATCCTTGAAGAAGGTATTGCTATAGAAGTTGATGGTGTTGGGATGATCAAAGATAGATAATCTCTCACACCAACTCAAAAGAAGCTATACAGAAATCATCATAAAGTTAGAAGCATTTTGGTAGATGCTCTACCTCATCCTGAGTATATCAAAATCATTGATAAGTCTATTGCTAAGACTATCTTTGAATCCTTGTGTTCAACATCTGAAGGGAATCAGCAAATCAAAGAAGCTAAAGCCAATCTTCTGGTATATCAATATGAGATGTTCAGAATGAAAGATGATGAAGATATTGGAACCATATTCTCTAGGTTTCAAGTTATTGTATCTGGTCTTCAAGTGTTTAATAATAGTTACACTTCAACAAATCATGCCAAGAAAATTTTAAGAAGTCTGCCTGCTAGATTCAGACCAAAAGTCACAGCTATTCAAGAAGCTAAAAATTTGAATACGCTGAGTCTTGAAAGTTTGATTAGCAATCTTCAAAGTCATGAAATGGAATTGGATGAAGATGAGCTTTCAAAGAAATCAACTTCCCTCAAGCCTGTTAAAGAAAATTCCTATGGAATGTCTGATGATGAGGAAATGACCCTCATTATCAAAAGATTCTATCAGTTGGCTAAAAGAAATGAGAAATCTGGTGATGGAAAGAGTAACTTCAAAAGCTTAAAAAATAATCACATTTCAACTGATTATCACAATCTTCAGAGCAAGGATAAAAGCTACCAAACAAAAAAACTCAAAAAAGAGAATATCAAAGAGCTTCAAAGCATATCCATATGAGGCTGACAAAGTTGAGGATTCAGAAAGAGATGAAAGGAATAATCTGGCACTGTTGGCTATTACATCTTCTGAAGAAGCATTTGAATCCAGGAGTGAACCAAATATTAAAGAGAAAAGGGTAATTCTTAATTTATCTTGCCTCAATAATTTTTTTATGCGGTCATGATCTCTCAAACTATTTTAACAAACAAGTTGGAATCATGAAGCTAGAGATTAATCATCTAAAAGAACATCTAAAAATATCTCAAGAGAAAATCAAGTCTCGTGAAAATATTGTTTATCACTGTGATAAATAAGAGTCTTCCTTACAAGGTAATTCCTAATCTATCTTGCTTCAATAATTATTTTTATGTGCTCATGATCTCTCAAGCTGTTTTAACAAATAAGTTGGAATCATGAAGCTAGAGATTGATCATCTAAAATAAGATCTAAAATTCTCTCAAGAGAAAATCAAGTCTCTTTAAAATATTATTTATCACTTTGATAAACAGGAGTCTTCCTTACAAGATCAAATCTTAAGTGACTCCATGGCTCCTAAGGAAAATGAAGGCTATCATAGAATTTGTGTTAAAGAACAATTCCTTGTGAAACCTTTCAATTCTTTTTATTCTGGCAATACTCAGACAGTGTTGAAAACTTATTTTATGCTAAACTATGATAGAAAACATTATCTAACTCAATGTTAGTCAGAGATTTCAAAATCAAGGATTATAAAGTCAAAAGATTTGATAATAGATGAATCCAAGATAATGAAATCAAATACTCTGCTAAGAACAGGTTTTGTTAGAGCCAAAACTCATCCTAGATTTAAATTCTAGAATGAATCAAGGCACTACTATCAGACTAAGACACGAAGTAAAAGAAAGCCCGTCAGAACTAACATTAAAGGACCCACAAAGACATGGGTACCAAAATTCAAAATTGTATTTGTAGCATATATTACAAAAGAAATGAGCAAGGAATCTTCCATGATACCTAATCAATGGTTGCTTACAACATATTGTCATGCCCCAATTTTGACCTGACATTTTAAAAAAATAAAACTTTCATTTTCATTCATATTTTCACTTTGCATCATCCACATAGCATAATGCACCTTTCATATCATAACATTTTCATCATTTTTGCATCATATCCATTATTCATATCATCTAAGCATTGCACATAAAAAATAGGCACCCTTTTGTTGTCTAAACTCAGGCCTTGCAGGATGAATTGAGTTTCATTCTTATCAGGTCAAATATGTGCTCAGTGATGGTTGAAGACCAGTTAGGTTTGACCTAATCTTGGTCAGACAAGAGTTGTTTCATGATCAAGGCCAGGGTGTGCATAATTCAAATGAGTTGTGGTTGAGGCTTCAGTCAGGGTTTTGTTCCAGTTCAAATCATCTGATGGAGTCAAGTTGCAGAGCCATCAAAGTTCAAGGCAGTTGGTACATTTCAAGTTGTTTGCAAGTCCTGATTGTGTGGTTCAGGCTCTCGACATTTGTAGGATTTGTCAGGTTTTTCGTTCAATCAAGATCATTTTGAGATGAATTCAAGGTTGTTATGTCATTTAGGATTAGTGGCATTTAGGTTCAATTTCCGAGGTTTTAGGCGTTGTTCAAGTGTGGAGGTACATTACCATTACCTATACCCACTCCCATAACCATCCATTTTGTTATTTATCCATATTCAAAATCCATTTTCCTAATCCATTACAAACCAATTTTATCCAATTCATTACCCATTTTTTTTATTCTTTTTATCTTTTTATCCATTCATATTTTTGTACCCATTTTCCATTTCAATTTCCCATTTATTATTCATTCAATTATCCATCAAATTTTATCCAATTATCCTTAACCATCTCCATTATCCATTTTTTAAAACCAAACATTTTCTTAAATCCATGCAATAAACCATATTCCACTTTTAAACCAAATCCCATTCAGCCCATAATAAATTTCAAATCCAATGTCCATAGAAACTTACATCCAAATTCTCATTCTAAACTCACTTTCTTTCTATTCTCAATCCATTATGCTATCAAGATAAGTTCACAAAAAGCAAATAAGGCCCATACCCATAAATCCATTACAAACCATATAAGTCCATTACACATTACCACATCATCAATGTCCAAATAAAGAGGTGCCAATAGTTACATTTCCATAGGCCCATATACCTAGCCCACTACATATCACTAAAAAAATTACACAAATATATATGATACAACACATGAAACGCAGTATACAAACTGCATGCCAAAGTTCCAAAATGGCAACACATGACAACCATTGCAACTCTCCACAACACAACCACATGAACAAATTCCCAAGCCAAAGTTTCAACACCATGAGCCTCTCAAAGCCATAACTCCACGCACACATTCTACTGTGTTCACACCAAGCATCTACTTCTACCAATACTTGTCCAGCCAAATTTCACGCCAAAAGCAAAAGACAACTTTGTGAAAACCTACACCACATGACCACCTGCTTAACCTGTAAGAAAATCGTACCTTCTACCACAACAAGCATAAAAAAAACTCTGCTGCAAAAATCGTACAACCTGTGAAACTCCAAAACCAAACCTGCTCCATGATAGCATCCAAACACACACAACTCCAAGCCACAATACAACCTGCAACAAAACTCCTAAAGACCTCTGCAACATCATACTGCAACGCAACAACCAACAATATTGCTACAACCTACCATTGAGAAGGACATCACACAACAATAAGACTAATTCAAAACTAAAGGAACAAGTTTGATTTGACTTTAAAAGAAGAAGAAGAACATAAACATAATGAGTAGATTAGGAACAAAAAATACCTCTGGCTATACCTTGCATCGTACATCATCTTTAAATCACACCAAACTCCCTCCAGGACACAAACGATTGATCCACCCACCACTACCTTCTCGTTTTCACCCTTTGCTCCAAAACTGAACAATTAAATCAAACACTTAATCCTCTTCATCAATACCATCCATTTCCATAAACGACAACCGCATCGACAACATCACCGCGAGCAATAACAACAAAAACCTCACATAAAACCATGGGCAGTTTTAAGGTCCGCCCAGCCTGGACATGTGCCCAGGCTCTGGCCAAAAAGAATTTCTTTCTTTATACCACAATTTTGAAAATTGCGGCGGTTACAAAATACTATTACGGCGGTCTAAACCGCCACAATTAACGAAAATGCAGAAAAATACAAATTTCAACCAAAAATTAAATTATGATAGTAATATTACGGCGGTTTAAACCGCCACAATTAATGAAAATGCAGAAAAATAAAAATATAAATCAAAAATTAAATTATAAAAGTGCTATTACGGCTGTTTAAACCGCCATAATTAATGAAAATGCAGAAAAATACAAATTTAAACCAAAAATTAAATTATAAAAGTGTTATTATGGTTGTTTAAACCGCTAAAATTGATGAAAATGCAGAAAAATAAAAATTTAAACCAAAAATTAAATTATAAATTATAAATTATGAAAAAAATACATGTATAATGTTGTAAATTATGGTTAAACTAAAATTTTTATATTTTTATGCATAAAAATACAGGTTTAAACCAAAAAATTATAAATTATGCAAAAAAAAAATTATATTTTTATGCAATTAAGTATACATTACATCAATTTTTTTTATATTATAATATTTAGATTCAACTACATTACAAAAAGTGCAAGAATTGAAATAAAGATTAAAGTTGCAATTTATAACTAAATTAACCAAAAATTAAAAATGAATACTTAGAAGAAATGTAAATTAACATAAATGTAGCAATTATTAAAATTAAAATAAAAACATGTACAGTGTTGTAAAAAAGAAGTAGAAAAGAATAAATTTTATCCTCAAATATATAAAAAATATATTAAGACTCTATACAATTCTATAGATCAATTTCTACAATTATAAAAGAAAATATTCGATTTAAAAAAATAATAAAAACAAAATTCACTGTAAAGGAACTAACGTGTCAAAATAAACGCGGTCAAAACTGCCATTTTTCCATTAACACTACGTCAGTTTTTAAAACTGTCATATTTTAATGTAAATAGTGGCGGTTTTATTAAATGCAATTTTAAAACCGTCATATTTGATACAAATTTTTGCGGTCTTTAAATTTTTGCCCAGGCTTCAAAATTTTTTTGGCTCCGCCACTGCATAAAACCTCACCATAAACACTCTTTTTTCAAACCACAACATCACAATCCAATCTCACCTTCTGTAAACATAACAATAACCGAGAATCTAGCACAAACCACTTCCGCGGCGAGTCCACACGAGCCAATCCATCAACCATTTAAAATCACCATGATTTAACCATAACCACACAGGACGAGAAAGAGAGAACCGACGGAAGAGACCACGAACGAATGAGATGAGAGTCGTGGACGGTGGTTTGTTTTCATTCGCTCTGAATCGCGTTTTGGGTGTTCTATCTGCTTTGCTCTTTTTTTTGTTTCTTTCTTCCGTTTTGAAATAACTAGGGTTCTCATAACCCTTTCTCATCCAACCGGGTCCATAGACCCGCTCCAAAACCCTTTTTTTATTCCATTCTGCTTGGGCTGAGCTTCATGGGCTGCCTTTTTGTGGTGTGCATTCTGTTCTTCTTGTTTGTTTTAAAAAAAATTAGATTAGTTTTTTTAAGGATTAACAATTTTTTGGTTTTAGGTTTAGTAAATTTTAAGTTTTTTTAATAATCATGTTTTACTTTTGATTAATGTAAATTTGCCCTAATTAATGTTTTATTATTTGAGATATTTTTCCAAATTATATTGATTTTATTAATAGTAATTATTAAATTATTTAGTTTAGTTAAATACAAAATATTTTCTCAATTAATGTTGTAGATTAATCTTTTTCATTTTAATTTGTGTTTAGATTTTAAATATTTAGATTTTTAATCTTTGATTTCTAATTTTTATTAACTTATTTGACTTCTAACTTGGTGACTTGTGACTTGATTCTTTTGGTTAGGAGATTAGGCTTTATTCGTTGTGTTGTTGCTCATCATCTTGTGTTCATCTTTATTCATCTAGTTCATGCATTTTTTGTTATATTAGTTCTCTTTACTTGATTCTACTATGTGCTTGATGTATCCTCTTATCGAAACTTGTCGTGTTTACATGTTCATGTACTTACCTGAGTCTTGACGCTTCCAATTGAGCCCGATGTTTCTCTCTTGATGAAGCTTTTTAATGATGATACATCTTCTTGAGGATTTCTTGATCCTTGACATAATTTGTGCTTCATGTGTATATATCTTGATTATTTGCTAGCTTTACTTTCATATGTTCCTTTAGGATCTCCTAGTTCAACTTAATTTTTGATTAAGATTGAAGTGGGATAGATTTTAGGATCTTAATCCAAGCATGACAACATTAGGATAGATTTTCCATTCAATCTCAACTTTAGGGTCATCTTTGCATGACTACACTTAACTTCGTAACTTGTGACTTGATTCTTTTGGTTAGGAGATTAGGATTTATTCTTTGAGTTGTTGATCATCATCTTGTGCTCATCTTTATTCATCTAGTTCATGCATCTTTTGTCATATTAGTTCTCTTTACTTGATTTTACTATGTGCTTGATGTATCCTCCTGTCAAAACTTGGCATGTTTACATGTTCATGTACTTACTTGAGTCTTGACGTTTCCAATTGAGCCTGATGTTTCTCTCTTGATGAATCTTTTTGATGATGATATATCTTCTTGAGGATTGCTTGATCCTTGATATACTTTGTGCTTCATGTGTATATATCTTGATTATTTGCTAGCTTTACTTTCACATGTTCCCTTAGGATCTCCTAGTTCAACTTAATTTTTGATTAAGATTAAAGCTGGATAGATTTTAGATCTTAATCTAAGCATGACAACATTAGGATAGATTTTCCCTTCAATCTCAACTTTAGGACCATCTTTTCATGACAACACTTAGGATCCAGTTCACTAGATTTTCCTTATTGCATCCAATTCTTTTCTTAATCAAAAATCAAAAGACAATTAATAAACATGGTGTGTGTAGTACGTCACGAGCCTTAAGTGGTGGAGAAGGAGTGAGAATGGAGCTTCCCTACACTCACTCTGAGTATTTCGAGCACAAGATGCTCGTCTTGGTAGTTCGAAATATTCACCTCTACCCATGGACTTTAGTACAATACGCATCTCAAACTCTTTTCAAAACCCTAACAAAAAAACTTCAACAAATCCAAATCTTTTCATCCTTCGGGATTCCCTTTTAAACCTTTTCAGAGAGGGCATGCTATTTTCATGCTACAGCAATACAGGTAACGCATAAGACTCCACGAGCGAGCGTCATACACTTAACTATTAGAGCGCGAACTTTAGCCTTGCCCAATAAAAGCCTTTTATCTCGCCCTAGTGCGATCGAGATCTTTTTCACCGTAGTCCTCTGAGCTACGGACACTCTGATTTCTCATTCCTGTTGAGAATACATAGGCATAGAATTGTGAGATCCTAGCAAGCTCACTAACAACTAACCAAACCTTTTCTCTCTCCCCAGTGCGATCGAGATCTTTTTTTACCGTAGTCCCACGAACTACAAACGCTCTGATTTCTCATTCCCGTTGAGAATACGTAGGCACAAGGGCCTCAATCCTTGGCGAGCACCCTAATAAAAAAAACCAACCATCTTTCCCTTTAGCATGTAGGCCTTTACAATAGAACACCCATTCGAGCTTAGACAACTTAGATGGTTCCCATAGAGTACGATGGATGTGAGGGGGTGCTAATACCTTCCCCACACATAACCGACTTCTGAACCCAATTTCGGTTGCGAGACCATTTTTCATCTTTAGGGGGTATTATCATTATTTTCCCTTCCGTCTTTGAACAAATAAAACTCGGTGGCGACTATGTGTCATTTTTTTTGTGTAGCGACACATATGATGGAAGAGAATCCTACATACCAAACTCAAAATCTGAAAGATGCAAAAAGTGTGGAGTTTGGAGAAGAAAGTGGAATCGATGGTATAAGTACCATTGACTCAAGATCCACTTAAGTAAGGATTCATATTCCATGATCAAGTCTGAATACTCTCCTAAAGCTTGACCAAGAAAAACAAAAAAAAAAGGTGCGTTTAGTTCTTTACTTTGCAAACTCCTAGGCTTAATGAACTATTTAAGTATGAGTGAATACAAAGTCTCTGTTAGACCTCTAGAGAAATTCTTTTTGTTGATAACAAAAGAATCTTTATAAATCTTTAAAAAGAAACTATGTTGTACTTGACTATACTGAATAAGACATTAACAAGAAGATGATCATGTTTATGGAAACAGTATTCTCACCTTTTGTGATAATATTCCTGCTAGTTAGTAGTCAGAGAAACCAATTCAACATTCATGAATCAAGCACATATATTCGAAAAACTAAAATTTAGTTTCAAGAGAAAATGCTTAACTTTAAATGGAATATCAAAGGCTGATGACTAACAGAAGATTTCTCACTCGAAGTCTAATCTTACTAGACTCTGATGACAAATAGCTCCTAAAAAATTGTCAGTCTCTGAGATTCAGAAAAGGAATCTTTGCTTCTGATAAGCAGTTTAAGTAAACAAAATCTTTTAAAATCCTTGTCTTACTTAAATTTCATAAAGTTGAGAATCATCTAGTGTGTTCAAGAAATTTGATGGGTAAGAACTCCTGGGTAATGATGTTTTCTATTTTAGTACATTTATGGTCTCTATCCCTTGTCTTTGTGTAACATCATTTCTTGTCACCTTTTCTGTCCTTCAGACAAGATTCTTATTCCTGTGTGTTGAGAATATTGTTCAATTCTTTCTTTAGATTTTCTCATCTGTGTTGATCAAACCAAACCTGAGGTGAATTCTCTAGTCAATTCTTCACTGAATTAACTAGTTGTCATCAATGAAAATTTTGTGAATTTTAAAGAGTTGTTTAATCTAGGTTTTAACTTTTGGAAGACTGTTTTGGAACAAGGTTGTGATTAATACTTTGAAATTCTCTGTGGTTTTACTTATCCAAATATTGTCAAAAAAATTTGGGTTAATGCAGCCATTGTTGAGCTAAATCTTGAGTATGCTATCCTTTACAGGGTTTCTAGTGTTTCTATAACAGTAACCTCTAAGATTATTGCTAATGTAATCAACTGCGAGGAGATTGGAGAAATCCCATATACTCTTGTTTGGGAAATACTCTCTGCCTGCTTGGTATACTTTTGTGGATCCATCAAAACTTTCTCAAGTCTCAAATCTTCTTCCTGATGAAATTGTTTGGAACCAAATTCTGAACTCAAACTTGCTACCTAAGGACAAGGATCTAGACCTTGTGGATTCTATTGAAAAAGATTTTCTACTTCTTCTCAATTCAAACATACTGATTGATCTACCTCAAATTATGTTTGACCATCTAAATAAGACTCGTTCATCCTTTCACAAGAGAAAGACATTCTTCATCCCTTATAGACGAGTTCTTTCTGAACTGTTAATCCAACAAGGAGTTGTCATAACATTAGAGGACGATTCTTCTAAAATTTGGAGAGATAAGTTCGAAGCTATCTATGAAAGGTTCTAATATTGGATATCTGCAATATATGCCTTGTAACTGTTATCATCTTGAATTAAGCACTCTTTTGTTTTAATAAAAAATTGTTTATGTTCATGTGTTGTTTATCATGCTTTTTTCTTAAAATTCTGTTATATGGGAAAATCTTGTGTTATTCAGAGAATAAAAAATTAGGATCAAACACTAGAAACAAGCAATATTCTCATTAAAATATTTGTAGTTGTTACATCTCTGTCAAGAATTTTTCTAGGCATTTGGATATGCTATTAGGTATTCCCTAGGATCATCTGACATATCTAGATTGTTCAAGTAATCCTCCCAATCTTCCTTTGCAAACTTAATAGTCTCCTTCTTCTATAGATTTCTGCATTTTGACCTAGAAGTTCCTTTCCTTCTACGTGTATCAACAAAGGTTGTTGTTGTTGTATGTGCCTCTGAAGAAATCTGCTTGTTTGAAGACTCTTCAGTTGCTACATTCTTCTCGTTTTCCTGAGTTGCTGCTCGTAGCAATGATGCCTTTTTAAAATCTCTCTTTGGAATCCAGATTTGTTTCTACTTATACATTTTTAGTTCTAAAGATTAATTGATTTGGATAGATAGTCTTCTAGTCATTTTATAGAGTTCATTCATTCGATTACCTTGAGTCTTTATTGTCTCTGTGTTGATTAGTCAAATCAATCTTTTAGCTCTTGATTCTTGGGAAAAGATGTCTAGTATCTAACCCTAATAAATATTCTCCTAAACTACTGTATATGTCATTTAACAGATTTTTTTTTTTTAAATCTATTTTTCTTTTTACTTCACTTAGGAAAATTTCAGAAAATCTCAACAAAAAAAGGCAAAAGAATGTACTGCGTGCAAATTAATAGTGTTAAAAAAACTTTCATTCATCATAAGAAAAGGATTACAAAGATATGAAGATATTAATTAATCTTTTCAAATGCCATAAGCCTCATGTAAGTTTCCCATTCATAATTTGGCTCGTCTTCATCTTCAGAATCATAAATTACAATTTGAACCACCCTTCTCCTACTCGTTCTCTTCTTCTTCTTCATTGTCACCTTCTTAGGTTTCAATTCTCTTAATGAAGAACTTGCGTCAGAAACTTTAGAACCATCTCAATTCTGTTGACTCTATGTCTTCAGACTTGTGGTGTCTTTTGGAACCTCTGTTATTGTGGTGACGTTAGTACTCTCAGTCGTTGCTTCCATGGTGTTCTAAAAGATGTTGATGAAAAAATACTTAGGGTATAGTTTCTTTTATAGTAGATTCTGGGTAGACCGAGCGGTTGGATGAAATATTTTTCTTATTCATTGGAAGTGCAACAACCAATAACTATTAAGAACGCATTGTACACGCTTTTAATGCTCTCTTACTTAAACTGTTTCTCTTCTTTTGGAACTGCTCAAGTAATGATGATCTGTTTTGCATTTATGGAGCATTTTTATTTTCTTTGTCTCTTATTTATTTCATTTTGTTTTTAATTTCTTCTACATGTTTAAAAAAAATTTATTTTACTTTTTTGATGTGACAAAAGAATGAGAAAGATGTAGAAGTATTTTAAGAGAAACTGAACCCTTCGGATTTTATTTGTTGTTTATTTTAATTTTCTGTCATTTAAAATTATGTACGGTTATTTGTTTACCTATGAGATATATTTTATTTTATTTAATATAGAACTCAGGGGGAGCTTACAAACCTAAACCTTTTAACTATTAGACTTAGGGGGAGCATACAAACCTCAGACTCTGGCATTGTCAAGTAAATTAAAATAGCCCAACATTGTTCTAAAATACTTATGTTTGTCATCATAAAAAAGGGGGAGATTTTTAGAACAAGATTTGTTCATGACATATATCCTTTAGGTTTTGATGATAACAAAGTATTGAAAGAACAATGGTGTTATCTAATGTGTGTTCTAAGTATGCAGGTTCCAAAGCATAAAAAGAATCTATTCAGAATCTGTCAAGAGAATGCATTTGAGAGAAGTTGAGTTCTTGGCTTCTGATGGTTCAAAACTGAAGGACGTTCTTAAGTGAAGTCTGATGATATATGATTGCGTAGACTCTGAAGTTGAACGCATCAGCATCAGAAGAGCAATATGTTATCTCTACACTCATTGAATGTATCAGCTTCTGATGATCATTTAGAACCATATATAAAGCTAAGTAATTTGTACTGCATAAAGCAAGCTACGCTGTCAAATCAGTTTGTCAGCTAGAGTTTGTGTTCACATGGCTCAAGGAGGTTTGACATGCTTTACGGATATCCACTCTCAACAGATCTATAATACAACTCACAAGAAAGACTATACAGTTAAACGTGTTACACAATGGATAAAGATCTTTTTGTGTATCTATCTTCAACGTCTCTTAGTAATATGGATTGACAAAGACACTTGTGCAAGTTATCTCTTCCAACGGCTACTCTTTTGTATCTGATATTTAAGTAGATGAAGATTCAAGCTAAAGAATGAACAAGGAATAAAGAAAAAGGGCCGAGCAGAAAAAGAAGAGTTTTCAAACTTATATCAAAATGGAAGAATAACAAGATCAACAATAACAACAACATCGAGTATGCAGAGTTTTTGTCATATGTTGTAAATTACACAAAGCCTTAAGATTTCTTAAACAATTTACATCTTAGAAATCTTAAGTGTTATGATCTTCGTTAAAGATATTGCCCTGTACCTCTTATTGTATATCAAGTATTCCTTGCTATCTATTATGCTAAACATGTTATTTAGTAGTTTAGAAAGAAAGTCTTGTGTTATGTGCTTGAGCATCAAAGTCTCTTGTTGTGTGCTTGAGGGTATAAGTGTAAAATCCTAATTTTTCATATCTTAAATAATATATCCGATTAGATTTGAGATTTTAACATCGCTAATTATTAAAAACTAAACATTTAAACTAGCACCTATAATAATTAATTTATCAATTAATTACCCTTTATTTTTATTATTAATATTATTACTCGATTTGAATATCATCATTTCATTTTACAAACTAGACTTTGAAATTAGTACTTAAAATACATAATTTTAAGTTAATTAATTATCTATATTATTTTTATTATTATTATTGTTGTTGTTTTTGTTATTATTATTATTTCACTTGATTTTATGTGAATATCACAATTTTACTCTTTAATCTAATTAGTAAATAAAATAATCTTAAGTTAATAAATATGGCACATCCTCTTTATATATATTTTTTTTGTTTTTAAGAAATGTAATTAAAAATATGATAAAAAATAGAAATAAATAAAAAAATTAATAGAAAATAAATAAAACTATTATTTATATACATTAAACGTTACAACAATTGATAAAAAATCAATGTCCCGCCCGATCAAAACGTCCTCCGGTTCCACATCCCGACACATTAGCCTGCCTCCAAAGTCTACGACGATTTTGTTGAGGTGTTTGTGGTCTTTCCCGACGTATTTGACATATTTTCAATCATTTGTCCCCAATAGCCCGGGGGTTGCTGCCAACGACGCTGCCGTAATTCAGTTTCGTGCCCATGTTTTCGAAGTTGGATCATAGTGGTTGGGATAGGAGAGGATGGTATGGTTGGATGAATTGGTACATTGAATCGTTTTGGAAACGATGCAATGGTTGTTGTGGGGTAAGGAAGTCAAATAGTAGTTGGGTGTTTTGGTGGTGGGATGTTTGTGTGATCATTTATGGGGGGCTATGGTGGAGTCAAATGAGTCATCGGGACTATAGGCGGATGTGGTGTCAGTGTGTGGATGTTGGCGGTAAGGGTGAGGCTCTTGTTGTTGTGTTTGGGTGGGTGGCATGAATGGGTTGCGGGTTTGGATGTTTGATGGTTGGGTGCACATGGCATGTCGATGGTGTGAGGTGGGTAGTTGGGATTGGGTGGGAAGATATTGTTGTTGGGTGTGGTAATGTGTGGGGTTTGTTGTTGGGGAGGTGTTTGTTGTCGGATGTATGACGACGAAGCACGTTGGCGCGGCTCGATCAAATATGTCGGCTCAAACACAAATTGTTGCATTGTAACCGACCTAAACCAATTCATATAGGGATGATTTGGAATTTTTTCCTAAAAAATATCTAATTATACGTTGCTCCTCAACTTAACTTATGTTTGATTTCGGACAGACATGCATCAATTGAGAGTGCATATAAGAATCTTGATAACGGTTGGAAGAATCCTCCTTCAACGCATGTTTATTGCATTAGACACATCGCTCAAAATTTCATGTGGGAGATCAAAGACAAGAAGTTGTGGAAGAAGGTTATGAACGCAGGGTATGCATTAACAGAACCTTCCTTCAAACACTATTGTGAAGAAATCAGATTGACAAATGCAGATGCATTAAGGCGGATCGACAATATTCAATTGGAGAAGTGGACCAGGGCATACGAAAATAGACAACAATAGGGCCGCATGACAACAAATCTCGTGGAATCAAAAAACTCTGTATTCAAAGGCATCTGAAGCCTACCGATAACCGCTTTGGTAAGGGCAACCTATTTTAGGCTCGGGGCACTTTTTGATATCAGATGTTCAAAATGGAGCTCTGTCTTACAATTTGAGCAACTGTTCAGTAATAGTTCAATGAATTCATTAAGGAGGAAGCTGCCAAAGCTAACACACATGTGGTCACAGTGTTTGACCGCAATAAAGGTTGGTTCAGTGTCGATGAGTTGTTAGTTCTATTATTGGCTGCAATTTTGGTAAAACAATATGTTGGTTCAAGATGTCATGTCTGATGTCTTAACTTGTGTTGCTAACATTCTGCTTGTGGTTTTGTTACTTAGTGTTGCAGGTCTGTGTTCTGATGTCAAACATGATGTCTTAACATCTTTTAACAGAACATCAGGTTCAGTCTGTTATGTTAGGGCTGCGCTTTATTTGTTGTATCTTGAGGATTTTTTGAGAGATTGCAGGCGTGATTCTTGGAGGAGATTTTGTCTGATTCAATCGTTTTATATTTCCTTTGAAGTATATTCTGTTTCTAGTTTTAGGGCTAAAAGATTTAAAGAGTAATTATGTTTTAAAGTGAGATTCAAATCTGGGTGTTAAGGCTGCCCAAGCCCATGAAGAGAGCTGCTATAAAAAGACGTATCAAACCTACTTGCTAGTTAGAGAAGTTTAATTGAAGAGATGCATTACTTGTGTTAGGGTTTGAGTCTTTGTGCGTCTTGTGTTATTTGTGAGCCATTCACTCATCTCTTTGATGTTTGAATTGGACTGTTTAATTGAGTTGTAATTTGTCCACTCTAAGCTTTTAAGCACGAGTGTTTGTTCTTGATTGAAGCTTTTAAGCAAGATCAAGGTATTGTGGTTGAAGTGTGTCTTCTTATTTTCTGTTTTCATCACTGCTGTGATTGAGGGGGGGGTGAGAGGGTTCTCATACCTAAGAGTGTCTTAGGTAGAAGTGTCATTGGGTAGTGATTAAGTGAGTAGATTATCAACTTGTGTGTTGATTGTGGAGTCTATAAATTGATACTACTAATAGTGATTTTCCTCCCTGGCTTGGTAGCCCCCAGACATAGGTTGTTAGACCGAACTGGGTGAATAATTCTCTATGTGGTTTATTGTTTTTAAGTACTGTTACTGTTATTGTCTTGTTCATATAATTGATATTGATGTTGTGACATCTCATTTAACGTCACATATCTGATACCAGAATTTCAATTGGTATCAGAGCAGGTCATCCTGCTCTGCATCTAGGTGAGATCTAGGGCTGTTACTTTCTGGTGCAATGGACAAGGAGAGTAGTGGATTTGTGAATAGACCCCCTATTCTAGATGGATCAAATTATGACTATTAGAAACCTCGCATGGTTGCCTTTTTGAAGTCTTTAGACAGCAGGGTTTGGAAGGCTGTTTTGACAGGTTGGAAACACCCTGTCATTGTGGGAAAAGATGGTGTGTCAAAGCTGAAACCTGAAGAGGAGTGGACCAAGGAAGAAGATGAACTTGCACTTGGGAATTCTAAGGCCTTGAATGCCATATTTAATGGTATAAACAAGAACATTTTCAGGTTGGTCAACACATGTGAAGTGGCTAAGGAGGCTTGGGATATTCTAAAAACAACTCATGAAGGAACCTCCAAGGTCAAGATGTCAAGACTTCAGCTGCTAACAACAAAGTTTGAAAGCTTGAAGATGAAAGATGAAGAGACCATTCATGACTTTCACATGAATATACTTGAACTGTCAAATGCTTCTAGTGCCCTAGGAGAAAGGATGTCTGATGAGAAGCTTGTGAGAAAAATTCTCAGATCTCTTCCTAAGAGATTTGATATAAAGGTGACTGCTATAGAGGAAGCTCAAGACATCAGCCAGATGAGGGTTGATGAATTGATCGGTTCACTTCAGACATTTGAATTAGGATTGAATGACAGATCTGAAAAGAAGGATAAAAGCATAGCCTTGGTGTATAGTACAGAAGATGATGAGGAAGAGTGTGGTCCTGAAACTCAGGAGGAGCTATTCAATGTCATTGTTCAGCTGGGAAGACAATTTAATAAGGTGTGGAAAAGAATGGAAATGAGGCATAAACCCTATGTCAAGAACATCACATCTGACATCAACAGGTCAGGTGATCAGAAGAAAACCAAAGCAGAGGAGAAGACTAATAATGACAAAGGGATCCAATGCCATGGCTGTGAAGGTTTTGGTCACATCAGAGCTGAATGCCCTACATACCTTAAACAGAAAAAGGGTTTGTCTGTCACTTGGTCTGATGAGGACACTGAAAGTGAGGATGAATCTGCTAAACATGTCAGAGCTATGACTGGAATATGTGATTCTGATGAAGATCCTAGTGATGGAGAGATTACCTACGAGGAACTAGCAGCATCATATAGAGAGCTATGTATCAGAAGTGAAGAAGTGTGTCAAGAAGGGGAGAAGCAAAAGGAACTCATAATCCAACTCAAGGCTGACAAGGCTGAACTAGAAAATAAAGTTAGTTTGCTGAAATACAATCTTGATCAAATGTCCAAATCTCTCAGAATGTTGAACAATGGAACTGACACTTTGGATAAAATCCTTCAAGCTAGAAAACTGACTGGAGACATAACTGGGCTGGGATTTAAGGGTGAGAAGAAACCTTCTTTAGATGCTAGTTCTTCTGGTACTAAACAGAACATGTCTCATCAGATGTTTCAACAACATGAGAAAGTTCATACTTCTGAATCCAAGCAGAACATGTTCCATCAGATGTCGAAACATCATGGAAAGGTGCATGCTTCTGGACCTAATCATTTTGTGCCTCATCATCATGGCAGAAGACAGCCTCAACAGTATGGGAGAAGACATCCTCAAGGGAGAAGACATCCCAACCATTTTAGAGGAGGATTCCAAAGATGGAGATGTCATTACTGTGGTAAGTTTGGTCATATAAAACCTTTTTGCTTCAGATTGCATGGATTTCCTGAACCTGGTCCTCAACCTAGAACAAATCAAAGCTTTTCTACACATGGAAAACAATGGGTTCCCAAAGTTGCTGTTACAAGCCTATTAGCTCACATGTCTAGTAGAGTCTCAGCTGTGGAAGATTGGTACTTTGACAGTGGGTGTTCTAAACATATGACAAGTGTCAAGAACCTGTTGGTGGATGTTAAATCCTATTCCACAAGTGATGTGACTTTTGGGGATGGAGTCAAAGGTGAGGTCAAAGGGATTGGAAAACTGAATTGTTCAGTTGGGCCTAGTCTTGATAATGTGTTGCTTGTTAAATGGTTGATTGCTAATTTAATTAGCATCAGTCAATTGTGTGATGAAGGTTTCGAGGTCAGCTATACAAAATCTGAATGTTTAGTGATAAATGAAAAGAGTGAAGTTGTTATGAGGGGAGTTAGATTTAAAGATAACTGCTACTAGTGGGTTCCTCAAGAGTCCAGTTACTCCACCATATGTACTATTGCCAAAGATGATGATGTGGATGTGGACCATCAAAGACTTGGGCATCTACATCTGAAAGAGGTGAAACAAAGTCTGATTGAGCATAATGTCAAGCAAGATGTCATGACATTACATTATGACATCCTGAGCATATTGATCAGAAGTCTTGTGGGAGATAACGTGATAATTTTGAAACCTGTTGCCACTGAACGAAAGTTGGGTGAGACTGTGGATGCTAGTAAGTTCGAATTCTCAAAGAAAAAAATGGGTATCCACATTTGTGAAAACTTATAGCAATTAAAGGCGTGTGGGAAAATCTGTTTAAATTTTAAAAGTCATTTACTGGTTTGTAGAAATATCATTAATTGCCTTTTATGTTTCCAAAAGCAGCCCACCTATTTTAGGCAATAATTTCAACGTAGTGCTCCCACACGCAACACACGTCTCACACCTCATTTGCTCTGCTCGTTCATTTTCTCTCCCGAAGAAAAAAGCTCTTCCAATCGTTTGACAATCAGCTGCAAGAAAGTAACAATGTCTCAACAACAACCTTCACCATCCAAGAAATCTGCTACAAAAAATCTGTTGCATGCTAAATCTAGGGTTTCTACTGAAAAGGACTCGCTTGATGATGCTCTGGATATTGAGCCTCTATCTATGGTTCCTCTCCCTGGTTCTGAAAAGATACGACCAAGCAAGCTGTAGGCGAAGAGGTCTACACGTCCTAGTACAGGTAAACCTTCTGATCCTTTTGAGTCTATAAAGTTTAATGATAGTGAAGCTAGGAGGGTTGTCACTGGAATTTTGTTTGGAGAAAAATCTGTTCCTGGGAACTCTACTCAAGGTGATAAAAATCTAAGTGAGGAAGAAGAGTATTCTGTAGATAAGAGTCTTGACAGGATAGTTACCAAGGTTCTTGAAAAGGGTATTTCTATGGCTGGGATATCGAGGCCACTCGCTCAAATGTCTGCCTCTCACTCTGAGGGTAAGAGAGATGATAAGCAAACTGCTGAAGACAATCTTCACAGGTTGGCTATGTCTATTCTTGAAGATGCTGAAACTGAAGGTGGAGCTGATGTTGAAACAGATGTTGGAACATCACTTGCTAAGAAAGGTACCTCTAGTCCTAGAGGAAAGAAGCCAGTTGATGTGGTAGATGTGGATGATTTATCAGATAATGAGATTATAGCTAATGTGGTGCCTGGGATAGCAAAAAGGATGAAGACAAGAAAAGAGAAGGCTGTTGCAATGACAGGGTCTCTTGGTAGTGGTAAGAAGAAGTTTATGGTTGGTCCTACAAAATCATGGAGCAAGGTGGCTACCAGCTCCAAGAAAAGGAAGGCTAGGTCTGACTCTGACTCAGACTTTGATGTTGAGGAGGATGTCCAGGACATCAATCCTGAGAAGAAAGCTGCTAGCAAGAAGATTGTTGACAAAGTTCCTGATGTCCCTTTAGACAATATTTCATTCCATTCTGTTGAAAATGTGAGTAAGTGGAAGTATGTTTATCTGAGAAGAATTGCTCTGGAGAGAGAGCTAGGTAGAGATGCTCTTGAAATGAAGGAGATTATGGAATTGATCAATTATGCTGGATTAATGAAGACTGTGTCTAGTTTTTCAAAATGTTATGATATGCTTGTCAAGGAGTTCATTGTGAACATCCCTGAATACATTACTGATAGCAGGAGTATGGATTTTAGAAAGGTTTATGTAAGAGGTAGGTGTATTGAGTTTTCTCCTACTGTTATTAACAGGTACTTGGGAAGGAGTGAACAAGCAGAGAGTGAGCTGGAGGTCATTGACAATCAGATTTACAAGGAGATTACTGCAAATCAAGTGACGGCATGGCCTTTGAAGGGAAAATTGGTTGCTAGTCTTTTGAGTGTTAAGTATGCTATACTGCATAGGATTGGAGCTACCAACTGGGTTCCTACCAACCATAAGACTACAATTTCAGTTGGGTTGGGAAAGTTTATCTTTGCAGTTGGAACCAAGAAGGACTTTGATTATGATTCTTATATTTTTTATCAAACAGTCAAACATGCTGGAACAATGGCTGTGAAGTTGCCAATTGCTTTTCCATCCTTAATCTGTGGAATTATTGTGAATCAACATCCTAGGATCTTGGCTGCTACAGATATTGCTTGCAAAAGGGAGTCTATTTTGTCTCTTCACTCCAAACTCTTTGTAGGACAACATGTTCCTGATATTGTTTCAACATCTGCAACTGTTGGCAACAAGAATACCACCAAAGGAGAGTTAATCAGTAAGTTGAAGGCTACTTGCAAGGAGCTGGAAACAGTGATCAGCATAAATACTGCTAGGAAGCTGAAATTAGAAGCCTTAATCAAAAGTTTGGAACAGGTTGATGATGAGGGAGAAGAGGAAGCTGGTACCTCTAGTGAGGAGACTGATGAATGACTTGGTTCTGGCACTCTACTGTGTTCTGTTGATGGTGTTGCTGTTGTTCCTTGATGGTTCTTTTGGTTTTTCTGTTTGTTATTAGTTTTTGTTTTGCACCTTGGGTGTTTGCTATGTAATCTGAACATCTTGGATATTGTTTCCTATATGATTATCTTGTTTGGATGTTCCATGACTTGTCTTGACATTCTGTGGCTAACAAGGGAGAGCTAAGTTGACTGACTGGTAGCTAGTATGACTAACTGTGAGTAGAGAGGGTGAGTTCTTGGTACTGACTTGACTTCTTTCATATCTCTTTGGCCAATTATGGCTAAAAGGGGGAGAGTAGTAGTTTGGGCTTTTCTGTTATACTGTAGGGAGTGGAGTGGATGTTCTCTGTGATGTTCTGATGTTGGTTTGAAGTAGTTGGATTTCTAGGTGCAGCTGGTTTCTTGGCTTGAGGGGGAGTTTGGAGTTTTGATTGTTATGCAGCTGGTGTTAGATTGGTTTGTTAGATTTGCTTTATCTGCTGCTGGTATCTCTGATGTGTGCTGATATTGTTTTAGCCAAAATTAGCCAAAGGGGGAGATTGTTAGTTCTATTATTGGCTGCAATTTTGGTAAAACAATGTGTTGGTTCAAGATGTCATGTCTGGTGTCTTAACTTGTGTTGCTAACATTCTTCTTGTGGTTTTGTTACTTAGTGTTGCAGGTCTGTGTTCTGATGTCAAACATGATATCTTAACATCTTTTAACAGAACATCAGGTTCAGTCTGTTATGTTAGGGCTGCGCTTTATTTGTTGTATCTTGAGGATTATTTGAGAGATTGCAGGCGTGATTCTTGAGAACTATACATTAACATCTGAACATCTCTATTAGTTATAACATTCTTCCAGAAACGAACTTCTCCATTTTGGTTGAACGTGATAACAAACCTTTCAATTCTTCTGATCTTTTCACCATCTGGAATGTCTTCATCTAACCAACAATCCATGCTCCTGTTAAGATGTTCGAACGTCAGTGTATTCCAAAGGCGGATCTTTATCGGAGGATTTACTGGAGAAAAAATTAAATCGACATTTCTCTTGTGGATATAGGGAACCTTATAAAGATATGAAAAAGAAGAAGAGGAAGCCATTTTGAAAGAAAAATGGAAGGAGATTATAAAAAAAATGCTTAATTGTAATTTTGGTCCCTCTATTTTTATTTTATTTTTTTTGTTTTGATCCTCCTATTTTAATTCCGTAATTTTTGTCCCTCCATTTTTATTTTTTTTGCGTTTTGGTCCCTCTATTTTAAAATCCAGAATTTTAGTCCATCTATTTTCATTTTTGTTTAGTTTTGGTCCCCTATTTTAAGTTTTGTTTTGTATTTTAGTCCCCCTTTCCAATTTGGAACTAATTTAGTAGGGGGACTAAAAGTTAAAAAAATGAAAATAAGCGGACCAAAACTCAAACAAAATGAAAATGGAGAGACAAAAATTTTGAATTTTAAAAAAGGGGGACCAAAATTAAAAAAAAACTGAAAATAGAAGGACAAAAATTTCAGATTTTAAAATTGTGGGATCAAAACTAAAAAAAAATGAAAATTGGGGACTAAAATTGCACTTAAGCAAAAAAAAAAATGGAAGGATAAGAATTGCGAGAAATGAAGAGGAGGTGGTGTTGTGTTTGTATTTATAATGATGGGATAATTAGTAGTCATATGAAATGACGCATAAACATATTATTACCAAAAAAAAGAAAAAAAATAGGACAAGAAGATGTGTTATATGAAATGGTGCATACACACATTATTAAAAAAAAGAAAAAAAAATAGGGCAAGAAGATGCGCCATATGAAATATCGCATGTGTTATGGGCGTCATTTCATTCTTCTTATGACGTTCAGAAACATAATTACTTTGATAAATATTTTAAAAATATGGTATATTTGTTATTTAAATTGAAAAAGTAAATTATTTTTTTAAAAACATTTCTCAAAAAATCTCCCCGTGAAAACTGGATTGGGGTTCCCTGCATTCACACATTCAAGTGTTAATAGCTTTCCGATTAAATTCGGACGGCTCTGATTTAAAATGGGCAGTTAAAAAAATATAATATAAAAATAAATCTGATTTTTTTTAAACCGTATGATCAAGATTTAACGGCTAAAAATACTCCAATTGTGTGATTGCGTCATTTCCCTGACTGCAGGGGATTCAATTCCGTGAAAACTATCCTAAAAAATCAATGCTCCCATCCTACCACCACCATACATGATTAGCGGAACGAAAAGTAGGCTGAAACGACATCTCAGTTGGCAAAGATGGAGAGTCACCTTCACACATCATTACCAGACCCCACTACCAAACTTCCAACACAACGCTCCTTTTCAAAATTTCCTACTTTAACGATCACATGGCTTGTTACACACCTTTTTCATTTGAAAATTCAAATTTCGTAACGGTTGCACTTCCTCAAATCAATGAAAACGCCCCATAAATTAATTCATAATAAAAACAAACTTAAATAAATACCATTACTTTTTTCCTAGTGAAAATTCGGAACTTTGCAAAGAAACATGGGAGAATCAGTTTCGTTTGGGAGATTCACGACGGAGTCTTTAGCTTGGGAGAAATGGTCGACATTCTCTCAGAATCAGAATCGTTATGTTGAAGAAGCTGAGAGGTTTTCGAAACCTGGTTCTGTTGCGCAGAAGAAAGCTTTCTTTGAGGAACATTACAAGAAACTTGCAGCTCAAAAAGCAGCTGCGTTGCTTGAACAAGCAAGAATTGATGAGGCAGAAAGTGCAAAACCTGAAGTTGTTGATAATGAAGAAAATGCAGCAGCTGTGAAGGAAGACAAGGCTTTTGTAGGGAATTCGATGCAAAATCAATTTGAAGAGGTTGAAAATGATGATACTAGTAAGGATCTAGGTGAAAAGGTCAGTGGAAAAACTTCAATTTACATATCAAATATTAGTTTAATGTTGTTGATTTGAGATCTAGATTCTCTGTATGCAAGGATCTCTTGCATTCACTCAGACATCAATTCGGCACCGCAATCAGATGTCTCAAATTTTGAGCTTTTTAAATTTTTATAAAGCTCTTTTGAAATCTGAATCATCTGATTTGATTTGATGGTGCCGAATTGCTATTTGTGTTAATGCAGAAAATCTTTTCAACGTAGAATTAGTTTTAGTTGAATTGTTGCCGGAAATATTTTTTTATAGATATGATTTTTTGTGTGTGCGAGTGTAGTTCAGGTTAACTGCACTCGCACACACTAGACACCAATCACTCGCGCTAGACAGTGACGTGGTGGTATATTTGCCAGGAATGTTTTTACTCTTTTAATCATTTGAGAACATAGCACTTACATAGTAATACTTATCATTGCAGAAAGGTTCTAACTTTGGCATGGAAGTTTTGCAATCTATGGACAAATCCACATATCCTATTATTTTAGATAGAAATAATATTTCTACACCAATGAACAATAACGCTTCATTAAGAAAGAAGAGATCAAAAGCTAAGTCACTACCCATGTCAATTAAGTTTGCACTCATTAGACAAATTAGTAGATTGAATTCAATGTTAATGAAGAAATTTGAAACTACAAGAGTTGGTTCTGGTTCTTCCATAGCTTCAAAGGATATATGGGTTCCTCCAACAACACCAACTAAGGTAATCAACCTTCAATTTTTACCATTTCATTACAAGACCCTCAACTTCAATTTTGTTAGGATGTTCCAAGTTTTTGTAATTGCTAAAGTGAAACGTTTTTCAATTGCAGGCATGTAAGAATGAGTTACAGAAGCATCCTTCATTTTCCCCGTTATCAGAAAAGAAAAGGTACAATATATTTTGAACAGGAGTCATATAACCTTTATAACACGTACACGTCTGATTGAAGTCGTGTCTAGATTGTGTTGACGTCACACACTGACATAACATCGACACATATTATAACCTTTGTTTCAAGACTAACATTTCCAATGTTTTAAATGCATGAAGAAACATAATGAAATCACCTACTATATCTTCCCAACTCAGCTTGAGAACAGAAGAAAGGACTCCGCGTAGAAACAAGGCAAAACTCTTTTCCCTACTTTATTAGATCATTGCAATGTGAAATGTAAATTGTCATTGACTAATATGTTATCATTATCTTACATGGTTCCTTCTTGTGTAGTACTGACACTTCGAATGAAGGCGTGTTCAGTATCTGTCACAATATGTCACAATATTTCACTAGTATCCATGTCTATGTCAGGTTTTCATCGGTTGCTTTACCTTTATAATTAACATTCATTTCTCTTGATATAGGAGAGATCACACAAAAAGAATAGAAAACTAAGACTATGCTTTTGTTTCAAACCGAGGCCAATACCCGAGTTTAACAAGGAAAGAGATGATTCTAATAGAGGGACAGAAGAGGTATATTTCCCACATTAGTCGATAAACTATTGATCCTAATGTATCTGAGAAAAAGTTGATAGTTATTCAATTGTTGATTTCTTGCAGGATTCACTGACACTGACACCGACACCAGGAAGAAGAGTCACTTCTAGAGTTCGAAGCAAAGGCTCTTTATCTTCTGAGAGTGTCATTACTTATGAAAATAAGTCTCCGAATATTCAGCATGGAATCAAAAATGAAAGAAATAACTAAACTTTTTATAGAAGAGAATACAGAATCAGTGAATGATGTCATGTGACCACTTCTTGTTGTCATAGTTTATATGTAAACTCTAAACAGGTTTTAAATTGTAGTTGCAGTTTGGTTATGTAGCGATTTTGCAGAAATTATAAGCTGCAATTACAACTACAAAGAGGTTTTAGAGTTGACTTGTACATAGATCTTAGGTTCTTGAAAATGACTTATGGTGCATGCGTGTATACAATTAAACATATTGCAATGTGGTATGGTCCTGTGTGGGGCTTCATTTGTTTAAAATGCTGTTTCTACTTTGACCTTCGCCGCTACTTTTTCATCCCTATAGATACTTTTGTCTGCAGTTTTATAGATCTTAAAATTCTTTATATTGTAATTGTTGATCTTAAGGAGTGCTATCATAGCTATATGTCATTTTGATTGGAGATGGCAAGCAAACGGCTACGTCCGCTCCGCCAGACAAAGCAAAGGAGACAGACCGGAAGGTTTGGAACCTTTGAATCGGCCGCCCACCAAAAATGAAAGGTTAAATGGGTAGATTTTGCGACACCTAACACCTAAAAGTGACAAACGGTTGTGTGTCCTTTCCGTTGGAAATCGCGTCTATCAAAAACAGAATGGGGCACACAAAAAAGAGGGTACAGTACAAAAATATTAGCCCAACACGAAAAATAAGTAAGAGAATTTCTTATCCCAACTCTTGTAGTTCTTAGACACCATGTACGCTTTCAAAAATACTTTTTGTTTTTGGAGATGTATCTCTGGAAACACCTTTTTTTTACTCAACGTTGATTTTTTCTAGAATTACATCTACAGAATGTTTCCGTTTATATAACTCCGGAATATATTGGAATACATTCACGCCAGAGTCCTTTCTCCTCCTCCCTCATTCTTCATTTTTCATCTTCACTCTCAAACTCTCCAAACTCTTTCAATCCTCAAAAAATCATTTTTCACCAAACTTAATTTTTTTCAATCGAGTTTGACAAGGAGCATTCATTTCAACGATCAAGACACTCCAAATCATTCAAAGCTCGATATAATCGGTAAGTTTTCGAGTTTCCGAGTTATTTTCGAGTATTTCCCATAAACGAGTTAGAATATAATTGTAAGGGTAGAAATCGTTCGATAGTTTTAGAAACATAGTTTAGAGATAATGTATGTATTGTTTGTTGGCTAAAACGGAAGATCAAGACTTCAAAAAATCGATTTTCATGGGTAGGGGACGCCATTGTCGTGACTGTTGGAGTTGCAGAAAGTTTCAGAGCTACATCTACGGAACAAATTAACGTTAGGGCAATTTCATAGATACAACTCCAGAACAAATCAAACGTTGTGAATTCTGGGTACTTCCATAGATACATAGATACATATACGGAAGTTTTCCGTGTGTACATATCCGGAAGTAAGAAAATGTTATTTTTTTTCTTTTTTATTTTTTAATTTATTTGTATCTAATTGTTCTTTCTTGGTTATACCTTGCAGACATTATGCAGACAGAGACGATAGATTGCGACTTGGACGGGTTTTGTAACGCCCTGATTTGGTTAATCGTATTTATTTATTTCATTTATGTGAAATTTTGTGAATTGTGTAAATTAAATGAGTTTTACCTGTTAATTGGATAATTTCTCAGATAGCTAAAATAATTGCAATTGATAATATTTTCTTATTAACTATTAATTCCTGATATATTTTGCATCGCTGTTCATGTTTTATCGCATTTTGAGAGCGTTTGGAAGATATTTGAACAAAAGGGTAAAATAGTCTTTTGAGGGGTTAGATATTTTTATAAAAGTAGATATTTTGTTATAAATAGAGAGAATAGAGAGAAAAAGAGAAAGAAGAGAAGAAAAGAGAGAAGAAGGGGAAGAAGAGGAAATCGATCAAATCAAAGGTTGATCTTCGATTAATCGGGTAAGGGTGAGAAGTTCCAATTATATTTCGATTGTATATGTATATGTATGTGTTTGTTTGGTTTGATTTTGGTTGAAAATGTTAGGGTTTTAACATTTGATAGAAATGGTAAATTGAGTGGAAATTGATGTTTTTCCGGGTGAAACTCGGTATAAATCGCGTAGTATAGTCGGGTGAGGTTAGGAATTAGTTGGAAATGCTTAATTGTATGTTTTCACATGTTTGGTTGATTTTAATGGAAAATTACAACATTTGATATGTTGAGATTTTGAGATTTGGATCCAAAACTTTTGTGTTGGAATTTATGTTTTAAGGTTCCTAATTGTTGATACATGATAGATATAGGTTGCTATGTATTTAATTTGTATTATAGTGATGTTTAGATGAGATTTTAAGGTAAAATTGCTCAAAACCCGTAGCTGTTGCAGGCCATTTTTCTGGTTTTTGGAAAAACTTCAAAAATCCATATCTTTTGATCCGTAAGTCCGTTTTGACCCCCGTTCGAAGTGTTGAAAAGCTAATGAGATATTCTTTCTATTAAAAATGGTTTGGAGGGTAAAAGATGATTTAATTAATTCGTGTTTTGATAAATAGTCGTGCTGTCGGATTTTCTTATTGCGTAAAATGCGTGCGGTCGGTATTTTGTCGTGTGTTATGCTATTGCCATATAAATGTGAAGCTTTTAGGATATTTATATGATGTTGAATCTTGATATAGAATGTGGTTGTAAATTTGGGTGTTAGAATTGATCAGAATTTGGACTGGCGTGGAAACAGGAAAATTCTGGGTGTTCGCTGCCCATACGCGTAATGGGCAAGGTAATACGCGTATGGCAAGGGCGGTACGTGGGCGTTATGCGTATGGAACCCAGTTTTACACGGCCTTCTGCTGAAACACATAATGGTACGCGTATGGGTCTGGGCAATACGCGTATGGGTGTGGGCATTACGCGTATGACCAGCGAGAGTGCAGAATTTTGCCGTTTCGCGATTTCTTTCCCGACTTCGCGTCCGATGCGATTCCTTTTTGGTCTGAGAGGTTGGGATAGGTGTCAGAACTTGTTGAATTTAGGAAGAGTAGTAAAAATGATTTAAAATGGAATTTGGATGGTTTAAGTAGATAATTAACAAATTAAAGCCTCGGGAAGTATTTTCCTTAATTATGTGTATTATGATGAATTGATTTGACAGTTGTGGTAATACTAGTGTGTATTACGGTGAGTATGTATCTCACGTGTGATCATGAGGATCGTGAAGATGTATAATTGTTATTATACATGTGTTTTGTGTGTAATCTGTGTCATGCATTTCATGATGTGTCTGGTGGAGACACCTAGGTGGGAATCCATGATGGGTGCCTAGTATTGTCCGGACTCCAATGTGGAGTTGTATGAAGACAAATCATTGCTCAGTGGGAGTGTATGTGATTTGTTCGGACTCCAATATGGAGTTGTATGGAGATAAATCATTGCTCAGTGGGAGTGTATGTGATTTATCCAGATTCTTTTATGAATCGGGTTCAATTGAATGAACCATGTTGTGTGGTACCACTTGCATTGCATTGTGTCATTGAGTCACATTGCATTATTATGTCTTTGTTAGTGACAAGTGTGTCGTGAATGTGTGCACATTTTGTGTGATTGCTTGATTACTACTCCTTAACATGTATTTTACACCGTTAATTATTAAATGTAGTTCTCACCCCTTTGTTGTTTCTTGTGTCTGTGCTTCTTGGGAAGTACAGATATATATCATAACTTGTGTATACGATTATATGATATCTTTGTGTGCTATATGTGTTACCATGTGGTGTGTGGGTGAGTTGAATAATATATGTGAAATATATGTTTACATATTATTATGCAATCTTGATTTAGTTGTTATTTCTCACCCTTCTGCTGGAATATGCTTTTTATGGCATAGTGCAGATTAGCCTCTGTAGAGGCGTGGAAGCAAGTGGAAAAGTTAGATCTTCATTTTGCTTAGATCTTTGGTGTCTGCTCTGATACGTAACACGGGAGTCGGGGGAAACGCTTTTGTTATTTATGTTTATATATATATATATATATATATATATATATATATATATATATTGGATAACTTGTACGTATATTTTGATGTTATGAAACAACTTATTTTGTAAAACGAGTCAATTATGGGTCGTTCCGCTTTATTCCATAATTGAACTTTCCTTTTGTTGGAAAAAGTTTCCTGTTATTATTTATTCCATTTTGTGTTATGTATCAAAGTTATAAGCAGGTGGATTATGTTTTTCTTAAATGTGGCATCCCTATTTCTGTCGAATTTTTTTTTATTCACTCTGATTTAATTATGTATTATTTATCCGCTAGATGGGAATTGGGGTGTTACAATTGGTATCAGAGCAGGTCGGTCCGTCCGTCCAAGTTGTGAGTCGGTGTGGCATGACAGTTGAATACTGTCGATGTTGTTTATTCCTCAGTACGTTATATGTGTGTGAAACACTGTCAGTGCTTTCTGGTTTTCTAATCCTTTGTCTTCAGGATTGAGAATGAGATAAGTGGGGGAGAAGCTGGTGCTTCTCTAAGTTGCTTTAGTTGTGGAGCGTTGGCTTAGTGTGTCGTTGTTTGCAAGATTATAAGTGTTGTTTGGATAATGTTGTTCCCGATTCCAGAGGGAATGCGGAGGTAAGGTTTATGTCGACTAAGGATTTGTGCCTTAGGTAGTTTGTGCACAAGATATAAGAAATGCTATTATGGTCTGGTAAAGATGGTCTATGCCTCATCATGATTGTCGGCTGTCTATTGACAAATTGAGGAACTGATCACCCTTAATCTCTTGTTGATAGTAGACAGAATTATGTTGGCTGGAATAGACGTGTCTTTTCGGCTTTAATAGTGTGTGCAATGAATTGTTTGGAATTAAGAAAATGATTACAAATTGTTTTGATGAGTCGATGAAGATTCTTATATCGGAAGATAAGGCGGATGGCTTTGGTATGTTGGTCAAGTCAGGATGTCTCTGAGGGAGAACTATTGGGTATTATTGATGGTTACTCCTCAGAGAGTAGAGAGTGAACTTAAAATGGACGAAGGTGAATAGTTGAAGTTTATATCTGCTAAGTAAGTAGAAAAACTCTTAGGCGATGAGACCAATATGTTTGTTATGTATATGGAGTATATGAATCGTATCTTCCATATTTAATTAGATAATTTCGGAGTGGTGTTCATTAGGGATATTCTGATCTATTACAAAATCAGAAGGAGAGTATGTAGGGTGTTTGAGATCGGGTTGCAAGTGTTGAAAAGGAAGGGATTTTTATGCTAAGTTATTCAAGTTAGAATTTTGGTTGAAAAAGGTTAGTTTTCTTGGATATATGATTTCTGATGATGGTATTGTTATGGATCCATCGGAAGTAGATGTAGTTCTACAGTGAGAAGCTCCGAAGTCGGTTAAGGTGATTAGAAGCTTTTTGGACTTTAGTTGGTTATTACCGGAGGTTATGGAAGGCTTTTCCAAGTTAGCATTATCGTTACTTCAGTTGACTTGCAAAGGGTAAGTCGTTTACTTTGGATGTTCAGTGTGAGCAAAGTTGGAGAGGGCTAAAGTAGAATTTGTCTACGGCTCCAGTTTTGATTCTGCGTGATCCTGATAAACCGTTTGTGAGGTATTGGGATGCGTCTATGATGAGTTTGGTCAGTGTGTTAATGCAAGATGGTAAAGTCGTGGCTTATGCTTTACGACAATTGAGGATTCATGATTTCAAGATGGCTGCGGTTACTTTTGTGTTGAGAATCTGGAGGTATTATATTTATGGTTTTGAGTTCGAAGTGTTTAGTAATCACAAGAATATTGAGTACCTGTTTGGTCGGAAATAATAGAGTATGAGACAACGAGGATGGTTGGAATTCCTGATGAGTTATGACTTTAGCTGGAATTATCATATTGGTGAAGTTAATGTCGTGCCTGATGAGTTAAGTCGAAGTTTTTATACAAGTCTGTTTTGATGGTCAGAGGATTAGAGTTATCTGAGCAGTTCGGAGACTTGTGTCTGGTGTGTGAGATAACACAGTATAGTGTGAGGTTGGGTATATTAGAAATGAACTATGATTTTTCTGGTGAATATTAGAGAGAGTCAGAAGTTGGATATGAAATTGGTAGATTTGATTGTTGCGAGTAATCAGAGTGCACATCGAAAGTGTAAGGTGGCACATTCTATATATGCGTGTGTGACTTGTAAGAGTTCATAGGTTGGACATTGGAAACATGTAGGAATGATGAGACCATTGGGTGTTTCAGAATGGAAGTTTTAGGTGAAAGGCTTAAATATTATTCATGGGCTACTATGTAGATATATGTTTTGGTTATATGTTCGATTGGTGAATCGTAACATTGTTGTAATAATGTTGTGTGACAAGAATGTTGGTATTATGGTTATGAAGAGGTTGTTGAAACGATAATGTGTCGTGGGACTTTATGTTCTTGTTTCTGTTGTTGCCTCATTTCCATCGTGATGGTTCGAGTGCGAGTAGCTAATTCCTATGTGGGGAATCAGGGGAGTGTTACCTATGGTGATGGTAACGATCTTGTTGTATTCGTGTTCTAGAGTGAACCTATGTGTTCGTAACTTGGGTATTCTTTGAGTCGTGAGTTAGTCGTCAAGTGCATTGTATTGGCATTGCATCTTGTCTTTGTTGTTGTTACTGTTAGCAAGATGAGTTGTCAGTTTGTGTTATTCGTGGTGTGCCTAGTGTTGGCATGTTAGTTGGTTAGTCAGATGCGAGAGTCGTATCCGGAAGTTTTTCGTCTCAGTTATATTTTCGATGACGAAAATGTCTAAGTGGGGGAGAGTTGTAACGCCCCGATTTGGTTAATCGTATTTATTTATTTCATTTATGTGAAATTTTGTGAATTGTGTAAATTAAATGAGTTTTACCTGTTAATTGGATAATTTCTCAGATAGATAAAATAATTGCAATTGATAATATTTTCTTATTAACTTTTAATTCCTGATATATTTTGCATCGTTGTTTATGTTTTATCGCATTTTGAAAGCGTTTGAGAGATATTTGAGCAAAAGGGTAAAATAGTCTTTTGAGGGGTTAGATATTTTTATAAAAGTAGATATTTTGTTATAAATAGAGATAATAGAGAGAAAAAGAGAAAGAAGAGAAGAAAAGAGAGAAGAAGGGGAAGAAGAGGAAATCGATCAAATCAAAGCTTGATCTTCGATTAACCGAATAAGGGTGAGAAGTTCCAAGTATATTTCGATTGTATATGTATATGTATGTGTTTGTTTGGTTTGATTTTGGTTGAAAATGTTAGGGTTTTAACATTTGATAGAAATGGTAAATTGAGTGGAAATTGATGTTTTCACGGGTGAAACTCAGTATAAATCACGTAGTATAGTCGGGTGAGGTTAGGAATTAGTTGAAAATGCTTACTTGTATGTTTTCACATGTTTGGTTGACTTTAATGGAAAATTACAACATTTAATATGTTGAGATTTGGATCCAAAACTTTTGTGTTGGAAATCATGTTTTAAGGTTCCTAATTGTTGATACATGATAGATATAGGTTACTATGTATTTAATGTGTATTATAGTGATGTTTAGATGAGATTTTAAGGTAAAATTGCTCAAAACCCGTAGCTGTTGCAGGCCATTTTTCTGGTTTTTGGAAAAACTTCAAAAATCCATATCTTTTGATCCGTAAGTCCGTTTTGACCCCCGTTCGAAGTGTTAGAAAGTTAATGAGATATTCTTTCTATTAAAAATGGTTTGGAGGGTAAAATATGATTTAATTAATTCGTGTTTTGATAAATAGTCTGGTTGTCGGATTTTCTTATCGCGTAAAATGCGTGCGGTCGGTATTTTGTCGTGTGTTATGCTATTGTCATATAAATGTGGAGCTTTTAGGATATTTATATGATTTTGAATATTGCTATAGAATGTGGTTGTAAATTTGGGTGCTAGAATTTATCAGAATTTGGACTGGTGTGGAAACAGGAAAATTCTGGGTGTTCGCTGCCCATACGCGTAATGGGCAAGGTAATACGCGTATGGCAAGGGCGGTACATGGGCGTTACGCGTATGGAACCCATTTTTACACGGCCTTCTGCTGAATCATGTAATGGTACGCGTATGGGTCTGGGCAATACGCGTATGGGTGTGGGCATTACGCGTATGACCAGTGAGAGTGTAGAATTTTGCCGTTTCGCGATTTCTTTCCCGATCTCACGTCCGATGCGGTTCCTTTTTGGTCTGAGAGGTTGGGATAGGTGTCAGAACTTGTTGAATTTAGGAAGGGTAGTAAAAATGATTTAAAATGGGATTTGGATGGATTAAGTAGATAATTAACTAATTAAGGCCCCGGGAAGTATTTTCCTTAATTATGTGTATTATGATGAATTGATTTGACAGTTGTGGTAATACTAGTGTGTATTACGGTGAGTATGTATCTCACGTGTGATCATGAGGATCGTGAAGATGTATAATTGTTATTATACATGTGTTTTGTGTGTAATCCATGTCATGCATTTCATGATGTGTCTGGTGGAGACAACTAGGTGGGAATCCATGATGGGTGCCTAGTATTGTTCGGACTCTAATGTGGAGTTGTATGAAGACAAATTATTGCTCAGTGGGAGTGTATGTGATTTGTCCGGACTCTAATATGGAGTTGTATGGAGATAAATCATTGCTCAGTGGGAGTGTATGTGATTTATCCGGATTCTTTTATGAATCGGGTTCAATTGAATGAACCATGTTGTGTGGTACCACTTGCATTGCATTGTGTCATTGAGTCACATTGCATTATTATGTCTTTGTTAGTGACAAGTGTGTCGTGAATGTGTGCACATTATGTGTGACTGCTTGATTACTACTCCTTAACATGTATTTTACACCGTTAATTATTAAATGTAGTTCTCACCCCTTTGTTGTTTCTTGTGTCTGTGCTTCTTGGGAAGTACAAATATATATCATAACTTGTGTATATGAATATATGATATCTTTGTGTGCTATATGTGTTAGCATGTGGTGTGTGGGTGAGTTGAATAATATATGTGAATTATATGTTTACATATTATTATGCAATCTTGATTTAGTTGTTATTTCTCATCCTTCTGTTGGAATATGATTTTTATGGCATAGTGCAGATTAGCCGCTGTAGAGGCGTGGAAGCAAGTGGAAGAGTTAGATCTTTATTTTGCTTAGATCTTTGGTGTCTGCTCTGATACGAAACACGAGAATCGGGGGAAACGCTTTTGTTATTTACGTTTATATATATATATATATATATATATATATATATATATATATATATTTTGGATAACTTGTACATATATTTTGATGTTATGAAACAACTTATTTTGTAAAACGAGTCAATTATGGATCGTTCCGCTTTATTCCATAATTGAACTTTCCTTTTGTTGGAAAAAGTTTCCTGTTATTATTTATTCCATTTTGTGTTATGTATCAAAGTTATAAGCAGGTGGATTATGTTTTTCTTAAGTGTGGCATCCCTATTTCTGTGGAAATTTTTTTTATTCACTCTGATTTAACTATGTATTATTTATCCGCTAGATGGGAATTGGGGTGTTACAATTGGTATCAGAGCAGGTCGGTCCGTCCGGCCAAGTTGTGAGTCGGTGTTGGATGACAGTTGAATACTGTCGATGTTGTTTGTTCCTCAGTACGTGATATGTGTGTGAAACACTGTCAGTGCTTTCTGGTTTTCTAATCCTTTGTCTTCAGGATTGAGAATGAGATAAGTGGGGGAGAAACTGGTGCTTCTCGAAGTTGCTTTAGTTGTGGAGCGTTGGCTTAGTGTGTCGTTATTTGCAAGATTATAAGTGTTGTTTGGACAGTGTTGTTCCCGATTCCAGAGGGAATGCGGAGGTAAGGTTTATGTCGACTAAGGATTTGTGCCTTAGGTAGTTTGTGCACAAGATACAAGAAATGCTATTATGGTCTGGTAATGATGGTCTATGCCCCATCATGATTGTCGGCTGTCTATTGACAAATTGAGGAACTGATCACCCTTAATCTCTTGTTGATAGTAGACAGAATTATGTTGGATGGAATAGACGTGTCTTTCCGGCTTTGATAGTGTGTGCAATGAATTATTTGGAATTAATAAAATGATTACAAATTGTTTTGATGAGTCGATGAAGATTCTTATATCGGAAGATAAGGAGGATTAGACGCTTTGGTATGTTTGTCAAGTCGGGATGTCTCTGAGGGAGAACGATCGGGTATTATTGATGGTAACTTTTCAGAGAGTAGAGAGTGAACTTAAAATGGACGAAGGTGAATAGTTGAAGTTTATATCTACTAAGTAAGTAGAAAAACTCTTAGGCGATGATACCAAAATGTTTGTTATGTTTGTGGAGTATATGAATCGTATCTTCCATATTTAATTAGATAAGTTGGGAGTGGTGTTCATTAGGGATATTCTGATCTATTACAAAATCAGAAGGAGAGTATGTAGGGTGTTTGAGATCGGGTTGCAAGTGTTGAAAAGGAAGGGATTTTTATGCTAAGTTATTCAAGTGAGAATTTTGGTTGAAAAAGGTTAGTTTTTTGGATATATGATTTCTGATGATGGTATTGTTATGGATCCATCGGAAGTAGATGTAGTTCTACAGTGAGAAGCTCCGAAGTCGGTTAAGGTGATTAGAAGCTTGTTGGACTTTAGTTGGTTATTACCGGAGGTTATGGAAGGCTTTTCCAAGTTAGCATTATCGTTACTTCAGTTGACTTGCAAATGGTAAGTCGTTTACTTTGGATGTTCAGTGTGAGCAAAGTTGGAGAGGGCTAAAGTAGAATTTGTCTACGGCTCCAGTTTTGATTCTGCGTGATCCTGATAAACCATTTGTGAGGTATTGGGATGCGTCTATGATGAGTTTGGTCAGTGTGTTAATGCAAGATGGTAAAGTCGTGGCTTATGCTTTACGACAATTGAGGATTCATGATTTCAAGATGGCTGCGGTTACTTTTGTGTTGAGAATCTGGAGGTATTATTTTTATGGTTTTGAGTTCGAAGTGTTTAGTAATCACAAGAATATTGAGTACCTGTTTGGTCGGAAATAATAGAGTATGAGACAACGAGGATGGTTGGAATTCCTGATGAGTTATGACTTTAGCTGGAATTATCATATTGGTGAAGTTAATGTTGTGCCTGATGAGTTAAGTCGAAGTTTTTATACATGTCTGTTTTGATGGTCAGAGGATTAGAATTATTTGAGCAGTTCAGAGACTTGTGTCTGGTGTGTGAGATAACACAGTATAGTGTGAGGTTAGGTATATTAGAAATGAACTATGATTTTTCTGGTGAATATTAGAGAGAGTCAGAAGTTGGATATGAAATTGGTAGATTTGATTGTTGCGAGTAATCAGAGTGCACATCGAAAGCGTGAGGTGGCACATTCTATATATGCGTGTGTGACTTGTAAGAGTTCATAGATTGGACATTGGAAACATGTAGGAATGATGAGACCATTGGGTGTTTCAGAATGGAAGTGTTAGGTGAAAGGCTTAAATATTATTCATGGGCTACTATGTAGATATATGTTTTGGTTATATGTTCGATTGGTGAATCGTAGCATTGTTGTAATAATGTTGTGTGACAAGAATGTTGGTATTATGGTTATGAAGAGGTTGTTGAAACGATGTTGTGTTGTGGGACTTTATGTTCTTGTTTCTGTTGTTGCCTCATTTCCATCGTGATGGTTCGAGTGCGAGTAGCTAATTCCTATGTGGGGAATTAGGGGAGTGTTACCTATGGTGATGGTAACGATCTTGTTGTATTCGTGTTCTAGAGTGAACCTATGTGTTCGTAACTTGGGTATTCTTTGAGTCGTGAGTTAGTCGTCAAGTGCATTGTATGGGCATTGCATCTTGTCTTTGTTGTTGTTACTGTTAGCAAGATGAGTTGTCAGTTTGTGTTATTCGTGGTGTGCCTAGTGTTGGCATGTTAGTTGGTTAGTCAGATGCGAGAGTCGTATCCGGAAGTTTTTCGTCTCAGTTATATTTTCGATGACGAAAATGTCTAAGTGGGGGAGAGTTGTAACGCCCCGATTTGGTTAATCGTATTTATTTATTTCATTTATGTGAAATTTTGTGAATTGTGTAAATTAAATGAGTTTTACCTGTTAATTGGATAATTTCTCAGATAGATAAAATAATTGCAATTGATAATATTTTCTTATTAACTTTTAATTCCTGATATATTTTGCATCGCTGTTTATGTTTTATCGCATTTTGAAAGCGTTTGGGAGATATTTGAGCAAAAGGGTAAAATAGTCTTTTGAGGGGTTAGATATTTTTATAAAAATAGATATTTTGTTATAAATAGAGATAATAGAGAGAAAAAGAGAAAGAAGAGAAGAAAAGAGAGAAGAAGGGGAAGAAGAGGAAATCGATCAAATCAAAGCTTGATCTTCGATTAACCGAGTAAGGGTGAGAAGTTCCAAGTATATTTCGATTGTATATGTATATGTATGTGTTTGTTTGGTTTGATTTTGGTTGAAAATGTTAGGGTTTTAACATTTGATAGAAATGGTAAATTGAGTGGAAATTGATGTTTTCACGGGTGAAACTCAGTATAAATCACGTAGTATAGTCGGGTGAGGTTAGGAATTAGTTGAAAATGCTTACTTGTATGTTTTCACATGTTTGGTTGACTTTAATGGAAAATTACAACATTTAATATGTTGAGATTTGGATCCAAAACTTTTGTGTTGGAAATCATGTTTTAAGGTTCCTAATTGTTGATACATGATAGATATAGGTTACTATGTATTTAATGTGTATTATAGTGATGTTTAGATGAGATTTTAAGGTAAAATTGCTCAAAACCCGTAGCTGTTGCAGGCCATTTTTCTGGTTTTTGGAAAAACTTCAAAAATCCATATCTTTTGATCCGTAAGTCCGTTTTGACCCCCGTTCGAAGTGTTAGAAAGTTAATGAGATATTCTTTCTATTAAAAATGGTTTGGAGGGTAAAATAAGATTTAATTAATTCGTGTTTTGATAAATAGTCTGGTTGTCGGATTTTCTTATCGCGTAAAATGCGTGCGGTCGGTATTTTGTCGTGTGTTATGCTATTGTCATATAAATGTGGAGCTTTTAGGATATTTATATGATTTTGAATATTGCTATAGAATGTGGTTGTAAATTTGGGTGCTAGAATTTATCAGAATTTGGACTGGTGTGGAAACAGGAAAATTCTGGGTGTTCGCTGCCCATACGCGTAATGGGCAAGGTAATACGCGTATGGCAAGGGCGGTACATGGGCGTTACGCGTATGGAACCCATTTTTACACGGCCTTCTGCTGAATCATGTAATGGTACGCGTATGGGTCTGGGCAATACGCGTATGGGTGTGGGCATTACGCGTATGACCAGTGAGAGTGTAGAATTTTGCCGTTTCGCGATTTCTTTCCCGATCTCACGTCCGATGCGGTTCCTTTTTGGTCTGAGAGGTTGGGATAGGTGTCAGAACTTGTTGAATTTAGGAAGGGTAGTAAAAATGATTTAAAATGGGATTTGGATGGATTAAGTAGATAATTAACTAATTAAGGCCCCGGGAAGTATTTTCCTTAATTATGTGTATTATGATGAATTGATTTGACAGTTGTGGTAATACTAGTGTGTATTACGGTGAGTATGTATCTCACGTGTGATCATGAGGATCGTGAAGATGTATAATTGTTATTATACATGTGTTTTGTGTGTAATCCGTGTCATGCATTTCATGATGTGTCTGGTGGAGACAGCTAGGTGGGAATCCATGATGGGTGCCTAGTATTGTTCGGACTCCAATGTGGAGTTGTATGAAGATAAATTATTGCTCAGTGGGAGTGTATGTGATTTTTCCGGACTCTAATATGGAGTTGTATGGAGATAAATCATTGCTCAGTGGGAGTGTATGTGATTTATCCGGATTCTTTTATGAATCGGGTTCAATTGAATGAACCATGTTGTGTGGTACCACTTGCATTGCATTGTGTCATTGAGTCACATTGCATTATTATGTCTTTGTTAGTGACAAGTGTGTCGTGAATGTGTGCACATTATGTGTGATTGCTTGATACCTACTCCTTAACATGTATTTTACACCGTTAATTATTAAATGTAGTTCTCACCCCTTTGTTGTTTCTTGTGTCTGTGCTTCTTGGGAAGTACAAATATATATCATAACTTGTGTATATGAATATATGATATCTTTGTGTGCTATATGTGTTAACATGTGGTGTGTGGGTGAGTTGAATAATATATGTGAATTATATGTTTACATATTATTATGCAATCTTGATTTAGTTGTTATTTCTCATCCTTCTGTTGGAATATGATTTTTATGGCATAGTGCAGATTAGCCGCTGTAGAGGCGTGGAAGCAAGTGGAAGAGTTAGATCTTTATTTTGCTTAGATCTTTGGTGTCTGCTCTGATACGAAACACGAGAATCGGGGGAAACGCTTTTGTTATTTACGTTTATATATATATATATATATATATATATATATATATATATATATATATATATATATATATATATATATTTTGGATAACTTGTACATATATTTTGATGTTATGAAACAACTTATTTTGTAAAACGAGTCAATTATGGATCGTTCCGCTTTATTCCATAATTGAACTTTCCTTTTGTTGGAAAAAGTTTCCTGTTATTATTTATTCCATTTTGTGTTATGTATCAAAGTTATAAGCAGGTGGATTATGTTTTTCTTAAGTGTGGCATCCCTATTTCTGTGGAAATTTTTTTTATTCACTCTGATTTAACTATGTATTATTTATCCGCTAGATGGGAATTGGGGTGTTACAATTGGTATCAGAGCAGGTCGGTCCGTCCGGCCAAGTTGTGAGTCGGTGTTGGATGACAGTTGAATACTGTCGATGTTGTTTGTTCCTCAGTACGTGATATGTGTGTGAAACACTGTCAGTGCTTTCTGGTTTTCTAATCCTTTGTCTTCAGGATTGAGAATGAGATAAGTGAGGGAGAAACTGGTGCTTCTCGAAGTTGCTTTAGTTGTGGAGCGTTGGCTTAGTGTGTCGTTATTTGCAAGATTATAAGTGTTGTTTGGACAGTGTTGTTCCCGATTCCAGAGGGAATGCGGAGGTAAGGTTTATGTCGACTAAGGATTTGTGCCTTAGGTAGTTTGTGCACAAGATACAAGAAATGCTATTATGGTCTGGTAATGATGGTCTATGCCCCATCATGATTGTCGGCTGTCTATTGACAAATTGAGGAACTGATCACCCTTAATCTCTTGTTGATAGTAGACAGAATTATGTTGGATGGAATAGACGTGTCTTTCCGGCTTTGATAGTGTGTGCAATGAATTGTTTGGAATTAATAAAATGATTACAAATTGTTTTGATGAGTCGATGAAGATTCTTATATCGGAAGATAAGGAGGATTAGACGCTTTGGTATGTTTGTCAAGTCGGGATGTCTCTGAGGGAGAACGATCGGGTATTATTGATGGTAACTTTTCAGAGAGTAGAGAGTGAACTTAAAATGGACGAAGGTGAATAGTTGAAGTTTATATCTACTAAGTAAGTAGAAAAACTCTTAGGCGATGAGACCAAAATGTTTGTTATGTTTGTGGAGTATATGAATCGTATCTTCCATATTTAATTAGATAAGTTGGGAGTGGTGTTCATTAGGGATATTCTGATCTATTACAAAATCAGAAGGAGAGTATGTAGGGTGTTTGAGATCGGGTTGCAAGTGTTGAAAAGGAAGGGATTTTTATGCTAAGTTATTCAAGTGAGAATTTTGGTTGAAAAAGGTTAGTTTTTTGGATATATGATTTCTGATGATGGTATTGTTATGGATCCATCGAAAGTAGATGTAGTTCTACAGTGAGAAGCTCCGAAGTCGGTTAAGGTGATTAGAAGCTTGTTGGACTTTAGTTGGTTATTACCGGAGGTTATGGAAGGCTTTTCCAAGTTAGCATTATCGTTACTTCAGTTGACTTGCAAAGGGTAAGTCGTTTACTTTGGATGTTTAGTGTGAGGAAAGTTGGAGAGGGCTAAAGTAGAATTTGTCTACGGCTCCAGTTTTGATTCTGCGTGATCCTGATAAACCGTTTGTGAGGTATTGGGATGCGTCTATGATGAGTTTGGTCAGTGTGTTAATGCAAGATGGTAAAGTCGTGGCTTATGCTTTACGACAATTGAGGATTCATGATTTCAAGATGGCTGCGGTTACTTTTGTGTTGAGAATCTGGAGGTATTATTTTTATGGTTTTGAGTTCGAAGTGTTTAGTAATCACAAGAATATTGAGTACCTGTTTGGTCGGAAATAATAGAGTATGAGACAACGAGGATGGTTGGAATTCCTGATGAGTTATGACTTTAGCTGGAATTATCATATTGGTGAAGTTAATGTTGTGCCTGATGAGTTAAGTCGAAGTTTTTATACATGTCTGTTTTGATGGTCAGAGGATTAGAATTATTTGAGCAGTTCAGAGACTTGTGTCTGGTGTGTGAGATAACACAGTATAGTGTGAGGTTGGGTATATTAGAAATGAACTATGATTTTTCTGGTGAATATTAGAGAGAGTCAGAAGTTGGATATGAAATTGGTAGATTTGATTGTTGCGAGTAATCAGAGTGCACATCGAAAGCGTGAGGTGGCACATTCTATATATGCGTGTGTGACTTGTAAGAGTTCATAGATTGGACATTGGAAACATGTAGGAATGATGAGACCATTGGGTGTTTCAGAATGGAAGTGTTAGGTGAAAGGCTTAAATATTATTCATGGGCTACTATGTAGATATATGTTTTGGTTATATGTTCGATTGGTGAATCGTAGCATTGTTGTAATAATGTTGTGTGACAAGAATGTTGGTATTATGGTTATGAAGAGGTTGTTGAAACGATGTTGTGTTGTGGGACTTTATGTTCTTGTTTCTGTTGTTGCCTCATTTCCATCGTGATGGTTCGAGTGCGAGTAGCTAATTCCTATGTGGGGAATTAGGGGAGTGTTACCTATGGTGATGGTAACGATCTTGTTGTATTCGTGTTCTAGAGTGAACCTATGTGTTCGTAACTTGGGTATTCTTTGAGTCGTGAGTTAGTCGTCAAGTGCATTGTATGGGCATTGCATCTTGTCTTTGTTGTTGTTACTGTTAGCAAGATGAGTTGTCAGTTTGTGTTATTCGTGGTGTGCCTAGTGTTGGCATGTTAGTTGGTTAGTCAGATGCGAGAGTCGTATCCGGAAGTTTTTCGTCTCAGTTATATTTTCGATGACGAAAATGTCTAAGTGGGGGAGAGTTGTAACGCCCCGATTTGGTTAATCGTATTTATTTATTTCATTTATGTGAAATTTTGTGAATTGTGTAAATTAAATGAGTTTTACCTGTTAATTGGATAATTTCTCAGATAGATAAAATAATTGCAATTGATAATATTTTCTTATTAACTTTTAATTCCTGATATATTTTGCATCGCTGTTTATGTTTTATCGCATTTTGAAAGCGTTTGGGAGATATTTGAGCAAAAGGGTAAAATAGTCTTTTGAGGGGTTAGATATTTTTATAAAAATAGATATTTTGTTATAAATAGAGATAATAGAGAGAAAAAGAGAAAGAAGAGAAGAAAAGAGAGAAGAAGGGGAAGAAGAGGAAATCGATCAAATCAAAGCTTGATCTTCGATTAACCGAGTAAGGGTGAGAAGTTCCAAGTATATTTCGATTGTATATGTATATGTATGTGTTTGTTTGGTTTGATTTTGGTTGAAAATGTTAGGGTTTTAACATTTGATAGAAATGGTAAATTGAGTGGAAATTGATGTTTTCACGGGTGAAACTCAGTATAAATCACGTAGTATAGTCGGGTGAGGTTAGGAATTAGTTGAAAATGCTTACTTGTATGTTTTCACATGTTTGGTTGACTTTAATGGAAAATTACAACATTTAATATGTTGAGATTTGGATCCAAAACTTTTGTGTTGGAAATCATGTTTTAAGGTTCCTAATTGTTGATACATGATAGATATAGGTTACTATGTATTTAATGTGTATTATAGTGATGTTTAGATGAGATTTTAAGGTAAAATTGCTCAAAACCCGTAGCTGTTGCAGGCCATTTTTCTGGTTTTTGGAAAAACTTCAAAAATCCATATCTTTTGATCCGTAAGTCCGTTTTGACCCCCGTTCGAAGTGTTAGAAAGTTAATGAGATATTCTTTCTATTAAAAATGGTTTGGAGGGTAAAATATGATTTAATTAATTCGTGTTTTGATAAATAGTCTGGTTGTCGGATTTTCTTATCGCGTAAAATGCGTGCGGTCGGTATTTTGTCGTGTGTTATGCTATTGTCATATAAATGTGGAGCTTTTAGGATATTTATATGATTTTGAATATTGCTATAGAATGTGGTTGTAAATTTGGGTGCTAGAATTTATCAGAATTTGGACTGGTGTGGAAACAGGAAAATTCTGGGTGTTCGCTGCCCATACGCGTAATGGGCAAGGTAATACGCGTATGGCAAGGGCGGTACATGGGCGTTACGCGTATGGAACCCATTTTTACACGGCCTTCTGCTGAATCATGTAATGGTACGCGTATGGGTCTGGGCAATACGCGTATGGGTGTGGGCATTACGCGTATGACCAGTGAGAGTGTAGAATTTTGCCGTTTCGCGATTTCTTTCCCGATCTCACGTCCGATGCGGTTCCTTTTTGGTCTGAGAGGTTGGGATAGGTGTCAGAACTTGTTGAATTTAGGAAGGGTAGTAAAAATGATTTAAAATGGGATTTGGATGGATTAAGTAGATAATTAACTAATTAAGGCCCCGGGAAGTATTTTCCTTAATTATGTGTATTATGATGAATTGATTTGACAGTTGTGGTAATACTAGTGTGTATTACGGTGAGTATGTATCTCACGTGTGATCATGAGGATCGTGAAGATGTATAATTGTTATTATACATGTGTTTTGTGTGTAATCCGTGTCATGCATTTCATGATGTGTCTGGTGGAGACAGCTAGGTGGGAATCCATGATGGGTGCCTAGTATTGTTCGGACTCCAATGTGGAGTTGTATGAAGACAAATTATTGCTCAGTGGGAGTGTATGTGATTTTTCCGGACTCTAATATGGAGTTGTATGGAGATAAATCATTGCTCAGTGGGAGTGTATGTGATTTATCCGGATTCTTTTATGAATCGGGTTCAATTGAATGAACCATGTTGTGTGGTACCACTTGCATTGCATTGTGTCATTGAGTCACATTGCATTATTATGTCTTTGTTAGTGACAAGTGTGTCGTGAATGTGTGCACATTATGTGTGATTGCTTGATTACTACTCCTTAACATGTATTTTACACCGTTAATTATTAAATGTAGTTCTCACCCCTTTGTTGTTTCTTGTGTCTGTGCTTCTTGGGAAGTACAAATATATATCATAACTTGTGTATATGAATATATGATATCTTTGTGTGCTATATGTGTTAGCATGTGGTGTGTGGGTGAGTTGAATAATATATGTGAATTATATGTTTACATATTATTATGCAATCTTGATTTAGTTGTTATTTCTCATCCTTCTGTTGGAATATGATTTTTATGGCATAGTGCAGATTAGCCGCTGTAGAGGCGTGGAAGCAAGTGGAAGAGTTAGATCTTTATTTTGCTTAGATCTTTGGTGTCTGCTCTGATACGAAACACGAGAATCGGGGGAAACGCTTTTGTTATTTACGTTTATATATATATATATATATATATATATATATATATATATATATATATTTTGGATAACTTGTACATATATTTTGATGTTATGAAACAACTTATTTTGTAAAACGAGTCAATTATGGATCGTTCCGCTTTATTCCATAATTGAACTTTCCTTTTGTTGGAAAAAGTTTCCTGTTATTATTTATTCCATTTTGTGTTATGTATCAAAGTTATAAGCAGGTGGATTATGTTTTTCTTAAGTGTGGCATCCCTATTTCTGTGGAAATTTTTTTTATTCACTCTGATTTAACTATGTATTATTTATCCGCTAGATGGGAATTGGGGTGTTACAATTGGTATCAGAGCAGGTCGGTCCGTCCGGCCAAGTTGTGAGTCGGTGTTGGATGACAGTTGAATACTGTCGATGTTGTTTGTTCCTCAGTACGTGATATGTGTGTGAAACACTGTCAGTGCTTTCTGGTTTTCTAATCCTTTGTCTTCAGGATTGAGAATGAGATAAGTGGGGGAGAAACTGGTGCTTCTCGAAGTTGCTTTAGTTGTGGAGCGTTGGCTTAGTGTGTCGTTATTTGCAAGATTATAAGTGTTGTTTGGACAGTGTTGTTCCCGATTCCAGAGGGAATGCGGAGGTAAGGTTTATGTCGACTAAGGATTTGTGCCTTAGGTAGTTTGTGCACAAGATACAAGAAATGCTATTATGGTCTGGTAATGATGGTCTATGCCCCATCATGATTGTCGGCTGTCTATTGACAAATTGAGGAACTGATCACCCTTAATCTCTTGTTGATAGTAGACAGAATTATGTTGGATGGAATAGACGTGTCTTTCCGGCTTTGATAGTGTGTGCAATGAATTGTTTGGAATTAATAAAATGATTACAAATTGTTTTGATGAGTCGATGAAGATTCTTATATCGGAAGATAAGGAGGATTAGACGCTTTGGTATGTTTGTCAAGTCGGGATGTCTCTGAGGGAGAACGATCGGGTATTATTGATGGTAACTTTTCAGAGAGTAGAGAGTGAACTTAAAATGGACGAAGGTGAATAGTTGAAGTTTATATCTACTAAGTAAGTAGAAAAACTCTTAGGCGATGAGACCAAAATGTTTGTTATGTTTGTGGAGTATATGAATCGTATCTTCCATATTTAATTAGATAAGTTGGGAGTGGTGTTCATTAGGGATATTCTGATCTATTACAAAATCAGAAGGAGAGTATGTAGGGTGTTTGAGATCAGGTTGCAAGTGTTGAAAAGGAAGGGATTTTTATGCTAAGTTATTCAAGTGAGAATTTTGGTTGAAAAAGGTTAGTTTTTTGGATATATGATTTCTGATGATGGTATTGTTATGGATCCATCGGAAGTAGATGTAGTTCTACAGTGAGAAGCTCCGAAGTCGGTTAAGGTGATTAGAAGCTTGTTGGACTTTAGTTGGTTATTACCGAAGGTTATGGAAGGCTTTTCCAAGTTAGCATTATCGTTACTTCAGTTGACTTGCAAAGGGTAAGTCGTTTACTTTGGATGTTCAGTGTGAGGAAAGTTGGAGAGGGCTAAAGTAGAATTTGTCTACGGCTCCAGTTTTGATTCTGCGTGATCCTGATAAACCGTTTGTGAGGTATTGGGATGCGTCTATGATGAGTTTGGTCAGTGTGTTAATGCAAGATGGTAAAGTCGTGGCTTATGCTTTACGACAATTGAGGATTCATGATTTCAAGATGGCTGCGGTTACTTTTGTGTTGAGAATCTGGAGGTATTATTTTTATGGTTTTGAGTTCGAAGTGTTTAGTAATCACAAGAATATTGAGTACCTGTTTGGTCGGAAATAATAGAGTATGAGACAACGAGGATGGTTGGAATTCCTGATGAGTTATGACTTTAGCTGGAATTATCATATTGGTGAAGTTAATGTTGTGCCTGATGAGTTAAGTCGAAGTTTTTATACATGTCTGTTTTGATGGTCAGAGGATTAGAATTATTTGAGCAGTTCAGAGACTTGTGTCTGGTGTGTGAGATAACACAGTATAGTGTGAGGTTGGGTATATTAGAAATGAACTATGATTTTTCTGGTGAATATTAGAGAGAGTCAGAAGTTGGATATGAAATTGGTAGATTTGATTGTTGCGAGTAATCAGAGTGCACATCGAAAGCGTGAGGTGGCACATTCTATATATGCGTGTGTGACTTGTAAGAGTTCATAGATTGGACATTGGAAACATGTAGGAATGATGAGACCATTGGGTGTTTCAGAATGGAAGTGTTAGGTGAAAGGCTTAAATATTATTCATGGGCTACTATGTAGATATATGTTTTGGTTATATGTTCGATTGGTGAATCGTAGCATTGTTGTAATAATGTTGTGTGACAAGAATGTTGGTATTATGGTTATGAAGAGGTTGTTGAAACGATGTTGTGTTGTGGGACTTTATGTTCTTGTTTCTGTTGTTGCCTCATTTCCATCGTGATGGTTCGAGTGCGAGTAGCTAATTCCTATGTGGGGAATTAGGGGAGTGTTACCTATGGTGATGGTAACGATCTTGTTGTATTCGTGTTCTAGAGTGAACCTATGTGTTCGTAACTTGGGTATTCTTTGAGTCGTGAGTTAGTCGTCAAGTGCATTGTATGGGCATTGCATCTTGTCTTTGTTGTTGTTACTGTTAGCAAGATGAGTTGTCAGTTTGTGTTATTCGTGGTGTGCCTAGTGTTGGCATGTTAGTTGGTTAGTCAGATGCGAGAGTCGTATCCGGAAGTTTTTCGTCTCAGTTATATTTTCGATGACGAAAATGTCTAAGTGGGGGAGAGTTGTAACACCCCGATTTGGTTAATCGTATTTATTTATTTCATTTATGTGAAATTTTGTGAATTGTGTAAATTAAATGAGTTTTACCTGTTAATTGGATAATTTCTCAGATAGATAAAATAATTGCAATTGATAATATTTTCTTATTAACTTTTAATTCCTGATATATTTTGCATCGCTGTTTATGTTTTATCGCATTTTGAAAGCGTTTGGGAGATATTTGAGCAAAAGGGTAAAATAGTCTTTTGAGGGGTTAGATATTTTTATAAAAGTAGATATTTTGTTATAAATAGAGATAATAGAGAGAAAAAGAGAAAGAAGAGAAGAAAAGAGAGAAGAAGGGGAAGAAGAGGAAATCGATCAAATCAAAGCTTGATCTTCGATTAACCGAGTAAGGGTGAGAAGTTCCAAGTATATTTCGATCGTATATGTATATGTATGTGTTTGTTTGGTTTGATTTTGGTTGAAAATGTTAGGGTTTTAACATTTGATAGAAATGGTAAATTGAGTGGAAATTGATGTTTTCACGGGTGAAACTCAGTATAAATCACGTAGTATAGTCGGGTGAGGTTAGGAATTAGTTGAAAATGCTTACTTGTATGTTTTCACATGTTTGGTTGACTTTAATGGAAAATTACAACATTTAATATGTTGAGATTTGGATCCAAAACTTTTGTGTTGGAAATCATGTTTTAAGGTTCCTAATTGTTGATACATGATAGATATAGGTTACTATGTATTTAATGAGTATTATAGTGATGTTTAGATGAGATTTTAAGGTAAAATTGTGCAAAACCCGTGGCTGTTGCAGGCCATTTTTCTGGTTTTTGGAAAAACTTCAAAAATCCATATCTTTTGATCCGTAAGTCCGTTTTGACCCCCGTTCGAAGTGTTAGAAAGCTAATGAGATATTCTTTCTATTAAAAATGGTTTGGAGGGTAAAAGATGATTTAATTAATTCTTGTTTTGATAAATAGTCGTGTTGTCGGATTTTCTTATCGCGTAAAATGCGTGCGGTCGGTATTTTGTCGTGTGTTCTGCTATTGCCATATAAATGTGGAGCTTTTAGGATATTTATATGATGTTGAATATTGCTATAGAATGTGGTTGTAAATTTGGGTGCTAGAATTTATCAAAATTTGGACTGGTGTGGAAACAGAAAAATTCTGGGTGTTCGCTGCCCATACGCGTAATGGCCAAGGTAATACGCATATGGCAAGGGCGGTACGTGGGCGTTACGCGTATGGAACCCATTTTTACACGGCCTTCTGCTGAAACACATAATGGTACGCGTATGGGTCTGGGCAATACGCATATGGGTGTGGGCAATACGCGAATGACCAGCGAGAGTGCAGAATTTTGCCGTTTCGCGATTTCTTTCCCGATTTCGCGTCCGATGCGGTTCCTTTTTGGTCTGAGAGGTTGGGATAGGTGTCAGAACTTGTTGAATTTAGGAAGGGTAGTAAAAATGATTTAAAATGGAATTTGGATGGATTAAGTAGATAATTAACTAATTAAGGCCTCGGGAAGTATTTTCCTTAATTGTGTGTATTATGATGAATTGATTTGATAGTTGTGGTAATACTAGTGTGTATTACGGTGAGTATGTATCTCACGTGTGATCATGAGGATCGTGAAGATGTATAATTGTTATTATACATGTGTTTTGTGTGTAATCTGTGTCATGCATTTCATGATGTGTCTGGTGGAGACAACTAGGTGGGAATCCATGATGGGTGCCTAGTATTGTCCGGACTCTAATGTGGAGTTGTATGGAGACAAATCATTGCTTAGTGGGAGTGTATGCGATTTGTCCGGACTCCAATGTGGAGTTGTATGGAGATAAATCATTGCTTAGTGGGAGTGTATGTGATTTATCCAGATTCTTTTATGAATCGGGTTTAATTGAATGAACCTTGTTGTGTGGTACCACTTGCATTGCGTTGTGTCATTGAGTCATATTGCATTATTATGTCTTTTTAGTGACAAGTTTGTCGTGAATGTGTGCACATTATGTGTGATTGCTTGATTACTACTCCTTAAGATGTATTTTACACCGTTAATTATTAAATGTAGTTCTCACCCCTTTGTTGTTTCTTGTGTCTGTGCTTCTTGGGAAGTACAGATATATATCATAACTTGTGTATATGAATATATGATATCTTTGTGTGCTATATGTGTTAGCATGTGGTGTGTGGGTGAGTTGAATAATATATGTGAATTATATGTTTACATATTATTATGCAATCTTGATTTAGTTGTTATTTCTCACCCTTCTGCTGGAATATGCTTTTTATGGCATAGTGCAGATTAGCCGCTGTAGAGGCGTGGAAGCAAGTGGAAGAGTTAGATATTCATTTTGCTTAGATCTTTGGTGTCTGCTCTGATACGTAACACGGGAGTCGGGGGAAACACTTTTGTTATTTATGTTTATATATATATATATATATATATATATATATATATATATATATATTGGATAACTTGTACGTATATTTTGATGTTATGAAACAACTTATTTTGTAAAACGAGTCAATTATGGATCGTTCCGCTTTATTCCATAATTGAACTTTCCTTTTGTTGGAAAAAGTTTCCTGTTATTATTTATTCCATTTTGTGTTATGTATCAAAGTTATAAGCAGGTGGATTATGTTTTTCTTAAATGTGGCATCCTTATTTCTGTCAAAATTTTTTTATTCACTCTGATTTAATTATGTATTATTTATCCGCTAGATGGGAATTGGGGTGTTACAGGTTTCACAGCATGCATCTGTCAGACGCGAGCGGAGCCAGGCCGTTAATGAGACCGATACATCTATTCCAGCAGAGCCTACTGCACAACCTTATTCATCACATGCCCAGGACACTCCCTCGGCCTCGTATCCCATCCCATCATCCACTTCTTCATCCCGGAGGCGTCGGGATTCTACTGAGGGTTCATCACAGGCCCCGTCCTCCCGCAGGCCTCGTCGAGATACTCTTGTTCCTCCTCCTGCCGATGATGTTGATCCAGTGCCACCTCCAGAGGGTGATGACACACCACCAAAGGATGCTAGTGACGACGATGATGATGATCCTGAGCGTTTTTTAGGGGGTCCCTCAAATATGTCCCTATTGACAGGGTACGCTGTCCATACTGTTAGACATGTTTGGGATGGAGAGGTAACATTACTCAGATTATTTCTTTTTTTTCATTGGAAATTTATAATTTGTACCATTGTTTCTTATTAACATTGTTTCTTATTTATGGAAATTTTCAGACTCGTCATTCGCAAAAGTTCTATAACCATGGGCGGAAGATATTAGCTTTCGATCAGCCACAAGAGGCTTGGTTTCAGGATGTCTTTGCCGCCTCTAGTTTGAAGGACCTTTGTAGGATCGGTTATGGCCTGATCCACAACGGGATGCTGATGGGCTTTGCGGAGAGATGACACCCTGAGACGTCCTCATTCCATCTACCGCACAGCGAGATCACGATTACACTGGACAACATCTCTTGTCTATTACATATACCGATCAGGGGTACCCTCCTCCGTCACGGTAGGATGACAAAGGAGGATACGAGAGAGATGTTGGTGGAGGAGCTTGGGGCTGATCCACTGGATGCACTTGAGGAGGTGGATAATACCAGAGGGGCACATGCGAGGTTCTCATTTCTGATGTGTAGATTTGGTGAGGCGCCCGCTGCTACACGGCAGGCAGATGGTGATCCAGCCGAGGTTGAGATATACAGGCAGCGTGTGCTGAGGTGTTATTTTTCTATTTTTAGTCGGCACTCAGCTGTTTGTGGACACAAGCTCCACATATACCGATGTCGCTTACCTCAGGTACTTTTTAAAATCCACACGGATCCATGAGTACAACTAGGGGACGGCTACACTGGCGTACACATATTCGAGGTTAGGAGAGGAATGCCTGTCGAAGACCAGGACTGTGGCAGGCATCGTGTCACTACTTGTGGTAATAATCTTATATCCTTCGACTTGTTTTCATTTCTTTTCATTCTATATTCGTGATAATGCTTGATCCTAATGTTTTTTATTTTCATTTTAGGCTTGGATATTCCAGCACTTTCCCATGATCGCCGAGTGGGGGAGTGTGCCTGTTTACACAGAGTTGATGCGCGTGCCCTTGCCTTTCTCCCGCTCAGGGGGAACCAGGAGGTCGACCCTAACAGAGTCTATCTCGATCGCCTGGTGTAGCGGCAAAATCGTGAGTGGAATCTATTGATTAACTTAACTCATAAAGCAAGAGTCGCCACCACACTTTTATTTTATTCAAAAAGGAAAGGAAAAAAAGCGAACAAAACCTACACAAGCTCTACAATAAGAACAAGTTAACAAAGATTGGGTAAGGGGGTTGGTTACGTTAAGGGAAGGTGTTAACACCCAAAACGTCTATAGTACTCTATAGGAACCCTTTGAAATATTTACGCTTTTGGTCTGAAAATGGTTGGTTTGAAAAGTGATTGAGGAGATGAGAAGAGAAATTGTTTTTTAAGATTTTTGTGTTTGGAGAGACTTGTCACCTCATGCCTACGTACCCACAAAGTGCAATATAGGATAAAAACCCGTAGTTCGTGGTACAAAGAATGAAATTTGTTTATTATGGTTGATTTTAAATGTAAAGACAAGTCGTCATTTCCAAACGAATAATTCCGCTTAAAGAAATGAATCATGTCTAAACTTATGAAAAAAAGTTAAAGGAACAAGTGCATAAGGCACAAAAAAGTTTGAATACGTTTGGTGTTTTTTAAAGACTTTTGAAAAAGGTGTCAATATGCTTATGTAGTTTAGCATTTATTAAGAAATGAAAAGAAAAGAGTAAAATCACTTAACAAAGTCAAGGTTTAATTATGAAAGAGGTGATAGTTTGAAAACAAGAAGGTTTTGAAAAAGGGAGAAATTTTTGAAAATTGAAGAATGGATGGAGAAGAAGTGACTATCCTAAAGCATAAAGTAAAAGCTAAGGATAAGAATAGTCTAACCACACAAGTAAGCTCCATAGTCTTCGAACCATAATTCCAAAGCAAAGGGAAAAGGTCCTAGTTCTAAGTCCAAGGATCCAAGAATAGCATTGAAGTCCAAGGTCTAGGTGCAAAATTCCATGTCCGATGCAAAGGATAGTAACCATAGTCCAAAATTAGAAGCACAAGTTCTTTAGAGGTTTTGGCCTTTATTAATATTTTTGTTCCAAGTGGACAAAGAGAAAAAGGCATAAACATAAACATGTGTCCAACGGACAAAGGAAAAATTGCGGAAGCATAAACATGTGTCCAACGGACAAAGGAAAAATTGCGGAAGCATAAACAAGATATGATATGATATAATGGCATAATGCATAAAAATTAAAGAGAGATAGGGAGCAAGAAGGAAGCATAAAGGTAAGGTTAGAAGTTAGTGATCAGTAGCACAAGGGCCTTAGTGCTATAAGCCTTCAAAAGTAACCGATTAATCCGTCTCGCATCTTGAACTTTAGTGATTAAACAATGTACTTAGGTCAAAGTTGATGAAGACTTGTTAGAAGATTGATAGAATCAAAGCCTCTACAACAACAAGCTTCAAAGATTTTGAACCTAATACAAAAGATTAACCACCATTGGGCTTACACAACCAAAAGGCTTGGGCCACAAAAGATCAAGTTCCGATTCGGAGAGGGACAAATGTAGCGCTATGTTAAGCAATCGCTAAGTGACTTATAAAGAAGTCACCCTACTCGAGGCCGATCAATAGTGATCTTTGTGCTAATGCATTCTAGATGAACGATATGTAAATCGTCATCCGAAAGCAATACCGCGCGAAAAGAAAATAGGTAGTGATCTAGTCTTGATCAAGAATTCAACAAAGAAATTCTAAGATCCATAAGACTTTCATCGATCCAAATAAAGGAGAAATAGATGAAGAGAAAGCCAAATTAAACCACACAATTATGTGATCTAAGGCTAAGAACAAAGGGAAGGGGTTAGGAATGAAGAAACGACCAAAACAGTCCCAAAAATAGGTGAAAAACACCATTCTGCAATGTGCAAATTGATTGCACAGCAGAAAATCAGCAATTCTTAGGAAAAAGATACACTGTACAATCTATTGCACAGAAATGCAAATCGATTGCACACTGACAGGCAGCATTAAAATCAGCATTTACAAGGCAAAACCATGATCAATCATTTCTTCAAACACCTCATGATCAAGGATGCAATTGTGCACGAAAATTCAAGTAAAACAACAGTAAATAACACCAATGGATCACAATTTGCAAGATCCAAAGATCAAGCAACGAGAATTATTAAAGGATCACATTGTGGAAGATGAATCAAGAACAACAATGGAGGAAAATGAGATTACCACTCCAAATCTGAAAATTCCTTCAAGTTGCTTCAAGATCCAAACTCCAAAGCCTTGATCTACAGAAATTGATGATGAAAAAGTGAATGGATGAAGGTTTAGGTCAAAGATTAGTAAATTCTAATGATGAACTTACTAACTTTCAATGGAAGAAAGAGCTTTGGTGAATTTGGTAGTTGGAGAAAATTGAGAGAGTCAAGAAGAATTTTGACAAGGTGAATTTGGCTATCAAAAGCTTGAAGAATGAATGAAATGAGGGTTCTATTTATAGAGTTTAGGCTTGGAAAATTTGGTGGATTGGAATTTGGTTTGGAAATAAAAATTAGGCTTGGAATTTGAATTTGGAGGGAAAATCAAGATCAAGTGGTGATTAGTGAAGGTGTATGGTGGGAATTAATTGTGATTATGTAGGGGAATTATTTTTGGGTGATCTAGAATATTCTCAAATGATGAAATTGGTGCCAAATGCTTCAAAATTTGAAAAATGCTGATTTTGGCCAATTCTGTCCTTGTGGAATCGATTGCACTGTAGCACGAATAGATTGCGCTGCTGAAAACTTCAAAATCTAGGCAAAAAAAAGCATGGTGCAATCGATTGGACCAATAATGCAATCAATTGCACAGTTGAAAAACTTGAAAAATGCCCTGTTGGCTGGATTGTTCTGCCTCTGGCTCGATTCTTTTGATTTGTCAAAGAAGGCATCGAAATAAACACATGAACCTTGGAGTCTCTTGAATAATAATCAATTAAGTCTTGGAAACTCTTGATCAGATAATTTTGAATTGTTTGCAGATCAACTTTGACTTTGTTCAGATGAAATTCATTCGAGCTGAGGGACTGGTATTTGATATCCTTGATTCCTCTCTTGAAAAAGTTTAGTGAAGACAAAAACAAACATATTTTTGGATTTTGATTAATGGTTAGTAAACATGAGCAAATAAAGGCAAATAAGAAAGACACAGATGCTCAGTGATCCCTGCAAGGCATAAACCCCAAAGAAGAGAGGGATAAAGGAACCAAAGCATGATCTTGTTTGTGGTATAAGATGCAAAATGAGATGTGAATGATATGTGGAATCTTAGGGGTCAAAAATTAGGGTCTTACAGCTGTCCCTATGTAAGTCTCTTTTATCGGGAGATATGAAGATACTTAAATACAAAAAGCAACATTTTTTAGCCCTAAGATGCCACAAGATGATATGAATGCAAATGATAAAACACACTGCGGGGAGACAAAAACAAGGGATTTATGGTACATTGAGAGAGATGACGCGAAAAGACACGTCGGGGAACACAAGATATCTCTGGATATCTGTCATGGTGACAAGAAGTATCCATCAATAGGTGGAAATAGAGGGACAAGACCCTGGAAGACGAGTAGTGGCATCCACGAATGGCATTGGATGGAAACTACGAAAGATACAAAAGGTATGTCAAAAGATGTCCAAGAATGGCATTGGACAATAACAGGAAAGTTTCTGGTAAAAACAACAACTTCATCCAATAATAGCATTGGATGGAGGTGAAAAAAAAACACTCTATTGGGGATAAGATATCCAAGAATGGCATTGGATGAAAGGAACTACAACATTCAAGAATGGCATTGAATGACAAGGTTAAACAATCAGAGATATCCAAGAATAGCATTGGACTTGGCTGGGGAAAAGGTGTCCAAGAATGACATTGGACAGAAGAAATCACAACATCCAATAATGGTATTGAATGAAGTGAGAAAGTTCTAGAAAATACATCAGAAGCATCCAAGAATGGCATTGGATAAAAAGAGTTCACGATATCCAAGACTGGAATTGAATAACGTGAGAAGGGGCTTTCAGGAATGACACTGAAAGTAAAGGTAAATCATTACATTCAGGAATGGCACTGAATGATACTGAGAAAGACATCCAGGAATGTCACTGAATGCAAAAGGAGAAAACTCATCCAGGAATGGCACTGAATGAACAGATAAGACTTTCAGGAATCGCACTGAAAAATATCCAAGAAAATATGTTGGGGATTATAGAAGAGAGGAAAAACTTCCAGGAATAGTACTGGGAGAAACAAAAGGAATAAAAATATCCAGGAATGGCACTGGAGATCAAAAGGACAAACATCCAGGAATGGCACTGGAGTGAAAGAAAACCAAGATCCAGGAATAGCACTGGAATGAAAGAAGGCAGGCATCTAACACAGGACTAGATGCACAGGGAAACAACAACATTCAGGAATGACACTAAATGAAAATACAGGTAAGTGTTTTGGTAGGCATCAAGTAAGTTGGACTTTAATCACAAGGTAAGATATTGACAACAATAGCACCTCGGGAAATGCATATGAGCATGAAACACGCTTCGAGCTAAGCAAATCTTTCTATGTATGATATATGAATTATTTATGTATGTAATGCAGATGATAGGGACAACTGAGATAAACTCTTTTGTGAGGGAAGAAAGGGGACTCTGATTCCTCAACACAGGGAACACTGCCCATTCTGCTTGGAGAGAAAATGTTGAACACATCTCTGTCACACTTATGAATTGTATCAGGCTGATGGTCTTTTAAGGAAAGACATGTTGAGGATTCTTGAAGAAGACTGCCCCAGATTGATTGACTGATGAGGATAAACTGATCATGGCTTCAGTTTGACTGCTGTAGGGAAAAAATGAACTGATCATAGCTTCAATTCTTGAAATGAATGTTGAGGATAAACTGATCATGGCTTCAGTTTGACTATTGCAAGGGATGAACTGATCATGGCTTCAGTTCTTGAAATGACTGTTGAGAAGGCTAGTTTAGTCTGGGTTTTGAAAGAGATCTTCTGGTTAACCAATTCTGAGAATAACTTGCACTGAACAATAAATCTTGAGTTGATTCACAACAGGATCTGGAAGTAATGTGCCCCTGATAGGATCACTGACTAAGTTTCTCAACTGTTTGAAATTTCTTGATGAGGAAAGTTTTCCTGCAAATAAAATTATTCATTCATGGTAATTTTAATGCAAAGCTCATGAAATTTTGAAATCAAAAATCATTTTTGTAAAGTAAATGAATCACTTGTCAAAACACGGTGATTTAGACATTCAAAAATGAAAGAGAAAGCAAAGGTATGAAATCAAAGAAAATTATTGGCAACAATCTTAGGAGTCAATTTACGCAACCTTGTTGTAGTATGCTTTCAAAAGAAACCTGGCTTCAATTAGGTCTTTGAAGGTCGTAACGTGGTCTGGTTCACGGTTTTTTGAAACAAAGGATATAGGTTCAAATTTTATTTGTACCCAACCCATTCTTCATGATGATCTCCAGTCTTATGCTCAGTTAATTCAAACTATGCATTCAGGTTCCAAGTGATTTTGGAATTGTGAAATTCTGGCACAGATATCAGATGTCCTACACAGATGTTGAGACACGGATATCCAACACAATGAACAAGATAACAATAAAAATAACAGTGCAGAAAGTAAAGAACACAGTGATATGTTTACCCAGTTCGGATCAACAATCCTACTCTGGGGGCTACCAAGCTAGGGACGAAATCAATATACGATAGTATCAATTCACAGATCATACAGCAACCACACCCGGTTACAATCCGCTCACTTAATCACTACCCTTCCTATGACTTCTACCTAAAACTCACCTAGGTATGAGGCCCTCCTCAAATCCCTCTTCAATCACAAACCGTGACTGGTTCCTTTCAACACAAGTAACAAAATGAAAGACACACTTTCAAAACACACAGTTCTCAATACTTCAAAGCTTATGAGAACTGACACACAAGAAACTCAATGCTTAAAAGCTTATGAGTAACTGATAGAACTTACAACATAAAACCGGTCCTTATACTCTTATCAGAATGATACCAGTTAGGCTCACAATTAATAATCACAAAACCCTAACAAAAACACACGTAAGTTCCACACCAAAACTAGGTTTACACCAGTCAATATATAGCATTAAAACTGGACTAGGTTGGGCTTCAAAACGCAGCAGAGAGACTGCAATAATTCTGCAAAATAAACTCCAAGAAAATAGGTCTTCAATCTAAAGTTTCCTAATATGTCTCCATATTTAGAAAGTAGTGAAAATCCGAAAACTAACACAAAAACTCAACTCAATTTACTTTGGATACCACATAGGATAACTAAATATTCACAGAATATTCAGTAACAAATAACAACTAACAGAATCTTCCTTTTAAACCAAAATCAGACGCGATGTCCTATGATCCAGGATGGGACATCTTTATCCGACATGTTGAATGCAGAAAATTAGAACATCTTGTTTCAACATATTGCTGCTAGAATAATTTTAGCAAAATAAATGCTAACCACATAATCAAAGAAATAACAATCTCCCCCTTTGGCTTATTTTGGCTAAAACTACACAACAACCAGTCTTGCAAAGATAAAACAATCAAAACAACAATATCAGAGACAGCAGCGAAAAACACATCATAGCAGCAAAAAACTCCCCCTTAACTGCAGAAACACAATCAACACAAAAAAAACTCCCCCTCAACTGCAGCACCAGCACAGGCACACCATAGGCACACCACAGGCACACTACTCCCCCTTTTTAGCCATAAATATGCCAAAGGCAAGTAGAACAGTTATGAATTTTGAGAAATGATCAAATTATACACCAGAATAAGCAGCATCAGAAAGTTGATGCACACACAATCACATGACCAAATGTCATGCACAAACTTAGCATCTTTCCCTTCATAAACACCTGCATCAGCTTCACTACCAGAATTACCGTTATTCTTTTTAATCTGGCAGCCACAAAGATCATTAAATGCTATAATTATTCATGAATACAAACCCCAAGTCTTCTCCTCAGGTTTTCAAACTGAACTGCATCCAGAGCCTTGGTAAATATGTCAGCAAGCTGATTTTCTGTGCTAACATGCTCAAGAGTTATGACTTTGTCCTCCACAAGTTCTCTGATGTAATGATGCTTGATATCAATGTGCTTAGTCCTGCTATGTTGAATAGGATTTTAAAAATATTAATAGCACTCAGGTTATCACAAAATAATGTCATGACATCTTGTGTGACATTATACTCAGATAACATTTTCTTCATCCACACCAGTTGAGCACAACTACTTCCAGCTGCTATGTACTCAGTTTCAGCAGTAGAAAAAGATACAGAATTTTGCTTCTTACTAAACCATGAAATAAGATTATTTCCAAAAAAGAAACAACCTCCAGAGGTACTCTTCCTATCATCAGCACTTCCAGCCCAATCAGCATCACAGTATCCCACTAACATGGAACTTGAGTCATGGGAATACAACAACCCATAATCACATGTACCACTCACATACTTCAGAATTCTCTTAACTTGATTGATGTGACTGACCTTGGGTTCTGCTTGGTATCTTGGACATACACCAACTGCAAAGGTTATGTCTGGCCTACTTGCTGTAAGATACAGCAGACTGCCAATTATGCTTCTGTATAAACTCTGTTCAACATTCACTCCCTTTTCATCTTTGGATAACTTCAAGTGAGTAGGAGCAGGAGTTCTCTTGTGCTTGGCATTATCCAATCCAAACTTCTTCACAATATTCCTAGCATATTTGCTCTGACAAATAAAAATAGAATCTTCCATTTGCTTGACTTGCAATCCAAGGAAGTAAGTCAATTCACCTACCAGGCTCATTTTAAATTCAGATTGCATTTGATTGACAAAATGTTGGACCATTTCATCTGACATCCCACCAAACACAATATCATCTACATAAATCTGAGCAATCATCAGTTTCTCATCTTTCTCCTTGACAAAGAGTGTTTTATCAATACCACCCTTCCTGTATCCATGTTTGACCAAGAACTCAGTCAGTCTTTCATACCAAGCTCTTGGAGCTTGTTTTAGACCATACAAAGCCTTCTTTAACTTGAAGACATGATCAGGAAAATTTGGATCCACAAACCCTTTAGGATGCTCAACATAGACTTCTTCATTAAGATAGCCATTCAGAAATGCATTCTTAACATCCATTTGGAACAATTTGAATTTCAAAAAACATGCCACTCCTAGCAACAATCTGATGGATTCCAAGCGAGTCACAAGAGAAAATGTTTCATCAAAATCTACTCCTTCAATCTGTGTGTATCCTTGAGCAACTAGTCTGACTTTGTTTCTGGTAAAAACTCCTTGTTCATCAGACTTATTCTTATATACCCACTTTGTTCCAATCACATTTGTTCCTACTGGTCGTGGTACCAGTTCCCAGACTTCATTTCTCTTGAATTGACAAAGCTCATCCTGCATAGCACTTATCCAGAACTCATATGTCAAGGCCTCTTTAACATTTTTTGGTTCAAGCTTTGAGACAAAACATGCATTTGACACAGCCTCCCTCGATCTGGTTCTTACACTTTCATTCAGATTCCCAATAATCAACTCCTTAGGGTGATCCTTCTGAATCCTTATAGAGGGTCCCCTGTTAGCATCCTCTACCTCTTCATTCTCAGGTCTAGTACTAGTCTCTTGAACATTATCTTCTACGGACTCAGTGTCTTGTGAGATTTCATTGTTCATGGGAAAGGATGTTCCAACATCATCTGGGACATCTTCGTCTCTGCCAGAGTCATCAACCACCACATTTATGGATTCCATCATCACCTTAGTTCTGGAATTAAATACCCTATATGCTTTGATGTTTGTAGAGTATCCCAAAAATATCCCTTCCTCACTCTTAGGATCCATCTTCCGCCTCTGCTCACAATCCGCCAAGATATAGCACTTACTCCCAAAAACATGGAAATATTTCACATTTGACTTTCTTCCTTTCCATAGCTCATAAAGAGTAACAGAAGTACCAGATATGATAGTCACCCTATTGTGTATATAGCAAGCAGTATTCATGGCTTCAGCCCAAAAATGATATGGAAGCTTTTTGGCATGAATCATGACCCTTGCACACTCATGAATAGTCCTATTCTTGCGTTCCACCACACCATTTTGCTGAGGAGTGATTGGTGATGAGAATTCATGAGTGATTCCTTCAGATAAACAAAACTCTTCAAACCTGCTATTTTCAAATTCTTTCCCATGGTCACTTCTGATTCGAACAACACCACAATCCTTTTCTCGTTGAATCCTTTGACACAATTCTTTAAAAGCTGCAAATACTTCAGACTTTTCTCTGATAAAGCTTATCCAGGTGAATCTGGAGTAATCATCAACGACAACATATGCATACTTCTTCCCTCCAAGACTTTCAACCTGCATAGGTCCCATTAAGTCCATGTGAAGCAGCTCCAGAACTCTAGAAGTTGTGGTAAGATGTTGAAGCGTTTTGTGTGACATCCTTGTTTGCTTCCTAACTTGACATTCACCACATATTCTATTCTCATCAATCTTCAGCTTGGGAATACCTCTAACAGCCTCACTTGACAGAACTTTCTTCATCCCTTTCAGATGTAAGTGACCCAATTTCTTATGCCACAGTTTGGTTTCATCTTCCTTTGACATCAACAGGTAGACAAACTTTCTAATTCTTGAGGATTCCACAGATAGTAGTTATCCGTAGACCTGGTTCCCTTCATAACAACTTCATTTTCTTCATTGGTTACTAAGCATTCAGATTTAGTGAAATTTACTTTGAGCCCTAGATCACACAGTTGGCTTATACTAATCAAATTTGTAGTCAGCCCTTTGACAAATAGAACACGATCCAGATTTGGTTGTCCTGTGTAGTCCAGCTTTCCAACACCTTTTATTTCACCTTTTGATCCATCCCTAAAAGTGACATAATTGGTAGAGTGAGGCTTGATATCTGACAAAAATTTCTTCACACCAGTCACGTGTCTTGAACAACCACTGTCAAAGTACCAATCTTCCCTTGTAGAAGCTCTGAGAGAGGTATGCGCTATGAAACCAGCCACCATATTTCTAGGAGTCCATCTTTTCTGTTCTTTATTTGGTTGATGAACAGTTTTGGGATAACCATGCAAATTGTAGCAAAAGGACTTTAAGTGACCAAACTTTCCACAATAATGACATCTCCATGGTTTATACTTTGAACTATATACTATTTTCTGATGTTTCAACTGATGTTGAAACATGTGATTTGACATCTTCTCCTCTTGCTTTATTTTCTGAGGAACAAACTTTACTACAGACTGCTTGTAGTTCTCCGCTTGATTGTTAAAACCAAGACCTTGTACATTCCCAGTATTTCTCCCAGTCTGAAGAATCTCATCTAACACTGTGGAACCATTGTTCAACATTCTTATAGATTTGGTCATATTGTCAAGTTTTGACTTTTGTAATACAACCTCCTCTTTAAGATCAGCAATGATCGATAGATGTTCTTCCTTCTCAGCTTCTAGTTGAGCTATCAGAACCTTCTGTTATAATATTATCTGGCACCTCTCTTCATTCTTGATACACAACTCGGAGAACCCAGTGATAACATCCTGTTTAGTAAGTTCTCCAATGTAAGATTCTTTGTCAGAATCACAACTTGTTCCTTCATCAGACTCATAAGTTGTTTCTCCATCAGATTTACAAATTCTAGTCAAGGCTGTCACCAATTTTGCTGATTCTTCTTCAAGATCACTCTCAGACTCTCCTTCTAACCAAGACATAGATAAGCCCTTCTTCTGCCTTTTGAGATACGTGGGACACTCAGTTTTTATGTGCCCAAATCCCTCACATTCAAAACACTGAACTCTCTTCCCTTGATTGGAGTCTTCTTCAGTTCTGGACCTTCTGCCTCTATCCTGGTTTTTACTGATGTCGAGTAACTTGTTCTGAACATTAGCTCTTGACTTCCAGTCCATCCTTTTCAACACTTTGTTAAATTGTTTTCCAAGCAATACCATATCTTTAGACACCCCTTCATCTCTGACCAGGTTACCTTCATCTTCTGAATCACCAGCATTTGACACAATAGCTATACTCTTCTTCTTTTTAGACTTTTCACTGATCCCAATTCAAATGTTTAAAGTGATCCCACAAGTTCATCCACTTTCATCTTATCTATGTCCTGAGCTTCCTCTATAACAGTCACTTTCATGTCAAATCTCTTAGGTAGAGATCTGAGGATTTTTCTGACAAGTTTTCTATCAGACATATTTTCACCTAGGGCACTTGAGGCATTAGCTATCTCAATAATGTTCATGTGAAAATCATGAATGCTCTCATCTTCCTTCATCTTTAAATTTTCAAACTTGGTAGTGAGAAGCTGAAGTTTTGACATCTTCACCTTTGAAGTTCCTTCATGAGCAAACTTCAAGACTTGCCAAGCCTCTTTTGCAATGGTGCAATGTTCAATCAGCCTGAAAATATTTTTGTTAACACCATTAAACAAGGCATTCATGGCTTTGAAATTTCCCAAGGACCCTTTGTAGTTTGCATCATCCCAGTCTTCCTCTTCCTTCACCACATCAGTAGGATTACCTTCTCCATCTCTAACCTTTGGGGATTCCCATCCTTTGATAACAGCTTTCCATGCTTGATCATCCATGGATTTGATGAATGCTATCATCCTTGGTTTCCAATAGTCATAGTTGGAACCATCAAGCAGAGGTGGTTTGTTCAAAAATCCTCCATCCTTATCCATTGCACCAGAAAGTACCTTCCCTGAATCTCACCCAGAAACAAACTAGGGTGCAAGCTCTTGATGCCAATTGAAATTCTGGCACAGATATCAGATGTCCTACACAGATGTTGAGACACGGATATCCAACACAATGAACAAGATAACAATAAAAATAACAGTGCAAAAAGTAAAGAACACAGTGATATGTTTACCCAGTTCGGATCAATAATCCTACTCTGGGGGCTACCAAGCCAGGGACGAAATTAATATACGATAGTATCAATTCACAGATCATACAACAACCATACCCGGTTACAATCCGCTCACTTAATCACTACCCTTCCTATGACTTCTACCTAAAACTCACCTAGGTATGAGGCCCTCCTCAAATCCCTCTTCAATCACAAACCATGACTGGTTCCTTTCAACACAAGTAACAAAACGAAAGACACACTTTCAAAACACACAGTTCTCAATACTTCAAAGCTTATGAGAACTGACACACAAGAAACTCAATGCTTAAAAGCTTATGAGTAACTGATAGAACTTACAACACAAAACCGGTCCTTATACTCTTATCAAAATGATACCAGTTAGGCTCACAATTAACAATCACAAAACCCTAACAAAAACACACGTAAGTTCCACACCTAAACTAGGTTTACACCAGTCAATATATAGCATTAAAACTGGACTGGGTTGGGCTTCAAAACGCAGCAGAGAGACTGCACATAATTCTGCAAAATAAACTCCAAGAAAATAGGTCTTCAATCTAAAATTTCCTAATATGTCTCCATATTTAGAAAGTAGTGAAAATCCGAAAACCAACACAAAAACTCAACTCAATTTACTTGGATGCCATATAGGATAACTAAATATTCACAAAATATTCAGTAACAAATAACAACTAACAGAATCTTCCTTTTATACCAAAATCAGGCACGATGTCCTATGATCCAGGATGGGACATCTTTATCCGACATGTTGAATGCAGAAAATTAGAACATCTTGTTTCAACATCTTGCTGCTAGAATAGTTTTAGAAAAATAAATGCCAACCACATAATCAAAGAAATAAAAAATTGCAACACTTTTATGATGATGGCTCAATAGATTTTTGAGATGGCAGTCACTCTTTCTTACAACATTTTGTTGTTTTTGATGAGGACCTCGGTCAACTCGTTTTGTCTTTGAGGATCTTGCTAACCTCTTGATTGAATTTTTTTTATCCCTAACTTTTGCCTGAATTATGTTATTTGAGCTTACAGTCAGCGGGATGCCCCAATTTTTTTTGCCTAAGTCTCCTTCATAGGTTTTGACTTAGCGGGATCTTCTTTTGATTTTTTTTCATTCTTTTTTTTTTGAAAGATAGCGACTGCCTGGCTTAATGATTACAGTGAACCATCATTGGCTTTTAATTTGAAAGACATCTTCGACACTTCTTTGATGTGTACGAAGGAAAGCTTGTGATTGCAATGATTCTCTTGTGTTTAAATACGCAGTCAAATTAACTGAGAACTATCCATCCCCAGGTTAAAATGGCGGGTTTTTTCGTACAGAAATAAAAAACAAACTCCAACTTCTGGGCTCAAAGGGGTTGACAAGGGATTAACTTCCTTTTTTCTCCAGTGTTTGGGAGTTGAAACAATTCCTGTACATCATCAGCCAAGTTTTAATTTGAAAGCATATAATCCAATAATTTTAGGTATTTCGTTTTCATCATCCTCCCTCCAATCTTTGCATAAACAAAAGCTTGATAAAGAGAGTGAACAGGAGATATATTTTGTTTTTTTGTGAAAAAGAAAGCATAAAGATGCACACATTGGATATAAATGAATTGAATCAAAAATTGCAATGCTCATTTCATTGAAATTACCATGAAAGTACAAATAAAGTTCGAAAGCAAATAGTCAATACAATCAAAGAAAAATGTAAACAGAAAGAAACAAGGCCTAGTGACTATTCAGCAACAAGGATGAGCTGTCCTGTCTGAAACACTGGCATTAGGAGATGATCCGTCTGAACTGACTCAAACTTCACTTGGCATGCTCTGGCAAAGGATTGTTGACAACATTGGGATTATCATCAAGAAAGGTCAGAATCATTGAGTTCACCAATTCTTGTACTCTAGCTTTCAATGCATAGTAACCTTCCAAGTTATGGCCTGCCCCACCTTAATGGAACTCACAATGAAGATCAACCCTATAGCCGACTGGGAGAGGATTTGGAGGAGGAGGTGGAGTCCTTGTTGTAATCAAACCTTTCTTTACAAGACATGGATACAACTCAGTGTAAGTCATCGGGATAGGATCATAATTAACCCTATTGCGATTCTGATTTTGTCTACCAGCCTGATGATGAGCTTGAAGTGGTTGAAAATTGACAATAGGAGCAACTGCAGCTACATATTGTTGTTGTCTGCGACGAGGTTTCCCTTCAACTGAAACAGCATGGGTGTCACCATCCTTCTTCTTTTGAAAATTCCCAGCATACTTTTTAGCACCACTAAAGGCTTCAGCATTAGCAATCTTTCCTTTCTTGATACCCTCTTCTAGTCTTTCTCCAATAATGACTAGGTCCGCAAAACCAGATGATAAGCTGCCTATCATTTTTTCCCAAAAGAGTGGCTGAAGAGTGTCCATAAACAATCTAGTCAATTCCTTTTCTGCCAAGGGTGGCTCCACTTGAGCAGCTAGCTCTCTCCAGCGCTGAGCGTACTCTTTAAAAGATTCTTTTTCTTTCTGAGACATATTTTGCAGTTGACGGCGATCAGGTACCATGTCCAGATTATACTTATATTGCTTTAAGAAATCATCAGCCAAGTCTTTCCAGCTTTGGATACGGTTCTTCTCAAGTCCCATATACCATTTCAGTGAAGCCCCACTCAGGCTGTCTTGGAAACAGTGAATGACCAATTTGTCGTTTTTGGTATAGGCAGCCATCTTGCGGCAGTACATCACCAAGTGGCTTCTGGGACAGGTGTACCCCTTGTATTTTTCAAAATCAGGAGTTTTAAATTTAGCAGGCATAACCAAGTCTGAAACCAAGCACATGTCCATTGCAGCAGCACCAAAGACGTCATTTCCTTCCACGACTCTTATCCTTTTGTCCAGAGTTTGCCATTGCTCTCTGACTTATTCAGTGTATCCAGGTTCTCCTTGAATTTCAGATTGTGGACTAGCAGCATGGTACACGGAAGGAGGATTTTTCAGGAATAGCTTGAGCAACAGAATGCACAATAGGCTGAGGTTCAGTGAACAATGGAGCTGAAGATACTGGCAGTACAGACGAGACAACCACAGGAGTAGTCACAAAGGGTGGCGAGTAATTCAGAGGTAACCCAAATTCTGGCCAAGTAGAAGCTGGTTGATGAATCAGTGGAGGGTCAACAGCAGCAGTTGAGATTTCAGAGATCACGGTCCTCTGAGGTGGTTCACCTCTAGCAATCAGAACTTGCATCATTTCTGTGAGCTTGGTCATGCTGGCCTTTAACTCATCAATTTCCATTCTGACTTCGGCATTGTGATGTTCTTGGTTTTCCATTCTAAATCTGACAGTAACTCTAGTTCCATAGTTGTGTTGAGGAAACAGCTTGACGGTGAACAGATAACTGGAGAAGGAGACAGTTGAAATAAGTTTCAGAGACAACTTGGAAGAATGCAGATGTATGCTCATGGATGCAACAACCACAAACAAGATCACGCAAAGCACACGGGTTCAAAGGATCGAGTTACGAGCATGGAGTCAAGGTTAAGAACCAACCCACAATGGTATGTACTAAGGGTATAACACTTGCAGAACAAGGTTCTAAAAAGTGCCCAGAGTCATTGATCCATCTTTCGGATATTGTCGGCTTAAACGACTACTCGTCAGCCAATAATAATCTCAAGAGAAACTCGTCTGAGTGTGATATCGCGTAACAACCGATTCAAGTCTACACCTGAATAGCCACCACACCACGTCCTAATAAGGCCAAGATGGGCTAAAGGGTTCTACAGTTCCCAGCTTCGGGTCCTCGGATCAAGAAGCATAATGGGTTTTCCATTTCTGGTCAGCCATTATTGCCTCTTGGAAGGAGTGCCTCATCTGAGTCTTCGGGAATGGTCACCAAAGTCGACAGCTCTTCAAGGGAACATCCAATGACCTGCATCAACATGAAGTATCAGATATCTCCTAGAGGAACCTCGTCTGGCTGTGGGTCTCGTGAACACTCCACGTGGTCACCACCACGCGAGCGACACGACTATCCACTCTAAATCTTAAGTGTATACTCGAGCTTGGGTATTGGGCTTATCTCACCACACAGATCACCAAGCACCCTGACAAAACAACCAATAACAAACAAATCAAACGAAAAGCGATAAATAAATCAAAGTAGGCCGAACCCACTAGGAATTGGTTAATTTCCCAGCAGAGTCGCCACTTTTCTGTAGCGGCAAAATCGTGAGTGTAAGCTATTGATTAACTTAACTCATAAAGCAAGAGTCGCCACCGCACTTTTATTTTATCCAAAAAGGAAAGGAAAAAGAGCGAACAAAATCTACACAAGCTCTACAACAAGAACAAGTGAACAGAGATTGGGTAAGGGGGTTGGTTACGTTAAGGGAAGGTGTTAGCACCCAAAACGTCTATAGTACTCTATAGGAACCCTTTGAAATATTTATGCTTTTGGTCTGAAAATGGTTGGTTTGAAAAGTGATTGAGGAGATGAGAAGAGAAATTATTTTTTTAAGATTTTTGTGTTTAGAGAGACTTGTCACCTCATGCCTACGTACCCACAAAGTGCAATATAGGATCAAAACCCCGTAGTTCGTGGTACAAAGAATGAAATTTGTTTATTATGGTTGATTTTAAATGTAAAGACAAGTCGTCATTTCCAAACGAATAATTTCGCTTAAAGAAATGAATCATGTCTAAACTTATGAAAAAAAGTTAAAGGAAAAAGTGCATAAGGCACAAAAAAGTTTGAATGAGTTTGGTGTTTTTTAAAGTCTTTTGAAAAAGCTGTCAATATGCTTATGTAGTTTAGCATTTATTAAGAAATGAAAAGAAAAGAGTCAAATCACTTGACAAAGTCAAGGTTTAATTATGAAAGAGGTGATAGTTTGAAAACAAGAAGGTTTTGAAAAAGGGAGAAAGTTTTTGTTAGCTCTTGGATTGGCTAGAATTTTGGTAAAACAAAGTTGTGCAAGTTTGATGTCACATGGGTGATGTCTTAACATTGAGTCTTAACATTGGTTAATGTTATTTGTTTAAGTTGTTGGTGTTTTGAAGTCTGATGTCACATGCGATGTCATGACATCAGATATGCAGATCAGTAAAACATCAGGTTTGAGATGTTTTTAGGGTTAAGCGTATTAACTGGAATTTTGGGAGAGCTGTTAGAGTTATTGGATACGAATATCTTGGAGGAGATATTTTCTGTTGCAAACAGATTTGATGTAGATTTGTAGGAGTATTTAAAGGCTGAAGATTTAAGAAGATTTTGGGAAATAAAATCTGTTTTGAAGATTCAGTTTTAAATAACAAATCAGGTCAGATATTTTAGCAGGTCCAAGACAAAATCAAATGGCTATATAAAGCGCATCAAACCTTTGAAGAAAATAACGAAGAAAGAGAGCTAAATACTGAGAGTCGTTTGTGTCTTCGTGTATGTGTTGTAAACCATTCTAGTGTGAATTGGTGTTGTTGTTTTGAGTTGTTCTTGATCAAAGCTGTGAAGCAGAATCAAGTTCTGTTTTCCAAAGTGTGTGATCTTTGAATTATATCACAGAAGTGATTTAGGGATTAAGTAGTGTTCTCATACCTAAGTGGTCTCTTAGGTAGAAAGTTCATTAAGTAGAGATTAAGTTTAGGAGATGTCAACTGGGTTGTTGAGTCTGTAAATTAATTCTACTGATAGTGAAATTCCTTCCTGGCTTGGTAGCCCCCAGAGTAAGTTGTTTAACTGAACTGGGTGAACAATTCTTTGTGTGTTCTCTTCTGTTGTTTTACATTGTCCATTGCAGAGTGTGTTGTTGTGACATCACACGTAACATCACATATCTGGTACCAGAATTTCAATTGGTATCAGAGCAGGCATCCTGCTCTGCATCTGGGTGAGATCTAGGGCTGATACTTTCTAGTAAGATGGACAAGGAAGTTGGTGGATTTGTGAATAGACCCCCTATTTTGGATGGCTCTAATTATGATTATTGGAAACCAAGGATGATTACCTTTTTGAAATCCTTGGACAGCATGGCTTGGAAGGCTATCATAAAAGAATGGAAAGCACCTGTTATTGTTGAGAAAGATGATGCTGGGAAAGAAAAAGAAGGCAGCTCAAAACTGAAACCTGAAGAAGAATGGACCAAGGAAGAAGATGAGCTTGCCCTTGGGAATTCCAAAGCTTTAAATGCTATCTTCAATGGAGTTGATAAGAATATATTCAGGTTGATCAATACCTGTGAAGTAGCTAAGGAAGCTTGGGACATCTTGAAGACCACTCATGAAGGAACTTCAAAGGTTAAGATGTCAAGACTTCAACTTCTGACATCAAAGTTTGAAAGTTTAAAGATAAAGAAAGATGAAATTATTCATGACTTTCATATGAGTATTCTTGAGCTGTCTAATGCCTCTAGTGCTCTTGGAGAGAAGATGACTGAAGAAAAGCTGGTGAGGAAAATCCTTAGATCCCTTCCCAAGAGGTATAAGATGAAGGTGACTGCAATTGAAGAAGCTCAAGACATCAGCAAAATGAGGTTTGATGAGCTTACTGGATCCCTTCAAACTTTTGAGTTAGGGCTGAATGAGGAGGAACCTGAAAAGAAGGCCAAGAGTATAGCCTTGGTATCCAATACTCAAGAAGAGAAGAAAGGGAATGGTGTTGAATCTCAGGAGGAGCTGTCTCAGGCCATTGCTATGCTGGGAAGACAGTTTAACAAGGTTTTCAAGAGGATGAATAAGAACTACAAACCTAATGTTAAGAACATCTCCTCTGACATCAGCAAGTCAAAAGAGAAGGATGAAGAGAAGACTGCTCAAGACAAAGGGATTCAATGCTTTGAGTGTGAAGGTTATGGACATGTCAAGAAAGAATGTCCTACATTCCTTAAGAAGCAGAAAAAGGGCATGACTGTTTCCTGGTCTGAGACTAACAGTGAAAGTGAAGACGAGTCAGCCAAGCATGTCAGAGCATTGACAGGAACTTGTGTTTCTGATGGAGAATCAAGTGATGAGGAACTAACTTTTGAGGAGTTAGCAGCCTCCTATCAAGAGTTATGTCTGAAGAGTGCAGAGGTTTGTCAAGAAAGTGAAAAACAAAAGAAACAAATTGTTCAACTTTAGACTGTTAGAGCTGATATTGAAAATGAAGTCTTATTGGTTAAATCTCAACTTGATCAAATGACAAAATCTGTGAGAATATTGAACAGTGGATCTGATACTCTTGATAAGATCCTTCAGGCAGAAAAGGTAGCTGGAGACAAGACTGGATTAGGATTTATTGCTGAGGAGAAGGTTTCTGCTGAAGCTAGTACTTCAGGAACCAAAAAGGACATGTCTCAACCAATGTCTCACCATAACAAAAAGAGACACAATCCTAAACCCAAGCAGGTTGCTCACCAACAGCCACAAAATGTTGGGAAAAGGTATGCTCATGGTCCTCATCAAAGGAAGGTACATACTTATGGAGCTAGGCAGTTTATGCCTCCTCAATACCATAGGAGCATGCAGGCTTCTAGGTTTAAACAAAACATGTTTCATCAGATGTCTCAACATCAGGGGAATATGTATGGTTTTGAATATAAGAATGTTGTGCCTCATCTTTATGGAAGAAGGAAGCCACATCATCATAGAAGACAGCCTAAGAGACATAATCCTCACTACAGGAGACAAATAAACTATGGAAGAAAACAACACCAGTACTATGGATGGCAGCCACAGAAGTTTCATCATCAAGGGGGCAGGAAGTTTAACAACTTCAGAGAAGAAAGAGTAAGGTGCTTCTATTGTGGAAGATTTGGCCATATCCAATTTTCTTGCTTCACGCTTCATGGTTATCCCAAGTCTGTCCCTCAACCTAGACAGAAGGATAACAGGCCCAAGGTTGTTAAACAATGGGTTCCTAAAGCTGAGGTTACATGTCTATTGGCTCACATTTCAGATAGACACTCTGCTAAGGATGGATGGTACTTTGACAGTGGATGTTCAAAGCACATGACTGGATTCAAAAACCAATTGGTGGATGTCAATTCTTGCTCCTCAATTGATGTTACTTTTGGAAATGGAGAGAAAGGGGTGGTAAAAGGTGTTGGAAAAGTGAAGTGTCATGATGGACCTGATCTTGACAATGTGCTTCTTGTCAAAGGGTTGAGTGCTAACTTGATTAGCATAAGTCAGCTCTATGATGATGGATATAAGGTCAGCTACACTAAAGATGAGTGTTTGATAACTAATGAGGAAAATGAGGTAGTTATGAAAGGAGTCAGATCCAGAGATAATTGTTATCAATGGGTACCTCAAGAGGTCAGCTCATCTGGTGCTGTTCAGGTTGATGTTGTGACATCAGACTGTAACATTAAGTGTGAAAGTCTGAGCATGCTGAAAGGTCAATTAGGGTCAATAACTTGTGGTGTGAATCCTTTTGAAAATTTAAAAGGAAAGTTATTTTGGAGGGAGAAAATCATTGATTGGCGTTTAAGTGACCCACAAAATCAGGCTCCATACTTTAGGCAATCATTTCCTATTATAGCCATCTCACGCTTCATCAAACTTCATATCCCTAATATGTTCATCTCCTTCTCCTTCAACAGAAATTGCCATTCATCTCTGAATCTAAAGTGCTTCACAAGAACAATGTCAAAACATATATCATATCCATCTAAGAAATCTGCCTCACAAAGTTCATCGCGAGATAAAGCTAGGGTTTCTACAGAAGAGGGCTTTGCAGAAGAAGCTTTAAATATATAACCCATCTCCATGATGGTTCCTGAATCTGGTAAGTCAATACCTTCCAAACTTCAACCCAAAAGGGCTGGAACTAAATTTAATGACAATGAAACTAAGAGGCTAGTCACTAGTGTACTTTTTAGTGATAAATCTGCATCTAGGTCTTCCACCTCTCAATCTATTGAGGAGAGGTTTGATGTTGATCGCAGTCTTAATCAGATTGCCACCAAGATTTTGGATAAGGGTTTATCTGTAAAAGGCATTTCTATTCCCCTTAGACAAATGCCTGCTGAAAAGGAGGACATGCAAAGTGCTGCTACAAATCTTCACAGACTGGCTATGTCTGTCACTGAAGATGCTGAAGTAGGTGTTGAAGAAGAAGGTGTTTAGGAGGAAGCTGATGTTGAAACAAATGTTAGAACATCGTCTGAAAGGAATGCTGAAACTAGACCTGGTGGAAAGAAGAATGAAGATGTGGTAAATGTTGTTGATCTGTCTGATGATGAAGTGATTGGAAATGCTGTTCCTAGTCTTGCCAAGAGACTGAAAACAAGGAAAGGAAAGAATGTGGAATCTTCTCCAAAGAAGTCAGCTGAAGGAAAGAAGAAAAAGACTTCTATTGTTGGTCCTACAAAAACATGGAGCAAAGTTGATGTGAATCCCAGGAAGAGGAAACTTGTGGAAGAATCTGAATCAGAGTATGATGTTGAGGATGATGTTCAAGACATCACTCCTGTGAGAAAGTCAATCTTGAAGAGAATTGCTGACAAGATACCTGATGTTCCTATTGACAACATTTCATTCCATTATGCAAGCAGTGCTTCCATGTGGAAATTTGTTTGTCAAAGAAGACTTGCTCTTGAAAGAGAGATTGGCAAAGAGGCTATGGAAATCAAAGAAGTCATAGAGGTGATAAAGGTTGCTGGATTGATGAAGACTGTTTGTAGGTTCTCCAAGTGTTATGACAATCTGGTTAAGGAATTTATGGTCAATATTCCTATGAATATTTCTGACAAAAGAAGTGTGGATTTCATGAAAGTGTTTGTGAGAGGAAAATGTATTGAATTCTCTCCTGAGGTTATCAACAATTTCCTAGGAAGAAAAGAAGAAGAGTTTGCAGAGCTAGAAGTCACTGATAATGATGTCTGCAAGGAAATAACTGCTGGTCAAGTTAAAGTGTGGCCCTTGAAAGGAAAACTGCCAACTAGCAAACTTAGTGTTAAGTATGCTATCTTGCACAGAATTGGAGCTGCAAATTGGGTTCGAACTAATCATAAAACCACAACAGCTGTGGGATTAGGAAGGTTCATTTATGCTGTGGGCACTAAGAAGAAATTTGACTATGGATCATATATTTTTGAACAGACTGTGAAACATGCCACCACTAATGCTATCAAAATGCCTATAGCAGTTCCATCTCTTATTTGTGGGGTAATTCTGAAACAACATCCTGGCATATTGACAAGTTCAGACATAGCCTGCAAGAGGGAGTCTACTTTATCTCTGCATCCAAAATTGTTTGTTGGGAGTCATGTTCCAGACATTGTCTCAACATCAGATGCTGGCAACAAGAAGAAAAGTACCAAGGCTGATTTACTTGCAGGATTGAAGGCTGCTTGTAAGGATCTGGATGTTGTGATCAGTACCAGCATGACTAGAAAGAATGAGATTGAGAAGCTGATCCAGTCCTTGGAACAAGATGATAATGATGATGTCAATGCTGAAGATGTCAATTCTGAGGAAGATGAAGATGATGGGGAAGATGGCCCTAGCTCTGATGAAGATTAGTTCGTTTGTTGTTTCTGCTAGACAATAGTTTTTTTTCTTTTGCTGTTTTGATTCTGCACTGAATTATGTAATTTGAATATTGTGGCTTTTTAAGCACTTTTTATGTTCTATGATTTGTCTTGTCTTGTATGCTGACTTTAGACTGACAATGAGAGCTAGATTAGGACTAACTGGTAGTTAGTAGGTGTTTGTCCAATTATGGCTAAAAAGGGGGAGAGTTAGCCAAGCCAAGTAGTGCTGCTAGTTGTGATGCAGAAGTGCAGAAGTTGAGGGGGAGATTGGTTGAACAACTCAGCTTGGTTCAGTTTTTTAGGGGGAGCTTGACCATTATTGTTGTGAGTTGATGGAGTGTGTGCAGCATGTTGAAGCTGTTTGAAGAAGTGCTGCTAGGTGTTTTATACTAATTTTTATCCGCTGCTGAAGTCTCTGATGTTGCAGAGATTGTTTTAGCCAAAATTAGCCAAAGGGGGAGATTGTTAGCTCTTGGATTGGCTAGAATTTTGGTAAAACAAAGTTGTGCAAGTTTGATGTCACATGGGTGATGTCTTAACATTGGTTAATGTTATTTGTTTAAGTTGTTGGTGTTTTGAAGTCTGATGTCACATGCGATGTCATGACATCAGATATGCAGATCAGTAAAACATCAGGTTTGAGATGTTTTTAGGGTTAAGCGTATTAGCTGGAATTTTGGGAGAGCTGTTAGAGTTATTGGATACGAATATCTTGGAGGATATATTTTCTATTGCAAACAGATTTGATGCAGATTTGTAGGAGTATTTAAAGGCTGAAGATTTAAGAAGATTTTGGGAGATAAAATCTGTTTTGAAGATTCAGTTTTAAATAACAAATCAGGTCAGATATTGTAGAAGGTCCAAGACAAAATCAAATGGCTATATAAAGCGCATCAAACCTTTGAAGAAAATAACGAAGAAAGAGAGCTAAATACTGAGAGTCGTTTGTGTCTTCGTGTATGTGTTGTAAACCATTCTAGTGTGAATTGGTGTTGTTGTTTTGAGTTGTTCTTGATCAAAGCTGTGAAGCAGAGTCAAGTTGTGTTTTTCAAAGTGTGTGATCTTTGAATTATATCACAGAAGTGATTTAGGGATTAAGTAGTGTTCTCATACCTAAGTGGTCTCTTAGGTAGAAAGTTCATTAAGTAGAGATTAAGTTTAGGAGATGTCATCTGGGTTGTTGAGTCTGTAAATTAATTCTACTGATAGTGAAATGCCTTCCTGGCTTGGTAGCCCCCAAGGTTAGTTGTTTAACTGAACTGGGTGAACAATTCTTTGTGTTCTCTTCTGTTGTTTTACATTGTCCATTGCAGAGTGTGTTGTTGTGACATCACACGTAACATCACATATCTGGTACCAGAATTTCAGTTTTGAAAATTGAAGAATGGGTGGAGAAGAAGTGACTATTCTAAAGCATAAAGTAAAAGCTAAGGATAAGAATAGTCTAACCACACAAGTAAACTCCATAGTTTTCGAACCATAATTCCAAAGCAAAGGGAAAAGGTCCTAGTTCTAAGTCCAAGGATCCAAGAATAGCATTGAAGTCCAAGGTCTAGGTGCAAAATTCCATGTCCGATGCAAAGGATAGTAACCATAGTCCAAAATTAGAAGCACAAGTTTTTTAGAGGTTTTGGCCTTTATTAATGTTTTTGGTCCAAATGGACAAAGAGAAAAAGGCATAAACAAAAACACGTGTCCAACGGACAAAGGAAAAATTGCGGAAGCATAAACATGTGTCCAACGGACAAAGGAAAAATTGCAGAAGCATACACAAGATATGATATGATATAATGACATAAAGCATAAAAAGTAAAGAGAGATAGGGAGCAAGAAGGAAGCATAAAGGTAAGGTTAGAAGTTAGTGATTAGTAGCACAAAGGCCTTAGTGTTATAAGCCTTCAAAAGTAACCGATTATTCCGTCTCGCGTCTTGAACTATAATGATTAAACAATGTACTTAGGTCAAGGTTGATGAAGACTTGTTAGAAGATTGATAGAATCAAAGCCTCTACAACAACAAGCTTCAAAGATTTTGAACCTAATACAAAAGATTAACCACCATTGGGATTACACAACCAAAAGGTTTGGGCCACGAAAGATCAAGTTCCGATTTGGAGAGGGACAAATGTAGCGCTTAATTAAGCAATCGCCAAGTGACTTATAAAGAAGTCAGCCTACTCGAGGCCGGTCAATAGTGATCTTTGTGCTAATGCATGCTAGATGAGCGATATGTAAATCGTAATCCGAAAGCAATACCGCACGAAAAGAAAATAGGTAGTGATCTAGTCTTAATCAAGAATTCAACAAAGAAATTCTAAGATCCATAAGACTTTCATCGATCCAAATAAAGGAGAAATAGATGAAGAGAAAGCCAAATTAAACCACAAAATTATGTGATGTAAGGCTAAGAACAAAAGGAAGGAGTTAGGAATGAAGAAACAACCAAAACAGTCCCAAAAATAGGTGAAAACATCATTCTGCAATGTGCAATTCGATTGCACCAGTGTGCAAATTGATTGCACAGCAGAAAATCAGCATTTCTTAGGCAAAAGATACGCTGTGCAATCTATTACACAGAAATGTAAATCGATTGCACATTGACAGGCAGCACTAAAATCAACATTTACAAGGCAAAACCATGATCAATCATTTCTTCAAACACCTCATGATCAAGGATGCAATTGAGCACAAAAATTCAAGTAAAACAACAGCAAATAACACCAATGGATCACAATTTGTAAGATCCAAAGATCAAGCAACAAGAATTATTAAAGGATCACATTGTGGAAGATGAATCAAGAACAACAATGGAGGAAAATGAGATTACCACTCTAAATGTGAAAATTCCTTCAAATTTCTTCAAGATCCAAACTCCAAAGCCTTGATCTACAGAAATTGATGATGAAAAAGTGAATGGATGAAGGTTTAGCTCAAAGATTAGTAAGTTCTAATGATGAACTTACTAACTTTCAATGGAAGAAAGAGCTTTGGTGAATTTGGTAGTTGGAGAAAATTGAGAGAGTCAAGAAGAATTTTGACAAGGTGAATTTGGCTATCAAAAGCTTGAAGAATGAATTAAATGAGGGTTCTATTTATAGAGTTTAGGCTTGGAAAATTTGGTGGATTGGAATTTGGTTTGGAAATGAAAATTAGGCCTGGAATTTGAATTTGGAGGGAAAATCAAGATCAAGTGGTGATTAGTGAAGGTGTATGGTGGGAATTAACTGTGATTATGTAGGGGAATTATTTTTGTGTGATCTAGAATATTCTTGAATGATGAAATTGGTTCCAAATGCTTCAAAATTTGAAAAATACTGATTTTGGCCAATTCTGTCCTTGTGCAATCGATTGCACTGTAGCGCGAATAGATTGCGCTGTTGAAAACTTCAAAATCTAGGCAAAAAAAAGCATGGTGCAATCGATTGGACCAATAGTGCAATCGATTGCATAGTTGAAAAACTTGAAAAATGCCCTGTTGGCTGGATTGTTCTGGCTCTGGCTCGATTCTTTTGATTTGTCAAAGAATGCATGGAAATAAACACATGAACTTTGGAGTCTCTTGAATAATAATCAATTAAATCTTGGAAACTCTTGGTCAGATAATTTGAATTGTTTGCAGATCAACTTTGACTTTGTTCAGATGAAATTCATTCGAGTTGAGGGACTGGTATTTGATATCCTTGATTCCTCTCATGAAAAAGTTTAGTGAAGACAAAAACAAACATATTTTTGGATTTTGATTAAAGGTTAGTACACATGAGCAAATAAAGGCAAATAAGAAAGACACAGATGCTTAGTGATCCCTGCAAGGCATAAACCCCAAAGAAGAGAGGAATAAAGGAACCAAAGCATGATCTTGTTTGTGGTATAAGATGAAAAATGAGATGTGAATGATATGTGGAATCTTAGGGGTAAAAAATTAGGGTCTTACACCTGGTTGCTGAGGACATCCGCTACGACGTCTATGCTGATTACCCGCCCGTTTGATGACATCTCACTATTCTCAGGATGGTTGGCATGCAATTCGACCATCACTATTCCATATTTGCCCGAACGCGTCATGTGGCAGTTTGGGTACACATAGACGATACCCAGATACCCAGCTGTCTCCGCTCCTCTCGGCTTGACCCGTATGCAGATAGAGGAGATCTATGCTGACTATCAGAGGCACATGGTACCAGACGAGGCTCGGGCGACCAAAGCGCCGAGAGACTGGAGTTGCATTGATGACTACATCATGTGGTTTTTCACTGTCTCACACCCCTACATGGTGCCCACTGCAGAAGGATCACCGCCCAGACCAGCTCATCAAGAGATTTTAGAGGAGCAGCAGTCTCAGTTAGACCACACTCAGAATGTCCTGCCTTGCTGTCGTAAGATAATGGAGATGGGGGGCAGGCATTGACGCCAGTTTCTTCCCTGAGGGGTCTGACCACAATCGTATATTGGATGAGATGATTATGGTGGCAGAGGGGGCACTTATGTACCGCAGACATCGCGCCAGGACGGTTGGAATCGATGGTTGAGAACGCAGACCGGGCGGTCGAGGAGGCGGTATAGGCAGAGGAGGCGGCAGAGGCATAGGCAGAGGAGAGGATGAAGATGTTGTCAGACACACATAATAGTGACTGTGGTGTTTTTTTTATGTACTATATTTTGATGATGTTTATGACATATGACTTCTTATATATATATATATATCATATTATTTTATTTACAGATGTGTTATTTTATATTCATCTGCGACCAATAAAATTGGATTTAAAAAAAAAACCTGTTCTGATAAGATTTCGGAGATGCATCTACGGAACTTTTTTCGTAGATGTGTCTTTGGAAGTATCCAGCGTAAAGAAAAAAAAAGGGTGCGTTCGGAGATACAGTTCTGAAAATAGGGGACATAAAAGAAAATGCGTTAGGTGACTAAAAGTATCAAATGGTGGATTAAAAAATTCTCAAAATGAATGGGTTATGCCAATTCTAAAAGTGACAAATGGTGATATCCTTTTTGTTTCAGCTCGCGCCTAAAAGAAAATGCGCTAGTTGCTAAGAGTATCAAATGGTGGATTAAGAAATTCTCAAAATTAATGGGTTATGCCAATTCTAAAAGTAACAAATGGTGATATCCTTTCTATTTCAGCGCGCGCCTACCAAGAAACGGAGTGGAGCGCACAAAATAGAGGGGATTTCTTAATACATCACCCAAGTTTCTTAGGCACCACGTGAAATTTCATTTTTGCTCCCAGATTCCGGATTTGCACATCCGGACGCACCAAATTTTTAAAAAACGCTGATATGTTCCGGATGTGCACATCCGGAAGAATTCCTGATTTGCAAATCCGGAAAAAATAAAAAGAATTCCATAAAATCATTTACTTCTAAATATAATTAAATCTAATATAATTAAAATTAATATCATTTTTTCAATATAATTAAATTCAATATAATTAAAATCTATATTAATTAAAATTAATATGATATTTAATATGATTAATTTTTTTCAATATAATTAATATGATTAATATGGTATTTAATTTTAAATGATTTTTTTATATTGAAAAAATTAATTTAATTATATTGGATTTAAAATTATATGGTATTTACTTCTAAAATTGGATTTAATTATATTGGTATTTAAAATTATATGGTATTTACTTCTAAATTATAATTAAAATTATATAGTATTTACTTCTAAAATTAATTTAATTATATTGAATTTAATTATATTGAAAGAATCATATTAATTTTAATCATATTTATTTTAATTATATTAGATTTAATTAAATTGGATTTAATTATATTGAAAAAATCATATTAAGTTTAATTATGTTGGATTTTAATTATATTGGATTTAATTATATTTAGAAGTAAATGATTTTGTGGAATTCTTTTGATTTTTTCCGGATTTGCAGATTAGGAATTCTTCCGGATGTGCACATCCGGAAAAACTGAAAAATTTTAGAGAAAGGGTGCGTCCGGATGTGCACATCCGAAAAAAACTGAAAAATTTTAGAGAAAGGGTGCGTCCGGATGTGCACATCCGAAAATTGGGGGCAAAAACGGAAATTCAGGTGGTGCCTAAAAAACAAGGGTGGTGTAATAAGAAACATCCTGAAATAGAAGCCTGCAAAAATTAACAGGCTAAACCCTAGAAATAGCTCTATCTTCATCTCAATTCATTTGCTAAGAACTCATAAATTCTCATAATTTATTAAAAAAAATTATAAGTTGAATTGATTAAATTATTTAAAACATTATTTTACTTAAAATTTACCAATTTAAATAAAATAAAAATCCAAATTTTCTTATCGTGAAATACTAATTTCAAATTCAACAAAATTCTTAAAATTTATTACTTCTAAACTTCTAATTTCATTTATATCTCGAATTCATGACCAATCCCCATAAACTTTTATGAGAAATGGGATTTTAAAAGGATTATATAATACACAATTGATGGTTGAATCAAGCTTCATCAAATCTTAAAAGAGACAAAAAAAATCATAACAAAATTAAAATTATAACAATATATTATAAATTTGCATATTGATCAGAGTTACTTCTTAATAAGTAGAATGTATAGAAACAGAAGGAATAATATTTATTTGAAAGCATTATGTTACTTCCACAACAACAAAGGTGTAATTAACAGATCCTAATGTCTCATCCATAATAATTTTGGATCTTTCCTTTGTATTGGTAATGATACATTTGAAGCAATTTTCAAGCAATTGCAATTTGCAATTAGAAACAAACAATATCATAAAATCATGAACAACGTTCCACCAAACACCAATCTTCTTCATCTTCATATTTTTCTTCCTTAACTTGTTCCACACGCAACGGATACTCCACTTCTTTTTCATCTAAAGTGCATGAATTTTTTGCATCTTCCACCTCATCGTCATCTACATGTTCAACAACACTTTCATCTTTCACATCATCATCATCCACATGGTCAACAACACTTTCATCTTTCACATCATCATCATCATCATCCACATGGTCAACAACACTTTCATCTTTCACATCATCCACATGGTCAACAACACTTTCTTCTTCTTCATCATCATCATCATCCACATACCAATTAGAAATATGGTTCAAAGTCCCGGTCGCGGACAACCCGATAAATTTTAAACCGGGTTGATCCATGACCTGGAAATGCTTGAAACTCCCTTTAGATTTGTTCTTTGACTTTGACACCGGATGAAGACGGCAATCGGTGCACCGCGCCTTGCTGCATTTACTGGTGAATTTGGAATGGTTGGTGGGCTTGGAGGGAACCTTTGTGAAAACTCCAGTTGTTGGAGGCGAATCGAACCGTGTGACGAATCGGGTGCCGGGATTCGGGTTCGGTAGGATCCTATATGTCCTGACCATGCCATGTTGCTTACCCTCCCTCTTCATTTTTGTTGAATTGGGGTATTGAGACAAAGAGATTGATGAGAATATAGATGAATGTATTGTGATTATATATATTAAGGTTGTAGACATGAGATAAGAACCTTGGGAAGCAAGGTGTTTGTAGTCATTGTTTTGCGTGGTGACCAAGTAAAACAAATTATTGTTAAGATTGAATATAAAAATGGACTAAGTTAAACAAATTATTGTTAAGATTGAAAGAATAAAAAGAAGTTATTTGACAACTAGTTTGTATCAAATATCCTTGCGAGACAGAGAAACAACAATAAACAACAACCATAAAATCTTATCCTAGGTCATAACTACTTCTATAAATTTCAAAATAGTTATAGACGATAAAATACTAATTGGTTACACAATAATTGATATATTTTATTATTTTAACTATATTTAAAAAATGCATAAATTAATATAATAATATTTAAAAAATTAATATATCAAAATGAAATATGTAAGTGTTACAATAATCTTAAATCAAATTATATGATTTTATGAATATTATATTCATTGTTAATTTAAAATATGTTTTGATACTTAATTAGAACTAAATTTTTTGGTATACTTGTTCGTAAATGTGTACAATTTTAAGTACTAAATCAACATGACACGTATTTTCAATGGTTTAAAATATAAATCAGAATAACAACTATGCAGTTTAATATTTTAAAATATTAATTGTTGCTGGTAGAATATTCTTTCGATGCTATAAAGAATTTAGTTTATGATCACCTAGTCAACCATTCCAAAGGACGAGTTTTAACATAGAAAAATAGTACTATATTTGTTCGTTTTACACTGCTGTAGTCGTAAGTTATTGATATTATAAAAACTGGACTCGTCTGTCCGCTTTTATTAATGCACAGACATGTCAAAATATAAACAATATTTTTTGTGTCTTTATTTTATTTTAATTAAATTATTTATAAAATAATAAACAAATAATAGAGTGAAAAAAATATTCAAACCACCATATAGCGATTAACAGAAGAGAAGTTAGATTTTAAAACAAAAACTAATTAAAGAGAAGTTGGGATTTAAAACAAAAACTAAAAAGATATAATTGAAAAAAAATAGGCTACACCAAAAGCCATGTTTTCCCTTTATATATAGTATAGATATATGGATGATCAAGATTTAAAATAGACAATTTGAATAGGTGAAAAAGTGTAGTTCACAGACTTGTAATAAGTTGATCAGGGGTTGTAATCGGTTACATTCTTTTAAAAAAAATCAGAATATTGGCGTAAACGATTACACCTTATATATAACCAATTATAGTAGAAACAAAATTGTTTAGTAACCGGTTATATTTTTTCTATAATCGAGTACAGCGGTAGGATTTTCTGGTTTTTTGTTTGTTACTTGTATCTCACTCAATCTAATTGTATATATATGCCATTTGGATATTTCGTTAATGATTGATCACTATATTTCACCCTCAATAATCTCTCTCTCTCTCTCTCTCTCTCTCTCTCTACATGATTCGAATGAAGGACCAGATCACTTGTAATGAAAGTTCTCCCCACATGGTGGTGGGTAGGAGGCATGTCCAGTTGAAAAAGTGTCAATGGCGGTATAAAGTGTATGTGGATGAATGAGCTTTCGCTGGGGGAGGCATTGTGGATAAACTCACAATTTAGGTGGAGTGTTGAGAAAAAACAAGTGTTAGTTGAAAGTGTTGAGAAACAAGCGTGGGGAAGTCCCACATTGATTAGAAAAATGAAGATTAAACACTTTATAAGTGAGAGAACCCACAAATGTATCACCTTAAGATTTTGGGTAAGTATGTGGTGTGACTCTCACAAGGGGTGTTGCTCATAAAGAAAGACCCCAACAAAAAATGCTCATTCATGTTGACCCCTAAATTGATGACCCAACAGTGATATCAGAGCTGGTTCTCGATCCATCAAACACTTAGTGAGAAAAAATGGTTTCCATCTCCAATGAATGTATCCAACAAATCTTTCAATTCTCGATGCAAAGAATTACTACAACTGGGGTAACCAAATGAATGTGTTGTTTTGTTATCAAGATGTTCTTGAAGTGATCAAGAAAGGTGTTACTTAACTTGTAGAAGGTGCAACGATTGCACAAAGAGCCTCGTATAAGGAAGATAATACAAAAGATTACAAGGCGTTTTATCTCATTCACCAATACGTTGATGCTTACAACTTTGAGAAAGTTGGTGATTGTACATCCTCAAAGGAAGTTATGAAAATCTTGGAGAAAAGTTATGCAAAAGCTAATAAGGCAAAGGTGGTGAGGTTACAAACTCAAAAAGGCAGCTGAAGTTATTTCAAATGGAGGAGAAGGAAACCAATGGTGAATTTACTACGATAATTGCGAGATTGGTGAACCAAGTAAAGGTGTGTGGAGAAACGATCATAGAGCAGTATGTTGTTCCAAAAACCTTATGTTCTTTGATGTCAAGATTTGACAATGCACTAGTTGCGATTAAGGAATCAAAGGATCTCGCAACAATGAGTAAGGAGGAGCTACAAATCTCTCTTGAAACTCATGAGCAGAGAGAATGGAGGAAAGAAATGTTGATAAGAAAAAGGCGGAGATTGCTTTGCAAGTCCGCTTCAATGAAAGAGACAAGGAGGTGAAGGGAAAGTGGCCCATGAACAAAGGTAGAGGGAACTTTCATAATTTTGGTGGAAGGGAATCCCAAAATCCCAAAATTTCAACATTTTAAAAGGGTAAAAGCAGCGGCAATAGGGTTGGTGGATCATACAACTCTAAAAGTGGAAACATTAGAGAAAGAGAAGGAAGTAAGAAAAAAGAGACACAAGCAGTGTGCAGTGCTTTAATTGTAAAAAATATGGTCATTTTGTAATAGATTGCAGTGCCAACAAGAAAGAACCTAATGAAGATGAATCTAGAGCTTCAAGACAAAAGTATGATGATGACAATACACTATTTGTGATGATCACTAAAGGAGAATGCAGCAGTAGCATTTCACAAGACATGCGTAAAATATTACATCAGGTTGGTGATGCAGTCGCAAGTGCACGGCTGTGCGAAGTAGTAAAAAGATATCAAACCACAAAGTCCAATGGTTTAAGTACCAAATTCTGTCATATTGATGTATATATAGAGAAATCGAAAATATAAGTTATAGTGAAAACAACTTAAGGAAAAAGCACTTAAATGAAAACAACTTATTTATAAAATCACCTAATTTCCAATTGAGACAAACATGACATAGGGTTATGGTTCTTACTCTAACACAATCGCATGATCCATGTCACTTCTATTACGATAATTCCACATAAATTATAGAAAATAGTTAAATATGGGCAATACCTGCTATCGCCAGCACATTGCCATATCAACGACGAATGATTTGTCTGCTTTCGCAAGGCTGGATTATTCGTCGATGATTCGTTACTTTTTCTCAGCTATATAGTTTTCTCAAATTCATCCAAGCGACTTTGATGTATCGGACTTGGTTGTTTTAAAATATATGCTCTGGTATCAACATATATCCTTTCAGACCTCGGTCGACACCTGATAACACCTTACTTTCGTAACGGAGTTGGAATGCTTGAACTCGGATTATAAAATAAGTTTAAACTAAAATTCTCATAATCTATATGTGATGGATCATACAAAAGGTTATAAGATCATTCCCATAATCCCTAACCCCTAATGGACACTCACTCATGGTGAGGGCAAACATAATCGAATCAGTATTCAACATTGAATTCATAACAAACAGTTCTAATAGATAAACAATTGAATAAGGATGAATAAGAAAACCTTATTTAAATTAATTTTTTATCCAATATTGCTCCCTTGGAGACTTGAGTACAGAGAAAAGGAAAATAGGAAATACATAGAAACTTGTAGAATAAAACTTGGATCCAAAACTCATAACAAGCTATGAGTTTTATAGAAAAAGTAAAAGTGACACAATATATTTTGTTCAATGCCTACTACATCAGGATAATATCAAATCAAATAATGACTAAGAGCCACAATCATTGAAGATCGATCTAAAAAAGGAAACAAAATAATCCACTCTAGCCCTCCTATTACGACCTGTAGCAGCTGCTACGGATGGCCGTAGCAGGCCTCTGGTAATAGTACTAGGAGAGAAACCAAAGGGAACCCTAAGGCCTTCTACTTCTACAGCCTGTAGTAGCCCCCTGGTTTTACCATGGGGAAAATTGGCATTTCTCTTTTTTTTTTCTTTTTCCTTATTTTGCTTGTTTTTAATCTCTCTGTCTTGGATGCTCATTATGCCCTGAAAATAGCAAGAACACACAACCAAAGCGTAAAATATGGTAAATGTAAGAAAACCGATTAAAATGTGATGAAATACTAAGATAAAAATGACTAGAAATAGCGATGTGAAAACCACTTATCAAACTGGCAGAAAAGGTTGTAACTGATTACCTATATAATATAACCGATTACAGGTAGAAGAAATGCCATGGTGACTATTATGTGCAAGTGAAGCAACATAAGGGAAAATTCAACAAAGAAGCATGTTGTATAACCAAGTGTCGTCTTGAGGTGGTGTATTCAGATGTAAATGGACCGATGCAAGTTGATTCTATTGGTGGCAATAAATATTTTGTCATAGTCAATGATGATCATAATAGAAAAGTATGGAAATACTTAATCAAGAGAAAATATTAGGTACTAGAGGTGTTCAAGAAGTTCAAGTCCATGGTTGAAAGGCAAAGCAGTCACAAAATCAAAGTTCTCAAAATGGATGGTGGAGGCAAATATGTCTCAAATGATTTTGGGAAGTTTTTTGATCAATAGGGCACTGTACATGAGGTAGTTCCACCTTATACACCTCAGCAAAATGGTGTTTCCGAGAGGAAGAATCATTATGTCATGAACATGGCAACGAGCATGCTAAAGGGGAAGAACTTGCTGAAATAATTTTGGGCGGAAGTTGTCGCTACAACTACTTATTTGCTTAACTGATGCCCCACAAAGAAGCTAGAAAATATTACACTAGAGGAATTATAGTCCAGATTTAAGCCAAACATGAGTCACTTGAGTGTTTGGTTCTGTGGCATATCGGCATATTCCAGATCAACTTATAAAGACGATTGATGATAAGGGAGAGTAGATGACACTTGTAGGGTATTACTTTACCGATGGTTACAAGTTGTATGATGCAGTAAATAGGAGAATCATGATCAGTAGGGACATCATTTTTGATAAAATAAAAGAAGTGCAACAACTTGTAATCGGTTACCAACAGGACGTAACAGTTACAACAGTGAAAAATTGGTTCATGCAGTACTTGACAATGAAGAAATAGTCCCCCATTAAAGCCAGAATTGAAGAAAATGTGAGAATATCAACAAGGGTAAGAGGTTTGGTTGCAAGACTCCAAGATTGTGATCGATTCCAGGATAACAAAGTTAATGACGATGGTGACTTTTTCCATTTTGCACTTATAGATGAATTCGAAATTGTTAAAATAGAGTTGGCATTGAGTGATCCAAATGGATTTGTGGTATGAAGGAGGAGCTATAATCGATTGAAAAGAGCAAGACTTAGGTACTAGTTGATTTTCCTAAAGGGAAAAGGCATATAGGTAAGAGATGGGTGTAGAAGGTTAAAGAAAATCCCAAAGGAGAGGTTGTGAAGTACAAAGCTATATTGGTAGCTAAGGCATTTTTGCAAAAAGAGGCAATAGACTTTGAGTAAGTATTTGCACCGGTATCAAGAACTGAGACCATTCGATTGGTTATTGGGATTATAAACAACAACTATTGGTCTATTTATCAAATGGACGTCAAATATGCATTTTTGAATGGACCGTTGGAAGAGGAAGTATATGTGGAGTAACCCCCGGGTTTCATTGTAAAAAAACCAAGAATCAAAGTTCTATAGATTGAAGAAGGCTTAGTACAGTTTGAATCAAGCTCTGAAAGCTTGGAACAAGAGGATATATGGTTTCTTAAAAAAGATAGACTTCAACAAATGTGTATTCGAACATGGTATGTATGTCAAGAAGGATGCAAATGAAGGGATGGAAATTATTTGTCTCTATGTAGATGATTTGTTGATTATGGGTAGCGATTAAGGCTGTATTTCTAAGTTCAAGGGAGAGCTTATGAAGGAGTTTGAGATGAACGGCCTTAGCCACATACTTCCTTGGCATTGAGTTTCACAAGTCCAAGAAGGGACTGCTCATGTACAAAAAAGGTATTCTATTGAAATTTTGAAAAGAAAAATCTGAAATGAAACATTGTAACATTGCCATTACTCCTGCTGAACTAAGGTTGCAGCTGTCAAAGAATGAACATGAGCATGATGTTAATCCAACTCAGTGTCAGAGACTGATTGGATCGTTATTCCTTATGTTACTTATGTAATACGAGACCAGATTTGGATTTTAGTTTCGGAATTGTGAGCATATTCATGGAGAGACTGAAAGTGTCTCACTTGGCAGCATTCAGGAAGATTCTAAGATACATCAAACGTTCTATTGGCTGCAAAGTTTTTTTCCCACAACGGACAATGGAAAAAAGTGCAATTTACTCAGATATACCGATTCCAACTAGCGCAGAGATAAAGATGGTAGAAAATTCACATATGGATACATCTTTATGTTTAGAGAAGCACCAATATTATGGTGTTAGAAGAAGGAACTAGTAGTGACACTCTCTTCTTGTGAGGCTGAGTATATTGCACCATCGTTGTGTGTGTGCCAAGTCATATGGATGATCAATTTGATGGACTCACTACTACAAAATACACCTTCGGTAACACTAATACTACTACGGTTAGGCTTTCCACCGTTGTAATATCACAAACTGGATGCACCTGATATATTTTTTTATTTTTTTTTAAGTTATTTAATCACAGTTGAGATAACCAACCATGGTGATAAAATAAGTGTTACAAGCTTCGAATCCTACAACTACATTTTTTCCATTTTTTCTATTACAAAAAGCGCGTGTCACTTAAGTTCATAAATAAATAAAAAATTTAAAACTGTTTAACCACAGTTTTAATATACATCCATTGTAATAAGATCTATATTTCACTGCGGTTGAATGTAACAACCGTGGTCAAAGGTTTTCCTGATAAATTTAAAATAAAACAGATTCATTATTTCCTTCACAACCTTAAGTGAAATAGCGAACCAGCGAACTAGAGACGACAACAGTAGCGATAGCGAAATATTCATCTTCACAACCTTCGTTCATTTGAATCTTCATTCTTGATAATCTTCACTATCTTCATTATTGGTCTCTTCCTCTTCGAAGTATGGTATGTTTCGTGCAAAGTTCACTCTCTTTCTCATCTTCCTAATTCAAGATAATCTTCACTAGCTTCATTCTTGTTTGATTTTGTGCTCTGTTTCGTGCAAAGTTCATATGCTTTATGTTTTGTTGTTGGATTTAGTAGTGAACAAAAATATTATAACTTTGCTACAATGGATATCCATATGCTTAAGATTTAGAGTTGTATTATTGCTATGAATATGCTTCAGTTTTTCGATATGCTTTAGGTTTAGATTTTGTTGTGCTGTTCACAATATTGTTTTGAAATAAATTTCAGAATTTGTTATGGATCGTAGTTGGATGAAAGCTGATAGATTAGATCTGGTATATGAGAAAGGAGTTCTTGAATTCATTGAATACGCTGATCAAAATGTTCCCGACAATAATTGTATCTTTTATTGTCCTTGTGTTAATTGCGGGAATATAAATAAAGGTACAAAGGATGAAATATTCCATCACCTATGTTCTGATGGTATATGTCAAAATTATACAATATGGACGTGGCATTGTGAGGTCGAAAAAAGCAAAACAGTGCATCACAAAGTCACGAAGTTGATGAAGATGAATATAATGATGACCGTCTAGAAGATATGTTTCGTGCTATTGGAGAACCTTCTTTTAAGAAAGCTCATATTTATGATACTTTATGTAGTGATAAGGACACCCCTTTATTTAAGGGGTGCACAAGTTTTACACGATTATCTGCAATTTTAAAATTGTTAATCTAAAAGCGAAAAATGGGTAGTCGGATAAAAGTTTCACGAAACTACTTTATTTGTTAAAACAAATGTTACTTGAAGATAACAGTTTGCCTGATCATTGCTATGATTCCAAGAAGATATTGTGTCCAATGGGCTTGGAGTATATCAAAGTACATGCATGCCCAAATGACTGCATATTATACAAGAAAGAGTATGAAAATTTGGATCAATGTCTGGAATGTAGGGTGTCGCGTTACAAGTTGAAGGACAACAATGGTGATGACAATGTTAGTAGGAAGAGGCCTTCTGCTAAAGTGTTATGGTACTTGCCAATAATTTCAAGATTCAAGAGACATTTTTCTAATGCGAATGACGCAAAGAATATTAGATGGCATGCAGATGAAATAAAATGTGACGGAAACATACGCCATGTAGCTGATTCTTTGCAATGGAAGAAAATTGATTCGTTGTTTTCGGATTTTGCCACTAAGCCAAGAAACCTTAGGCTTGGGCTTGCCACCGATGGAATGAACCCCTTTAGTAATCTGAGTACTAACAATTATTCGTGGCCTGTTCTTCTCACGGTTTACAACCTATCTCCTTGGTTGTGCTTGAAGTGTAAGTATATGTTGTTAAGTATGATGATTTCTGGACCACGATGCCGCATCTGCAAAAATCAACTGGCAGAAAAGACAGAAGAGTCGCCACCGAACATTATCTATCCCGACGCAGGGAAAGGAAACGATCGAAGAATACCTCAACAAAGGGAAATACATGGTCATCACAACCATAGCCTGGGTTCGGGAGTCGGTTACGCGAGAGGAAAGTATTAGCACCCCCTCGCGTCCATCGTACTCAATGGGATCCATGCTTGTTGTATCGATTAAAGGGTGCAGGTTATCTGAGGCTCAACTGCTAACTGGAAACGGAATGGGAGTAAAGAGAAGGTGAAAACCACAAGAGAACTCGCAAGGATCATCGCAATCCTATGCCTACGTATCTTCATGGACAAATGAAGAATAAGAACCGACGTAGTTCGACGGACTACGGGTTTGTGGGGGAAGGTTACTCGCCAAGATATCGCATCTCGTGCCTACGTATCCTCAATCGGACGGGAGAGAGGAAGTCAGAACAGTCGTAGTTCGACCCACAGGGTCATTGTTGTTTTGTGTTTTTTAGTGGAAGACACCAACGTTCGCGCTCTAGTAGTTTAGGTGTTGCCGCTCATTGTATGGAGTCTTACGCGATTGCCTGTTTGCGGTAGAACGGAAATGACGTATCCTTTACGAATGGAGTGAGTGAGATGAGAAGAGAATCCCGAAGGAAGACGATTGTTTGTTTTTGTTTTTTAGAGGAAATGTTTTGATTGATTGTGTTTGTGGTATGTTTCGTGCTAAAGACTATGACATAGGAGCGAATACTTTACAAGGTTGCTCCCAGTGGAACGTTTGCAAAGCATCCTAGAATAGTAAAGGAGGCCTTCACTAATCATTTCCCATGTGCTTAAGGAGCTCACACATTGGCATTAACTTGACCTAGTTCTAGCATGTATCAAAAATTGATCATGTAATGGAATAGTCCATGAAAAATAGTTAGAATCTTTAGAAAATTAGGAGAAATTAACCATGTCATGTTAAGGTCAGTGAGTTAACATGTACAAAAAAATTGGATCAAATCATGCACCAAAAGCATTCAATTAATTTTAAACATCAAGCACATGTCAAGGATGAACATATAAAGCAAAGCTCAAAAAATGAAATTCAAAAGCATTCCAAAATTCATGGGCAAGACATCAATAAAGCATCAACATGTTAAGCAATCAAGTAGCTACTTGCATACCAAAAATTGGGTCCAAAATTTTAGAGGAAGGTCACTTTTTGTGGCTTGTATCACAAGGTACACCATTATGAACACATATCTTTCAAAAATCTAAGAAAAAAATCCAAACAGCCCAAAAATGAAATTAAAATTCATCAAAAATTAATTAACATGTTCAAGAATAGCCATGAATGTTTACATGATTTTTAAGCAACTTTTAGTATTTGTAATAATTCATTTTCTAACGTGTAAGAAGAAGAAATTAAAAAATACTACATGGGCTCATAAAGGGAGGTGTGCGTAGCGCTTTTGTGGGCCCAATCGTGCAAAAAACATCACTTAAATGCTGAAAAAACCAAAGGAAATGGTGGAAATAAATGTCACGTGAGGGGGAGTGTGCTTCATTATTGTGGTGGCAATCCCCCAAACGTTTGATCAATCACATGAATCAGGATTGGTTCGCTGCAATCACACTATTTAATATCACGCGCATGATCATAATCATGCGGCTGTGATTGTCTCTCGCTGCTAACATTTATCTATTATTATTAATTCCATGCCTATTATTATTATTATTTATTATGTTCAGCATCACATGAAAAAACGTTACATTACATATTGCATCAATTGGACAAGTTGTATTTAAGTTATAATAAGACAAAAATGTGCCAAGCCCTATGAGAAGACGACACATGCTCGTCTTCTCCATGCACCCCATGAAAAACGTGAAACACCTTCCATGGCTATGGGGGTTGCGCAAAAACAAGGTGAAGAAGAAGAATACTTTAACCACATGTAACTCACTCAAATCTTGACCGTTTTACATGAAATAATACTCCAAATCGAAGCCCACTAAAAGTAGATCATGAATCTATGCTTAGAAATTCCATTAGATCAACACACAAGAAAATATAACGAGGATAAGTTATGACTCCATACTTTGAAGCATCACCATTTCAACCAAACTTTATCCAAACACATTGCCTCTTCATAGAGGACTTCAGAGGTACGTTCACCACATGATTTCAAGACCTATGGAGGTTCTACCATGATGCTAAAGTTTCAAGAATCACAAACCTGGATGAAGCTTTTCGCACGTACAAGAAACCTGATAACTTCCTGCAATTCTTCTAATCTACGTCAGGAAAGAAAAATAAATGCTTTGATCTTCTTAGATCTTGCTAAAACTCCCAAAAATGAAGAAGATGATGAACCTTTGTGAGACAATGGTGGTTACTCCAGGTCCAAAATAGTGCATACAGAAGAGAGATTGAGGCTTGGTGATGATAACTATGGAGAAAAATCGTGGAAACTCCAAGTAGAATTGATTTTTGAAGCTATGGAATGTTGAGCTTCAATGGTGGATTTTGGTGATTTTGGATCTGTTTTGAGAGAATGAGTGTGTGTAACTGAATTTGTTAGGGTTTAGGGTTTATATATGGGTGTTTAGAGAGGGTTAATCATGGTTAGAGGTGTGGTTAAAAGCTTTTGTTAAAAAATGGAAAAATGGAGGTTATGTAGTGCATACGAATTTTACTATGTGGGTGGTGTATTTTAGTTACCATGGAGTGTATTATGATGATAATAATGGTGTATGATGATGGTTAGTACAGCCAACACAATTGGCGAACCAAGTTTTGCAATTTGAAAAATGGAGTTTTTATGGTTTATGGCATGAAAAAGATGTCCATGGAGGTGACTTTGTTGATGAATTTCCTGAAGGATAATGAATCAATTTGCATGATTTTGATGTCATTGGAAATGTGGTATTTGATAGAACAAAGTTGATGTAAAAAATAATTGGAGTTGAGGTCTGGAACACCATGGAAATGTCATTGAAGTTGCTATGTCAGAAGCTGAGTTTTGGGACTTAGAAAAAAATTCTAAGTTTTTCATTGAACAACTTAATAATCCCAACTTTGATTGATCATAACTTTTGATCTAGAAATTCAAATGGAACATTCTTTATATGGATGGAAAGCTTGGAATACACACTACAACTTTCATTTGAGAAAAGATTTCAAATGAAGCTTGGATCATAGAGGAAAATAACCATAAGGTTGGTTGCATGGCATGAGAAACTTTCCCAGAAGGGAAAGTTCTAAAACCCTTATTTTTTCCAAAATTGGTAACTTTCCGTAATTCTTGACTTTTCATGATTCCTTTGATATTTCTTGATCAAATCTCTCCCATTGACCATATTTGACATGATGAACATGAGTTTGACCTAAAAATTGAGATTTGACTTTTTCCTTGATCAGTTGACTTTATTCTCAATTTGTCTGACTTTCAACCATCTGGCCAATTAAAATCTTCTGAATGAAATTGTGAATCAAATGAGATGTCTTGAGTCTTGAGGAGCCTTTGTGGCTTGAGTGATTAGGCATACCCCACTCTCTTTGCTTTGATCAATTCATACCACGGAAACCTCTAATCCCATGCCTTGGGAAAACCAATGATGCATGTGTGATCGATGCTTATGACCTAAATGCATCTGAAATGTGAAACATAAGCCACTTATTTGGCATAAATAAGAGGGCAAATTTTGGGGTGTTACAGCTGCCTCTATTCATTCAACTGTGGACCTGAAGGGATAGGAGCGTCGGCTTTCAGACATTCGAGGTAAATAGGGATTGAATAATAAAGGCAACACGAAATCTGCGCTCTGTGGGTATAAAATACGGGTAGAGGATCAGACGAGTGTAAAACTCTACTGGGGATGAAAAGGTGAGTGAGATTGAAGAATCTGTTAGGGATAGGAAATGACGCGGACGGTCGTCAAAGAATGAGAGAGAACATGAATGAGCGATTTGGTTAACTACACGGACGAGTATCAGAAGATGATACTTACATGTATCATGGAAAGATGGAAACGAAGGAGTGTTTGAGTTAACAACGTGAACGAGTGTCAAAAGATGATACGGACGGGTATAAAAAAAAAGATGCGAGTGAGCAAGGACGAGCGCCATGAAGAAAATTGAGTACCAAAATAACCACACAAAATTTGCAACCTGCGAGGAGGGACGACTCCGCTGGGAAACAAGTAATAAGAGGTGTAAAACCATGAACACAGACGGCGTCAAAAAATCAATATGGACAGAGTATCGAAACCGAGCGAAACAAACCCAGACAGGTGCTTGATTGCGCTGGAGATAAACACCGACGGGTGAAGAAAGAACACAGACGAGTGTCTAAGAATCTAGAATCAATACGGGCAAACACGGACGAGTGTTGAAAGACCACAGACGAGTGTCTACCAATTTAGGATCAATACGAACGAGTATTAATGAACCTGGAACAAACACGAACGAGTGTTGAAAGACCACGGACGAGTGTCTATAAATCTAGGATTAATACGAACGAGTATTGAAGAACCTGTGACAAACACGAATGAGTGTTGACAAACCACGGACGAGTGTCTAAGACCAATATGGATGAATATTGAAGAAACCGAAGTAAACACGAATGAGTGTCTAAGATCAATATGGACGAATATTGATGCAATTGAAGCAAACACGAACGAGTGTTGAAAGATCAATACGGACGAATATTAAAGAGACTGAAATAAACACGGACGAGTGTCTAAGATCAATATGGACGAATATTGATGAAACTAGAGCAAACACGAACGAGTGTTGAAAGATCAATACAGACGAATATTGAAGAGACTGAAATAAACACGGGCGAGTGTCTAAGATCAATATGGACGAATATTGATGAAACTGGAGCAAACACGAATGAGTGTTGAATGATCAATACAGACGAATATTGATGAAATGAAACAAACACGAACGAGTGTTGAAAGATCAATATGGACGAATATTGAAGAAACGAAACAAACACGAACGAGTGTTGAAAGATCAATATGGACGAATATTGATGAAATGAAACAAACACGGACGAGTGTTGAAAGATCAATACGGACGAATATTAAAGAGACTCAAATAAACACGGACGAGTGTCTAAGATCAATATGGATGAATATTAATGAAACTAGAGCAAACACGAACGAGTGTTGAAAGATCAATACAGACGAATATTGATGAAATGAAACAAACACGAACGAGTGTTGAAAGATCAATATGGACGAATATTGAAGAAACGAAACAAACACGAACGAGTGTTGAAAGATCAATATGGACGAATATTGATGAAACGAAACAAACACGGACTAGTGTTGAAAGATCAATACAGACAAATATTGATGAAACTGAAGCAAACACGAACGAGTGCTGAACGAATAGTGCCTTGAAAACATTAAGATTAACACATCCAAACCTTGGACGATGGGTGTGATGGGCGACTCTGAGGGGATAAGGAAATCCTAGTCAGATGACTCTACTAGGGAATGAAGGCCAAAAGGATAAGATTGACGAATGTACTACCCTACGGATCGATTGAAGCATCTGCTTGGGGCCACAGTCACATTGTTTTATGCTGGGGGAGAAGAGAAGTCTGAACAGACAACTCTGCAGGGGAATACCAGTAAGATGAATGGGTTTATTGGCAACTTCATACGGGGATAAGGTAAGATTGAACCTCCTGAGTTAAACCACTTTTGTTGGGGGATGTCTGGAAACTGGAATATCTGAACCTGGCTTATGCTTCGAATGCATATGTTTGAATTTTTCTTTGGCGTAATGCTCCATATCAAATGGAAATGCTACGGTTTTGAGGATGCAATGATTACTACATGCAAGGTGCAAAGAGAATCCTCGGCCGAGGATGACGATTATCAACTCTACTGAGGAAGAAGATGCTTGTTGGAGAATAGGGATTAACGGGCCTCTGGTGAGGGAGGGACCATTTCTTAACTTGATGAGGAAATTACACACCAGTACTCTGTAGGGAGAGAAAATTTACTGGATCTGGGAGGTCAAACGAGCCTCTTGCTGTGGATGCCAACCTGTTTGGAGAGCAAACAAACCATTTTTACCCTGTCCGGGGCTTAAACTCTTACTGGAGAAAAGACAAATCCAATCTCTGGCTGGGGAAACCAAACCTCTGGACTCTTGCTGAGAATGATAACAAGAAGACATAACCTCTGCCGAGGCTACTTCTGTTGGGGAGATATTCATAATCTTCCTAATGCCCTTCTGGCGCCTTATAGAGGAAGAGAAACCCCATACTGGGACCTACTTTGGCACTTCACACTTCTGTTGATCCACTACCTGCTTATTATCATAAGCAGACTCTCCTCCTGTCTCAAACCACATGTTCTACTGGGAGAAATCGTCTCAAGAGGATTTTATAGAAAACCTGGCATTCAAAATGCCCCAGGGTCTTCAAACTCTTGGAGAGATTTATCGGATCTCGACGTAACTTCCGTAGATTGGATAACCTACGAAGGAACTTGCCTCGAGAGGATTCGTAATAACTTGAAATATTCTACCCCAGTATACTGAATCTTGAAGAGGTGCTTTTAATTAACTGACTTCTGGAGAGGACAACTTTTCACTCCTGAGGTGGCCTGCCTCAGTACGCGTCTTGCAGTGATTCTACCCTTGTCTTCGAGGGATGCGCTGAATCTCGACAAGATTGGCCCAAATTAGATGAACTTGGAGAGATTCCTCGACGTGACTGCCCAGATTGGCTGAACTTCGAGCACAACTTGCTGAGAAAACTGTTATCTGACAGAGTCTTTCGGCTACATGCTCATCAATATGGTTGTCCAGAAATTTCCTCTTGGTAAAGTCAGACTTCTCGACTGATGTTCATTATGCAAACTTCATTAGCGTCAAGTACAATGTATGCAAGCATAAAATGCTTATTCTGAGAATGATAATTCTAATACAACATACATGTTAATCTTGAAGTTTTCATTGAAAAGATATCGCCAAATCTTGTGAACGAATCACTAGTTAATATGTGACACTAATTTTTGAATAAAAGACATTATGCAAATGCAATACCAAAAAAAAAATTAGCGTCACTCATGGGAGTCAGGAACACTGTCTTATTAGAAGTACGCCTTCAGAATAACCCTTACCTCAATTAGGACTTTTGAGGGTTGTAACGTGGCCTCGTTCACGGTTTGAGAAAGAAGGATTTATGGCTCAAAATTTCATTTATACCCACCCATTCTCCTTGATGTCCTTCAGTCCTACGTTCAGTTCATTTGGCGCAAGTGCTCATCTTCCAAAAGGTTATTGCATGTCATCACCGATAGTTGAGGAGCCCCCAATGCTTTCGGAGTGGCAGTCGCTCTTTTCGTCTTTGGTGCCTGTAGTCACGTGACTCGTTCTTGATCGAGGATTTTTCTTTTGTAATCCTTTTTGCTTTTTCTATTTGCTTCTTTTTTCATTTGTTTCCCTAATTTTTCCTGGACTGATTCTTTTGAATCCTTTTCGATTTTGATGTCCAGCGGGATTCCCTAACTTTTGCCTAAGTCATTTGTTTTCAAGCTTTCGAATTAGCGGGCTTTCGTTCTCTTTTTCTTTTCTCTCTTTTTTTTGAACAAATCGTGTGACACTGGCTGTCTTGACTTCTTTGAAAGAATTGTGAATGCTTCACTCCTTGCGGCGAGGGATAACCATTATGGTTTCACGTCCCTTGACCTCCTGATGAGAAAAAAAAGGTAGTGGATCCTTAGATGCACACTCCTTTTGAAATTTGAACGCTTGGTCAAATCAACTGACAACTACCCTGCCCCTGGGTTAAGTGTTAGTTTTTTTTTTTAAAGAAACTCCTACTTCAAGGCTCAAAGGGGTTAACAAGTGTTTATCTCCCTTATATCTCCGATGTTTGGGGAGTTGAAACAATGCCTGTACATCATCAGCAAGGTTTTGTTCCCAAAAGCATACGACCAGAAAGTTTCGTTTTCAATTCATCATCCTCCCTCTAAGAGTTTAAGCACATGAATTGGTATTACAATGCACAGAAATATCATATGAATGAATAAGAGTGAATTACTTCAAGGAAAACATATTCATTGCATTAAGGTCATCATTCAAAAACAAACTTTTTTTACATGTATACTAACGAACAATGAAAAATACAAATGAAAGTACAGTAAAGAAGCTGACGATTGCCATTGTTGAGGAGGTCTGACTCCGTCTAGACTTATTGATCTTAAAGACATACTCGCAGTCTGAGTACTTACTCGGGAAGCTTCAGTTGATGTTCAAACCATCTACAGTGAATGTAATGACCCCAATGTTAATCAGATCTTGCACCTTATGCTGAAAGGCCTTGCACTTTTCAATACTATGCCCCGGCGCTCCAGAATGAAAATCACAATAGATACTTGCGTTGTAGCCTGGTGGGGGAATGCCAGTAAGCGAAGCCAGCGTATGAAGTTCAACCAATTGAAGTTGGAGAAGACGCCTCAACAGCTGAGCATAAGGCATAGGAAGTGGATCAAAGATCCTCGCGGGCTTCTTCGGCCTCGGTGGGTACTTCTTAACCTTGGGATTGTCTTGGGAAATAGGAGATAGCTATTGTCGGGAAAGTTCTGGACCCTTAGGTTGTGAAGACGATCCCCGAGGTAAATCACCCTTTGGGAGAGATCCTACAGGAAAGGGAGAAGTGACAACTTCTGATGCAGCCTCAAGCATGGGGTTGCCTTCCTTTCTCAACACGTTTCTCAGGACTTCCATAATCAAGCCCATCTGAGCCTTCAGCTGATGGACTTCTTCTCTCAGCATTTCCTGCCTCTGAAATAAAGCTTGTACGTCCCCCATAAATTTCCCCATCTGGCTTCGTACCTCCTTCAACTCAGCTTGAATTTGTTCCATTGCTTGCTGTTGGTTCTGGTGAGCGGAATGACGGTGAAGACAATAGTCAGCTATCCTGCCTACAATCAAACAAGGTTAGGAAATCCAGCAATAAGAACCTGTTATGCCAAATGAGATGTATGAATGCATGCATATGCCATGTTCGATTATTTCCGAGAAATCCTTTCTGCCTTGATTCAAGTTTTCCATAGGAACACCACAAGAAAAATATAGACAGCTCGGCTACGAGATCCAAAGTTAAGATCCTTGGAAATAAAAGAACACGTATGTCTGGATGATGATATGGATGCAGAGACATGGGATAAAGGCTTCCACAAATTCTGGATAACTATTGCGCTGCTGACGGAATAAGCTCAAAACTCTGCTCTGATGAGAATATCGGAATACCAGAATATCCGAATAATCAAAATATCAGAAGACCAGGCTGATAAATCCACACTGATAAGAAGACTAGAAAACCAGGTAGGTTGAAGGTCAAGGTTACCTGCAAACCTGTAAACACCCAGCCCCTCTCACATGCGGGTTCTAAGACTAAAGATCCTCAGCGTCACAGACTCTCAGGTCGAGAAATAATGATACGTTCACCATTTTTTGTTTGGCATCATCATCAATCGAGGAGGCCTTAACTGATTCCCCTCAAAAGGTCATCCTATGGCAAGTTCTCAGCTTCGGGTCCTCGGATCAAGAAGCATAATGGGTTTGCCATTTCTGGTCTTCCATTATCGCCCCTTGGGATGAATGCCTCAACTGAGTCCTCGGGAATGGTCACCAGAGTCGACAGCTCATCAAGGGAATATCCAATGACCTGCATCAACATTCAATATCAGATATCTCATAGAGGAACCTCATCTGCCTGTGGGTCTCGTGAACACTACACGTGGTCACCACCATGCAAGCGACACGACTATCCACTCTAAATCCTGTGTGTATACTCAAGCCTGGGTAGTGGGCTTATCTCTCAGAACACCCATCCCGCCAAAGAAAGCAAAGTCCAGCACAGTGCAAAATATATGGCAATAATGAATGTAAAGCAAGTAAATGTGATAAAAGCCGTAAATAAAACAGGTAACGAACACAGATAAAACACCCAATAACCAAAACAAATAGGCGATAGGATTGACTCGCATAGGGAACCAGAGTCCCCAGCAGAGTCGCCAGCTGTCGCATCTACGAAAATCAACCGGCAAAAAAGACAGAAGAGTCACCACCAAACGTTATTTATCCCAACGCAGGGAAAGGAAACGATCGAAGAATACCTCAATAAAGGGAAAGACATGGTCATCGCAACCATAGCCTGGGTTCGGGAGTCGGTTACACGATAGGAAGGTATTAGCACCCCTTCGCGTCCATCGTACTCAATGGGATCCACACTTGTTGTATTGATTAAAGGGTGCAGGTTATCTGAGGCTCAACTGCTAACTGGAAACGGAATGGAAGAAAAGGGAAGGTGAAAACAACAAGAGGACTCTCAAGGATAATCACAATCCTATGCCTACGTATCTTCATGGACGAATGAAGAATCAGAGTCGACGTAGTTCGACGGACTACGAGTTTGTGGGGGAAGGTTGCTCGCCAAGATATCGCATCTCGTGCCTACGTATCCTCAATCGGACAGGAGAGAGGAAGTCAGAGCAGTCATAGTTCGATCCACAGGGTCATTGTTGTTTTGTATTTTTTAGTGGAAGACGCCAACGTTCGCGCTCTAGTAGTTTAGGTGTTGCCGCTCGTTGTATGGAGTCTTACGCGATTGCCTATTTGTGGTAGAACGGAAATGACGTATCCTTTATGAATGGAGTGAGGGAGATGAGAAGAGAATCCTGAAGGAAGACGATTGTTTGTTTTTTTTAGAGGAAAGTATTTTGATTGATTATGTTTGTGGTATGTTTCGTGCTAAAGACTATGACATAGGAGCGAATACTTTACAAGGTCGCTCCCAACGGAACATTTGCAAAGCATCCTAGAGTAGTAAAGGAGGCCTTAACTAATCATTCCCCATGTGCTTAAGGCTTGTGGCGCACTCCTCATACGATAGTTATTAAGTGCCTTTTAGCTTTTCTTTTGAGATGAGAGAAGAGAGACTCCAAGGTAAAAGGAAAAAAAACTAAGGGAAACTAGATCCTAATGTTATCATGCAGCGGTGGCCCTATGGTTAAGGTTAAGAGGGGACTAACCTACTTTTTATCATACATGGATTGCTAGCCTAATGTCTCTCCTACCTCCAACTTAATCGGAAATTAAGTGGATCTAGGAATCCTAAGGGATCATGTGAATCAACACAAGTAAACATTATTCTAAACAATCACAAAAGAGAGAAGTGAATAAGAAGTGAGATGAAAAGGAATCATGTAAGTATAAACAAGCATGTAAAGTATCATAAGTAACTTACCATCTTCATGCCAAGCGCAACTATCAAGTAGTCGAAAGCAAAGTACAAAACTATGTCCTAATGCACAAGGAAGTGCTCTAATTCTACCCAAGGAGCAAACTTAAACCACGAGCAATGAAAAGCGAACCCTAAAGGTACATACCATACAAGGGGCAGTATCTAAACCTATTCTATCCTATCTTATGCTAATGTCCTAAGCAATGTCAAAAGGTTACAAGTTATGTCTTACAACAACACATAACATTTGCTATTTACAAACTATGTCAAAAAAACTCATAAAAGTCACACAAATGGAATTCAAGTCACATACTCAAGCCACATATGTGATATAAACATGTAAAGGGCAAGCTTGAAGTATGAGTGAGTAATCATGGAATGTACATCAATCATGTTCAAGTGGTTTGAAAGTTGCATCCAAAGATGTCACATAAAGCATGCTTTAATCATTCAAAGTTACACAACAAGCAAACAAGTGTGAAATGAACTTACAAGTCATAGGTCAAAAGTGAGTACATGTATATAATGTGTAATATCAATCTCAAATTATCACCACATTTCATGTTAAACTCAATCTCAAAAGCTAAGGGAAGTAAGGGTCAAAACCACACTTAAGCATCTTTTAAGGCATGTAACTTATCAACCAAGCAAAGAGCAATGAAAGAACATGGTAAAGTAACATCAAAGCACCCACACCATAAGTAGAGACCTATAATATCCCATATTGGAATACCAAAAACAATGGACAAAAATGACCTACAAATGATGTTACAAGAGTAGTCAAAAGTTCGCTTTGTCTTCTACTAGAAGTAAGGCAAGTTCAAGCATGCAAAAGAAAATACAAAGTCAAATAAATCAAGTATTTATACACATGAGGCAGTGGCAAATGATATGTGGAATGACACATTTGAATATCAAAAGCATTATACAAATATAGCACATCCAAAGTCCAAGCGGAAACAACAAAGTTAACTTCTCAGTCATGTTCAAACTTGTGAAAGCATAATACCAATTAGAAACATATGTAGTGACCTATAAATTCATGTGGGTAGGTTATGATTCATGTTAAACCATATGTGAGATGATGCACCAAAGATATCCTAAAGAGGATAGCACAAATACATCATCAAACTAAAACACCTAAGCAAACATCAAGCATAATCGAGTAAGCAACTTAGGGTTCAAAAAGAATCATGTAAGTCATGATCAAAAAGCAACATTTAAGGATAAAAAATGCACCTAAAATGTCATTGTATATAGGCTCAAACATGCCCTCAAAATTGGTTTTAAGGAGCTCACACATTAACATTAACTTGACCTAGTTCTAGCATGTATAAAAAATTGATCATGTAATAGAATAGTCCATGAAAAATAGTTAGAATCTTTATAAAATTAGGATAAATTAACCATGTCATATTAAGGTCAGTGAGTTAACATGTACAAAAAATTAGATCAAAATCATGCATTAAAAGTATTCAATTAATTGCAAACATCAAGCAAATGTCAAGGATGAACATATAAAGCAAAGCTCAAAAATGAAATTCAAAAGCATTCCAAAATTCATGGACAAGACATCAATAAAGCATCAACATGTTAACCAATCAAGTGGCTACTTGCATACCAAAAATTGGGTCCAAAATTTTAGAGGAAGGTCACTTTTTGTGGCTTGTATCACAAGGTATACCATTATGAACACATATCTTTCAAAAATCTATGAAAAAAATCTAAACAGCCCAAAAATGAAATTAAAATTCATCAAAAATTAATTAACACGTTCAAGAATAGACATGAATGTTTTCAGGATTTTTAAGCAACTTTTAATATTTGTAATAATTCGTTTTCTAACGTGTAAGAAGAAGAAATAAAAAAATACAATGCAAAGGAAGGGAGGTGAGCACATAGCAAGAGTATGGTTCAATATCCACATGGGCTCATAAAGGGAGGTGTGCGTAGATCACTTAAATGCTGAAAAAACCAAAGGAAATGGTGGAAATAAATGTCACGTGAGGGGGAGTGTGCTTCATTAATGTGGTGGCACTCCCCCAAACGTTTGATCAATCACACGGCTCAGGATTGGTTTGCTGCAATCACACTATTTAATATCATGCGCATGATCATAATCACGCAGCTGTGATTGTCTCTCACTGCTAACATTTGTCCATTATTATTAATGCCATGCCTATTATTATTGTTATTTAGGTGAATTCTTATCTACTCACCTCAAAAAGTTGGGTAGAGTTACCCATAGAGTAAATTAGACTACATTGCATTGGAAATCTACAAAATTTAAATTATTAAATAAATAATTAAGTATAATAAAATAATATGGCATTACTGGATTGGTTGAAGGTACACTACCCAACTTTTTGTGATGGGTAATGAAGTTGTCCCCTATTATTTATTATGTTCAGCATCACAAGAAAAAACGTTACATTACATATTGCATCAATTGGACAAGTTGTATTTAAGTTATAATAAGACAAAAATGTGCCACGCCCTATGAGAAGACGACACGTGCTCGTCTTCTCCATGCACCCCATGAAAAACGTGAAACACCTTCCATGGCTGTAGGGGTTGCGCAAAAACAAGGTGACGAAGAAGCATACTTTAACAACATGTAACTCACTCAAATCTTGATTGTTTTACATGAAATAATAGTCCAAATCGAAGCCCACGAAACGTAGATCATGAATCTATGCTTAGAAATTCCATTAGATCAACACACAAGAAAATACAACGAGGATAAATTATGACTCCATACTTTGGAGCATCACCATTTCAACCAAACTTTATCCAAACACATTGCCTCTTCATAGAGGACTTCAGAGGTACGTTCACCACATGATTTCAAGACCTGTGGAGGTTCTACCATGATGCTAAAGTTTCAATAATCACAAACCTGGATGAAGCTTTTCGCCCGTACAAGAAACCCGATAACTTCCTGCAATTCTTCTAATCTACTTCAGGAAAGCAAAATAAATGCTTTGATCTTCTTGGATCTTGCTAAAACTCCCAAAAATGAAGAAGATGATGAACCTTTGTGAGACAATGGTGGTTACTCCAGGTCCAAAATAGTGCATACAGAAGAGATATTGAGGCTTGGTGATGATAACTATGGAGAAAAATTGTGGAAACTCCAAGTAGAATTGATTTTTGAAGCTATGGAATGTTGAGCTTCAATGGTGGATTTTGGTATTTTGGATCTGTTTTAAGAGAATGAGTGTGTGTAACTGAATTTGTTAGGGTTTAGGGTTTATATATGGGTGGTTAGAGATGGTTAATCATGGTTAGAGGTGTGGTTAAAAGCTTTTGTTAAAAAATGGAAAAATTGAGGTTATGTAGTGCATACGAATTTTACTATGTGGGTGGTGTATTTTAGTTACCATGGAGTGTATTATGATGATAATAATGGTGTATGATGATGGTTAGTACAGCCAACACAATTGGCTCACCAAGTTTTGCAATTTGAAAAATGGAGTTTTTATGGTTTATGGCATGAAAAAGATGTCCATGGAGGCGACTTTGTTGATGAATTTCCTGAAGTATAATGAATCAATTTGCATGATTTTGATGTCATTGGAAAGATGGTATTTGATAGAACAAAGTTAATGTAAAAAAGAATTGGAGTTGAGGTCTGGAACACCATGGAAAATGTCATTGAAGTTGCTATGTCACAAGCTGAGTTTTGGGACTTAGAAAAAATTCTAAGTTTTTCATTGAACAACTTAATAATCCAAACTTTGATTGATCATAACTTTTGATCTAGAAATTCAAATGGAACATTCTTTATATGGATGGAAAGCTTGGAATACACACTACAACTTTCATTTGAGAAAATATTTCAAATGAAGCTTGGATCATAGAGGAAAATAACCATAAAGTTGGTTGCATGGCATGAAAAACTTTCCCAAAATGGAAAGTTCTAAAACCCTTGTTTTTTCCAAAATTGGCAACTTTCCGTAATTCTTGAATTTTCATGATTCCTTTGATATTTCTTGATCAAATCTCTCCCATTGACCATATTTGACATGATGAACATGAGTTTGACCTAAAAATCGAGATTTGACTTTTTCCTGGATCAGTTGACGTTATTCTCAATTTGTCTGACTTTCAACCATCTGGCCAATTGAAATCCTTCTGAATGAAATTGTGAATCAAATAAGATATCTTGAGTATTGAGGAGCCTTTGTGGCTTGAGTGATTAGGCATAGTCCACTCTCTTTGCTTTGATCAATTCATACCACGAAAACCTCTGATCCCATGCCTTGGGAAAACCAATGATGCATGTGTGATGCTTATGACCTAAATGCATATAAAATGTGAAACATAAGCCACTTATTAGGTATAAATAAGAGGGCAAATTTTGGGGTGTTACACACGACAACTTGGAAAAGACATAGATGTTTATCTAAGTCCATTAATTTAAGATTTAAGACTTTTGTGGGAGGAAGGCGTTGAAGTTGATGATGCATATTCTGGTGAAAAGTTTAAGATGCTTGCAATGTTATTTTATTTAATCAACGACTTTCCTACATATGGTAATTTGGCTGGATATAGTGTCAAAGGACACAAAGCGTGTCCTATTTGTGAATCGGATACATGTTATCACCAACTTGATTTTGGAAAAAAAACTGTTTACCTTGGGCATCAGAAATTTCTAAAACTCGGTCATTCTTATCGTAGATTGCAGAAGGCTTTTAATAGAGAGAAGAAGTTTGATATCGCTCATAAACCTTTAACTGGGGATGAAGTTTATTAACAACAGAAAAACATTAATGTTGTCTTTGAAAAGAGAGAAAAAGAAAAAGGGCCACTTGAGAAAAATATATGGAAAAGAGGTCTGTGTTCTTTGATGTTCCATATTAGTCAAGTCTCGGTGTAAGACATTGTCTTGATGTGATGCATGTGGAGAAAAATGTGTGTGATAGTTTGATTGGAACACTTCTAAATATTCCAGGAAAGAATAAAGATAGTAAGAAATCTTGTCTCGATATGGAGGCGATGGGTATACGAAAACAATTGTCTCCAATAGAAAAAGGGAAAAGAACTTATCTGCCTCCGGCTTATTACACTCTATGTAAAAAGGAAAAGAAAAGTTTTTGCAAGTGTTTGCATGGTATCAAAGTTTCCCAAGATTACTCATCAAACATCAAGAAACTTGTATCAATGAAAGATCTAAAGTTAATTTGTTTTAAATCTCATGATTGTCATGTCTTGATGCAACAACTTCTACCAGTGGCTATCTGTGGCATCCTACCAAAAAATGTGAGAGTAACTATAACCAGATTGTGTTTGTTCTTCAATGCCATATGTAGTAAAGTTCTTGATTTCAAAAAAATTAGATGAATTGGAAGATGAAGCTGCCATAATCTTGTGCCAATTGGAGATGTATTTTCCTCCATCATTTTTTGACATTATGGTTCACTTAATTGTTCATCTAGTAAGAGAAATCAGAATTTATGGTATATTTTATTTAAGGTGGATGTATCTAATAGAACAATACATGAAGATCTTTAAAGGATATAAGAAGAATAATCACCAATCGGAAGCATCAATTGTTGAAAGGTACATCACAGAAGAAGTGTTGAGTTTTGTACAAACTATTTATCAGAAACAGAGTCTATAGGAATTCCAAAGTCTCATCATGGTGACACTGAAGGTAGAGGTATTTAAGGTTTAAATGTTAAGTCAATGGCTCAGGATGTAGTTATTCAGGCACATTTCTATATATTGAATAATCTTGAAGAAGTTCAACCTTACGTGGCTACTCACAAAAGGCTTTTGAAGAAAAGATATCCCTGAATGAGTGACAAGTTGTTGTTAATCGAGCATAACAAGAAATTCTTTGATTGGTTTAATAAAAGGATACCAAAAGATCATAGTGCATCCGAGACAATTAAATGGTTGTCGTTTATGCCAAAATTTAATGTGATAACTTGGACTGCATATGACATTGGTCATTATACCTTTTATACAAAATCAAAATATGATCGTAGTACAATGAAAAATAGTGGATTTATGGTTGAGGCCGAATCCATGTATTTCTCTAGTTCGAAAGATAAGAATCCAATATTGGCATCTAATGCGTTCTATGGTGTCATTGAGGAGATTTGGAAGATTGATTATGTTATCTTCATAGTGCCTTTATTTAAATGCAAGTGGGTTCCCAATAATATTAATGGTGTACAAAATGATGACTTAGGATTCACTCGGGTTGACCTTAGGAAGGAAAATTATATGACCAAACCATTCATCATGGCTTCACAAGAAAAACAAGTTTTCTATGTTACCGACCCTTCAGACACATCGGGAAAATGGTCAATCGTTCTCTGGGGAAAAGACATTCCTAGTAGTGATGAAAGTTTTGATATTCCTTCTACTCCTTCTTACATAACAAAAGTGCCTACCGCATATGATGAATTTGATAGAGATGATGTGCATGCTATTCGTATCGATCATAATGAAGGCATATGGGAAAATTAACAAGTAAGCATTTTATTATTTATTCATAATTTAATGTAAGTTATTATTTCTAACTATATTTATTACTAACAAGTATGATTATTTGATATTGTAGGTGTTTAAAGTCAAGACACCAATAGACAAAGAAACCAAAACACTACATCATATACAATTATGTGATGTTATATAATGTTTGTAGGTTGTTTTGTGCCATTTTTCTTTTGATGTAATATATATACAATGTTTGGTTCTTAATCCAATGTATGGATTTGATGTAATACAATACAATTATTTTTTATGACACAATTGTTGTTTCTAATCTGATACGGTTCACAGAAATACAATTTAAAAAATGGAAAATTTTCAAAAAGCAGAAAAATATATTTTAAAAAAGAAGATAATTTAACGACGGTTGTTAAATATGACCGTGGTTATATAGTGAACGATGTCCAGAAAAATATATATACCAAAAAGGCGCTGTTGAGAATCGAACCTGGGAGCTTTAGTATATTACAACGGTTAGTTAAAGCAATCGTGGTAATATGTCGTGCGCTTTCAGGTTTTCTACAATGGTCATACGACCGTGATTGTAAGTAACACATATACAACCACACGCTACGTAACAATGGTCGATCCTGCGTGATGATATATCTTTTTCAACCGGTGTTGTATATGTTTTCCATAGTGATGATTTGTGTAGTGAATAGGGTGAGGCTATAACATGCATGATTAATAATGTTTCCTCTATAAATCTTGTTAAGAATTCCATTACACATGGGAGAAGCAAACATATTTAGACGGGGTTTCACTACTTGAGAGAGTTTGTTATTAAAGGAAGATTGAGGTTGGGGTATTGTAGAAGTGAAGACTAAGTAAGGGGAAAATTTGCTTACCAAAGGAGGGTCCATTGAAGTATTCAATAGATTGAAGAAACATATGTTCATGGAAGACTTAGAGCACATGAATTAAGGTGGCGTGTTAAGTGAAGAAAAATTAATTCACTTGTCTGTAATCGGTTACTGTGGAGTTGTAACTGGTTACATCCCCTTTAAAAAGAATCAGAATGTTGGTGTAGCATGTTACGCCTTATCCTTTAACCGATTATAGTAGAAACAAAATAGTTCACTAATCGGTTAAGCTCTGTCTGTTACCGGTTATAGCTGTAAGATTTTTTTATTTTTTATTTGTTACTTGTACATCACTCAATGTAATTGTATCTATACCCTTTTGGCATCTCATTAATATTTGATCCCTATATTTTGTTGTAACAAAAAGGTTTTTCAATAAGAATGAAGAAGAAGAAGAAAAAGAGAGATAGAGAGAGAGAGACTATATGTGAAGAGGGAATTTTATTAAAATGAAGTTGTTATGCATGATTTACATTGTTACTTGTATATATAGGCAACCTAAAACATACAAGCTTACAAGCTGCAACATTTAACTCAATCGGATGCATGCTTACATAAACTGGCAACTACATGTTGTATTCAACCCTGTCGAATACAACTAACTTCTACTAGACTCACTACTTCAACTAGGTCGAACATACCTATGTAAAATATAATATTTTCTACAAAACAATGAATTACATATTCTAACACACCACCAAATTCATGTTTTCTAGACTTATCTTCAACTCATCGAACCTGACTTTCTTGAGAGGTTTGGTGAGTTTATCAACTGGTTTCCATTCTTTCTTGCAACTCTCAAGTTTAAGCTTTCCTTTATTTGCTTAATCTATAATAAAATGATACATTCTCTCTATGTTCTTACTTCGACTATGACACATATGATGATTTGTCAGGTCGATAGCTGACTTGTTGTTGACAAACAAATTCATTTTCTTAGGTTTCGTGATCTTGTGCTCTTCGAGCAACATTTCTATCCATGCTACTTGACATGTTGCATATGATGCAACCACTTACTCAGCTTCACAAGATGACAAAGCCATAATGTTTTGTTTTCTTGAGCTCCAAGATATTGGAGCACCTCCAATTATGAATATGTAGCATGCAATACTCTTCTTCCCGTCTTGATCTCCACTGAAGTTTGAACGAGTGTAGCCATGTACATCTATATTTGTGCTGGTATTCTTTCACATTGGCATCATTACACCATGAACAATTGTACCTATTATGTATCTTAACACTCTCTTGACTGCAGTGAGATGACATTCTTATGGCTTCTCCATGAATTTGCTTAACAGCTTGACACTTTGACAAATATCTAGCCTGGTGTTGCATAGATAACTTAAGGATCCAATGATTTTCTTGTATAATATTGCACTTACAAACTCATCATCTATATCCTTTCTCAACTTTTCTCCAGTCTCCAATGGTGCGACAACTGCATTATAGTTACTCATCTTAAACATTTTCAAGATATCTTGGGTATACTTTGTCTGGTGCAAAAACACTCTTTCATTTGTGTCTTTGAACTCCATCCCTAAAAAATACGACAAGTTCCCTAGGTCGTACATTTCAAATTCCTGCATCAGTTTCGACTTGATCCCTTTTATTTCTGCTTAATCTGCACTTGTAGTTAGCAAGTCATCCACATACAAGCATATAATGACTCGATTGAGCCTACTTGCATAGTTGACATACACTCCATGTTCATAGACGCATTTTGTGAAAGTTTCCTTGATCAGGAAGCTATCTATTCTCTTATTCTAAGTCGTTGGGGTTTGCTTCAAACCATAGAGAGCCTTCCTCAATCTGTATACTTTATGCTCCTGCCCTTTGATTTTGAATCCAAGTGGTTGACTTAGATTTACCTCCTCTTCCAATGGTCCATTTAGAAATGATGAATTTACATCTAGTTGATATATCTTCCATCCTTTGTATGTTGCGGTCAACACAACAATCCTGATGGTTTTTAGCCTTGCCACAGGTGCACAGAATTCATCGAAGTCGATACTAGGATTTTGCATGAAATCTCTTACCACTAGTCTTGCCTTATGCTTGGAAATTTCACCATTTGATCTTAGCTTCAACTTGTAGACACACTTCACATCAATTGGCTTCTTGATTGAATTTTCTACAAGTTCCCAAGTATTGTTCTTCTCGATTGCCCTGAGTTCTTCTTACATGGCTGCTAGCCAATTAGAATAGTTCATGGCTTGATACAAATTAATTGGTTCTGATCCAGCCATCATTATTAGTTCTTCTAAGAAGTCACCATCTGCATCGATTGCTTGATTTGGAAATATTTCATATCAGGCTAGGCTTGATGACTCAATTGTCATTCTAGTAGATCTTCAAACATTTTGCTCAGATGGTTCTTTATTTCAATTGGTTGTGTCTTTAGTTTGTTGGTCTTCTTCAAGCATAATTTCGATTGTATCTTGCTTTTGGTTGTGTCTTTATTCCACCCTTTGCTTTCGTCCATCAGAACATCCCTACGGATCACTAGCTTATCACCATTTGGTGAATACAACTTTTATGCACTAGTCGAATGATAACTTATGAGCACCATAGTTTGACTTCGATCATCTAACTTCTTCCTCATTTGTTCAAGTACATGCCTGAAACACTTTGATCCAAAATATCTAAGATGACTAACATTTGGATTCAGTCTTGTCAAACCCTCATAAGTTGTCTTCTCGACTATCTTCTTGGTTATACATTTATCTAGAATGTATAGTGTTTTCGAAGTTGCTTTGTGAGTGCGTCTTTCTGTTTAGATATGTTTTATATGATGTCAAAACTAGGTGAAAGCTTAGCGTTTTTGTACATTGGACGGTATCAACTGATTCTAGGTGTGCATTGTGCATTTTAGCATTAGGAAGCATCTCAACATGTTAGAAATGGTTTAGAAAAGATTCAAGCATCAAACAATAGCTTCATGCATCAAAAACTTTGTTTTGTGTGTGAAAAACACTCTATAGGTCGACACATACAACTTTAGGTCAACCTATAAAAGATTTTCTTCAGCTTAGGTTGACACATAGAATGCATAGGTCGACACACATGCTTCAATATTGAAGCCTATAGGTTATGTCCATGTGTTGACTGTTATAGGTCAACTCAACCATGACTTTGATAGGTCGACCTATAGACCTAAAATCTTGAGTTTTTGCTTTTCTTTCATTTTTCCTTTTGCATGTCCTTTGCTTCATACTTGCACACACACACACACACACACACACACACACACACACACATACACACACACACACACACACACACACACATATATGGGACGTATCATATAAGAATGTCAATTTTTTGTGAGAACATGAGAATGAATCTGAACCATTAAATTTTAAAATAAATGGTGGAGATTATTTGTGGTTTTTTGTTTTTCTCTCTTTTCCATTATTAAAGTAAATGATGGAGGAGAGAGAAAAAAATTGACACATAATCTCCACCATTTATTTTAAAATTTAATGATTCAGATTCATTCTCATGTTCTCACATAAAAATGACATTCTCATATGATACGTTCCCTATATATATATAAACTTGATACATGCATCATTTCTAATAAGGTTCTAGAGTAAATCTATACGAAATCGGGATTTTAAAGCATTCTCATCATCTTCAACCTCTCTTCTATGCATAAACACAATCAAACTACACATAATCATTTTTTGATTGGGTGACCATCTAGATTAAGGTTGATAACGTCCAATTAGATTGTTGTACCGAGAATATTGGGTTGAGAACTTTGAGTATTTCAAATAAGAAAATCGAGCTGGGGTTTTCCTTCAAGATCATTGAGGATTTGAAGGTTTTGAACAGGATTATGTAATTCAGATCCAATCGAATGAATGCATTGGGACAAGGGGTGCCTTGCAAGGGAGTAACGTGAGATGGTGGGTCATGTTGGTAAATCTTGGGTTTCAACAAGTGTGCGCTTGGGATTAATTTAACTGGGTGAAAGCCTTGGGACAAAGAGAGCCTTGCAAGGAAGTAGCAATAACAGGTGAACTGAAGCAACATTGTTGGTCAATAAGTGTGCGCTTAAGATTAATTGAACCGGATGAAATCCTTAGGAAAAGGGGTACCTTGCAAGGAAGTAGCAAGAACAAGTGAATTGAAGCGGAATTATTGGTTACTTGATCAATCTTTGATCAAGGGTTTTGGAGGTGGTAGAATCAACAACAAACCTAGGGTTTGTAGGGTTAGAGTTCTTCATCTCTTGTATACACACATTTGCAAAGTATGATATATTATAATATCTCAAATCGAATTTGAATTGAGGGACGACATACCCATAGCGAGGCCGATTGAGGAACTAACTAAACAAATCCTTGTGTACTCTCTCTCTCTCTCTCACTTTCTCTCCCTCTCTCTTTTAATTTTGTGTTTTCAAATTATTTAATTCATTGTTCATTTGATAAATTCGTTTGGGAATTATTTTTTTATCACATTTTGAATTAGGTTTTGTTAATATAAGCATAATCTTTTTTATTGTGATTGGTTTTTAAGATCAACAAAATAAAGAAAATTTCCATACAATATCGAATGCATACAAAGTGTTCGATAAATTGCTTTATAGTGTTTTTGTGTGTTTTGATCATTGGGAATAAGCTCTACGTATAACTTAGCATCAATTGTTTGTTATTAATAGTTGTTGAACAATTTGTGTTCATTATCATACGTTTGTGTATCTTTATGCAAATCCGAGCTTTTCTATAGGGGTTCGGTTACGATTTGATTTGGGTTGTTTCCGTTCTGCCATAAAACTTTTCAAAATTTTTTTGCCATTTTTTTACATGTGATCTATTCACCCCCGCTCTAGATCGAAGCCTATCGTCTAACAAGTGGTATCAAGAGTTCCAGTTTATTCCCTGCTTAAGATTTACTTATTAGAAGAATGGATATCGAACCTAAGGGAGCGTACAATAGAGCACAAATTTTCACCAAAGAAAATTATGGCTATTGGAAAGCTTGTATGCGTATTCACGTCAACTAGGTTGACAAGGGTATATGGTACGCCACAAAAAATGGTCCAAATGAAATTACAGTGACTAATACTGGAGGTGTTACCGTACCTAAATCGGAAACACAATGGAATGATAATGATTGGAAATTGTGGTCACATGATTGGAAGGGGAAAAATATTCTCACATCCACATTAGGTGTTGATGAGTATTATCGTGTTTCTCATTGTGGGACCTCCAAAGCTATGTGGTAAGCATTAGAAGTTTTCCATTGATGACAGTCCGTCATTACATAAAATCAATCGAAGAATCGGGGGAAAATGAGCAAAAGAGGAGCCAAAATGATGAAGAAAGACCCAAGAGTGAGTGAAAAAGAGCCAAGTATGGAAGAATGGGACTTGGTGGAAATTCAGGTGAGAAGGGTGAAAAAATACACAGCTACTGGAATAATCACGTGCAACATCGCGTGTTATCGCAAGTGTGATACAACTGCAAAGGAACTATCGTGTGCGCGATGACAACGTTTTTTAGACTTTTTCTGATGCGTTCTGACCCATTTTGACAGCTTTAAAAGGGGATTTTCTGCACTTTTACAAGGGTTACAAAATTTGGTACTGGGAGTACGATTTTACAGCATCAGAGGGTGATTTTGAGAGCATTAGACGCCATTGGAAGCTAATCCTTCAAGGTAATTCATATGTTATTCATCTTTTATCAATTGGTATTGTAATGTTCACCATGTGTAGCTAAATTCTCATAGGTTAGGTTGTGTTTGATGAAATTTATTCAACCTTGTTGGTATTATATGGAAGTTTGACTTTGTATGAACCTTTTGACTTATAATTTTATTCAGCTGTTTCTTTTGCTTAATGCATATTATTTGAGACACTCTGCTAATATGTTATTAGATGCATAGGGATTCATGACCCGTAGCCTATGTATTGGATCTAGGGAAATTGTTCTACTTAAGTCGGTTAAATAGGGATAGGATACCTCGAGTAGTGGCACAGAGAACTAACGGCCTATACATCGCCTAACATTGCTTACATAGGCGGACTAGGGATATAAAGCTTCTAGTATTTGTTAGTGAGTTATTTCGTTGGAGACGGGATATAACGGTTTGTTAGTTCCCCGTAAAATTATAAGGATAAGATAATTCATACAAGGTGTCGCACATCAAAAAATAAGAGGGGATAAAGGGATTCTAAAACACAACCTAACTGCCTTCATAATATAGTTTTCTCTTTTGATCTCTTTTTGCACTTAAACTTGCAAAACCCCCCCTTTTTACTGTCTTTATTTAATATTGCACAAATTATTGTTCTGTTCAAACACAATCCTTGTGGGTTCGATATTTTTATTACGCGATATTATCGGTACAATTGCCGAGAAGTCATCATCCATGAGGGTACTAATGAGGTCAAACAAGCTAGGATCAACACATTAAATCAAGAGTTTGAGCTATTTCGCATGAAGCATGGTGAAACCATTGCGGAAATGTAAAAAATGGATCACACATATTATCAATCGATTAAATGCGCTAGGTAAGCTTATTTCAAATGATATTGCAACTAATAAGGTGTTGAGAAGTTTTAATAGGGAATGGCAACCCAAGGTCACCACTATCAAAGAGGCGAATGATCTCAAAGTACTTAACCTCATTACTTTGTTTGGAAAATTGGAAGAACACGAGCAAGAACTCACTTGCTTGGAAAAACATGAAAAAGACTACGAAAAGAAGGTAAAGAAGGAGAAAGGTAAAGGCAAGGAAGTAGAGAAGAAGTTCATTGCTCCAAAGACTTCAAGCTCAAAGTCCTCACACAATTAGCAAAGGGATTGTGAAATAAGTAATGACAAAAATTCTGGTGAAGAAGATATAAGGCTGTTTATAAAAAAGTTTAATAGATACATGTGGAAACATGGAGATAAATAATCCGACAAGAACCATAGCAAATCTAGAAGGCTATCTAACTCCTACAAAGAAGATGAGAACAAGAAGGGTAAGTCTAGAAATTCATGCTACAATTGTGGAAAACAGGGCCACTATAGGCCGGAGTATTCTACAATCAAGAAACACAAAGAAAAAGGCCATCATAAGAGATCTAGCAATTCTAGAAGAGCTTATGCAGCTTGGTAGTGGGAAAGTGATTCTTCAAGTGATGAAAGCTTCAATTCAAGTGTTGAATCGGCAAATACAAGAATCTAGTAAGTCACTTTAAACTTAATTCTTAAATCTTCTCATGACTTAAATCTTAAATCTTCTCATGACTTAGCTTTTTCTCAATTACAAGAATCTTTTAAAAATCTACAAATACAAGCCATATATGCTTTCTAAAGATTAGCTTCACACAAAATAATTATTTCCCACTTAGAAGATAAAATTTTGGAAAATGAAAAAAATATGGAAGCTCTAAGGAAGTCTATGCTAGATATTCTAAAAGATAAGAGTTAAGATGACAAACCTTCAATGTATGGTTGTGAAACTTGTCACATTTGGAAAAAAGAGACAAGGACTCTTAAAGCCAAGTTGGATAAGGCTTTGCAGCCTAAGGCTACTTTTGCTAGAGATACTTCTAAATATGACATGCCTTCTCATAATCCTTATAAAAGGTATAGTTTTGTTAAAAAGGAACCAAATAAAAAAAGCTCATCTTCTCATAATTTGTATTTTCAATATTGTTGCAAAAAAGGGTCATACTATTGCAAAGTGCAAGTTTAGGAAACATTTTGTTCCTAAAGGTGCTTTTCAATGGTTGCCTAAATGCAACAAAGGTTTCATTAACCCTCAAGGACCCAATGAAGATTGGGTACCTAGCACTATTCGTTGATCTTGCAGGAAAAATGTCTTGGCTCTATGAAGAGATTATGTGATCTCTTTTATGGAGGCTCAAGGCTTAATAAGGGTGTGGCAAGCATGGTGGATTGTGTTACCAACAAGGTTAACTTCTAGTGTTCCGTTAATTGGTAAAAGTGTGTTAATTATTATTAATGTTTTCTATTCGAGAAGTGTCATAAAGGTAGTTTTTTTTAATGATGTAGGTCTATCTTCAACAAGACATACTTAAGTACATCAAATTGGGATTGATCAACCTAACATGATGAAGCATGAGGAGGAGCAAGATAATCATCATGATTGAACAAGGGTGAAATTCCAACAACAAAGGATGATCATCAAGTCCATTACTTTGTCAGATACATTATAAATCGCACTTTCAAGTACTTGTACAAAGAGAAAAGTGGAAAGTGCATTTTGGTTTCGTAAGTGTTTGTGGCGCGCTTTTCATTCATTTCAACTTTCGTTCGAGAGTTCCTTGTGGAATGCAAGTGCATTCTCCGTCATTTGTACAGTGAGGTAATATCGTTACAATCCTTTTCTTATTTTGTAAGTAAGTATTTCTTTTACCTGTTTATTTCTCAAAGGTATGAGATGTATTATGTGTATGATGTTTGTTGTATGCGTTCACTTCCAAAAATTTCAAATGTGGCCATTGTGTGTTTGCATTTTAAATGTTTATAGTGATCATATTTTAAATGTCTTCACACTTGATCTATATCTTTTACCGTTTCATGCCTACATTTACATGTTTGCATGTTATTAGCTAACAAACCATGTAATACTATCACATGCATGTGTCTCTCATCTATTAGTTATGCATGAGTCAAGTTGAGTCCTCTAAAGTCATTCCAAGTTCACATGTGTCAAATTTTCAAGTTTTAGACCTTATAGGTCGGCAGATAAAAACTGATTTTTGATATTTTTTAAAACTGCTTCAGTATGTGTCGACACATGCTCGTATAGGTCAACACACAGAATAGTTTTCTGAATTCTTTTGCGTTTGCTTCAGTATGTGTCGATGCAAAACATTCATAGGTCGACTCATAACATTCAAAGGTCAGCTCGTTACGCCTTTGAACAAATTTTCACATGGTTTTGCATTCATTTCTCATTCATGTACTTGTCTCCACATCTTCCCGAATTCTCTTGAGTCTTATAACTCTTCAAAGGTCATAAGTCTCACCATTATTGCTCTTAGATTCATCCTCTCGACTCATTAATCTCTACACTTTCCAAAATCTCATTAAAACGCATCATTTTCATCTTCTATAAATGTCTCTCTATCCTCATACTTCAAATCACACCCAAGTCTCCAAGATTTTGAATTTCTACTCATTCTTAGTATACGTTATCATTTGTGTGTGCATTAGAGTCTATATCCTTGATTTTGGTTTATGGGTAATCATATATCCCCCAAACCTTTTTCATTTCTCATTTGCACATTTCTTCAAACACCTAGTGTGCATACTCTATTTGAACAATTATCAATGGCACCTAAGATTGCAAAAGCCAAAGGGGATTCCAAATACAATAGTAAGGCTACTGCATCCTCAATTTCTCCAGAAAGTGCCTTTTTTTGTTGGTTTCTGCTGAATGTATTGAAGAGTTTGAAGAAAAACACTAACATCATCTAGTTATGAAGCAACATGTTTGGAAACCAGTGGTTGCTGACTTTTTGGATATTCCTGAAGTTGTTCGACTTGTAGAGCATCAGAAAATCAATTATTTTTTGCAGCTCTCACATGACTACAATGAAGACCTCATGCGGCTGTTCTATTTCGGGCTGCATGATCGGTGTGGCTCTGTTTTCAAATTCACAATAGGTAACAATGTTTATGATTTTACTGATGAACTATGGAAGTCGTTATTTGATATTATGGTTGTTGATGCTGATGAGGATGATGAAGTTGACCCTTTGGTAACGGATACCTACACTCATATGCATTTTGAGTAGACCACTCATCTGAATTAGATGCTTAAGGCTCTCAGATCAGATGACTACTATGTCACCTTAGCTGTCATCTAATTGAAGATGGTTCCTAGGATTATATTGTGGCTGGTCTCTCACGTCTTATATTCAAAGAAAGGCGGGTACTTAAGAATTGATAATGCTTAGGTTCATCTTGTTTATATTCTCCTGAACAAAATTCGGATCAATTGGGAAAATTATTTTGTTTACCGGATGTTTGGTATCAAAGAATGCAACAAAGGAACATCATTTTGTTATGTCTCCATGATTGCTAAAATCCTCAACTATTTTAACATAGGACTGCCAAATCTTCTGTTTACATCTCCTGGGCCAGTTCAAGAGTCCTCCTAATGCACCTTAACTAATATGAGTTACTTTTGGGATGAGGAACGTAAGGTGTATTACTTTCGGAAGGGAAAATATGGGAAGAAAATGTATAACTTTGATGACCCTTCTGTGTTTGCTGATACAACTACCGAGCCACGTGTGATTTGTGATCAATATATGCAAGATACTGATCATGAAGATGGTCAAATGAGTGATGAATATGGAGATCAATCCTCAATTATAACTATGCTTCAAAATATGTAGATTAAGCAAGATGAGCGCTATAAGGAGGAGTGTCAGAGGCGAGAATTTTTTGAAGCAACTCAAGTGGAAAAACTAGTCTTTTGCAAAAGCACATGAAGTCCCAAGATTCCAATTTTGACACCTTTGCTTCATATGTGACTGAAATGATGGTCTCTATGCAGAGTGAGATAGATGCTAATCATGCCACTGAAATTTATAGAGTTAATCACATTAATGCTTCTCAAAATGAGAATCACCAGCACCCTCCCAATTCTATCATGAGATGTGTGACTTTTTGGATCGTCAGTTTGGGAATGATGGACAACAATGGTTCTATGGAGTGAGGCCTAGAGGTCGTGGACGACGTTGAATTCTTAAATCGTTTGTGTCACATGTCTTAGGGATTTTTCTGTCATGCATTTCTTTGGTTAAGTCTTCATGCATTTATTTGTTTAGTTTGTTTTTGCTTTTGGTATACGTCTTTGCAATATTACTACTGATTTTAATGAGAGACAAAGGGTTTTGCTTTATGTATTCTTATGGTTGACTATTATGAAATGTTGTTCTATTATTTTATCTATTCCAAATATTACTTGTTTGAATTTAAGACAATGATTGTGCTGCAATTATTGTGTTAGATAACAATTATGAATATTGTTGTGTATTTTGATCTTGTGTATTAACAATTATTGTGTATGTTGGATAAATGTGAGTATACTTCTAATCTTTGCAACTTGCCTCTATATAGTATACTGTAAATGTATGTGATACTGCTAATAATGAGCCTTGTCTCTTTTTGATGTTGTCAAAGGGGGAGAAGTATATGAAGCTATGAAAGCTATGATGCACACATTCAGGGGGAGCTTTTCATGAACAAGAAACACATCATCTCAAGTTTTTCCATCATCAAAATGGGGGGTGAGTGCATATTTCCGTTTAGACATGTTTTGTATGATGTCAAAACTAGAAAAAAACTTTGGCATTTTTATACATTGGATGGTATCAACTGATTCTAGGTGTGCATTGTGCATTTTAGCATTAGGAATCATGTCAACATGTTAGAAATGAATTAGAAAAGATTCAATCATCAAGAAATAGCTTCATGCATCAAAAACTTTATTTTGTGTGTGAAAAACACTCTATAGGTCAACGCATACGACTTTAGGTTGACCTATAGAAGATTTTCTTCAACTGAGGTCGACACATAGAATGCATAGGTCGACACACATGCTTCAATATTGATGCTTGTAGGTTCAGTCCATGTGCTGACTGTTATAGGTCGACACATGACTTTGATAGGTCGACCTATAGACCTAAAATCTTGAGATTTTGCTTTTCTTTCATTTTCCTTTTGCATGTCTTTTGCTTCTTACTTATAAGAAGCAAAAGACATGCATGATGAGTCCAAGCCTTTGAGGTTGGCATTAATTTTGGTAAAAATAACTTGACAACAAGATGTTGGACAAGATGTCTTAACATGAAGAACTAACCTAAGATCAAGATGTTGGACAAGATATCCTATCATGATGATTCGACATCTTTGTCTATTACTTTTCAGTTTTTAATTATGTTATTCCAGATTTCAGATTATTCTGGGATTATTTGTTTTTCCTAGGCGGCGTCCAAGATTGAGGAATCAGAGATTCTGATTATAATTTGAAGATGTTGTTTCTAAGTGTGGAGACGCTTTAGGAAACTTAGGATTGAAGAAACTATTTTAGAGGAGAATTAGTTGCAGGTTCTATGGAGCAGAATTGCTGCGTTTCTGAAGTCCAAATCCAGTCATGTTTATGGTTATAAATAGGATGGATTTAATCTAGGAAAAGTGTGAAAAAAATACATTATTACCTAGAGAGTTTAGGGTTTGTATTTTGTGAGCCTCTCTTGTGTCGTGTTGATACTAGAGCTGGACTATTTACATTGAGTTGTAATTTCTCTCACTGCAGTGATTGAAAGGGAATTGAGAAGGGTCTCATACCTAGGAAATGTCTTAGGTAGAAATTAAGCACGGGTAGTTATTAAGTGATACGTTGTATACCGGAGGTGTTTATCTTAGAATCAATACTATCTAGTGGATTTCATTCCTAGCTTGGTAGCCCCAACACGTAGGTGTTGTTGTTCACCGAATTGGGTTAACAATCCTTGTGTGTTACTTTATTTTCTGCATTTTGTATTTTGTTCCTTATTATCCTTGTGTGTGAAGCAGAGATCAAGTGTCTCGACATCTCTCAGGACATCTGAGATCTGCTACCAGAATTTTAATGCAAAAGGAAAATGAAAGAAAATCAAAATCTCAAGATTTTAGGTATATAGGTCGACCTATCAAAGTCATGTGCCGACCTATAAAGGTCTTGAGTCGACCTATAATAGTCAGCACATGGACTGAACCTACAGGCTTCAATATTGAAGCATGTGTGTCGACCTGAGCTAAAGAAAATCTTCTATAGGTCGGCCTAAAGTCGTATGGGTTGACCTATAGAGTGTTTTTCACACACAAAACAAAGTTTTTTATGCATGAAGCTATTTCTTGATACTTGAATCTTTTCTAACTCATTTCTAACATGTTGGCACGATTCCTAATGCTAAAATGCACAATGCACACCTAGAATCAGTTGATACCGTCCAATGTATAAAAAAGCTAAAGTTTTTCCTAGTTTTGACATCATACAAAACATATCTAAAGTTTTGCCTAGTCTTGATGGAAAATCTTAAGATGATGTGTTTCTAGTTCATGAAAAGCTCCCCCCTGAATGTGTGCATCATAACTTTCATAGCTTCATATACTTCTCCCCATTTGAAGACATCAAAAAGAGACAAGGCACATTATTAGCAGTATCACATACATTTACAATATATTATATAAAGGCAAGTTGCAAAGATAAGAAGTACACTCACATATATCCAACATACACAATAATTGTTAATACACAAGAGTAAAATACATAACAATATTCATAATTGTTATCTAACACAATAATTGCAGCACAATCATTATCTTAAATTTAAACAAGTAATATTGGGAATAGATAAAACAATAGAACAACATTTCATAATATTCAACCAAGAGAATACATAAAGTAAAGCCATTTGTCTCTCATTAAAATCAGTAGTAATATTGCAAAGACGTATACCAAAATTTTGAAGATTATGCAATTCGGGTCCGATCGAGTGAAAACCTTGGAATAAAGGGTGCCTTGCAAGGGAATAGCGTGAGACATTGGATCGTGTTGGTAAATATTGGGTTTCAACAAGTGTGTGCTTGGGATTAATTCAACCGGGTGAAAGCCTTGGGACAAAGAGAGCCCTGCTAGGAAGTAGCAACAACAAGTGAATTGAAGTGGCATTGTTGGTCAACAACTGTACGCTTGGGATTAATTCAACTGGGTGAAAGCCTTGGGACAAGGGGTTCCTTGCAAGGAAGTAACAAGAACAGGTGAATTGAAGTGGCATTGTTGGCTATTTGATCAATCTTTGATCAAGGGTTTCGGAGGTGGTAGAATCAATAACAAACCTAGGGTTTGGCAGGTTAGAGTTCTTCATATCTTGTATACACACATTTGCAAAGTAAGATATATTATAATATCTCAATTCAAATTCGAATTGAGGGAAGACGTACACATAGCGAGGCCGATCGAGGAACTGCCTAAACAAATCCTTGTGTACTCTCTCTCTCTCTCTCTCTCTCTCTCTCTCTCTCTCTCTCTCTTAATTTTGTGTTTTCAAATTATTAAATTCATTTTTCATTTGATCAATTCGTTTGGATATTATTTTTTATCACATTTGAATTTGGTTTTGCTGATATAATCATAATCCGTTTCATTGTGATTGGTTTTTAAGATCAACAAAACAAACCGAATTTCCAAACAATATCAATTGCACACAAAGTATTCGATAAATTACTTTATTGTGTTTTTTTTTTTTTGTGTTTTGATCATTGGGAATAAGCTCTATATATAGCTAAGCATTCAATTGTTTGTGATTAACAGTTGTTGAACAATTTGTTTTCATTATCATTCATTTGTGTACCTTTACACATATCCAATCTTTTCTATTGAGGTTCGGTTAGACAATTAGATCCGAGTTGTTTTCGTCGTGCCATAAAACTTTTAAAATTTATTTTTGTCAAAAAATTTACGTGTGATCTATTCACCCCCTCTAGATTGAAGTCTATCTTCTATCATGCTTCACCCCAAAATCTATTTGGCATTTCTTTATCTTTCAACATACTCCTGGTCATATTCAGTATACTTTTGTTTCTCCTTTCAGCTATAGCATTGTGCTGAGGTGTATAGGATACAATGACCACATGCTTTATACCTTCCTCATTGTAAAATCTTGCAAATTCTCTATAGGTGTATTCACCTCCACCATCTGTTCCCAGTTTCTTTAATTTGCATCGACTTTGTTTCATGACATGAAACTTAAACCTTTTGAACTGCGTGAATACCTCACACATCCTTTCAATAAGGTAAATCCTTATATATCTGGTGAATTCATCTATGAAAGTTAGGAAATATCAATTACGCCCGTTCAACCTTACTTCAAAAGTCATGTTTGAATGGATAAGTCATGTTTGAATGCATGGATAAGTCATGTTTAAAAGGATATATCTAGCTTTTCTTTCGATTGCATGGATAAGTCATGTTTGAATGCCTTCCTAGCATGCTTTGCTTTGCAGTATTCCTCATACATTTGACTTGGTTCCTTCACTTGAGGTAAGCCATACACCATCATCTTCTGGTTGAGCATATCTAGAACTTTGAAGTTTAGGTGTCCATACCTGTGATACCATAGCCAGTTCTTGTCTTCAACAACAGTTAAAGCAAGACATTGATGATTAACCTTATTGATCTCTACTTTGAAGGTTTTGTTATTTGCTAATGGTGCCTTCAGGACCATCCTTTCTTCAATATTATAAACCTTCATAAGCTTTTCTTCCATCTTCATGTTATACCCTTTGACAAGTAATTAACATATGCTTATCAAATTACTTATCATCGAAGGTACACACAATACGTCAGCAATATTGGCCCTCTTACCATCTTTTCTTGCCACAACAGTGTTTCCTTTTCCACTTGATGTGACATGCCTGCCATCTGAAAATATGACCACTTTGTTCACCGATTCATCTAACTTGGTGAACCAGTTTTTATCACCAATCATGTGGTTACTGCATCCTGAATCCATGTACCACGTATTGGTTTATTCATAATTCGATTGAGTATTTGCCTTGAGTAGCATATCATCAGAGTTACTTCCTCCGGCATGTGCATATTTCACTTTATCATTATCCTTTTCTCTTGATTCCTTCTTTCTTCGACAATCTTGAGCATAATGACTAAATCCTTGATTGTTGTAACACTGCACCTCCTTCATGTCAACTTTCTTTCCTAAATACTTATTTCCCATGAATTTCTTGGTTGAATCAGAGTGATTCTTTGAATTCTTGATTTACTTCTCTACATTTGCAAGATTCTTTCTCTACTTCACCTTTTCTTTTCCAAACTTATTGATGAATCTTGCTTGCAATGCCTGTTCAACCACCGTCTCCCTTTCCGAGTTCCTTTGTTTCAGCCTCATCTCACGAGCCTCTAAAGAAACTTGAAGTTCTTCTAACTTCATCTCAGCTAGGTTCTTACACTCTTCTATAAATACTACAATGTAATCAAAATTTGTAGTCAGAGATCCTAGCAAATCATTGATCGATTCACCACACGCTTTCATCTAATTCATGAGTAACACTAATCTGGAGGAAAAAACCAGCAACCGATTCATCTATGTTATCTCAAACTGCTTTCTCGACGTCTGTGACTTCACCCTCTTCAGTTTTTTTATCTTCGTCGTACAAGTTCTCTAACTTGTCTCATGCTCCTTTAGACATTTCTTCTTCAATGATCTTCTCGAACACGTTAGGATCCACATAGTGGTGAATCAAGACAATAGTTTTTCCCTCTTTCTTCCTTTGTTCCTTGTGTGCAGTCTTCTGAACATCATTTGCATTCGCTTCCAATGCAGGTACTCCATCATTCACAATTTTAGTCACATCTTGAAATCTGAAGATGACCTTCATTTGCCCAACCTACCTCTCATAGTTCTCCCCTTTGAAAATTGTTAGATTCACTGGAAATTGCATTAATGTTGTATTAGCGTTTTCTATTGCACATTACCTCTGAATCGCAATCGGACTCGTTGATACCAATTTGTTTGAAAAATTAGGGTTTTCAAGAGGATGAAGAAAAATAAAAATAAGAATAAGAAGAAGAGATAGGGAGAGCGCGCGAGAGAGAGAGAGAGAGAGAGAGAGAGAGAGAATCTATATGTGAAGATGTAATTTTATTATAGTGAAGTTTCTATGTAGGATTTACACCATTACATGTATATATAGGCAACCCAAAACATATAAACTTACAAGCTGCAGCATTCAACTCAGTCAAATTCATGCTTACACAATATAACAACTACATGTTATATTCGACCTTATCGAATACAATTACTTATACTAAACGCACTACTTCGATTAGATCAAACAGACCTGTGTTAAATTAAATATTTTTTACAAAATAATGAATTACATATTCTAACATATTTCACCATTGATAATCACTCACTGTCACTCTCCACATAGAGTATTCTATGTTTTTTAATTTACAAAGTGAGCCTTTATTAGAGGATTTCTTAATGCATCCTATATGTTTCTTAGGCACCACGCGAAAATTTAAAAATGCCCCCAGTTTCTAGAAATGCACTCCGGACGCACCCCAATACACACATTTCATTTGTTTTCAAGTCACACCTCAATTTTACGAATAAATTTATTTCGGAAATGCATCTCCGAAAAGTTTTCAAAAATTTAATTTTGAAACTTAAAAAAACACAGGAAAAATGCAGCAGCCTTGAATAAATCTGGTCTCATATTAAGAACTCCATTAATTAACAAACCCCAACACTTATTCCAATAATGCAAAGTAGTTTCCTTAGAAAACATTAAAGTACATGTTTAAAACACCATAAATTTGGGCGATTAAAACTTTGCCAAAAAATAATGCACTTAACAAGACCGATTGTTTGCACAACATCTTCTTTTACACTAGTTGTTGTTGTAGCTATTAAAGCTAAAACAGGAGTATTTGGGATTTTTGTTTCAATATACCAAGTCCCTGGGAGAATTAAAGAGTGGATTACAATTTAAACAATATATCACATGATATTGCATCAATTTGGAATGTATAAAAGCTTCAACCTGATAATCCCGAAAAAGTAAAAAGAAGTCCAAGACATTCTTACGTATGTGATTGTACTTTTATGTTCTTTTAGGCTCCTGAAAAACATTCATTTTCGAAACCATTTCGGAGATGTATTTTCGGAATAAATTTATTCATAAACTTCAGGTGTGACTCAAAAACGAATAAAATATATGTATTAGAGTGCACATCTTCGAAAACTGGGGGCATTTTTGGATTTTTGTGTGGTGCTTAAAAAACATATATGATGCATTAAGAAATCCTCCTTAATTATTATGGAACGAATGGGCCTTGTTGTTCTTTTTTTACTTTGATAAAAGCATTTGCATATTTCTGTCAAAAAATATTTATATAAATTTCATTCATAGATCTTTAAAAGATAAATGCAGTTTCTCGGTGGGGGACGGATCTTTAATTCCATTCTGGTCTATGGTTTAGATTGGAGAAGTGAGACTGAAAGACGAATACCCGGACTTATATTAGTTAAGCTCATTGAAAAAGGAGATGGTGGCAGATATGGGAAGATGATTTAGTGATAGATGGTATTTGGGAGAATTCAGGATTTCAGTTTTTTTCTTCTCTGTCTGTGCAGGTTAGATTACATGAATTGAGGGAAACACTTTCATTGTTCAGTCCTACTCGCTTTGCAGTGAACAATCTCATTTGGGAACGTGATAAGGTTGGCAGTTACACGGAGAAATCCAGATATGTTGTATTATGTTATGATCAGCAGCACATTATTACTGGAGATGGCAGTCATAGTTGTTTTGAGATTTTGTGGAAATCGTCCATTCCATTTAGAATTAAAGCGTTCGGTTGGCGATGTTTTCTTGACAGACTCCCCTTAAAGGAACAACTTCTTCATTGAGGTATAATCACTGCAAATCAGTCCATGTGTTTATTCTATTTTGTTGAGTTGGAATTCTTTCTTCATGTCGTTCTCCATTGCGTTGTTACTAAGAAGGTTTGGAGAGCAGTTTCGGATTGGGTCGGGATTGGCGTCTATCATGCAGTAGATGTCAGCAGTTATTTTTTGCTTTGGGTGTCATACTTTAGAAGGAGAAAAGTCAATGCAGGAAAAGTAGAAACCATTTGTCTACCGGTTTGTTAGAGTTTATGGAGCTTGAGGAACAAAATGTTGTTCAAGGACGAAGCGTACAATTTCTCAGATCTCGTTTGAAACATCAAATTATTTGTTTGGAGGTGGTCTTTCATAGGTGATATTAATCTTCTCAATTGTAATTTTTATGAATTCTGCAAAAAGTATTTGCATTATTTAAATTAAGTTTCAATTGGTTCTTAATCTCTCCTTGTTGTATTTCAGATTCGAATATGTCTTTTGTAATCGGGCAAGAATATCCCTAGTACTCTTTCAATGAAATCCTTGCTTAAAAAACATTTCATTCATAATAATAAATTAGACACGTGACTGAATCTTTTTTTTTCAAATTTTTTTTTCAAGAAAATAAATCTTTTTTACAAGAGCATGAGTAACTTCATTTATATTTTATACTATACCTTGAGGATTAGATAATTTGGATGCCTTTTTGTCCGTTTGAATTTTGTTAGTAACAGTTGTATGGTATTTAAAGTATATCTTTGACATGTACCCATTCAATATTTCATTCTTGTATCCCTAGAAATAAAATTAAAATTTTGTGAACAAATTTTTTGTTTTGGTTAAAAGTCTAATTCATCTTTCTTCCACGTCTAAATTAGTCACCCATCTAAATTTATGTGTTGAATCTTTTACATGACTTTTGCGTATTATTTTTTCTATAACTTCGAGCTACACAACTTATATGCAAACTAAGTGATCGTACCTGAATCAGACAGTATCTGGTGGCCAACAACGTCGTCTGAACTTCAGCTCCGGTGAGGTTGAAAGACGGCCGGGGGGGGGGGGGGGGGTGTACCTGCAAGGTACTCCGACACTCAAGTAAGGTAACGGTCAGAGAAAAAGCAAGTACAGAAGAAGAAGGTTAGGGTGTAAAGAAGTGAGTGTAACCTGACACTCTCAAGTGAGAGGGTATTTATAGAGAGCCCCCAGCGCAGGGCCAACGGTTACTTGCATTGGGCTGGATTGCCAGACCCAATCCAAGTAACTGCCAGGGCTTACATGGCGTAGTGAAGACCAGCACGTGGTCTTCGCCCTGGTGTAACCATTCCTATATCTCCGGAATTAGGGCAGACCGATTCCATTGGGAGTGGATGGTTACATGAGAAACGTGCCCTCGCGGGGAGGAGTCTTGCGTGCCGGGGAGAGACGTGTCCTCGCGGGGAGGACTTATGTGCAGAAGGAGATGGCTCCTTGCGTGTCGAGGAGGGGCGAGCTCGGAGAGACTTAGCGCATCTGCCCGACGCTCTATGTCGCGTGTGCCCAAACACCGCCGAGGTGTTGCATATGCCTGACATAGTTGAGGTGGGCCTGTGCCCGACGTTGGTTGTGATAAGAGGCCTTTGTTGGGCCACCCCAGGACGTGTGGGTTGGGCCTGCTCGATTGAGGAGCAGACCCCGACCCAGTCCAGAACAGGAGCCCCCCAAGTCGTTGCTCCGAAGTGTCGGAGTAATGACTTAAGGGCCAACAAGCATGTCGGGGAAGTATCGATCGCGTGACCGCAATGAGGGGAACTTGTTTGAGATCCACTGGCCGTATCGTCGGGGAACCAAATGTTCGTTGGGTAGAAATCGACGAGCAGACTCGAGCGTGGGCGTTCGTGGATGGTCGACCCAGCGGGGATGCGAGAAGTTCGAACTTGGGTGTCGAAGCAAGTGGAGAGACGCGTGTTGGGGAGCGAACAATTACATGTATGCCACGTGTCAGACGCCATCATTGCCTAGGGGTGACTAGGCTAGGGTAGCGTACTCTAGTAGTCTAAAACCCTTCGAATTCCATGAGGGTCCTATAAATAGGCCCCACCTCGTTTCATTGGCACCGTTTGCTCTTTTCCTCTCAGACTCCCCCTCTGTTCTTCTCCGTTTTTTGGTCGCTGCCTTCCACCATTCTCCGCCGTTCTCCACCGACGACCGCCGTGCCGGAACCCTAAAAAGCGTATTTCAAGTAAGTTTCTTTCTTTCTTTTTCTCCTTTCGTCTACATTTGTAGGGTGAATCTTATGGTGAACTGATGAAGTTCCCATGGAAATCACGAAATATCCGGCAAAAACGGCGGAATTTCATAGTTTAGTTGTTGAATCTCGCGGGGAGAGGCGATGAAATTTCCGAGGACACGAAGAATATCCCGGGGTCGTGAGATGAACATTTCTCAGCTCTTTGTTGAACATTCCGGGGTTCAAAGACGGAATCCCCGGGGAGCCGACACTTATCTCGGGGATATGGGTCGAATACCCCGGGGTCCCGCCTAATTTCGCTCCCGGCGGACCCGAGGATGGTCGCGGGTTCGCGTTCCCTGACGTTCCCTCCTCGCCCCTTCACTTGATCAGCGGTGGAAGGGGTGTATTTAATATGGGTCATCGAATTCACCATTTCCTTCTGCTTTTCAGGTAAATGGACGTATTGCCCGTGGCTGAGGGATCTTTGGACGCCGACGACCAACCCGACTCTCCAATGGCGCCAATCGCAAGGGTCGAGGAACGTCCCCTCGAGGAGTGGGTCAGCGATGAGCCATTGAACATTGCTTCCCATTTTGTCGATGAGGACGAGGACACTATTTTTTGTACAGTCGAGCACCAAGTGGTGGGTTCCTCAAAGTCGTGGAAGGTGTTCCGACCTCAAGCACACCATCGCATATGCTCGATATACTGAGGGATGAGGTTCCCTCTTTGCGAGTTCATGTTCGACAAGGCGGGGGTGGCGCCTGCCCTTTACAGATTTTCAACAGGCGGTATTCGTTTGGTTGCGCCTGGCGCCTTCGCAGCTCCACCCCAACTCCCTCGCTTTCATCCGAGCTTTCAAGCTCATCTGAAAATATCTCCGAATCGGGGCAACCGTGCCTCTCTTCTTTCGCATCTTCCACCTCCAGCGACAGGCCTCCGATGGTAGACACAGCTGGGTGTCTTTCAAGCAAGTGAGCAGCCTGTTTCACACTTATTTGGATTTCATTCGTGACTTTAAACACCGGTATTATATCGTGAGGCCGGTCACTCTTGAAGCCGTGAATTCGGTGTATTGCCGAGTTTCCCGTGAAGCGGACGGGCAGATGGAGGAGGTCCTCGAGCCATGATTCCCCTTGTTCTGGACGGAAGAACACTTCAAAAAGGGGACGGACAGCTACATAGTCAGCCCTGGCCGTTTGGACGAGGGGGATCGCCTGGCTTACGAGAGAATAGTCGCTTTCGTTAACGGGTTTAACAGAGCCAAGTTCGTGACGCCGAACAGGGACTTCCTTCTGGGCGACGATGGGGAAGTCTTAACGAAGCGTCGATTAATCAACACTAGGGGTCTCCTCAAGACGTTTTCTGATGTGGAGGCTCTTGAGCTATTAGGTGGGGTGGCTTCCCCGACCTTTTATTCCCCTCGTTTTTCTTTTTGAATTACTGACCTCTTTGTTTTCTGTGCAGGTAAGATGTCGTCTGCTGAGGAGCGCCGCAAAAAGTTGAAGGTTAACCGCGCTGCGAAGAAGGGAGGCAAAAGCCGTCTCGAGCAGATCCGAGGGCAGGAATCCGTTCCCACTCCGACAACCAGGGGTTCTTCTGGCTCTCACCAGGATAGTGATTCTCCCAGCCCCCAGGTCTCCCAAAAGAGGCGGCGGGTGACGGACACAGTGGCCATCGACCTTACTGAGAATGAGGGTCCCCCTGCTGTAAGATTCGTGCTCCCGCCTTGTCATTCGAGGCCGAACTTTTTCATGGGGAATAATTCCCTTTGCGTGGGTGCCCCCGAAGCTCAAGCCATCCTAGGCGTCGACAAGGTCTCTCGGAGAAAGGCGTTGGTGTAGGATGTTTCCGTTGTGATGCGGGTTTGTGCAGCTGCCCTGGTTCTGAACGACGAGGCGTGCCCGAAAGGCGAACTGAACAGGTTGCGCGAGAGTTTCCAGTCTATCTCAGCTGAAATGGAGAAGGTGGGCAAGGAGCTGGCCGACTGTAAAAGCCAGAACCAGGCCCAAGTCGAGCTTCAAGGGCAGTTAGAAGAAAAGTTGAAGAATGCTGAGTAAGAGCGGAGACGTCTCTTCGGGATTGAAGAGGAGAGGGATCGTCTCTTGGCGAGGAATGCCGAGTTGGAGGAGGCTGTCTGACCTGCTGATGAGGAAACCGAGGAAGATAGGTTGTTGACCTCGCAGGCAGCACTCATAGCGAAGCTCCGGCAGTCCGAGGAGGACAACCTCGAAGCAGCAGACATAGGATTCAGAAACGCCATGCAGCAGCTTCGAGTTCTGAACCCCGACCTCACAACCGAAGGGATTGACCCCGACTCCGAAGTGGTCGACGGTCAAATCGTGCAGCCGATGCGGGTGGACGAGGTTCATGAATGCGAGGAGCCCGAAGGGACTGTCGCCGAGTAGGCTTTTCTTCTTTGTTTTGTTCGGCCTTTGAGCCGTTTTATTTGTTTTTCAATACGTATGCCCGGCCTGCGTGCCAGGGGCTTTTGACATTTGTTTGTAATATGTGTACAATGGGCTTCTGCCCGCTTTAATGTATTTTTACTTGTGTGCTGTTTGTATGGTTTATACTGTGTGTGATGTTATAGCATTTGTTATACTTTGTTTTTGTCTAAGTAATAAAGACTTTGGGATTTGCTCGACCTTGATAGTCCCTGACCGCGTGGAGAGCTAGTCGGGTGGTCGGAGATGTATTCCGACCTTCAACGAGGCTAAAAGCTCGGTCGAGGTCTTAGCTTCGTGGCATGAACTTCCCATCGCGAGCTGGGTGTTCTGCCTAATTGGTACAACGACGGCGGAGCTCGATTGAGGTATCCCCATCGGATCAAAAGTCCTCGCGCACACATAACGCGGCCTTCGATCATCGTGTTCTGTATAGGGGTGTCGCGCTCGTACCTTAGTGCGTCCCCGTAATCGTGATGCTAGTGCGTCGCGGGTAGTGGTTAATTGTAGTATTGTTTGAGCTTCTCAGCGTTCCATGGTCGAGCAAGTTCTTCCCCGTGTAGGTTTTCGAGGAAGTAGGCTCGTGTCCCCGTTTTCGCGCAGACGCGGTACGGGCCCTCCCAGTTCGCGGCGAGTTTGCCTTCTCGCGAGTCTTTCTGGTTCCTTCGTAGGACGAGGTTGCCCACCTGAAAATCACGTTTGATAACTTTGTCGTTATAATGTAGTGTTATTTTCTGCTTGAGTGAAGCTTCTCGGAGAGAAGCGCCCGAACGTGTTTCCTCGACGAAATCGAGTTCTTCCCTTAGGGCTTCATCATTCGCATCCCCGTCGAGGGGGGCTTCTATCCTCCTCGAGGGTTCCCTTATTTCCACGGGGATCACCGCTTCCGTTTCGTAGGTCAGACGGAAAGGGTTCTACCCGATCGTGGAATGTGGGGTCGTTCGGTAGGCCCAGAGGACGCTGTGTAGCTCCTCGACCCACTGTTGTTTGGCGTCGCCTAATCGACGTTTCAGTCCTCATAGGATTACTCTGTTCGCCACCTCAGCCTATCCGTTCGTTTGAGGGTGCTCGACCGAAGTGAAGTGCTGCTTCGTGCCTAGCTTAGAGACGAAGTCTGGGAAGTTCTTGTCAGTGAACTGTGTTCCGTTGTCGGTGACAATAGCTCGAGGCACGCCGAATCGGGCGAGGACGTTCCTTTTGTAAAAACGTAGTATGTTGAAGGCCTTGATTTTGGCCAATGCTTCGGCCTCAATCCACTTCGTGAAGTAGTCCACCCCGACGATGAGGTATTTGTTTTGATATGACCCCTAGACGAAAGGTCCTAGGATATCCATCCCCCACCACGCAAACGGCCACGGGGAGGACAGTGTTTTGAGCTCATTGGGAGGAGCAATGTGCATGTCCCCGTGTCATTGACATCTATCTCATTTCTTGACGTGTTCCTTTATGTCCTGTTGCATGGTGGGCCAGTAATACTCTGCTCGAATCGCCTTACGGGCTAACGATCACCCGCCGAGGTGCTGTGCATTGATACCTTCTGGATCTCCTGGAGGATGCCGGGGACCTTGGTCTCCTCGACGCACCTGAGGAGGGGGATAGAGAACCCTCGCCAGTATAGCTTGTCCTCGACTATCGTGTATGAGCATGCCCGCCGCTTGACCATTCTGGCTTCCTTGGGATTTTCGGGCAGTTTGCCCGTCGTGAGGTACCCGTACACGGGGGTCATCCAGCAATTGCTGTCACCAATGGCGTTTACGTCCGCCACTGGAGCAGGTTTGTCGATGCTCGGCCGGGAAAGTACTACTTGTATGACGGATTTGTTACTGCCTTTCTTCTTTGTGCTTGCCAATTTGGACAAGACATCTGCTCGGGCATTGTGCTCGCAGGGGATGTGAGTTACTTCCACGGAGGTGAACTTTTTCATCTTTTCTTTCACCAAGGCCAAGTATTCTATGAGGTTGTCGTTCTTGTCCTGGTACTCTCCTCGGACTTGCGAGGCCACGAGCTGGGAGTCGGTGAAGAGTTTGACCTCCTTAGTGCCGAGGTCCTCGGCCAGCCGAAGTCCTGCGAGGAAGGCCTCGTACTCTGCTTGGTTGTTCGACGTCGAGAAGGATAGTTCGAGGGATACCTCGATCAGGATGCCTTCCTCGTTTTCGAGGATGATGCCTGCCCCGCTTCCCTTCGGGCTGGATGCTCCGTCGACATAGATCGTCCATTTCTGGGATCCGTTAGTCGAAGGTTCTGGGACGGTCATCTCCGCTACAAAGTCAGCCAATACCTGAGCCTTCAGGGCTTTTCTCCCTTCGTATTGGATGTCAAACTCGGCGAGTTCGAGCGACCACCTGAGCATCCTCCCCGCCATGTCTGGTCGTCCAAGGAGTTGCCTTATAGGCTGTTCGGTCCTTACGAGGACAGTGTGGGTAAGGAAGTAGTGACGTAGCCTCCTAGCCGCGGTAACGAGGGCCAGGGCAACTTTCTCTATCTGCTGATACCTGAGCTCGGGGCCTTGGAGGGCTTTGCTCGTGAAGTAAATTGGCTTCTGCCCGTCTGGGGTTTCCCGAATGAGGACGGCGCTGACTGCTTCACTCGTGATCGCAAGATACAAGAAAAGTGTCTCCCCGACCTCAGGCCGTGAGAGGACCTGGGGTTGCGATAAGACTTGTTTTAGGTGGAGGAGCATCTGTTCCCATTCTTCGCTCCATTCAAAATCCGCTTTTTGTCGAAGAAGTTTGAAAAATGGGAGTGCGTACTGTGCAGACTTGGCGACGAAGCGGGAGAGAGCGGTGAGCATCCCGTTCAATGATTGTATCGGCTTCTTTGAGTCCGGAGTAGGGATCTCGGAAAAAGCCCTACACTTGTCGGTGTTGGCTTCAATTCCTCGCTCTGTGAGGTAAAATCCGAGGAACTTACCTTCCCGAACGCCGAAGGTACATTTGTCAGGATTGAACCGCTTGCGGCACCTCCTCGCTGTGTCGAACACCTTCTTGAGGTGCACGGCATGGTCGACTTCTTTCGCTGATTTGACGATCATGTCGTCCATGTAGACCTCGAGCATCTCGCCGATTTCAGCCCGGAAAACCTTATTCATCATCCGTTGGTAGGTCGCACCGGCGTTCTTCAGACCGAAGGGCATCACATTGTAATAGTAGTTGCCCGACGTTGTCATGAAAGCCGTGTGCTGTTTGTTGACCTTGTCCATGGGAATTTGGTTGTATCCCGAGTAAGCGTCCATGAAGGATAATAGTTTGTAACCTGCAGAATTGTCGACCAGCTGGTCGATGTTAGGCAAGGGATAGCAGTCTTTCGGACAAGCCCGGTTAAGATCAGTATAATTAATGCACATCCTCCATTTTCCATTATTCTTTTTAACAAGTACAACGTTAGAAAGCCAGGTCGTGTATCTGGCCTCCAAAATAAAATTTTCCTCTAGGAGGTCTTGTACAGCTTTTTCAGCAGCCTCCTCTTTTTCGGGAGACTGCTTACGCCTACGTTAAGCTATGGCCCTAGTGGCCGAATCTACTGCGAGCTGATGGCAAGCCACCTCGGGGTCGAGGCCAGGCATCTCGGATGCGCTCCACGCAAAGAGATTAGCGTTTTCCCTTAGACATGCCTTCAGCTGCTCCTTCGCCAGGTCGGGGATCCCGGTGCCAATCTTCACGTTACGGTCTGGATCGTCCCCGAGGACCACGAGCTCAAAGTCTCCGTCTGGGATGGGGTGTGTTGGGTAGAGAGGCTGCCCGTTGTTTTCCGCCCGGAGGTCGAGGTCTTCTACCCCGTCTTCATCGGGTTCGCCCGGGAACTTGCTGTCGAGTTCGACCGCGTTGACGCGCAGGAGGGGTACCTGTTCGGCGTCCGGGGGTGGCTTGGTCGCGGTCTTGGGTTTGGCGCCGATGGAACTCGTGCCTTTGATGGCGGCGTCGAAGCATCTTCTGGCCGCGTCGATGTCCCCATGCATCGTCACTACTCATCCCCTGGCCGTGTAGTACTTCATTTTGAGGTGGACTATCGATGGCACCGCCGTAAGCTCGGCCAGGGTGGTCCTCCCGAGGATGCAGTTGTAAAGAGATGGGCATTCGACCACCAAGAAACGGATCTTCACCTGTCGGGCAGTGTCTTCGGCCCCGAATGTAACCATCAGCTCAACGTAACCCCATGGCCTGGTGGTGGTTCCGTTGAACCCCTGCAGATCTGAGCTGACGTACGGGGTCAGATGTCTCTCGTCGAGCTGAAGGGTCCCAAACAGATGGGCATACATGATGTCGACCGAACTTCCCTAGTCGACGAGGATCCTTCGAACGTCAAAGTTCGCCATCTGTGCCCTGACCAGGAGGGGAATAGTGGCGTTTGGCGCTCCCCCGGGGAGTTCCTCGAGGTAGAAGGTGACAGGGTTGGAGTTCCCCCACACTTTCTTGAGAGTGGTTATCTTCGCCGACGTTGCGGATTCCAGCTCATCAAATTTCCGCTTGATCGATCCGACGGACAACTTCTCGGGACCACCCCCGGAGATGACCATCGCTTTGGGGAAGCTTTCCCAGGTGCTACGGGCAACGACGGGGTCCTCGTGGGGGAAGGTCGCCCACATGTTACGAATTGCTTCTTGGCCCTCAATGATTAGGGGGACAAAGAAATCTTCGGGTCGAGTGACACTGAGGGCAACCTGAAGCCGACTCTCATCGGGAGGAGGCGTCGTCTCCTCGACATTCTGGGCTTCCCTGGAGCTGGGACGAGGAGTGTCATTCTTATGGGCGTATTTCTTTAGGTGCCCTTCCTTGATCAGAATTTCAATCGCATCTTTGAGATGGATGCAGTCTTCTGTGACATGCCCGTGACTCCGGTGGAACCTACAGTATTTTGACTTGTCAACATTTGATTTGGGGGCAGTGGGCTTCGGAAAGCGGACTCCTCCTTTCACAAATTCTGAGTTCTGGCACTCGGAGAGGATTCGCGCGTGGGGAGCGTTGAGCGGGGTGTATTCCGTGAACCGGCCAGCTGGTCCGCGCGGTTCACGAGTATCGCGGGGGCGATTGTCTCTCTTTCTTTCTCCTCCTCGCCGGGGGGAGAGTCTTCTTCTTTGTGGCCGCGGGGGCCTTCTTTGCATCTCGATTCAAGGGCGATCTGTGCTGCCTCCGACTCCTCGAGCTGGATGTACGACTGAGCCCGTTGGAGGAGATCCTCCAGACGGCGGGGTCTGCGGAGGCCTACGGACTTGGCAAAGTCAGATCCAAAACGTAGCCCATGGATAATCAAATACTTCTTCATATCGTCGATCGTATGGACCTCGACAACTTCTCTATTGAATCTCCCAATGTAGTTCCGGAGAGATTCGTTCTTCCCCTAGAAGATGCTTTCTAGGGCAGTTTCCGTCTTCGGATGTCGACGAGATGCGGTAAAGTGTTTGGTGAAACGTTGTCTTAGTTGCTTCCAGGATGTGATCGACCCAGGTGTCAGACCCTTGTACCAAGTCATGGCGCCGTTCCGCAAGGTGGTGGGGAAAAGCCTGCACTTGATGGCTCCCCTGGCGTTTTTGAAGTCGAGCATGGCTTCGAAACTTTCGACGTGGTCGTCGGGGTCGGACATGCCGTCGTAGTTCCCCAGTTGCGGAGGTTTCTCCATGCCCGTAGGAATTGGGGCGTTCATGATCTCCCACGATAGAGGGGTCCTCTGGTCGTCATCGTCACTTCCTGTCGGGGATCTCGAAGGGGATCGCTGATGCTGTGGAGGGGAATTCATCGAACAGTGCCTCAGCCTCTCCTCGGTCTGCTTGGACTTCTTAGTAGTGGTGGAGGCCCTGGGTTCCTTCCGAGGCGGGGAACGAGGGCGTTTCTGGGAGATCGTCTGCTGGGGCCGCTCAAGGCGTGGCTGGCGACCTCCGCGCACCGGCGAGGGGGTTCGAGATTCGTCAGAAGGGGTCCTTCGCGGGGAAGGAGAACAGTGAGGTGACGGTGGACGACGATGTCTTCGTGGGGAAGATCGCTGTGCCCACCCTTGCTCCAGTGCTTAAATTCTGGTATTCTGGTGTGCGATCAGCTGGTTGGTCTGATTGATCTAGGAAAACAGGGCTACGGTGCTCGAATCTGCATTGGGCGGAGGAGCAACTGGCTGAAAAATGGCTTGCTGATCGTCTTGGCGGGCGGTGTTGTCAGCCACGTCTTGGGAGTCCGGGGAGGCGGTCTTCCCGTCTCTTACATCGCCTTCATCGTCGTTGAGGATAGCAGCGTCCTCGTGGTGGTTTCCATTATCGAGTTGTGCGAGGACAGTGTCCAGAGCTTTGTGAGCGGATGGATTGGCCATGCTGGTGATGAATGAGAGGATTGCTTTGGTTTATCGAAGGAAAAACAGGGAAGCAAAGGGTTCCCACAGACGGCGCCACTGATCGTACCTGGATCAGACAGTATCCGGTGGTCAACAACGTCGTCTGGACTTCAGCTCCGGTGAGGTTGAAAGACAGCGGGGGGGTGTACCTGCAAGGTACTCCGACGCTCAAGTAAGTTAACGGTCAGAGAAAAAGCAAGTACATAAGAAGAAGGTTAAGTGAGTGTAACCTGACCCTCTCAAGTGAGAGGGTATTTATAGAGAGCCCCCAGCGTGGGGCCAACAGTTACTTGCATTGGGCTGGATTGCCAGGCCCAATCCAAGTAACTGCCAGGGCTTACGTGGCGTAGTGAAGACCAGCACGTGGTCTTCACCCTGGTGTAACCATTCCTATATCTCTGGAATTAGGGCAGGCCGATTCCATCGGGAGTGGGTGGTTACATGAGAAACGTGTCCTCGCGGGGAGGAGTCTTGCGTGTCGGGGAGAGATGTGTCCTCGCGGGGAGGACTTATGTACAGAAGGAGATGGCTCCTTGCGTGTCGAGGAGGGGCGAGCTCGGAGAGACTTAGCGCATCTGCCCGACGCTCTATGCCGCGTGTGCCCGAACACCGCCGAGGTGTTGCATGTGCCCGACATAGTTGAGGTGGGCCTGTGCCCGACGTTGGTTGTGATAAGAGGCCTTTGTTGGGCCACCCCAAGACGTGTGGGTTGGGCCTGATCGATTGAGGAGCAGACCCCAGCCCAGTCCAGAACACTAAGTATACAAGAATAGACTATTTAATGCAAGTTTGAATAATCGACATGTATCAATCACATAGGCGGCCAAGCATATATTTGCATACTATTTTAGAGTTTTACATATGCGGCCAAGCATATAATTGCATACTATTTAAGAGTTTTGAATAGGGTGACATATTTTAAGTTTGTCCTTCAAAAATGTGAAGAAAAAAAATAAGATGCTGATGAAGGGTGCAGGACTAAAATCTTGATCCACTCAATAAAATTGCGAGTAAAATAGATTTGTTCGACCGGTCGAGCCTGTGTCACCAACCTTAAAGTTAAGTCATATTTTTATTAGATCAAGTTGTTTTGTAAACAATGACCCATAATTATATGTTTTGATGATAATAAAATATAGAAAAATTATATATATTTGTAAAAATACAATGAGAATAACCCTATTTAAGAAAGGTCCATAAGAGGGCTTGTGTGTTTTGAATATGAGTATAATTAATGAATTCTCTCAACTGTCAAGGTTGAGATGTTTATAGCTCAACTTATGGATCAAGTTGATGGGTGAGAAATTTGTTCCCTCCTAATTAATTGATTATAACGATGGATAGGAAGTCTGATTCTTCCCACTAATAGGAATCAGAGGACTTACTCTCCAAGTTAATAGAAGAAAGCAATTTCTTCTTTGGGAGAGTGAAAAATATTGGTCCTTTTCAAGGACGCGTGGTTTGGTACGTCACCATTAAGTTATCTATGAATGAGTATTTAAATGGGTTAGGAGACATGTCCCATGGACATGATGAGTCAGAGCGAGCGACCTGTGACCTTCTAGATCACGCCTTTCCATGAATCTGATGCCACATAGTGGAAGCTTCCCAAGACACTAATTTATGATTCACTCTCTTCTTGGATCTATTCAAAGTTCTTCCTGTCCAAAAAATAATTTACTTTTTGATGTTTAAATTTTGTGTGTGAATCTTCTAGTGACCCTTTTATGTGTATATGATAATTTAAATGAAAATATCATATCTATTAGTATATTAATAACATGTTTCTTTGAGACCAATTAGCACCTTTTGATCATGTTCCTTTAGTTGGCCAACAATTATTTTTGTATTGTCGAATTTCTATTTTCTATTGTGAAACCTAAATTTAATTTGTTCAAACCAAAATGAATATTCTAAAAGGAACATTTATCATGGGTTATCCAAAATCAATCAAGAATAAATATCAAATCTTTGATGGAGCTAAAATAAGACTTAATCGTAAAATCAATTTCAAATTTTGCTACAACCCTCACATATAGTATGAGGATATGCAAATTATTGTGTGCAAATTTTGCATTTGTACGAGCAACGATCTAAATATTATTGATTTTCACCAACGACGATATTATTAAAGTACTTTAACAACACACCCACCTAATTATTAAATGGTTATGAATTATGGGTGACAAACGTGCATGTCCGTCCCATTTAGACCCGTGAAAACCCGTATAAAAAAAGGGTGGGCGCGGGATGGATATAGTAAAGGCGCGAGGGTCTAAAACCTTAGTCTTTCCCACTAAAAAACAAGGGGAGGCAGGGTGGGGGTAATAGAGGGCGTGCACCTAAAACCTTGGCTCGACCCGCAAAAAATGTGGCCAAAATGAACATGTCTGACGCGTCGGACTCGTTTTTCCACTCCTTTTAAGAATATTTGAAAGAACATGTTTGAGAGAAATCAATCGGGCAATTTAGAATTCTGAATCCTTTCAATTGAAAAATTTATCCCTTGTATGATGTGTCGTTCGAGGCTTAAAATTTAAGAGTCGCTTGAAAATAATAAATTTGTCACCAAACACTATCAAAGTAATAAAAACATTAGAAAGACATCTTAATATATATATATATATATATATATATATATATATATTATATATATATATATATATATATATTAAAATGTCTTTCTAATGTTTTTATTACTTTGATAGTGTGACAAATTTATTATTTTCAAGCGACTCTTATAAATATATATATATATATATATATATATATATATATATATATATATATATATATATATATATATATATATATATATATATATATATATATATATATATATATATATATATATATATATATATATCATACCCTAATTTTTATCCCTAAGATTTCACCTATCATATTCATTTGCATTTGCATCTCATTTGCACTCACAATCATAATTTCTCATATCTGTCACTTCTCTAGGGTTTTGCCCTTGTGCAGTAGGTCACCAAGCACTCATTTTGTTTCTTTTTGCTTTATATTTGTTTAGGCTTACTAACCCTATTCATAATCCAAAAATATGTGCAATTGCTTTCATTTTTCTTGTTGTCAAAGCTCAGGTGTTGCAAGGTTGAGTCAGAGTTCAGTTAAGGATATGAAGTCAAGTGTGTGTGCAGTAAGGGATGAGATTCAAATGAGCTTTACCGAATCTTGGTCAAACAAGAAGTGTGCTTCATTATCAAGTTATCAGGCTGTGTCAAATTCATTGTGCTTCATGATTGAGAATCATCAGGATCCAATTCATTTCCAATTAGGGTTTTGGGCAGTGTAGTTCATATGTTAAGTCTTGATCCTCTGATTTCAAGGCATGATTCTGCTCATTTGTTCCATAGTGAAGACTTTGTTTTATCATGATTCAAGGGGCCAGGTTCAAGATGAATTCAAGATTGATTCATTGATTATGAGATTTAATCCATATAAAGTTCAAGATTGGTTCATTTTGGTTTCACTTCTCAAGACTAATTTCAAGGCATGCTATTTGTTTAGTTTAAAGTCACACATTATATTCCAAGTTTCAATTTTCTTGGTTTTATTCTTAGGCTTCAAACATGCTATCTTTACCATTCAAGTTCAAGGAATATTATCATAATATAATTCCAAGGCCTTGGAACAAGATTGTAGGGTGCAAGTTAAGAAAACCATTCAAGGCCCAAATGAAATTTACAAAGAACAAATCCAAATATGTGGGGTGCAAATAATGTATGCATGCCCAGGTTACCTAAACAAGTTACACCAAAGTCCATTACTAATTGTGTCATAAAGCCCATAAAAAAAAATTACGCATTTACAAAAAAATGGGAATAGAAACAAAATTGCCAAAAAGGGAAAACAAGCTCATGGATTTACACGACCTAGCATACATGAAGAAGCTACAACAAGCCACTTCTTGAAGCCAAACATGATTTTACAAACCAAAACACACCAAGCTTCCAAACGAAAACGACTTCACAACACGAAAATGCTAGTTGCAAAAGTGTAATACACAAGCCAAAAACGACAACATGCCAAGCCAAGCTACAAAATCAAAACGTAGTGGAACGTAAAAACGGCAGCAACCTTAAAAAATTCAATTAATCACAACTCACTTCAAATTCTATAAATTGGAGCCTCTTCTCCTTCATTCTTCAAGTTTTGATAGCCAAGTTCACCTTGCTAAAATCTCACACACCTCTTCAAATTCAAAACTCTGCAACTTAAATTATGGAACCACCTTCAATCAGTCTTCAACAAAAACTTGTAACAATTTAACACAACTTCCATAAATTCAAAAAATCACAATCTCATTACAATTCACCCTATAGCAACAAGGATACGCACTGCAAAAACCAAAAAAACCAATTCAATACTTCAACACAACTCACACAAGCAGCAAGACGTGAAGCAACAACAACCACAAGAACATCAATAACTCTGTAGCATGAAGAAGAAGAAGGCATAAAAGAAGACTTTACTTGGAGACTCTAATTTTCGAATTCGTCATAGCCATATCGAAGGTATTCCTGAAGGCTCTGCAGATTTGAGCAAATTTTTGGTAAAACAAGATGTCAAACACAAGGTTCCAACATGAAGAAGTCTGCTAAAAAAAGACATGTTGAGCACGATGTCCCAACACGATGTTAGGACATCGTGTCTGTTACTAACAACAGGTTGTTGCTAATCTGGTACAAGAATTAAGGAGCAATCAGAACATGGATCAAGGAAGAAATAAACAGAAGATCTGAAGCCTAAAGAAGCAGAAGGCTATAAAAGAAGACCAAGACCTAGGCAGAAAAGAGAGAGAGAACGACATAGACTTAGGGATCCTATTTTGTAAAGTAGGGTTTAGGTTTTCAGAGTCATAGGTTTCTCTTGTAAGTCTCCCTCTGTATCGATTTGATAGATTGTGGAAGATATAGGTACTTGTACAGATTTAGAAACCCCGTAGGTAATGAATCGTGTATTGTTCTTGGATGAAGCTTTTAAGCAAATCCAAGTTAACTTGTTAGTCAAGGATGCTTGACTGAACTTTGTATTGAAAGGGGTATCTTTCAATAGGATGATACAGTTATTGTGTTTATAACTGTTAGATAATCACAGGTTGTGATTTAGGGAGTGAGATGGGTTTCTCTTATCTAGGATGAAGTTCTTAGATTAAGTTTTCATTGGGTAGTGATAGGTAACCCATGGGTGTTTACTGTAAACCAACAGTTGTTTACATAAAACTATACTACTGATAATGGATTCTTCTTCCTGGCTTGGTATTCCCCCAGATGTAGGGGATTTGCACTGAATTGGGTTATCATATTCTGTGTTGTTTATCATTCTGCAATTTACAGTTCAGTTTTGATTAACATGTTGGAACAGATGTCGTAACATCTGTCTTGTTGCTGTTACTGATATTCTGAATATCAGTGTGCAGTTCTGTTCTTGTTTTAAAGTTGTGCAGAGAATAATATCTTGACATGTGTTAGGACATCTGCTATCTGCTATGCCAGAATTTCAATCGGTATCAGAGCAGGCATCCTGTCTGTTTCTGGATGAGATATTGGGAGATACTTTCTGGAGCTTTAAACAAGGAGGAGTTTTGGAGATCATATCATTAACTCAGACATACTCAAGGGTATTAATGGATGGGATAGATGTTCTGAATCGAAGGGAACAACTACTGTTGGTTGTTCATGTTTTCTGAGGAGCTAATACAATAACTGCAGGAGAAGTGGCTAGTTCCCTTGTTGGGGTGTCTTATAAGATGTTCTGACATCTTATTAGGGCATGTTGAAGATGTTCCTTGGTGGTTCCGCTGCATATGTTTCTGATGGAAGAAATATGGTATTTATGGGATTCTGGAGTTATGACTGAAAATAGATGGTGGAAGATATCAATGGTCAGCCTCTTCTTTTGAAGATATCTGCATTTTTTCATTCCAAAGTCGGGAGCGATGGAATAGAGAGAGTAGTTGGTAGATGTCTGTCATGGTGGCTTGGTATTTGGAAGGATGGTTCCATCTTGTATCCTGATGGCAGTTTGAAGATAAGGTGAGTTGAGATTGGATTTATCAAGTTCATGGTCTAGGGAATTGGTAAATATTATTTTCGGCTAAGTTATAAAAAACACTTGAGATCTTTCTCAAGTCCAGTCATAAAGGCATCTCAGTCGTTCATCTGGAGTCTTCTAGTTACTCTTTTGACTAGAGGGTGTTTCTGTGAAACATAAATTCTGAAGAAAGTGGAGGTGATTTATTTTCACCATCCAAAAGTGCAAGGAAGGATTCATCTTTCTTAATCCTAAGGATGAATTCAATCTGAATGGAGATTTCAGAACTGTTGAGGTAAATAGGGTTTGTTCAGGGAGAATCTTAGTTACTTGAGTCAAGGGTAGCAGCCTTGGTATCTCAACACTTTGTTTGTCAAGGAAGATACTTGCAAAGATTAAATACTTCATAAGTGTTCATGGAGTGATCTGTTGGAGTATGGCTTCAACAGTGAAACAGGTTTATTGAACAAGGATTTAAGATCAATTGTTATTTGTGAAATTCACAAGTATTTAATTGATTATTCTTGTATTTGAAGTTCAAGATTGTTGATGTTCAACAAGATGTTGAAACATCTCTTCATCAGAGTTTGTGCAGAATTATTGGAGGGGTACTGCATATGCTTTTGGATCTATTTCTCTTGGGTGTTGACCTAAGAATCTGCTTCAGTCTGGTGTGGCAGAAGCATCTGATCTCGGGAGAGTTTCCTGGCAAGAAACTGGTCTAGACAATGGTGTTGTTGAAGATGAAGATGAAGACATCACAATCTTGATGAATATTTCTTGGATCAGTTTATTTCTGATCTAGGAGTATTAGAGTGCAACAGGTGTGTTCTAGTTTTTACTAGAAGCATCTGATGCTTATCTGGAAAGTGTCATGGTAAGAGACTTGTCCAGAATATGGTGCTGGTGATGGCACAGCTTGGGTCAGTTTATTTCTGGTCCAGGTGCATTGGAGCATATTGTGGTGCTCATCATGGAGGTCAAGAATAGGTGGCAATATTCTTGATATCGTGAAGATTGCTCTACTTAAGGAAAGTGGCATTCCTTTGGTATAGTTGTGGTGTAGTCTATGACTACTTCTTTTCTGAAGAATCAGACGAGGCACGTTTAAGTTCCTTGGAGTTGTGAAGCAGATATTCATCAAGGTGTGAGCTTGAATTGAATACATGTGATATGATTAAGCAGGATAGAGGTTGTCTACTCAAACTTGGTTGTTGAATCAAGTCTATGAGAACATGGAACTCTTGCTCTGTTATAGGGAGGAGGTTCTTCTAAGTGGCAGAAGGAAGGGCTAAATTCCTCAGCTGGAGGTCTGAACAGATGTCATGACATCAAGCAGAAACTTCAGGGTCTTAGTTGATGTTGGGGCACATCATCGTAAGATAAGTTGATCGTCTTAGAAATAAATGGAATTAATGCTTCAAAAAGGTCTATCTCATGCAGTTTGCGGGAGCTGCGAGAAGGAGTAGATGTTACATGTCTAAGGCTTGGTGGATCCAAGATGGCTTGCTATGGAGTAAGTGGATTATGTAACTTGAAGATTAGGTTTCGTTGGTGGGTCAGAAGGTTTTCTGAAACTCTGAAGAAAAGCTAAGATTAACCAAACAGTGGCATTTGGTTGATCTTTATCGTACATTCAAGCATGGTGCTTGGAACTAATTACTCTTGGGCAGAAGGGTAGTTGGTTAAAAATCAAAGGAGGTTCTTGCCATGTTCGTATCTTGGAGCTTGTGGTAGAAGCCCTAAGTTGCTTATGGAAGATTATCTTCTTTTGGTAGTTGATGGAGAGTTTATTTCTCTCTTTGGGTATCTGAAGTTCTTATTGATCAAGCTGGTGGCACAGTGTGGTCTGAAGATCTTCAGTTGGATTACTATGCAGTAGTAAGTCCAGTGGTGGACCATATCAAGAACCATGGTGTATGGTGTCTGTGATATATGAAGGATGTCCTAACTGATGTTAGAACATCATCTGGGTTGGTTATCCTTGGAGTAGGATTCTAAGTTCTGTGTGTGGAACTTGATACTCACATCATGTCTAAGAAGTATTTATTTTGTCATACGGGAGAATGATGAAGTAGAAGGACTATCTTGGAAGTCTGATGTGAATGTGGTATCAGACTGAAGTGGATCAAGGGTTGATTGCATGAAGGTCTAGATTCTGATGTGTTCAGAATATGGTAGCTGATATTCACCAGTTGAATTAGAAGTGTTCTATTTTATCATATGGGAGAATGATAGATTGAAGACTGTCTTGGATCATGGGGTGTTTATCTGGATGACTGACTCTTGCTGAAGTTAGAATACTTGTGGAGAGATGGTTTCTTCTGCTACAAGTCATGCTAGAGAGAAGTGGACCAGTTTAGTGCTTGTGGAGCAAATAAGCTGAGGATTTCTGGAGCATGTGTTTGATTCCCTTCAACTGTGAAGAACATCTGGGCGAGCTAGCAAACTAAGGGGCTCTGTATGTCTCTTTGAGGAATGTGAAGCATTCTAGATTCAATTGGAATTTATCTTAAGGAACATAGATATCTATACATAAGAATTTAGGAGGAATTCGTATGGTGCATGGATGGTGTCATACCAAAATTTTTGACCACCGAGATTTCCCATCATTGTGGGATCATTACCACAATATGGATGTAATTTCACGCCTCATCAATCTCCTCATGGATTGTTAGGCATTCTTTACAATCAAAGATTAGGGTTTTAACCCCTCTCAGAGCATTTAGACAAAAGATCAATCCAGGAATGACATGATCTTCAACTTGTCTAGCCTCTTAAAACACCCACAAAGGATAAAGAGGACTCTCACATCAAGAATCAAGCACAAGGTTGCAGCATTCCAAGTGGATCAAGCCTCAAGATCGCCTGTGTCCCCAAATTAGGGTTTTGGTCGACTGAGGCCTCTAGATGAAAATTTCCATCTGGACATGAGCCAATGCCTCAATGTGTGGTCCTATAAACTCAAAAGGATCTCAAGAGCCCTCCCACAATGGCAAAATCACCTTGAAGGTCCATCTATCAAAGAATCAGGAATTAGGGTTTTGACCCAATTCAACCCTTGAGTTAACTTGTGAAGTGAGGCATGGCTTGAAGCTCCAAAATGAACTTCAAAGACCTAAAATACATCATATTGACATGTTTACAAGATTTTATTGACTCAAAGAGCTCAAATCATAAGCCACAAGAGCTCAAAACCATCTGATCACAAATTAGGGTTTCTGATGGAAAAAGTCAAACCCTATCCTTGACTGTTGGCCTACCCTTGATCTCAAACCTTGGGGAGGGGTCCAAGACATTACTAAATACCCTTGGAGGCCATCCATGAAGTTTAATTGAACCCAAGGATTGATTTCACAAAAGGATCACAAAGTCAAAATTTCATCTGATGAAAAAGTCAAATGTACAAAAGTCCAAGTTTGACTTTTTAGATTTTTGGTCAACCAGGGTTCCTTAACCCTAAAACAATGTTAATATATGATTTGAATCATCATTCATTAATAAAAATCAAAGAAAGTGAGTTAACTTGCTAAAGGGGTAACCATAAAAAAACTTAGAATTTTTCTAAGTTATGGAACAAAGTGGCTAGGGTACCAACTTCCAAGGACCATAACTTGAGATCCAAGCAACCATTTTGGGTGATCCAAAGCTGGATTTGTAGGTCTTGCTACACTCTACAAAAGCTTCAACTACATCAAGATCCAATTCTTAATGGATTTTTAGTTAGTAGTGGATCAAAGTGGTGAAAAAACCAAAATATGTCAAAAAACACTTAGTGAAAATTCTGCCTTGTAATTTCAACATGAAACATCAAACTTCCAAGGCATTTTTCACATTGATCTAAGATGAATCAATGAAACCTTTAAACTTCAATGTTTTAGTACATCATTCAAGCTTTTCAAAAAGTACATGAAGTCTCTCTAATTCATTTTGAGCTGAGAGATACATCCATGGGAAGTTAGCTCCAAAATCTGATTTTTCACTAAGTCAGAATTGTGCATTTGGTCGAATTTGCATATTATGAGTCATCAAAGACATGTTTATCCATAGGCACACCTCAGGGGGGAGACCAAGAAGGAACAAACACTGATCCATAAGCCTTCCAAGTCTTTGGAACTACATGTAGGTATGCCATCCCTAAAAGCTAAAGATGCCTCAAGACTCCAATTTTGTTTTGAGACATTCAATGGATGCATAGAGCTGGCATGTATCAGTCCATGATCAACCAAATGAGTCAAGATAAGCTCATACAACAGAGGACTATAGGCCTGTGCTCTAATCTCAAGTTAATGGCTAGAGGAGACTTGAGATTCCATTTGATCCACATTGGCCAAAGGCCTGCTGCAGTTGCCACACACTGTTGCTTGCAAAACAAACTTGACACACTATAAATAGGCCTCAATTGTGATTAGTTTGAGTACACCAAAGGTCCTAAACAGATGCCTTTCTCAAAATCACCACTTTCACTCCAAAAACACCTTCTCTTGCAAGTCACTATCGGGTTTTGCATTTGAGAGTGATTCCAACCAAACCAATGGTTCACACACCTCACATATAACATATAGAGGTGATCCAAACTCTTACATAACATCTGGAACACCAATTTTACAAAATCACCAGCCAACTGCTCAAGTTCTTGACAGAGTTGCAGTTGAGGTACCATCTCAAGTTCCAGCTTATTTCAAACCACTCCAAGCATTCAGACACAACCCTTGGTACCTAAGGAAGCTGTCCAGATCATTGGAACCAACTTACAACACCTCCAACTCAGAATTCGATCATCAAATGTAAGAGGTAAGCCTGACACTCTCAAACTCCATGATCCATGCATCATAAATGAATTTTTGAGTTACCATCTTGTTCTTGCATGTATATAGAGTAATAACCCTCAATCAATTGCCATGAATCAATCGTGTATGGAATTTCATATTGGTTTGTTCAAATTAGGGTTCATCTGTGTTCATCACGAATACCTCACTCCACACTGAAAATAAATGAAATTAAGTACCATAGTCATGATCATGAGTAAAAAACGAGCAAGTTTGATATTTGGATCATGTGATTTCATCAAGTAATTAGTGAGAAATCGTGAATTTTTCAAATCTGCAAAAATCAGAACACGCGCGTGTTCTTGGTGTGTTCTTGGCGCCATTTTTTAAATTTTTGAATATTTGAATTTTGTCATTTTATTTAATTGATTCAAAAATTAATTTCTCTCTGAATTTTAATGATTTTGAGTTGATTCTTTTTTTCAAAGTTCACAAAAATATTAAAATATTTTATTTTACAAGAATTTCCCAAAAATATTATTTGTTTTAGATATTTGATATTTTTGCAAAAATTAATTTGTATTTGTTTTTGAACACTTAAAATATTTCTCTCTCTTGATTTTCCAAATTTTAATGATTTTTAATCATTCTATGGATAAAAACGTGATTTTTCAAACATTAATCCAAGATTACAATTCATCTTTTCACATGTTTGATTAAATCTTCCATAATTTTATTAATGTTTAATCAAAATTAATTCCTTTTTTAAGCAAATTAGGATTTTGATCATTTCCACCCTCACCATTACTTTTTTCAAACATTTGGGCCTCTAATAGAGTGTAAGACCCAACCCCTTTGTAAATACAAATAATTTGGGCCTCAATCATTGTATAAGTCCCAGTATAATTTTCAAAACAACGGTGCGATCACTGTTTAGCCATGGGCCTCTCCTTGAGTTGTAAGCCCCGTCACTTGTACAAAAATAAATCTTTGGGCCTCTAAAAGAGTGTAAGACCCAACCCCCTTGGTACATAAATAATTTTTGGGCCTCAGTCATTGTATAAGTCCCAGTATAATTTTTAAAACAACGGTAAGATTACTGTTTTTTTCATCTGGGCCTCTCCTTGAGTATAAGCCCCAATAATCTTTTCAAAAACAACTTCTCTTTTGATTTAGGTTAAAATATACAGTTGTTATCAAAACTTTCTTTAATTTCTTTGAACAACTAACAATACAACATGGAAGCTTGCTCACCTGTAAGTTTTTATCAGCTTTCATTTACTTGCTTTCATATATATATATATATATATATAACTGTATTATGGGAAGCTGCTCCCCTGTAAGTCCTTCTTTCATATCCTTTTAGATACTTGTCATATATCAACTGTATATATACTAGTATATCTATTTAGAGTTTTCCCCGGCAACTAGGTCTAGAACTAGGTAAAGCCAGTTGGTCACTTTTTGATACAGTCAAAACTAGATCCCCATAGGATTTCCAAATACAGTTTTGCTTTCTCTTGGGCTTAAACAATATGGAACAAAGAGAAATGCAGTATTCTCGGTGAATCTTTTCTCAGACTGTCACTATTAGAACTTGTCAAAGAAATTCAGTTTCCCCAGAGAGGATTAATTCCTGGTGAAACTTCTCTTGAATTTCTTCAAACCCTAGAACTGTTCACTAAAGAAAAGATTATTCCCGGTGAAACTTTTCTTGAACTATTCTTAAGTTTATACCCACAGGCTTCCTAAAAGCATCCCCGCCTCCTTTTGGGATTTGTACAAGGACCCTCCGGCTTCTTAGAAGTTCTCATGCCTTCTCTTGGGCTTAATACAAGGACCCGACGACCTCTTAAAGGTATAAGACAGAACTTAGTCATCCTTTGCTAGAGCAGTCTTTCCAGTGTCAAATCTCAGACCAATTGAGGGTTGATTCTCATCCCTTAAAACACCTGCCTCCTTTTGGGCATCGTACAACGATAAACTCTTCCATACCAGTAGACTTGGACAGTCTAATCCCCTCTCAAGATCTCAAAGACATTCTCAAGCACTTTACAAACATAGGAGAAACCCTGATCATTCTGGATCAATCTCCAACAGAGTTAAAACCCATGGGTTCTAAAACCGAGTCTCTCTCCTAAAAATCCATAGCCAGGGTCAGCTTGTCATCAGTATAACACTACCCCAAATCAGAACCTCAACGTCTCTGATATCTCAACTCTTTTGTAACCCTCAGCAAGAGTTGATTCCCCGTTTGGACCTGCTCTGGGATCTCAATAATCCCCAGCAAAAGTTAGCCTCCTCTTAGGCTTGGTATAATGATCGTTCCATTCCTCAGCATAGTCAGCCTCCTCTTGGGCTTTGTACAATGATTCTCCTCAGCGGAGCTAACCTTTTCAGACTCTCTTGTTGAGTCAATCACCTTTCAGTACTCTCTTGTTGAGTCAACCCTTTTTAGCCTTAATCTTGGGCTTTGTACAAGACAGATAAAACCATTCTTTTATTGAGATAATCTTTTCCAGTCTCCTCTTAGGCTTGGTATAAAGACTTCCCCTAGCAAAAACTTTCAGCCTCCTCATAGGCTTTGTATAATGATTTCTCCAGCTTGTTCAGCCACAATCCTGGGCTTTGTACAGGATAGATAAAAGCACCCTCTTGTTGAGTCAAACCCTTTTCAGCCTCAATCTTGGGCTTTGTACAAGACACCATAAAAATTTCCCTAAGCAGAGTCAATCCTCTCTTCAGCCTCAATCTTGGGCTTTGTACAAGACACCATAAAAATTTCCCTAAGCAGAGTCAATCCTCTCTTCAGCCTCAATCTTGGGCTTTGTACAAGACAGATAATACTCTTCAGCAGAGTCAAACTTCTTTCAGCCTCAATCTTGGGATTTGTACAAGACACTTAAAATATCCTCAGCCGAGTTAGTAAAGTCTCATTTTAGCCTCAATCTTGGTCTTTGTACAAGACAGATAAATATTTCTTTCCCACGAAGTCAGTTTCTTTCCATCCTCAATCTTGGGCTTTGTACAAGACACATACAAACTCTCCCAACGGAGTCGAGGTTCCTTTTAGCCTCAATCTTGGGCTTTGTACAAGACGGACAAAATATTTCTCCAGAAAAGTCAAGCTTTTGGCCTCCTCTTAGGCTTTGTATAATGATATCCCCAAAAGAGTCAGTCTCTTTTAGCCTCAATCTTGGGCGTTGTACAAGACAGATAAACATTCTCTTGTTGAGTTAGTCTTTTTCCAGCCTCCTCTTAGGCTTTGTATAAGGACTTCCCCGGTGGAGTCAATCAATCTTTTAGCTTCAACCTTGGGCTTTGATCAAGGCACACAAAAATCAACATCCCCTCGGAGGAAATCAAAATCTCTCTGTAGGAAAACATTTCTCTGTACATCACACATCAAAATAGACATTCAAAATAATCCTAATCCCAGATAACTGATGTAAAGTGGCACACTTGTTGATTCAAATATCCAAGTTGTCTCCATCTCTTATCCTGTCAAACTTCCTCTTTCATATAATTGCTGTAAGTGGCAAGCCTCTGGATAATTTACATCCACGCCACTGTCCCTTTCTTAGCATGAAAGATTCCTAAGGAAAAATGGCATTGCTCTACACTGAGTTAAAGTTTTCCCCTTTAGGACAAATCCCCTATAAAGGAAATTATGGCATTGCTGGATTCACATATCCCAGTTAAAGTAATTCTTATTCATAAACAGTCACCCAACAGTTGTGATAAACAGACGAGATGTCTCCCTTTCGAGATGACAAATTCTCTCTCAGTCAAACCTTTTAGCTTCAATCTTGGGCTTTGAACAAGACACAAATACTAAACCTTTTAGCTTCAATCTTGGGCTTTGAACAAGACACCAAAATATCTTTTTTCCTCCCTTAGAGTAGGAGGAACTACGATTGCTCTGATTTCCCTGTTTCATTTAAACGGGAATACGTAGGCATAAGATTGTGAAATCTTAGCGAGCATAATAAACCAAAAGTCTAGGTCCAGTACCTTCATATCAATCAAAGCTTTGGTTCAGTACCTTACCAGAAACATTGGAAAACCCGAACATCAATAAAATCTCACTCTCTCTCTCTCTCATATTTCCCAAGAAACTTTCCCAACCCATCAACAGATAAACACCATCAAGTATAAAGAAAAACATAAAACTAACAACCTGTGGATAACCACATATAGGATGGGTAATTGACACCTCCCCATTCTATAACCTGACCCCGAACTCCCCAATCTTTTTAAGCGTTTGTTCAGTTAAACATTCGCGTGCAAGGTTAGTTTTAGATAACTTCCCTTTCCCTTCCAGCTTCACGGGATAAATAAGAAATCAAAAAGTAGCACCCCCCTCCTCTTCATTTAGGAAAAAACCAAATTCTCTGCGATAAGGTGGTCGCGTCACCGACAAAAATCGCACGCTACAGATGGGTTCAGGAATAGAAGGATCAATGGTGATTTTGGTCTCAATCTAAGAGTTTGTTGGTTGTGGTACAAGGATGCGTTCCTGATACTCTCACTATATGATCATGAAGTTGTCATGGGATATCATGTGGTGATTTTGGGGTGTTTCTTACTGAAGAAGCATCTTTTAAGAAAGATAGGGGGAGAACTTCTGTATGTTGAATGTACTAGTGTGGTACATGGAGTGCTTGAGGATCAAGCATTAGGTGAATGCGTTCAGCAGGTGTGTTGAACAGAGGGTGCGCTCTTGAAGACATGAAGATGTGTCTTATGTTTTCCATTCATTTAGGGTGTTCCTCTTGTAAAAGAGTACTGGTTATCTGCAACAGGGGGAGTTAGACTTCTGTTATAGATTTATGGTTGCAGAGGTGCAGATTATTTGTCAAGATTGTTTGTGGTTTCAAGCAGTTTGTGATAGAATGCCTCAGGTGAGGATGATATGTTAGACGAGATGTTGTGACATTGCTCTACTGGTATAAGTTCTAGGTGGACTTATAAGGTTATTCTGATTCTATAATTAGGTGTCAATGGGTTGAATCAGAAATGGTACAAGTATCTTGAGAGTCTTTGCTGCTAACTGGAAGATGTTTGAAGAAATGTCTTAACATCTTGGTCAGTTACTCTTGGTCTTCTGGTTGAAAGGATTATCCTTAAGACCTGTTAAAAGGAACGGTAACTATGCTTCGGGTGGACTAAACAAAGTCTAACAAGGGGTCAGGACATTATGAGTACGTCCTAATTGGCTATTTTGGATGGTAGAGAGTGTTGACATATTAAGCATGTGTCTTGATGCAAGTGCATTCTTTGGACGGTCTCTCATAAAGTTGAAATAGTCAAACTCTAGCTAGACGATGCACGATCATTTATGTTTACCTACCTAAATTTATTTCTCCATTCGTATTACTCAGAGGTAACTTCTATGGACCATATTTTTTCAAGGAAAAACTATTTAGGTATTTAAAGGTGGAGTCTGCTGCTGGTTTTCCAAGTTCGTGTTCTGGGTGGTTTCGTCATGGCTTTGGTTCGGGTCTGGGTAAGTACCATGTGGGTATGGAATTGTGCTTGCCACTTTTGCCAATTTTTGGCTAAAAAGGGGGTGAAGGGGTATGTATTCATCTTAGTTGTGTGTTGGCTCTTACAAAAAATAACTGGCGAGGAGTTCATTCTTGCAAGTTGTGTTTTGCAAGGATGTTGGATGAGATGTTCTAACATCCTTGAGTTTTTCCCTTGTGCCTTGTGATCTGAGTTATGAAGTGTCACACCCTAATTTTTGACCCAAAGATCCTTTTTCTTTTTGCATAGCATATTTAGGTCATGCAGTCTTGTGTGCGTGTTTGTTATCACTAACCAGTTTGGGTAGGTACGACAATTTCAAGTATAGACTCTCACAATCAAGTATTTCAGAGCATGGTCAGTTGAGTAAGATTCAAGGTGGTTTTAGGGTTTCTATTTTTTATCTAACATTTTCTTGTTCTTGAGTCATCCAGGAATCCTCTGCTTTGAAGACATCTTGGGTAAATTCTTTTGACTATATTTCCTTAAGGTCGAGATCGGGCTTTGGTTTCTTATGATTTAAGGTTCTGGCCGTGTTATTCTTTAAGAATTTTGGCAATTGTTAAGAGCTCTCCATGGTTATAAAGTTCGAGGTATCATTTTCGAATTCAAATTTATAAGTCTAAGCTCAAATAATTCAAGACCCTTCCCACATTCAGGATTCAAATCCTTCCATAAGATCATAGCATTTTCACTCCAAAAATTCAAAGAAGTTCAAGTTGAAAGACCACATCTTAAGGCCAGACTCAAGTTTCCAAGGGATACAAAGATTCATTACAATCAAGCATAGAAATTCAAGTTAATATTGTTTCACCATTCAGCTTACAAGTTCAAAGAAATTTCGTGTGATTAAGATTCAAGAAGCTTAAGTTTCATCAAGATGTTCAAGTCCATTCCAAAATTTGAAAATTAAGTTCACAGTATACAAAATTCATTCGAGCTTCAAGGTTCATACTATTAGTTTTCTCCTAAGAAGCATAGTCTGAAGCCATCCAAAAAGCACCTATAATGATTTGCATGTAGTCATGACCACGGTCGATAGGTTACGTATGACCGTTAAGTTACCTGGAGTAATAGAAGGTTGGTAATTTAAATTGGATGCAATAGTGGCAATTTCATTATGTTTATGGAAATTCTAGTGCTATTTGGAGATAACAAAGGATGTAGATCGATGAGAAACCTCACTTAGGAACAGATAGGAGAATCACCAGAAATCGCCTCAGAAGCAGATTCCAAACTTGCCAAATATATTGAATAAAAAAGTTACAAGAATTTTACAATTGATACAAAATACATAGTGGCAACAGATTAATGCTATGAGCTATGGAGTACGCAATGCCTTCGCACCTCAGGTTGCGTTCTCCTTTCTACAATTCTCAGAATTGTAACTAAGTCAAGGTGATGGCCTCAGGTGAAAGATGTCTGTTGTTAATACTGCACTTCGGTGTTGCGCCGTACATCTACAAGCTTTTAGCAGAACATATTCGCACGGACGATGAACATCTTCAATCTGAAAATCACGCAATTTGAACTGGGTGAAGATACTCTTATCAGAAAATCCTAAGGAAGCCGTTTTTTTTTTTTTTGTCTTTGGATGTTCCATCCTGAACCATCATCATGTCCAACAATAGGGGAGATCCTGCAGTTCAAAGTGACCAATGGATTATAGGAGCTGTATAGTGAGGTGTTGCCATCATGTATATACAAAGGAAATGCTAAGCCAGAGTTATTACTACCTTTCCGCATCACGTCGAAGGAGCGGAAGCAAAGCAATGCTTCCAAAGTGGTCGGCCAATTAAAGTGTTGGGAATCAAATATAGAAGAAGTAGAGGCATAGTTCAAGAAAATCCTTTGGCCTTGTAACTCGGTGGGAGAACTGATTTTTTTTCCGCAAAACATGTTGCGGTTAGCAAGAGTTACCACCGACCTTTCTTTTATCCAATAAGGAAAGGCTGAAAAGAACAGGAAAGACATTGATAGATTTTGAGTTCGGGGGGTAAGTTATACAAAGGGAAGGTATTAGCACCCTTTGTATCCATGGTTATCCACGGGCTCTTAAATGCTTAGCTCACTTTTTTTACTTACTTTTTGAATGTGTGTGGACGTTTTGAAAATATTTTGTAAAAGTTTGACTTTGTAATAATTCGTGTATGAATGTATACAAAGTGTTTTTTTTTTTTGAAAATATTTTTGGAAGAGTGAGATATGAAAAGTATTTGTTTTTGAGTTGTGAGCAAGCATTTAAAAGTATTGTCTAATTTGTAAGGTCTTTCTTGTACTTATCGTTTTCCTTGAGAGATAGTACTATCCATACCATTAGTGGGTAGGTAGTATTGTCTATTGGATGTTGAGGGACAACGAAGGGTCATCGAATGGTCATAGAAGGCAACATGTAAGGATACCTTAGCAATGCGAAGGGACTATCATCATTTTTCCATAGGGTCGTCGAGGGACAAGATCATCTTTTTGTAGGTAGCTCGAAGGGTCATCGAGGGACTATGATCTTTATATTGAAGGGGCTATGATGATATTATTCGTAAGCGTCTTTTGCTAAAGTACCCCTACTTTCGAGGGACATGACCGTTTTAATCGTAAGGCAACAGAGAGAGGCTACCCTAGAGGTGAATGTGTGCAATGTGTGTTGATTCAATTATATTATCTTGAGTTATAGGTTATTCTAATGTTTGATTTTAGATCTTGCCATACATGCCTATTTATCTAGCAAATACAATATAAGTGCGAAAAAATAAATACCTACACTATTACATGGCTTATGGGCAGTTACATGATATAATCGTGCGAGAATGTAACATAGACTATTACAAGGCTTATGGATAGTTACATAATATAATCGTGCGAGAAATGTAAACTACACTATTACAAGGCTTATGAACAATTACATAATATAATCGTACAAGAAATGTAAACTACACTATTACAATTTATGCACAAACCTATACATTTATTCTAAGAAAATAAATGATAAACGAAAAGAAATTATATATTAAAGGTCAAGTTAAATGTCCTAAATATCTAAGTCAATATTCGTTTTTTTTTTTGAGAAATAATTTTAAAATAAATAAACCTAATTTCTAATTCATTTGTACAAAAATTAATTAATTATAAGCCTAAGTCTAAAAAATTAATTTTAATAAAAATAATCTAAGTCTAAAAAATGATTACATAACCTAAACTATATTTTTTATTCTTTTAACAGTTTTATGATTTTTTTTTTGTTTTAACTTAATTGAAAAGAAATAAATAAATTACTTGAAATATGATAAAAGAAAGGGATTAGAAAATAGTTAAAAAGAAATTGCATGGGGTGAGAATCGAACCTTCAGGATGAGTATTTAATCCTTGGTTTGGATTGAGAATGATTGGAAATGGAGTTTTGAATTTTCACTTTTTTTTTTCAAGAATTTTGTGATTTGGAAGCCTTCCTTTGTGAAGCCTCTTGCCCCCTTTTCTCTTGTGTTTGAGCCTTGTATTTATAGGAGAAACATGGTAGACAAATAATCATTGAAGAGCTAGGATCAAGGAACATGTTTCCAACCATTTTAATTTTTTGAAAACCATGTTTCCTTCACTCTCTCCCATGGTTTTATTTGGGTTTTGATGGCCTTGAAGGACATGTTTTAACCTTATAGAAACTCCATTAAAAGGATCCATGTGCCCACCATTATTTGATTTATTTTGTTTTATTTCTTTGAATAAAATCAAAATAAAATAAAATAAAAATAAAAATAATACCAAAGTGAACTTTGAGGTCCTTGAATATGTCATAAATATGATTCAACTTTAAAAGATAGGCCCATTGGTCCAAAAGCTCAAAAATGTTCAATGTAGGTTTCATGCGTTTCTCAAATTTTGCTCAACTTGCACCAATCGTAACTCTCTCAATTTTTGTCATATGAAGGTGATCTTGGACTTTTTGGAACCCTCAAGTTGTCCCCTACAACTTTCATGTTGATCACTTTTTCATTTGAAGTCTTTATTTTTGCGTAAATTGCTTTGACGAAAAAAGTGTCTTTTTGTTGACTTTCAAAATGACCTGTAAAGTTTTGGTCCATATCTCTCAAACGAGGCATTTTTGGCCTTGAGCTTAGAGAGACAAAGTTGTAGAGAATTGAATTTCCTTCAAAATGAGCTTTGGTTGAGGAATTTCTGATGAAGTATGTGAAAGTTGTACGTGGTCAAAGTTTAGTTGACTTTTCCTTAAGAAAACCCTAATTTGGTAATTTTTTACTTTTGAGTAAATCTTGATTTTCTTGAGGAATCATGATCAACCCTTGATCAAATGATGAATGGGACTTCAAAATCTTGATGTTGGCAAGAAATGATGACGTTTGACTGTAAATTGGTCAAAGTTGACTTTTGGTTCAATACAATCAACTGTTGATCATTTGAGCAATTGACTGAGCAAACTTGTGAAGCAAGGCTTGAGACTTGACATGAGGATACCCTAGAGCACATAGAGAACCATGAAGTCCATCTGAGGTATTGAGAGCTCAATTCCTTTTGAGAAAAATAAAACCCTAGTTGTAGGTTGATTGTTTAGGAGGAGAGCTTGTATGGTCAATCCTTGAGTAGTCTTGAGCTTTTGAGACTCCTAGAAGTGTGAGGAAGCTTCTTGAATCAATTTGTCTCAAAGATGTGAGGGCAAATTTTGGGGTGCAACAGCTGCCCCTGTTCAATTTTCTTAAACCTGAATAGTTAGATTGGCGCATCCGCCATTCGTGATCTGAAGGTGGAAGAGGATTGAACACTTAAGTGCCCAGAAATTTGCACTCACGGGTGCACGAAGTAACGTTGTTGGTTGATTGTATTGCTTAAATGGGCATAAAGATGCCATTCGGAAAGATGACAGGATGAAGATGGGCTTATAGATGCTATCCAAAGTAACTGTTGACAGGAGTATCAAAAAGAGTCTAGGTTTGATTGTATCTGAGGAGTATACTAGAATGAGTCTGTATTCAACTATATCTAGCAGATGTGCTGGGGAATGTCAGAATGAATCTACGCCTTGATTAAATCTGAGGATGTATTGGAATGAGTATCCGAATAAAATCTATATCTAGATCGTATCTGAACCGTATCTGGAAAATATACTTGACCATCTCTGAACTGAATCTGGAACATATTATGGAATAAGTATCAGAATTAAATATTCGTCTCGATCATCTCTGAACCATTTCTTTTGGAAAATCTTCCGGGATAAGTGTCAGAATTAAATCTCTGTCCTGGTTATCTCTGAACTGTTGGAGTATCAGAATTAAATCTCTGGGTTGATTATCTCTGAACTGTTTAAGTATCAGAATTAAATCTCTGGGTTGATTATCTCTGAACTGTTTAAGTGTCAGAATTAAATCATCTGTCTTGATTATCTCTGAACTGTATCTGGAACATATTCTGGAATAAGTATCAGAATTAAATCTTCGTCTCGATCATCTCTGAACCATTTTTTTTTTGAAAATCTTCTGGGATAAGTGTCAGAATTAAATTTTTGTCCTGATTATCTCTGAACTGTTGGAGTATTAGAATTAAATCTCTGGGTTGATTATCTCTGAGCTGTTGAAGTATCAGAATTAAATCTCTGGGTTGATTATCTCTTAAATGTTTAAGTATCAGAATTAAATCTCTGGGTTGATTATCTCTGAACTGTTTAAGTGTCAGAATTAAATCATCTGTCTTGATTATCTCTAAACTGTGGAAGTATCAGAATTAAATCATCTGTCTTGATTATTTCTGAATTGTTGAAGTATCAGAATTAAATTATCTGTCTTGATTATTTCTGAATTGTTGAAGTACCAGAATCAAATCTGTCTTTGAATCAGCGTCAGAATTAAATCATTGTCTCGATTATCTCTGCACCGTATCTAGAAGATGATAATGTTTATCTGATTGTAAACTCACCTGAAAAAGGCAAAGTTAGTTTTATGCAATGTCATGATGTATGTAATGCATTGCGTAATGATGCTTTCAAGATAAATGAGAATGTTATATGTTTTGTATGTATATGCTATGATATTCTGTATATGATGCATGGATGTCAATGTTACTGACGACAGCGGTGGCTTTGAATAGTAACGTCTGGCTGGGGAAAATAAATCCCTGTCTGTTGCTGGGAATGAAGAATATCACTCTTCATCTTTTGTTTGGAACGACTGTACTGGGAATTTCCGCTTTTCTATTTGGGAATACTCCGCTGGGGATCTTCGACTTCTGCTTGGGGATAAAAGCGTTCAAGGAGAGTTTGGCTGCATGTACCCTGACTGGGGATAAACAAGATGGATAATCCTCCGATGCAATACCTGCCCGGGTACCAGATATGAGCGTCAACTATGCTGGGGGAGAGAATTCTGTTGGTGAATTTATAGTGTTAGAGGAATAAACTCAGCTGGGGAATTGAATTTTGTATACTACAAAGAGGGAATAATCTCTGATGGGGATTAGAATTTCATAGGCTGCACTGAGGAAATTTCTGCTGTATGTTGGGGAAATGATCAACTTCCTTATCTGCTAGGGGACCCATTGGGGAAGATGATCATGCCAAGCTGTCCATCAAATATATGGAAGTGAACGGATGGAAGATGCCCAAATTTCTGTCTGAGGGTATACTAATTCTGTCGGGGAATATATCTCTGTTGGGGATGAGCTTGTGAAGATAGCTCTATAGAGATAGTTCCATGGAGATTGCTCTGTGGGGATATTTCCATGAAACTGGCTCTATGGGGGTTCGTGGACATCTTGAACATTATCCCAACTCCTAGAGTCCTTAGTAAATGTTATTCCTGTTTTCACGTATATTTTTGGTAAACTTCCATCATATTCAAGTGCATATGTTCATTCAAAGTACCCATTGGACGTTTAGCAAACAAAACAGGGCAAGTAAAAACAATTTTGAATTTGAAAGTAGACTTGTATTGATTTTGAAATTGGCCTATAAACAGGCATTTTTGTACAAGGAGACAGAAATCCTAGTAAGAGGAAATTGTCGTAAAAATTGAAAAGGTACAAAGTGATAAACAAAGAAAAAAAAACAGCTATGTGGAAATGATCCCATTGAGTTTCAACTCTGCTATTGCCACTATATCTTCTAGCATCTCATCCCTTGCTGTCGGAAGAAAGATGACTGGATTGATCTGCGTCGTTCGAACAAAACTAAGCTGGAAGTAGATAAGTGATCCAACGGGACATAGACGTACGCTTTAATCCCTAACTTTTTCCTGGACCGCCTTTTCAGGTTTTCAGTCCACCGGGATACCCTTTTTTTTTTGCCTAAGCCGCCTTTTCAGGTTTTCGACTTGCTGGGTGTACAGTTCTTTTGGTATATATATCCCAAATTTTTGCCCGAACCCTTTTGGTTCGCCGGGATGCCCTTATTTTTGCCTAGGCCAGTCAACCTAGCGGGTCTCTTTTTATGCGTAGTATCTTTTGACTATGTCCGCGTTCACAGGGTGCGGGAAATCTTCACCGTCCATAGTAGTAAGCATCATAGCGCCGCCAGAAAATATTTTCTTGATTACAAATGGACCTTCATATGTGGGAGCCTATTTGCCCCTAGGATCACCCTGTGGTAGTATGATACGCTTTATTACCAAATCACCGGTCTGGTACACTTGGTGCTTGACTTTCTTGTTAAAGGCCTTGATCATACGCTTCTGATACATCTGGCCATGACAGACAGCCGCGAGCCTCTTCTCATCAATCAAATTTATCTGATCAAGTCGAGTCTGAACCCATTCGTCTTCATCTAAGTCTGCATCTTTCATAATCCTTAGGGAAGGAATCTGAACTTCAACAGGTAAAACTGCCTCCATACCATAGACTAAAGAGAAAGGGGTTGCCCCTGTTGAGGTACGTACTGAGGTGCGATAACCATGAAGAGCAAACGGTAACATCTCATGCCAATCTTTGTATGTCACCATCATCTTTTGCAAGATCTTCTTAATATTCTTGTTGGCGGATTCCACTGCGCCATTCATCTTTGGTCGATATGGAGAAGAATTGTGATGCTTTATCTTGAACTGTGTGCAGAGTTCAGTGATCATAGTGTTGTTCAGATTAGTACCATTGTCTGTGATAATCCTTTCAGGGATGCCATACCGACAGATAAGATTATGCTTGATGAACCGAGCTACAACATTCTTGGTAACAGAAGCGAACGAGGCTGCTTCCACCCACTTCGTAAAGTAATCGATAGCAACAAGGATGAAACGATGTCCATTGGAAGCAGTAGGTTTAATCTCTCCTATCATATCAATGCCCCACATTGCAAAAGGCCAAGGAGCAGTCAGAACATTCAACGGAACCGGAGGTACATGTACTTTGTCAGCATAGATCTGACACTTGCGACAAGTTCTGGAGTGATGATGGCAACCAGTTTCCATGGTAGACCAGTAGTAACCTGCTCTCAAAATCTTCTTAGCCATTGTATGCCCACTAGAGTGAGTGCCAAAGATTCCGTCATGCATCTCTTCCATAATCTTTACTGCTTCCTTCTTGTCTACACAGCGAAGCAAGGTTGAATCGTGGTTGCGTTTGTACAAAATTCTGTTACTCAGAAAGAACTTGGCAGAGAACCTCCTTAGAAACTTCTTGTCATTGATAGATGCCCCTTCAGGATATTCCTGAGTTTCGAGATATCTTTTCACTTCATGGAACCAAGGTTTCTCTTTTACCCCATCAGTATCAACTTCATAATAGTATGCCGGGTCGTCTAGTCTGTTAATAGTAATCCTAGGAGCCTCGTTGTCCCATCTGACTTTGAACATAGAGGACATGGTGGCTAATGCGTCTGCCAACTGATTCTCTTCTCGTGGAATATGCTCAAAAGTGATTTCTTCAAAGTATGGAATCAAAGTCAACACATGTTCTCGGTAAGGAATGAGATTTGGATGCTTCGTGTCCTATTCTCCTTTAATCTGACTGATCACTAGGGCTGAGTCCCCATATACATTCAAGAATTTGATCCTCATATCAATGGCAACTTTGATACCCATGATGCATGCTTCATATTCAGCCATATTGTTGGTACAGTCAAAGCAAAGTCTAGCAGTAAACAGCGTATGACAACCCTTAGGAGAGATAATTACAGCACCGTTACCATTTCCAAGTGCGTTAGAAGCTCCATCAAAAACCATAGTCCATCGGGATCCCAGTTCAGGTCCTCCATATGGTCCAGGTTCTTCATAATCAGTAACAAGCATAATATTCTCATCTGGGAACTCAAAATTCATAGACTGATAGTCATCCACCGCTTGATGAGCTAAATGATCAGCTAGTACACTTCCTTTGATTGCTTTCTGCGTAGTGTACTGGATGTCGTATTCTGTCAAGACCATCTGCCATCTTGCTATTCGTCCGGAGAGAGCAGGTTTCTCAAATATGTATTTGATAGGATCCATCTTAGAGATCAATAAAGTGGTATGAGTCAACATATACTGTCTTAGTCGGTGAGCAGCCCATGCCAAAGCGCGACAAGTTTTCTCAAGCAATGAATATCTTGTTTCACAGTCGGTAACCTTTTTGCTAAGGTAGTATATTGCATGCTCTTTTCGACCAGACTCGTCATGTTGCCCCAACACACACCCCATTGAATTCTCTAGCATTGTTAAGTACATGATTAGAGGTCTTCCTTCAACCGGTGGCTTCAGAATCGAAGGTTCTTGGAGATACTCCTTGATCTTATCAAAAGCTATCTGACATTCGTCATTCCACTTCACTACTTGATCTTTCCTCAGTAATTTGAAGATTGGCTCACAAGTAGCGGTCAAATGGGAGATAAATCTAGCAATATAGTTCAAACGTCCCAAGAAACCTCTGACTTCTCTCTCAGTACGGGGAGCGGGCATATCTTGTATAGCTTTTACCTTTGCAGGGTCGACTTCAATACCTTTACCACTGACGACGAAACCCAAAAGTTTACCGGATCTAACCCCAAAGGTGCATTTGTTTGGATTCAATCTCAACTTGTACTTCTTCAACCTCTCAAACAGCTTGTGTAGGTGGTCAAGGTGCTCTTCTTCATTCTGAGACTTGGCTATCATATCATCAACTTATACCTCTATCTCGTGATGGATCATATCATGGAATAAAGCAACCATAGCGCGCTGGTATGTTGCCCCTGCGTTCTTCAAACCAAATGGCATTACCTTGTAACAAAAGGTGCCCCACTGTGTAACGAACGTAGTCTTCTCCATGTCTTCATGTGCCATCTTGATTTGATTATAACCTGAGAAACCATCCATGAATGAGAATACCTTGTGCCGAGCTGTGTTGTCTACCAGAACATCAATATGTGGGAGAGGAAAGTCATCTTTGGGGCTTGCCCTGTTCAGATCCTTGTAGTCCACACACATATGAACTTTACCATCCTTCTTAGGCACTGGTACCACATTTGCAACCCACTGAGGATATGATGTGACAGCTAGAAAACCTGCATTGAACTGCTTCATAACCTCGGCTTTGATCTTTTTAGACATCTCAGGGCGCATACGACGAACCTTCTACTTTATCGGAGGACAACCTTCCTTCATCGGTAAACGGTGAACCACGATATCAGTATTAAGTCCTGGCATATCTTCATAAGACTAAGCAAAAATCTCAGCATAATCACGTAGCATCTGAATCAGTCTTTTCTTCACACGGTCTTCTAATCCAACACCTATCTTGATTTCTTTCTTATCCTCCTCAGTACCTAGATTTACGACCTCGACTGGCTCTTCATGCGGTTGTATGGTCTTTCCTTCTTGCTCTAATAGTCTAGCAAGCTCTCTAGGCACTTCACAATCTTCCTCACCTTCATCCTAGGCTTGGTAGATCAGATTTTCGAAGTCATAATTGACAATAGCAGAACCGTTATCAATGGGATCCAGAGTGGATGTGGATATACAGTTTGTCGCGTGGGTGTGTGTAAGAACACATAGCTATTTTGATGAAGATAAAGTAAAAGAAAAGACAAAGAGCGCAAAATTTGAATGCAAAATGTCCATTGATTTATTGAATGAAAATATGCGATGAAATGACAACCCTAACAAATGGGCCACTGTGCCCTGGGCAAGGCATAAGGCTTAAAAGTTTTATTGTTCAAATTACAAAACCAAACTTTGAAAATAAGAAAAACAGAAAATAGCATTTACTCCTGACTAAAGGAGATAGGAATAATGTCTTCAGTCTTCCAATTGTTGAGCCCACTGCCAATGGTAGGAAAGATCCAACTGTCTAGGTCACAGTCCTATCAGCATCTTCCACAGTGTTGACCTGATCTTTATGAACTCCTTTGTTGGTGATACGAATAGTACGAGCATGACGTACAACCCTCTGAGCCTCTGAAGTGAAGCCCAAACCAAATTTGTCAGACTTGTAAGGAATGTCAGGAAGCTGACCCCAAATGGTACAACCACCTTCTTCAACCACAGCTCTAGCATCCTTTAGGGAAGCCATTGTAGGAGGCACTCTAGTAACCTTGGGAACAGTAGGAACTAGTTTAGCAATAGGAACAGTCTAAGGAGCCAATTCAAATGTTTGACAAGGAGTCTCGAGGAATTCGCCATCCATCTCAACATACTTGAAGGTATTCAAATGACTAACCATGTACTCTTTTTCACCACAGACGGTGACAATCTTGCCTTTCGCGGGATACTTCAACTTCTGATGTAAGGTAGAAGTCATAGTGCCTGCCCCATGTATCCAAGGGCGTCCAAGCAAACAGGAATAGGCAGGACGAATATCCATTACATATAAAGTAGAATCAAAGACTTGAGAACCCACTCTAATCGGGAGATCAACCTCTCCATGCACCATTCTCTTTGAACCATCAAAGGCTCTTACCACGACGTCACTAGGTTTCAGCACAACCCCTTCATAGTCGAGTTTATCTAGAACAGCCTTTAGCAACACATTTAATGAGGAACCATTGTCCACCAATACATGAGATAGGGTAGTTCCCCTACACTCAATAGAGACGTGCAGGGCCTTATTATGGTTCCTTCCGGCAGAAATCAGATCAGCATCAGAAAAGCCTAGACCATTATCAATTGTCAGGCTAGTGACACAATTTTCAAGCTGGTCAATAGAGATTTCTTGCGGCACGTGCGCAGATTTCAAAAACTTCACCAAAGCTTTAGCATGGGCCTCGGAGCACAACAACAGAGATAACATAGAGATCTTGGAGGGGGTGTGCCCCAACTGTTCAACAACATTGTAATCACTCTTGCGAATAATTTTCAGCACTTCCTCCATTTCTTGCTTAGAGGAATCTTCGATAGCAGTTTCACCCGGGGCCTCCATCTGGGCAGGCTCAATCATTGGTTCTTTGCCTCGAGTATCAGTAATTGGCTCGGAGGCAGAGATACGAATTGGAGTAATAACAGTCTTTGGAGAGATTTCTGGGGAGAAGATCCTTCCACTTCGGGTAACCTTACTAGTCCCAACGATATTGTCGACATCGAGATTAGTAACTTCAGCAGTTCCATCAGTCAAAGGCTCTTGCTTGACACCATGAATGTAAACATCAGCACCATAATTCCAAGGGATATCCTTGCTAGAGGAATATGGAATCGGACCGAGCGTAGTAATAATCAGGGGAGCAACTCTAGGCTCGGCAGTAATCTTCACAGGACCTTTAGAGGTGATCCTCACTGGAGTTTTGGAATTAGTAACCACAGATACGTCCTTAAACTTCAGACCTCGGGACAAATTTTCACATAAGCTCTCCATAGAAGGAGTCTTCTCAAACAATATAGTACGGTCATCCATCAAATGCTGCATGCCTTCTTTCAGCTTCACACAACCATTGGATTGAGATGCACAATAATAACAGTTTTCAACGCAGCCCAGAAATAAACCGGCTTGCAACAACTTCTTCTTAATAATTGATAGAGGAACAATCAAGTCAACCATGGTAGAAATACAAGAACCATTGTCAATAGTATTAACGATCTTGTCATGATTCGGCATAGGAGCGGTAATCACATTAGGAGTCTCAGGGGGATCAAACTCAATCTCCTTAGCGTCAATCATGTCTTGAATCTTGTTCTTCAGTGCCCAACAGGTGTTCGTATCATGTCCAGGACTATTAGAATGGTATGCACACCTTGCATTGGGATTATATCTAGGAGCGGAAGTATTAGGATTCCTAGGAGGATCCCTCAAAGTAATCAATTCTGCCTTCAACATATGCTGCAACGCCTGAGCCAGTGACATGTTGATCTTTGTAAACTATCTCCTGGGTGCATCCTTCTTACGCTGACTACCCTGTTGTTGTTGTGGCACCGGTGCAGAGATCAGAACTGCCCAACAGATTGGTTGTGGTCATTCTTATTACGACCCTTCTGGCCGTACACGACATTAGACTCCTTCTTCCCATTATATGGCTTCTTTGTAGTTTTTGAAGATGTAGCCACTTGTATTTTACCACTTCGAATTCCACTTTCAACACGTTCTCCTATCAATATTAGCTCGGTGAAACCGGATGACGAGCTTCCAAGTAGATGACTATAGAAAGGACCAGTTAGTGTGCTCATGAACATATCAATCAACTCTCTATCAGCTAAAGAAGGCTGAACCCTGCCTGCAAGATCTCTCCATTTCTGGGCGTACTCTTTGAAACTTTCATTAGGGCCCATGGACATGCTTTGGAGTTGCATTTGAGTTGGCGCCAAATCAGAGTTATATTGGTATTGCCGGTAGAAATCTTCAGCCAAATCATTCCAGGTACGAATATTGGTACTCTCAAGTTGATAGTACCACTCCAGTTGAGCTCCAGACAAACTCTCTTGGAAAAAATGCATCCACAACTTTTTATCAGTAGTATGTGGCTGAATCTTTCGGACATAAGATCTCAAATGCAGCTTCGGGCAAGACACACCGTCATATTGAGCAAACGTGGGAATTTTGAACCTAGGAGGAATGACAACTCCTGAAACCAAGCCCAAGTCCTCAAAATCCAAACTAGGTACTTTCTGAACCTCCATGGCCATCAGACGTTCTTCAAGTAATTTGTATTTCTCATCACCAGGGGGATACTGATCATCCAGATAATCATCTTCCTCTTCAGAGTGTCCACTGGTGCCGTGGTTACTATTTTCCTCATGTTTGTCACTTTCATAGTTGTCATCCAGTTCATCATCTTGGTCTACTGGGATCCCAATTTCCTTGACCTGTTTAGCCAGACCTTTGAATCTCCTCCCCATGTTGATGACGCCAGTTGATTTTCTTGCTTTCTTCTTCTTCTTAGTCAGAAGTGCTTTCAGTTCTTCTTGCCCCTTGGACAAGTTCAAGATCAGCTCTTGGAACTTGGCGTTCTGGGCCTGGAGATCTTTGACGGTTTGCTCGAGATCCATTTCTGCTGAAATAAACAGCGAGAAGATGAGAAACCTGTCTTAGAAACCTGTTATGCAATAATTATGAGATGTAGATGCATATACAATGATTTCAAGGACTTTAGAGTTTATCTTTGCAAACAAACAGAAACAAAAGGAAAACTTTTATTAGTAAACTCAAAATCCCTTTTTTTTCTTTTATGCCTCTTGTGCTACAATGAAAGGAAATTTCAAAAAGCAAATTCAAAAACGCCTAAGACCTAGGACTCAATACTCAAGTCTCCCACGGGCGCTTCCTCTTTGTGCCGATGTAAGCATTGATGCTCTGCTCCTCATGAAGTAATTTCGTCAACTCCAACACCTTCTTCTCACTAGCATAGAACTGAGTCTCAAAGGTGTCCCTTTCTTCTTTCATCTGAACCCAGGACTTCTGCAGCTCTTCAAGATCGGTAGGCATATCTGGATGGAGAATGACTTGAGGAACATCTCCTTCAAACTCAGGTTCAACAATCACTGGTCTGATGGCTGGATATGGCATAATAAGATCTCGAGCACGAGTGCGCACCCATCTGAGGTAAGGCCCCAAAGGAATGGAGTTCTTCTGTCCCAAGGTCTTGCTTTCAATCTTATACACCTTATTCCACGCGCGTATAAACCTTTGACGGTAACCTTGAGGATCATCTTCATAATCGATCACAATACCCTGAATAAGCATATTATGAGGACCATCCCTTCGTGCATAGCCAAACTGGCGCAAAGCTAGCGAAGGATTATAGGTGATGCCTCCCCTAATGCCAAGGAGTGGCACATTAGGGAATTCCCCACAATGATCAATAAGAGTGAAGTCTTCAAGAGATCGGGCACACCAATAGATATCTGAATGGGAGAGTGACATTATCCTTCGAGACCACTACAACCTTTGTTCATTCTTCAACACTAACCGGGGAAGGTGCGAAATAAACCACCTGGATAGTAAGGGTATGCAACACATGAGAGTCCCTCGCTCCTTGATAGTACGAGAGTGAAGCGAGTGCAGAATATCTCCGAGCAAGGTAGGTACCAGGTTATGAGTCAGAAATATTTTGATAGCGTGCACGTCTATGAGTTGGTCTGGATTAGGGAACAACACCAACCCATAGATCAACAAAGCCAATACTTCCTCAAAAGCATGGTAACTCATAGCGCTTAGGAACAATTGAGCCTTCTCAATCAGGAACTTAGCAAGAAACCCCTTGACTCCACTCCTTGTTTCCCAATTGGACACAATGTCTGACCTCTTCAGATGTAAAGCAGCTGCAATAACTTCAGGCTTTGGAACATCTTCTAGACCGGTAAAAGGTATCTGATCGAGAATAGGTATTCCAAGTAGCTTAGAGAACTCCTCCATCGTGGGCACCAATTGGTAATCCGGGAAGGTGAAACAGTGGTGCTTAGGATCAAAGAATTGGAATAGGACTATCATCATGTCTTCTTCAAAACCTGAGGTAACCAAGTTGAGTAGAAAACCATGCCTTTTGGTGAATCGAGAGCCATCGGGAACCCTTGAGACCAATTCTTTAAGCTGGGAAGGAACCCTTACAAAGTTGACTCGGATGAAATTTCTAGGAACGGAAGCCATGGCCTGCAACGACGAATAAAGATAAATTCCTCGGTCCTTGAAATGGTTAGTGAAAATGATATGTTATGATGTTATGATGTCATGTACATGTTAATAGTAAATAAGTAGCAAACACAAACAAGTCATACAAGAGCCTTAGGTTTAAAGGCTTGCATGAAGTCCAAAGGTAAGTACCTTTCCCCACTGAGGTTTAGTTGGCTCAACCTGTCCTAGAATAGTAACCGGGTTCTAAAGGACTCATATCACGGATCTTTCTCGAAGGCTTTATTTTAGTGCGACACTCGAGTGGCCGACCAAAACATCCCGAAAGTCTGATCTCAATGAGCGTAGCCTCGAGTATCAACCAACTTCGGTCTAAATCCAAAGCCGGTCATCTCGCTACCTTTTAATTACCAAAGATGAGTTAACTATGGTTCTAAAGACTGTGACCATCATATCAACCATATCGGTACATGTCGTATAGTCTCCATGATCTATTGTCACTTACCTAAGGAATCACTAGGTCTGGGTGTAGGACCTTTCACACAAGTAACCCCAAAACAAAACCCATTAAAAATAAAGCACACAAGTCAAACAATTTTAAGCAAGTAGTAAAGTGATCTAACTCTAAGGTAACCCCTCTTTTTATTGTACATCCCCAGCAGAGTCGCCAGTTCTGTAACTCGGTGGGAGAACTGATTTTTTTTGTTTTGTTTTCGCAAAACATGTTGCGGTTAGCAAGAGTCGCCACCGACTTTTCTTTTATCCAATAAGGAAAGGCTGAAAAGAACAGGAAAGACCTTGATAGATTTTGAGTTCGGGGGGTAAGTTATACAAAAGGAAGGTATTAGCACCCTTTGTATCCATGGTTATCCACGGGCTCTTAAATGCTTAGCTCACCTTTTTTACTTACTTTTTGAATGTGTGTGAACGTTTTGAAAATATTTTGTAAAAGTTTGACTTTGTAATAATTCGTGTAAGAATGTATACAAAGTGTCTGTTTTTTTCTTTTTTGAAAATATTTTTGGAAGAGTGAGATATGAAAAGTATTTATTTTTGAGTTGTGAGCAAGCATTTAAAAGTTACTTACCCCTAATTTGTAAGGTCTTTCTTGTACTTATCGTTTTCCTTGAGAGATAGTACTATCCATACCATTAGTGGGTAGGTAGTATTGTCTATTGGATATTGAGGGACAGCGAAGGGTCATCGAATGGTCATAGAAGGCAACATGTAAGGATACCTTAGCAATGCGAAGGGACTATCATCATTTTTCCATAGGGTCGTCGAGGGACAAGATCATCTTTTTGTAGGCAGCTCGAAGGGTCATCGAGGGACTATGATCTTTATATCGAAGGGACTATGATGATATTATTCGTAAGCGCCTTTTGCTAAAGTACCCCTACTTTCGAGGGACATGACCGTTTTAATCGTAAGGCAACAGAGAGAGGCTACCCTAGAGGTGAATGTGTGCAATGTGCGTTGATTCAATTATATTATCTTAAGTTATAGGTTATTCTAACGTTTGATTTTAGATCTTGCCATACATGCCTATTTATCTAGCAAATAAAATATAAGTGCGAAAAAATAAATACCTACACTATTACATGGCTTATGGGCAGTTACATGATATAATCATGCGAGAATGTAACATAGACTATTACAAGGCTTATGGACAGTTACATAATATAATCGTGCGAGAAATGTAAACTACACTATTACAAGGCTTATGAACAGTTACATAATATAATCGTACAAGAAATGTAAACTACACTATTACAATTTATGCACAAACCTATACATTTATTCTAAGAAAATAAATGATAAACGAAAAGCAATTACATATTAAAGGTCAAGTTAAATGTCCTAAATATCTAAGTCAATATTCGTTTTTTTTTAGAAATAATTTTAAAATAAATAAACCTAATTTCTAATTCATTTGTACAAAAATTAATTAATTATAAGCCTAAGTCTAAAAAATTAATTTTAATAAAAATAATCTAAGTCTAAAAAAAGATTACATAACCTAAACTATATTTTTTATTCTTTTAACGGTTTTATGATTTTTTTTTGTTGTTTTAACTTAATTGAAAAGAAATAAATAAATTACTTGAAATATGATAAAAGAAAGGGATTAGAAAATAGTTAAAAAGAAATTGCATGGGGTGGGAATCGAACCTTCAGGATGAGTATTTAATCCTTGGTTTGGATTGAGAATGATTGGAAATGGAGTTTTAAATTTTCACTTTTTTTTTTCAAGAATTTTGTGATTTGGAAGCCTTCCTTTGTGAAGCCTCTTGCCCCCTTTTCTCTTGTGTTTGAGCCTTGTATTTATAGGAGAAACATGGTAGACAAAGAATCATTGAAGAGCTAGGATCAAGGAACATGTTTCCAACCATTTTAATTTTTTGAAAAAACCATGTTTCCTTCACTCTCTCCCATGGTTTTATTTGGGTTTTGATGGCCTTGAAGGATATGTTTTAACCTTCTCGAAACTCCATTAAAAGGATCCATGTGCCCACCATTATTTGATTTATTTTGTTTTATTTAATTTTGTTTATTTCTTTGAATAAAATCAAAATAAAATAAAATCAAAATCAAAATAATACCAAAGTGAACTTTGAGGTCCTTGAATATGTCATAAACATGATTCAACTTTAAAATATAGGCCCATTGGTCCAAAAGCTCAAAAATGTTCAATGTAGGTTTCATGCGTTTCTCAAATTTTGCTCAACTTGCACCAATCGTAACTCTCTCAATTTTTGTCATATGAAGGTGATCTTGGACTTTTTGGAACCCTCAAGATGTCCCCTACAACTTTCGTGTTGATCACTTTTTCATTTGAAGTCTTTATTTTTGTGTAAATTGCTTTGACGAAAAAAGTGTCTTTTTGTAGACTTTCAAAATGACCTATAAAGTTTTGGTCCATATCTCTCAAACGAGGCATTTTTGGCCTTGAGCTTAGAGCGACAAAGTTGTAGAGAATTTAATTTCCTTCAAAATGAGCTTTGGTTGAGGAATTTCTTATGAAGTATGTGAAAGTTGTACGTGGTCAAAGTTCAGTTTACTTTTCCTTAAGAAAACCCTAATTTGGTCATTTTTGACTTTTAAGTAAATCTTGATTTTCTTTTGATAAAAAAAAAAGTAAATCTTGATTTTCTTGAGGAATCATGATCAACCCTTGATCAAATGATGAATGGTACTTCAAAATCTTGATGTTGGCAAGAAATGATGACGTTTGACTGTAAATTGGTCAAAGTTGACTTTTGGTCCAATACAATCGACTGTTGATCATTTGAGCAATTGACTAAGTAAACTTGTGAAGCAAGGATTGAGACTTGACATGAGGATACCCTAGAGCACATAGAGAACCATGAAGTCCATCTAAGGTATTGAGAGCTCAATTCCTTTTGAGAAAAATAAAACCCTAGTTGTAGGTTGATTGTTTAGGAGGAGAGCTTGTATGGTCAATCCTTGAGTAGTCTTGAGCTTTTGAGACTCCTAGGAGTGTGAGGAAGCTTCTTGAATAAATTTGTCTCAAATATGTGAGGGAAAATTTTGGGGTGCAACAGGCCTGCAAAACAACTACTCTTGTCAGAAAGATATCATGCCTCTTAGAAAGGAGCTATCAAGTATAGAAATGTTGATTTCAATGTGCCCAATCTCCAATACAACTGAAAAGAGGTAAATAAGAAATGGCTACCGCAAGGATCGTGCTCACTTCGTTCCAATCCAATAAAAATCTTTGGACCTGAAAAGGAGAATTAAGTAAGCTACAAGATTTAATAAACAAAAGCTTATGTTACCAAGTAACCAAACACCTCATGCCAATGCGTGTCCTTACCTTAAAGATGGACCTGTTAATGAATCACCCAATTGTGAGCCTCCCAGTACCTACAGGTTTAAAGCATTCATCACAATTCCAAATTGAGGTCATCAAGAAACTCGTCATAGACACTCTTTTAGCTTTACCATGACTACAACGAAATTCAGTCCTTATGCTGAACACACCTATGGTTTTGTGATCGCTCTACTTTATATAAGGAAAGGCATAGTACCTACTGAGACATTTGGATTTCTTTCTGAGACATCAATGTACTAATGACACGGTTTAAACAGAGAACAACATGAATTAATGGCCAAGAATTTCAATTTTTATGACTATTAGAGCCTGAATTAGGAAGTACCTAAAATAGCACGCACTGCAGTGAAGGGAGGATCGTTGACTTAATGAGTTAGAGGAAAAATAGAGCATATTCCAAACGTATCACAATGGAAAAGGGAAGAATTAATTGGATTAGGCCTCAAAGTTTAAGAATCGTCAAGAATCAGAGAAGTATCATCATTTTCAATCAAAGTTATGGGCAATATCCCAAAGGATACCGCCAACAGAACTTTCCTAAAATAAATGAGCAAAAATCACACAACAGGATCGTATCCAAAGACAGCAGTGCAATGGTTAATTACATTAAACTTCCCAAATCAAAACCAAATCGAAATCAAAACCAAATCGTATCAGAAATCAAAATCGAATCATATCAGGAATCAATAACAACACAGCTTTTCCTTCCAAATCTGTTTCAATCAACATTTAAGAGTTTTCAAAACTCGTAATCATCATTGGCCTATATAAAGGGACGAAGTTTTGGCAGAAAGGACAGGAAAAAATTGAAAAAACAACGATAATCATACGTATCCATACACCAAAGTACTCAGCAAAGTTCATCACAAAAAAACCCAGGATACACAGTGATACAATCGAGGCTCAGAACACCAAGAGCGTTCATCATCGCCCAACAGACTCAGAAGCACACAATAAACATACACGAAGGGAGGATATCACCTGGAGCATCACAAGGGTCCATGTAACACCCCCAATCTATACCCCCAATCAAATAAAGCAGTAAAAGAAAATTCAAAATTTCATCAGAGTATATTTAAATCATCATGGCATAGACGGGGGAATCACATTATATTGAAACAAACATACAACACCTGCTCATAAAGATATGCAACAGTGGGGTAGCAATCAACAGAGGAACTCAGTTCCTTACACCCACAATTCAGATTTTAGAATAAAAGCGGAAAATCTAAAACTGAATATCATATATATATATATATATATATATATATATATATATATATATATATATCACATGAAAAGTTTGTCATACATCAAGGTATACATGTACAAGCCAAAAGGTATATATACATAATACACAAATATCACAAACGGCCTCCCTAACTACCCGGTGTCACATATCAGAGCCGACCGACAAAAGATTGAAGTCCTAAGCTTCACAAAAAGACCTCCAGCATCTCTAATCTGCAATGCCTCATAGAGCATTATAAAACAGCAGAAGGGTGAGAAAAACAATCATCATATAATTGCACACAATTATATATAACACAAAAATACACATATATACAGTTCTCACCACAACTCACACCATAATTCAAACACAGTACAACACAAGGTATAATTCATATTTCCATCACCAAGGTGTACCAACCATGCACAATACAAACATCACCAACACATATCCATATATCAATGTATCAATTTCATCCACAATTTCACACATAAACAACCATAAGGATTTATGCAAATGCAACAGACCGACGCAACGACTCTTATGCATATGCACATGCGGTACCGACTTCCATTATTTTTCATCACTAGTTCACTCAGGAACTCTGCTGGAATCATCGCACGTTACATCACTGTAACTCCCCGTCGGGCATACGATGTTCCCCGTCGCTCACACCCCACATGGGCACACAACATTTATGGATCGCTCACACCCCACACGGGCACACGACCCGATCGCTCACACCCCACATGGGCACACGATCGTCTATAATCATCGTTCACACCCCACACAGGCACACGACGTTATAGCGGATTCCCTCTGGAATCCAAACCGTCACTCAGGACGTCACAACAATGCATATCATGATGTTTGGCATACAAGGACTCATGACATTCAAATACACACATATATGCATTCACCAAAATCACACTTTGCACTTAAGCCCAAAACAATGCATTTAATTGCCATACGGCCACAAATCATCTCAATACCATCTAAACACCTGCATTTACATCATACAACAGCACCTTGCACGATACACACTAGTTACACACAGTTATAACGACAAAATCGACAAAATGACACTATTCCCGATTTCTGACATAATTAAATCGGCTAACAATTTTCAAATCATCATAATAAGAAAGTACAGCTCAATAGCTTCCCAACGATACCAAGAATGTAAAAATCGGATAAACGGAACCCAAGTTACGAAAGAAAAACAAAAACGATATTTTGAAAAGTCCCATTTTACCATTCTCCTGGCCATACGCGTATTGCCCTGAGCCATACGCGTATTGCCCTGATTACTCGCCATGCCATACGCGTATTGCCCAAGGCCATACGCGTATGGGCAGAGACTCATTTTTCCCCAAAATTCACGTTAAAATCCCAATACGCGTAGTGCCAACACCGTACGCGTATTGCCCTAAAATGTTACGCGTATCATATGCAAATGGGCAGATGGCCGAGAAAAGTGACATCCCATACGCGTATTGGCCCAAGACTCACCCACGTTACGCGTATTGCCAAGGTCCATACGCGTATGAACATGCCCCATACGCGTATGACCTGGAAAAACCAGAAAAATTCTGCAGAACAAAGTTCTGCGCTTTCCACCCCAAATCATCCCATTTTTCACCTACACACCAGAAAATTGCCAATACAATGTCTAACAACATGTTTCTATCATGTACCAACAATAATGACTACTAAAAACGTGATTTCCAACACATTTGATTGGTTTCTAATCAATTTTACATAATATAGGTTTTACTAAATTTTTCCAATTCAATCCAATAACAACCACAAACACACATACATAATTATATACAAACATACAATAACTGAGTTCCGCACCCTTACCCGATTAAATCGATTCTAGAAGTTGATTTCTTTGATTTCCAAGTTTTTCTTACTATTTCTTCTCTTCTTCTCTTTTCTCCCCTTTTTCCTTCTTCTCTTTTTCTTTCTCTCTATTTTTCTCTCTTTCTATTTTCTATTTTTCTACTTAATGAAAAATATCATGAAATAACCAAAATACCCCCACACTCAAATATCTCGCAAACGTTCCCAAAACCCGATAAAATATCACAACATTGAAAAATAACAAAATTTTAGATAAAAGTCGATAATAAAATAATATAATAATAAAATAATCAAAACGACTTGATTAAATAAAAGCACACAAAACTGGGGCGTTACAACTCTCCCCCACTTAGAAATTTTCGCCCTCGAAAATATACCTGAGACGAACAACTCTGGATACGACTCCCGCATCCGACACTCCAACTCCCAAGTCAAATTGCCCTCAGCAGCGCCTCCCCACGCCACCTTCACAAGTGCAATATCCTTGCCTCTCAACCGCTTCACCTCGCGATCCAAAATCCTAATTGGTAATGCCTCGACCGTAAGGATCTCCCTTACCTCAACCTCATCCATCGGAATCACATGCGACGGATCTAGAACATACTTCCGAAGCTGTGAAACATGGAACACATCGTGCAAATTCGACAGATTTGGCGGCAACGCCACCCTATAAGGCATAGCACCCACTATCGCGGATATCTGGTAAGGACCAATAAACCGAGAAGTAAGTTTCTTCGATTTCAATGCACGACCCACACCCGTTACCGGCGTAACCCTTAGAAATACATGATCGCCCTCTTGGAACTCAAGATCTTTCCGTCTCCGATCATGATAACTCTTTTGTCTACTCTGAGAAGCCTTCATTTTCTCACGAATAAGCTTCACTTTCTCCGTAGTCTGTTGCACCAACTCTGGTCCAACCACCGAACTCTCACCAGATTCGTGCCAACACAACGGTGTTCGACATCTTCGTCCATACAGTGCTTCAAACGGTGCCATTCCAATACTAGAATGGAAACTATTATTATACGTAAACTCAATCAATGCAAGATAACTATCCCACGCACCACCTTGTTCAAGAACACAAGCTCTCAACAAATCCTCCAAAGACTGAATCATCCTCTCCGTCTGACCATCCGTCTGCGGATGATAAGCCGAACTCAATCTCAATTTAGAACCTAACGCCTTCTGTAAACTTTCCCAAAATCTCGAGGTAAATCTAGGATCTCGATCCGAAACAATACTCAATGGAACCCCATGCAACTTCACAATCACGCTGATGTAAATCTCAGCTAACCGCTCCAAAGAAAACTGAGGTCAATCGAAATAAAATGAGCCGATTTAGTCAGCCTATCAACAACCACCCAAATAGCATTATGCCCTTGCTGAGTATTCGGCAACCCTGTCACAAAATCCATGGAAATGCTATCCCACTTCCACTCAGGAATATCCAACGGTTGCAATAAACCACTAGGCCTCAGATGTTCCACCTTCGATTTCTGACAAGTCAAACATGCATAAACAAACTGAGCCACATCTCTTTTCAATCCAGACCACCAGAAAATCTTCTTCAAATCCTGATACATCTTATTCGCTCCCGGATGTATACTCAAAGTACTCCGGTGTCCTTCCTCCAAAATCATCTTTTTCAACTCCGCATCATCCGAAATACAAATTCTACCTCGGAATCTCAAAACACCATTAACATCCACTTGAAAATCACTATTCACATCTTTTTCTCCAACCAACATCAAATCCACAAATTTCACATCCAGCTTTTGTTTCTCAATAACAGTCCTCAGAAAATCATTAGTAATCGTTAGCATTCCAAGCCTCACGCTATCCGACGTCACTTCGCATACCAAACTCAAACCTCTAAACGATTCCAAAAGTTCCCATTCCTTAACCATTAAAGCGGACATATGCAATGTTTTCCGACTCAATGCATCGGCTACCACATTAGCTTTACCAGGATGGTAATTCAAGCCAAAGTTGTAGTCCTTCAAGAATTCTAACCATCTACGTTGCCTCATATTTAGCTCTTTCTGATCAAACAAATACTTTAAACTTTTATGATCACTAAAGACTTCAAACCTTGCACCGTAGAGATAATGCCTCCAGATCTTCAACACAAACACCACAGCCGCTAATTCAAGATCATGAGTAGGATAATTCTTCTCATGCACTCTCAATTGCCTTGAAGCATAAGCCACTACCTTACCTTCTTACATCAGAACACCCCCTAGACCAACCAAAGAAGCATCACAATAAACAACAAATGGTTCATTCGGAGTCGGCAAAATCAAAATCGGAGCTGTCGTCAATCTTCTCTTCAGCTCATTAAAACTTTTCTTGCACCGAATATCCCAAATGAACGCTTGCCCTTTACAAGTCAACTGGGTCAAAGGAAGTGCTAGCTTAGAAAAACCCTCAATAAACCTTTGATAATAACCAGCCAAACCCAAAAAGCTTCGAATTTCAGTCACAGATCTAGGAGCCTCCCATTGTAGAACTGCTTCTACTTTAGATGGATCCACAGAAATACCATTACCTGAAATTACGTGCCCAAGAAAACTCACCTCCGACAGGCAGAATTCACACTTGGACAACTTGGCAAAAAGCTTCCTTTCCTTCAAAACCTGCAAAACAATACGCAAATGCTCCGCGTGCTCCTCCTGAGACTTAGAATAAATCAAAATGTCATCAATAAACACGACGACAAATCGATCCAAATGCTCGTGAAAAATACGAGTCATGTACTCCATAAACACACCTGGCGCATTAGAAACCCCGAACGGCATCACAGAATATTCAGAATGACCGTAACGCGTCCTAAAAGCCGTCTTCTGAATATCTTTCTCTTTCACCCTAATCTGATGATACCCTGACCTCAAGTCAATCTTATTGAACACACAAGCACCAACCAACTGATCCATCAGATCATCAATCCTTGGAAGAGGATACTTATTCTTAATCGTCACCTTATTCAACTGGCGATAATCGATACACAATCGCATACTTCCATCTTTCTTTTTCACCAATAAAACTGGAGCACCCCAAGGAGAAACACTTGGCCTTACAAACCTCTTCTCCAACAACTCATTCAACTGCTTCTTTAACTCAACCAACTCAGATGCCGACATACGATAAGGTGCCATAGAAACAGGTCTAGTACCAGGAACTAGATCTATAAAAAACTCCACCTCTCTCTCTGGCGGCAAATCTGAAATATCCTCAGGAAACACCTCCGGAAATTCACACACAACAGGAAACACATCAAGTGAAACTTGACTCCATAGTCAAAGATGCAAACAATCCAAACAACTGAGCTTCATCCGCCAAAAGTCTCTTCAACTCTTTGGTAGATAAGAAACTCGAGTCTTCGTCTTCCTTAAGAGAAGGAAACCTTACCAGCTTATGATACCAATCAATATGAACCCGGTTGAATTGCAACCAATTCATTCCCAGAACCACATCTAAACCCTCCAACGGTAAACACATCAAATCCATCTCAAAGTCTTTACCATAAATGGTCAAAGGACAACTTAGAAAAACCAAAGAAGTAGTTACTGACCCCATTGCTGGAGTATCAATAACCATCTCACCACCCATCAAAGATAACACAAGATTCAAACGCTTCGCGCACTCAGACGAAATAAACGAATGAGTCGCTCCAGTATCAATAATAGCAACTAAAGGCGTACTATTAATAAAACAAGTACCTCTGATCAGACGGTCTGCACTTGAAGTCTGAGTTCCCGCTAAAGCAAATACCTTCCCACTAGCTGGAGCTTTCTTCGGTTTCGGACACTTCGTACTAATATGACCAGGTTCACCACAGTTGTAACATTTCACCATATTCTTCCTGGCACAATCAGCTGCAACATGTCCTACACCTCCACAATTAGTACACTTCCTCAAATCTTTCCTGCACTCAAACTGACGATGCCCCAACTCACCACATCTATAACATCTCAGAGGACCAGACATTCCTCCTCCACTTGACCTTCGATCAAAAGTACCCCTTTGTTTACCCTTATCAGCTGGTGTTACATACGGACCACCACGGAACTGTTGCTTCCCTTTCCTCTCGCTCACACTCTTGTAATGAGTAGAACAAGCCTTACTATCCTCCTCATAAATCCTACAACAGTCCACCAAATCAAAAAACCTCTGAATCCTTTGATAACCAATCACCTACTTTATCTCAGGACGCAATCCATTCTCAAACTTCACACACTTAGAAAATTCCGCAATCGCTTCGGCATAATGAGGATAAAACTGCACAAGTTCCACAAACTTAGCAGTATAATCAACAACAGACATATTACCTTATTTCAATTCCAAGAACTCAATCTCCTTCTTTCCTCTTACATCTTTAGGAAAATACCTCCTCATAAACTCCTTACTAAACACAGCCCAAGTAATCTCTTCCTCTGCAGCTTCCAACACACGACGAGTACTAACCCACCAATCATCAGCTTCTTCCAATAACATCTGAGTACCCAGTCTCACCTTCTGATCCTCAGCACAATCCATCACTCAGAAAATCCTTTCAATCTCTTTCAGCCAAATCTGTGAGCCATCAGGATCATATCTCCCTTTGAAGACAGGCGGTTTGTTCTTCCTGAACTCATCATTACCTGCAGCATTAGGTGCACCCTGCACATCACGAGCCATAGCTTGCATAGCAGCAGCCAAAGCAGCATCGTTCCTACCAGCCATATTCTGTTCATTTCCAATAACAGAAACTATGGTTAAACAAACAGCTCAACCAAACGCCAAGACCGACAAGGACGGACACAACTGACACGGACGGGAACAAACTGACACGAACTAGCTCTGATACCACTTAATGTAACATCCCCAATCTATACCCCCCAATCAAATAATGCAGTAAAAGAAAATTCAAAATTTCATCAGAGTATATTTAAATCATCATGGCATAGACGGGGGGAATCACATTATATTGAAACAAACATACAACACCTGCTCATAAAGATATGCAACAGTGGGGTAGCAATCAACAGAGGAACTCAGTTCCTTACACCCACAATTCAGATTTTAGAATAAAAGCGGAAAATCTAAAACTGAATATCATATATACATATATATCACATGAAAAGTTTGTCATACATCAAGGTATACATGTACAAGCCAAAAGGTATATATACATAATACACAAATATCACAAACGACCTCCCTAACTACCCGGTGTCACATATCAGAGCCGACCGACAAAAGAATGAAGTCCTAAGCTTCACAAAAAGACCTTCAGCATCTCTAATCTGCAATGCCTCATAGAGCATTATAAAACAGCAGAAGGGTGAGAAAAACAATCATCATATAATTGCACACAAGTATATATAACACAAAAATACACATATATACAGTTCTCACCACAACTCACACCATAATTCAAACACAGTACAACACAAGGTATAATTCATATTTCCATCACCAAGGTGTACCAACCATGCACAATACAAACATCACCAACACATATCCATATATCAATGTATCAATTTCATCCACAATTTCACACATAAACAACCATAAGGATTTATACAAATGCAAGAGACCAACGCAACGAATCTTATGCATATCCACATGCGGTACCGACTTCCATTGTTTCTCATCACTAGTTCACTCAGGAACTCTGCTGGAATCATCGCTCGTTACATCACTGTAGCTCCCCGTTGGGCATACGATGTTCCCCATCGCTCACACCCCACATGGGCACACGACATATATGGATCGCTCACACCCCACATGGGCACACGACCCGATCGCTCACACCCCACATGGGCACACGATCATCTATAATCATCGCTCACACCCCACACGGGCACACGACATTATAGTGGATTCCCTCTGGAATCCAAACCGTCACTCAGGACGTCACAACAATGCATATCATGATGCTTGGCATACAAGGACTCATGACATTCAAATACACACATATATGCATTCACCAAAATCACACTTTGTACTTAAGCCCAAAACAATGCATTTAATTGCCATACGGCCACAAATCATCTCAATACCATCTAAACACCTGCATTTACATCATACAACAGCACCTTGCACGATACACACTAGTTACACACAGTTATAACGACAAAATCGACAAAACAACACTATTCCTGATTTCCGACATAATTAAATCGGCTAACAATTTCCAAATCATCATAATAAGAAAGTACAGCTCAATAGCTTCCCAACGATACCAAGAATGTAAAAATCGGATAAACGAAACCCAAGTTACGAAAGAAAAACGAAAACGATATTTTGAAAAGTCCCATTTTACCATTCTCCTGGCCATACGCGTATTGCCCTGAGCCATATGCGTATTGCCCTGATTACTCGCCATGCCATACGCGTATTGCCCAAGGCCATACGCGTATGGGCAGAGACTCATTTTTCCCCAAAATTCACGTTAAAATTCCAATACGCGTAGTGCCAACACCGTACACGTATTGCCCTAAAATGTTACGCGTATCATACGCAAATGGGCAGATGGCCGAGAAAAGTGACATCCCATACGCGTATTGGCCCAAGACTCGCCCACGTTACGTGTATTGCCAAGGTCTATACACGTATGAACATGCCCCATACGCGTATGACCTGGAAAAACCAGAAAAATTCTGCAGAACAAAGTTCTGCGTTTTCCACCCCAAATCATCCCATTTTTCACCTACACACCAGAAAATTGTCAATACAATGTCTAACAACATGTTTCTATCATGTACCAACAATAATGACTACTAAAAACATGATTTCCAACACATTTGATTGGTTTCTAATCAATTTTACATAATATAGGTTTTACTAAATTTTTCCAATTCAATCCAATAACAACCACAAACACACATACATAATCATATACAAGCATACAATAACTGAGTTTCGCACCCTTACCCGATTAAATCGATTCTAGAAGTTGATTTCTTTGATTTCCAAGTTTTTCTTACTATTTCTTCTCTTCTTCTCTTTTCTCCCCTTTTTCCTTCTTCTCTTTTTCTTTCTCTCTATTTTTCTCTCTTTCTATTTTCTATTTTTCTACTTAATGAAAAATATCATGAAATGACCAAAATACCCCCACACTCAAATATCTCGCAAACGTTCCCAAAACCCGATAAAATATCACAACATTGAAAAATAACAAAATTTTAGATAAAAGTCAAAAATAAAATAAAATAATAATAAAATAATCAAAACGACTCGATTAAATAAAAGCACACAAAACTGGGGCATTACAGTCCACTTTCAGCTCACGCGTCGCCGTTGAAGCCCCATCGGAGGGTCTCCGATAGGTAACCCTAAAATCACTCTCCTTTAAATTTCGCTCTCACCATGAACATACATGAATTGTCGTCTATCCATGAATATTGTGGTTGTATCTATTTGATTTCCATCGTTCGTTGTTTGTTTGTGCCGTTAGGGTTCCCGATTTGGGGGAAAACCGATTTAGGGTATTGAATAAGGGAGTGGGCGAAGCTTATGGTTTTTTTAAGTTGTTTGAATCTCAGCCGCCGCCGGAGGCGATTTTCGGCGCGGCGGCACCCTTTGCATGGAATCGGAGAAAAGGAGAGTTGCGAGAGAAGTTTCGAGAGGAAGATAGAGGTTTTGAGTTGTATGATCTGTATTTGTTTATGATTTTATGTGTTTTCTTCGACCCTGTGTATGTGCGACCATCGTAATTACCATGCACCCCTCAATATAAACGTTGGATCAGAGTCAACCGTTGACTCGTCTCCATCAAACGACCCTGAGAATACCCTTAACTCATGTCCACCGTAATCTTTTCTTCGCTGTGTTTTTTTTCTTCTTTAAATCTGTTTTATTTTATTTATTTAAAATGTTAATTCTAATGTTTTATTAATAATACCCCCTTTAAATAAAAAATCATATTTTTCAATACCTTTTTGACTTTCTGTTAAACCTTTAAATTAAAATTAAAATCTGGATAATTTTAGAGTCTTTAACTCTTAAAATCCTTTCTTAATTTGTAAACTCTTTTTTTTAATAAAATCGATAAAATTGAACCTTTTAGTAATAAAACCTTAATATTAATATTAACAAGTTTTTTATATTTTTAACGGTTTCATTTTCAAATAGAATATTTCTTATCCAATTTCTTGCATAATTAATTAATTTATAATTTTATCTTTTATCACTTTTAGTAATTTAATCATATACACATATTTATCTTTTGGTGATTTCCTAACCAATACTTTGTGTTTACCTAAAATTAATAATAATCTTCTTTTAAATTTGGAGACCTAATCCCGTTTCATTTAAGCCTCTTATGCTTTATATATTCATGACATGATATTTGATTCACAAATTGCTTATGCATTATATTTGCTTATCTCATGTATTGGTTTCTTGATTTTGACTTTATGCTTTACTCTTATATACATGCATGCTTTTATGCCTTAACCCTTTTCAAAAATATAAAAAACTCTCGATCCAACGTCGAGCCAATTTTCTACCTATGTAAGTCGATTGCCTTTGGGCATCGCATTCGACCTTTGGTCACCTTACACTATACTAGCTCACCTTTGCTAGTGCGCACATTTAATCTAAGTTAATAGTCCCCTTTAACTCCAAAGGAAAGGTACCCTAATATTGACTCAAATGTCATAGGACTAACTCTTAGAACCCTTGGCCTTAGGATTTGGAGTCTTCGTACTCCACGTCTCTCTATAGACACTTAGAACCTTAGCCTTAGGATTGGAGTATTCCGTACTCCAAGTAAATGTTTCTCCATGAACATTTGCAAGCCTACCCCTCTTAAACCAACTTACAACTTTAGAGTCACCGCATTCTATGTAAGGTCTTGCCCAAGACTTTACCTTCCCTTGGAACCTTGACCCCGTCAAGAAGTTCCTCTTCTCAGAACTACGCATTACTCTGATTCCGTTCCCCTTAGGATACGTAGGCATAAGGTGCGATACCCTGTCGAGTATACTTAGATACTAACCCCTAGGGTTTCAACCTTTAGCATACCACCCTTAGCAAGCGAGTAAGAGATAACATAAATACTAACAAGAGGTTCCCGTAGAGTACTACGGAGATTTAGGATGCTAATACCTTTCCTAGGCGTAACCAACCCCCGAACTTTAGATCTTTAGGTTTTTTTTCGACCTTGAACCTTTCCTTTGGACAAATAAAAGTCGGTGGTGAAATAAAAGAAATGTGATCCTAGTTAACCAATAACTATGGTATCCAATTCTCACCACGACATGAAGCAGGTTGTGTCTTGTGACTTGAGTTACATTCTCAATGGGCTCTGTGTTGCGTGTGATATATCTGTTTCTTCTTAAGCTCTTTCTGGATCTTCTTAGGGGTTCTCTTATGCCCCTTAAGAGGAAGATTTATCCCTCCGTGGCAAGTAAAGGTTTGAGGGGGGGGGGGGTGTTGCATACTCTTCCTCATGTACACCAACAGACAGCTATGAATTTTAGGGGTAAGAAGGAGTCTCAGAAAGGTTCAAATCATATCCACCAAACGCCGACTTTCTTTTTCTACCGAAGGAATTTTAACTAAAAATTTGTCAAAAGGGGGAGATCGAAGGCTCTGCAGATTTGAGCAAATTTTTGGTAAAACAAGATGTCAAACACAAGGTTCCAACATGAAGAAGTCTGCTAAAAGAAGACATGTTGAACACGATGTTAGGACATCGTGTCTGTTACTAACAGCAGGTTGTTGCTAATCTAGTACAAGAATTAAGGAGCAATCAGAAGCCCAAAGAAGAAGAAGGCTATAAAAGAAGACTAAGACCTAGGAAGAAAAGAGAGAGAGAACGACATAGACTTAGGGATCCTATTTTGTAAAGTAGGGTTTAAGTTTTGAGAGTCGTAGGTTTCTCTTGTAAGTCTCCCTCTGTATCGATTTGATACATTGTGGAAGACATAGGTACTTGTGCAGATTCAGAAACCCGTAGGTAATGAATCGTGTATTGTTCTTGGATGAAGCTTTTAAGCATATCCAAGTTAACTTGTTAGTCAAGGATGCTTGATTGAACTTTGTATTGAAAGGGGTGTCATTCAATAAGATGATACAGTTATTGTGTTTATAACTATTAGATAATCACATGTTGTGATTTAGGGAGTGAGATGGGTTTCTCTTATCTAGGATGGAGTTCTTAGATAAAGTTTTCATTGGGTAGTGATAGGTAAACCAGGGGTGTTTACTGTAAACCAACGGTTGTTTACATAAAACTATACTACTGATAGTGGATTCTTCTTCCTGGCTTGGTATACCCCTAGATGTAGGTGATTTGCACTGAACTGGGTTATCATATTTTGTGTTGTTTATCATTCTGCAATTTACAGTTCAGTTTTGATTAACATGTTGGAACAAATGTCGTAACATCTGTCTTGTTGTTGTTACTGATATTCTGAATATCAGTGTGCAGTTTTGTTCTTGTTTTAAAGTTGTGCAGAGAACAATGTCTTGACATGTGTTAGGACATCTGCTATCTGCTATGCCATAATTTCAATTATAATCTTCGTAATTTCGGTTCAATTTTGCATTCGGTTTCGATTTGTGTTTTGGAGAAGATTTGATTGAAATTGTGGAGGGATTTGAGACAAGGGTGGTGAGACGATTGAATCATGTAGAAAGTGGTGGTAGGGAAAGTTCTGTCATTGTCGGCGATGAGCTTCGGCGCGGCGAAGAAGAAGCACAGCCGGTGAGCATAGTGAAATTCTAGCATATGCAGATAGCAGATGTCTTAACACATGTCAAGATATTGTGCTACATAGACATTTAAACACAGAGGAGCAATAGTAGACTGATACCTTGAATATCAGAACTGCAGGATCATAGATGTTACGACATCTGATCCAACATGTTTATCATGAACCCTAACAGAAAACGTAAATCTGCAGAATGATAAAGAACACAGTCATTGTTAACCCAGTTCGGTGCAATTCACCTACATCTGGGGATATCAATCCACGAAGAAGACTTCACTATCTGTAGAACTGTTACAAAGCTAAACTTCCCAGTTTACAACTTTATCCTAACATCTACCCAATGAACATCTTTACCAAAGTTAAACTCTAACGTTTACAACTCTGATATGAGATACCCCACTCACTTCCCTTAATAACCACCTGTGATATCTACATCATCCCTGTCAATACAGAAATCTGTCAAGCTTTCTTGACAAACAAGCTAACTCAAATTTTCTTAAAAGCTTCATCCAAGAACAATACACAATCCAATACCTCAAGGCTTATGGATCTGTGTGACACCTATATCTATCACAATGCATCAACTGATACAAAGGGAGACTTACAACCTAGAGAGCCAACGACTCTCAAAACCCTAAACCCTTGTTTCTTACGCAAGAGAACTAGGTTACAAAAGGCATATCAAAACCTAGGTCTGAGTCTTCTATTTATAGACTTCAGTAGATTTGGGCTTCATATCTTCAAACAAATATTTCCTTGATCCACTGCTAGACGCGCCTAGAAACCTGGAGCAGCTTTGAAACAGATTTAAGCAATCTGTTATAGCAGTCCAAATGTCGAGTCTTCATGTTGTGACATCTCCTTCGACCTCTTGTGTTTGGCAGATTTCTTGATGTTGAATCCTTTTGTTTGACAATGAGTTTTACCAAAATTTAAGTCAAATCTTTAGAGTCTTCACATAGAAAAAGAAGGAGCACGCGTTATTAGAGACCTGAGGTTGAGATTTATTTTTGAACCTTTCTTTCATGAGTTGCTTTGGGCTTCCAAGCCTAATTTGTGCTACTTTCTACACTCCCAAGTCCACTTAACACACACCCCCTCCATCTTGCTTGTTTTACTTCTTTCTTCTTATTTGTTTTTTTTAGAGTTTTTTTTGTTGCTAATATTTGTTTTGAAATTTGATTTTTGACAGCTTGATTATTAATGCTATTTCCATTGATATTTTGGCCTTTTTTATTTCATTTCATCATTTTTTATTTTTCCTTTTGCTTAATGAGATCTTAAGGATCATGGAATGTTGATTTTTAAGGAGATTGAATCTTCATTATTTCAAATCTGTTGATGAATGATCATTTGGATCATTCTCTACACTTTGAGATAGTGATAGGTTACCTTTGATTAATCATGGAAGTTCTTGATTAAGATGAGACTGTTCTCTTTTTCTTTTTATGTGACATAACTTTAGGAGAATGATTCACATATCATTTCTCTAGCATGTTTTAACACAAATATTGTTATTGACCGGACTCAGATATGTGCGACTTCTATATAAGTCCACTTAAGATTGCTTAACATAGCTCTAAATTGGTCCCGATTCGAGAAATTGATCATTCGATCATTAACCACTAACGATTAACTCCTAACATCTAACATTTACCTTCTTGCCTTTACATTTCTGCAATTTATTTCTCGTCATTTACTTTCCGTTCATTTAGCATTCATGCACTTATTTTAAGCTATTTTCTTTCTCCTTTGATTTTTATTTCTTCATCTTATTAAAAAATACAAAAACGTGATAAAATGATTAAAACCCTAAAAAGACATTAAGCTTGGACTATGGCTATTATCCCTAGCATCATGGAGTTTTGGACCTTATACTTAAAACCTAGCAAAGGAGACTTGGATTGGACTTCTCTATTTCATTGTCTTAGCTTAGGACACCCTGTACACACATGGCTTTCTCTTGGGCTACCTGACAACGAGACCCTTTATTTCTCGCATCAATAATTCCCCTGTATTTTTCATGTATCCCTCTCCCCATTTTGGTGTACTTTCTTTACTTTCCCGCATTCCTTTGATTGTGGTTTTTGCTTGCTAGTTACCCTTAGGGACTAGGATCGACCTCACCTCCCTCTTAACCCTTATAAGTCGATCCTCTTATGCATCACCATCAACCTCACCCTTACACCACATTTCTAAAGCCCTTGATTCAACGCCAAGCATCATTTTTGTTAATAAAACCCTTGATCCAACATCAATATGCATTTTCTCAATAAATTTAAAAACACAATAAGATACGAATAAGATTGCGTACCACGAGCCTTAAGTGGTGGAGAAGGAGTGAGAATGGAACTTTCCTGTACTTACTCTGAGTATTTTGGACACAAGACGCTTGGCTTGGTAGTTCGAAATATTCACCTCTACCCATAGTCTTTAGTGCAATCCTAATCAAGAACAATCTCTTCTCAAAACCTAAAAACAACATTAACTCATCAAACTATTTTTTTGCCTTATGGAATCAATCCGAAATCCCTTTTTCAAGGTAAAATCAACAAACAAACATTTATTTTCTACTCCGAACTACGAAGCTCTGATTCTTCATTTCCACAATGAAGATACGTAGGCATGAGGTTTCAAAACCGAGGCGAGCACCCTAATAAAAAATCCTCCATTTTCCTTTTAGCAAGTAAACCTTTAGATAATGGCACTCATTCGCGCTTAGACGACCTAGATGGTTCCCGTTGAGTACAACATATGTGAGGGGTTCTAATACCTTCCCCTTGCATAACCAACTTCTGAACCCGAATTTGGTTGCGAGACCATTTTCCTAACCTTTAGGGAGTTTTATCATTATTTTCCTTTTCTTTGTAATAAATAAAATTAGGTGGTGACTCTGTACACTTTTCGCGTAGCGAGAGCTGGCGACTCTGTTAGGGATAATTCCCTAAGCAAGTCAAGCCTAATCTAGGTTGTCTTCTTCGCTTGTTTGGGTGTTTATCTTTCTGCTTTATTTATTGCCTTTTGCTATAAATATTTGTATCTTATATGTTGTGGTATGGATTGGATACTCTGATCGCAAACCTTGAAGGAAAGACTCTCCAGCTGAGTCTAGAGTGTAAACTTGAAACAGGAGAGGTTGAGTAGTATGGGCTACCGAGGAGCTTTCCTTGTAAGGGTCAATACGAGAACGTCGCTTAGAGTAGATTTTATTGAGAATATTGATGACCATCAAGGTTTTGGCGTGGATGATCAATGTTTTCATTGGGATCCATGACTCTAAGGACCTTTGTAGAACCTTGAACCATTGGCCAAACTAGAATCGATGGTCGTGTAGTGCGGGTCCCTGAGGAGCTTTCCTCGTGTGGGTCGATACCTCACCCAGAATAGATTCATATGAGGGAGACGTCAACCTATATGCTTCTATCGTGTGTGATGAATAGCCATATGAGTCCATGACTCTGGGATTCCTGTTTAAACTCTAGAACTTACTCGGTGAGGTCCCTATTTGGAAAGCAATCAGCCCTATCTTTCATTCATACTGCGAACTGTTGAACCCTCGTGCTTGGAACCTATTCATTCATTTATCCATACAACATAAAATAAAACAAGGCTCTTAGTATCTTGTGTTTATTGCAGATAAAAGCATTTGCCGAAGCAGTCATGATGAATGTGCACTTAACAGCTGTTATAGTTTATCTTTCTGATTTTGATTGTATCTGAATTTTGGATTCAAGCTTGATAAAATAAAATTTTCTATGTCTCTTCTGATTAATTGCAATGGAAAATTTTTATATCTTTATCAATTACTAACAAGGTTATTAAGAGCTTTGTGAATAAAATCAAACATAACATTCATGCATCATGCTGCATTCCATAAAGCAAAATCGAGAGACTTACAACAACTTGGCCTTTTTTTAGACAAGCTGACTTCCCAACATCCCTACAACACTTGAAGAAATCAGAGGATACTCATTGATCAGTTAGAACAAAATCAAGCTGCTCTGAGAGAGGAGATGCTTAACTGGAGAACTTAAATCAGACAAATGATGGAAGTGATGCAGACTATGGCCAGAGGCCAAGAAGAATTAAGACAAGTTGTTGAGAGGAATGTTGTCAATCCTCCCAATCCACGTTCTGGTAGTGCAGTTCCTCCTCCTGGTGGTGCCATCCTGATTCCTGTAGGTGGTGTTCCACCTCCTATTGGTACTATCCCAACTCCTGTTGGTTTTGTTCCACTCCCTGCCTGTGCTATTCCGATCCCTGTTGATTTGGATGATGATGATGCTTTCTACAGTCCTCGAGATGATTCAGTCCTTAATGCCTTTGGTCCACCAGCTGGTGAGATGGAAAAGAAGGTACTTGCTTTAAAAGAGCAAATGAAAGTTATGCAAGGATTCAACACTTTTGGGTTAGATGTTGTAGATATGTTCTTAGTGCCCGGTGTCAGAATTCCTCATAAGTTCAAAGTCCCCGACTTTGAAAATTACAAAGGAGTCAGCTTTCCAAAGACTCACATCCGGTTCTATTGCAGAAAAATGGTCGCGTATTCTGATGATGAAAAGCTGTTTATGCACTTTTTGCAAGATAGCCTCAGTGGGGCTTCTCTGGAATAGTACATGCAGTTAGAGCGTACACACATCCGGACCTAGAAGGAATTGTATAAAGCTTTTTTGAAGCAATATCAATACAACTCTGATATGGCTCCCAAGCGTACCTAACTACAAAGCCTGACCTAGAAAGATGATGAGTCGTTTAAAGAATACGCCCAAAGGTGGAGAGACATAGCTTCCAGAGTTCAACCACCTCTTCTCAAAAGGGAACTCATTGACATGTTCATGGGAACCCCCCAAGGGCCATTTCTGGAGCGTATGATGGGACGTACTTTGTCTAGTTTCTCAAAATTGGTTATGGCTGGAGAGAGAATTAAGGATATGCTGAAAAATGAGAAAGATACAGAATGTTGATGGTTTCTCTAATGGAGCTAAGAAGCCTTACTCAGGTTTCACTAAAAAGAAAGAAGGTGAAGCCAATGTTGCCTCAATGTCTAAGGGCAAGGGTATGGCATATCAAGAATCTTCTCATCAGGTGGCTGCAGTGGTGCAAAATCAATACCATCAACAACCATATGCCATCCCTTCCAGTCAACCCGCTGTGTCAACAACCTGCTCCATATCAACAACAATATGCTCCTCAACGACAAAACTATTATTAAGTCTGAAGAGGCAACGAAGGCCTGAAAATAAATTTGATCCTATCCCCACCACATATGGAAGGTTAATCCGATTTTTGCTCTGAGCATCATCGGTGCAGTTGAGAGACATGAAGCCACCTCAAGCCTTTCTCCCTCCCGGCTAAGATGCAAATGCTCACTATGAATTCCACTCTGGGGCACCTAATCATAATATTGAAAATTGCAAAGCTCTAAAGTACATAGTACAGGAGCTGATTGACTCAAAAGCCATCACCTTTACTCCCAATACTCCTAATGTGACCAACAAACCCATGCCATCTCACACCAAAAATCCTTCTGTCAGCATGTTGGAGGAGTCAAAGGGTAAGAAGTTAGTATCAGAGGTGGACAAGATTTGGGCCAGTTTGTTTTAGCTTTAAAAAAATGGATTTTTTCTTTGTATTTTTAAAAATGATTTCTATAAAAACGTTTTTCAAAATATTACAAGTTTTTTTTAATTTGTTTTTTATAAATCAAAAGACTAATTTTGACATTCTATAACATTAATATACATTATTGAAGACCAAAACATAGTCAAAATCACAATTTTTTCAAAAAGTTGTATTTCTAAAATGATTTTCATGAAAAGCTATTTGAAATAGCTTCAAAATTAAGTGATTTTTTTTTTAAATTTTGATATCCAAAAAAAGTTTCGATAAAATGATGAAATACCTAAAATAATATTTTAAGAATAACTATTCAAACCAAATTTTCATTTGAAGCTTTTATGAAAAGTTTCTTTGTAAAATTGTTTTCTACAAAATTATGTTACACTATAAAAATCATTTTTAAAAAAATCCAAAACAAACGGGCCCTTAATTGATGATGAAAGAGATATTTCATGGATGTGCTGCGAATTGTCAATATTGTTTGGAAAATCCCCAAAACTGTGATGATTTGAAGATTGGTATTCAAAAATTGATAGATCAAGGTGTTATGCTAGTGGAACAAGTATCTCCCACTAAAGAAGTTGCTACCCTGGAAATTCCTTATGATCAAGTTAGAGTGCCATTGGAAATTCCTTATGATCAAGTCCGTGTACCATTGGAAATCCCTTATGATCAGAACTGGTGTCCTCTAGAGATTCCTTGTGTACAGATTCAAGCGCCTATGGAGATTCCATGTGACCACGCTTTGATCCTACCATCAGTATACCCGATTACTTCTTTGTTGATAACTGTGCCTACCTCATTTTGTTTTGAGAGCACTAAGGCTGTCTCATGGAAGTATGATTCTGTTGTTTACATCCATGGGCAAAAATTAGAAGAAGAGCCAGTTGAAGTCAAAAATTCTGTGGAGAATATTACTGGAACTAGAGGAATAACTCGAAGTGGAAGAGTATTTGCACCTACGCCCCCACCAAACAACAACACTAAAGTTGCTGATAAAACTAATGGCAAGCAGGCAGCAACTAATGACCAAGGGAAAAATTCTTCTCAGAAAGCAAACCCTGTTGATGAGGTTGAAGAGTTTCTCCACATAATCAAAAAAATGACTATAAAATGGTTGATTAGCTCAACCAAACTCCATCCAAGATCTCTATGTTTTCTTGTTAATGTGCTCTCCAGCCCATCGAGAGGCATTTGTGAAGTTTTTGAAGGCTGCTCATGTTCCACAAGAGATCTCTGTCATTGAGTTTAAAGGGGTTGTATATAACATTTCTTCTGGGCACATCTTGAGTTTCAACGACGAGGAATTGCCTCCTGAGGAAAAGAACCACAACAAGGCATTACACATATTTGTTGAATGTGTTGATGTCGTCATGTCAAGAATTTTGGTCAATATTGGATCATCTTTGAATGTATTGCCAAATAATTCCCTGTCTAAGTTGACAATTGAAGGATTGATGATGAAACCAAGCTCACTGGTGGTAAGAGCTTTTGATGGAGCTAAAAGGACAATGATAGCAGAGGTTGACCTGCCTATCAAGATTGGACCCCAGACATTTGTCATTACATTCTATGTGATGGACATATATCCAAATTATAGTTATCTCTTGGGTCGTCCTTGGATTCATGCCACTGGAGCTGTGATGTCAACTCTCCACCAGAAATTGGAGTTTATGATTAACAATAAGCTGGTTGTTATTGATGGAGAGGAGGATATTCTAGTTAGCAACTTGACCTCGTTTCGTTATGTTGAAGTAGGAGGGGAATCGTATGAGACCCCTTTTCAAGATTTTAAAGTGGTAAACATGGTGATGGCTCTTGCTGAAAAGGAGAAGAAGAAGTCCGAGAAAGCTGAATCCCCCATAGTCACATGGAAAGATACAAGAACTGTGATAGAACCTGGTCACCCCAAAGGCTGGGGAAGGGTGTTGGAATTTCTTGTGAACAAGAATCGAGCTAGTTTAGAATATCCAAACAATCAAGTGGCACAAAAGAAGGCAATCTCTAGTGAAGAAAAAGGACGTATGCTCCCCTTACCACTTACTTTCAACAGTGGTGGGCACCTTGTAGATGGTCAGGTTACCTTTGCTGAAGAGGAAGAAATCACCTCTAATGAAGTTTGCTTGGTGTACCCAAAGGCTCGGGGTCAACATCTCAACAGTTGGACCATTGTAGAGATGCCAGAAGTCACCTTAGTTGAAGAATAATTTTCTATGTTTTGCTTTCAAGTCCTATACTATGCCCAAGGCATAAGGATTAAGTTTGTAGGGGCCCCATGTTTTCAATCTATGTTTATCATGAATAAAATAAACTTTTTGCATTCAATTATGCTCCCTGTATTTCCCTTTTCACTTTTTCATAAATAAAAATGGCAATGTTTTCTTGCATTTTCCCTTTTTCATTTCTCTAAAATAAAGCATGAATCATCAATCATGCAGATCTGCCTTGGATTCCATTGACAATGATACGGCTATAGTCCGATATGACTTCGATAATCCAGTCTACCACTCCGATGAGGACTATGAAGAAGATTGTGAGCTCCCTAAGGAATTGGCCAGGTTATTGAAACAAGAATCAAAGGTCATTCAACCACATCAGGAATCAGTGGAAGTCATCAACCTTGGGACAGAAGCTGACAAGAAAGAAGTCAAGGTAGGCGCCGCCTTAGAAGAGGGTGTGAAGAGAAGACTGGTTGAGCTTTTACAAGAGTATAAAGACGTGTTTGCTTGTTCATACCAGGACATGCCTAGGCTTGATACAGACATTGTGGTGCACAGACTGCCTCTCAAAGAAGAATGTCTGCCAGTGAAGTAGAAATTGAGAAGAACTGGACCTGACATGGCTATCAAAATCAAAGAGGAAGTGCAGAAGCAGTTAGATGCAAGATTTCTGGAAGTGTCAAATTATCCCCAATGGGTTGCAAACATTGTGCTTGTGCCTAAGAAAGATGGTAAGGTACGAATGTGTGTTGATTACAGAGACTTGAACAAAGCTAGCCCAAAAGACGATTTCTAATTGCCTCACATTTATGTGTTGGTGAATAATACGACTCAGTTCTCTGTTTTTTCTTTCATGGATGGTTTCTCTAGATACAACCAGATCAAAATGGCTCTGGAGGACATGGAAAAAACTACCTTCATTACCCCTTGGGGAACCTTTTGTTACAAGTTTATGCCATTCAATTTGAAAAATGTTGGCGCAATATATCAACGATCAATGGTGACTCTCTTTCATGATATGATTCATAAGGAGATTGCAGTCTATGTTGATGATATGATTGCAAAATCCAAAACTGAAGAAGAGCATCTCATTCACCTGGAAAAATTATTTGCAAGGCTGAGAAAGTTCAGGTTGAGACTAAATCCTAACAAATGTACTTTTGGGGTAAGATTTGGCAAATTGCTAGGTTTTAACGTGAGCCAACGAGGGATTGAGGTCGATCCTGACAAAGTTAAAGCTATCCAGTATATGCCAATACCAAGGACTGAAAAAGAGGTTCGTGGTTTCGTAGGGAGGTTGAACTACATCGCTAGATTCATATCTCACTAACTGCCACCTGTGAGCCTATACTCAAGTTGCTTCGCAACGATCAGGTGATCTAGTGGAATGACAATTTGCAAAGAGCATTTGAAAAAATAAAAGAATATTTGCAAGAACCACTGATCTTGATACCTCTTGTGCCTGGAAAGCATCTCATTATGTACTTAACAGTCCTAGATGGATCCATGGGATGTGTATAGAGGCAGCATGATGAAATAGGTAGAAAAGAACATGTTATCTATTACCTGAGTAAAAAATTCAATGACTGTGAAACAAGATACTCAATGCTTGAGAAAACATGTTATGCACTCGCTTGGGCTACTAAGTGCCTAAGGCAATATATGCTGACCCATACAACTTTTCTAATCTCCAAAATGGATCCCATCAAATATATCTTTCAAAAACATGCTCTCACCGGACGAGTTGCCCACTGGAATATGGTGTTAACAGAATATGATATCCAATATATCACGCAGAAAGCCATCAAGAGAAGCGTGTTGTCTGATTATCATGCCCACCAACCTGTGGAAGACTATCAACCTATGCGTTTTGATTTCCCCTGTGAAGATATCATGTTTGTTTGAGATTATGAAGCTCTAGGCCCATACGACGGGCCCGAACCAGGATTGCGATGGACGCTCGTATTCGATGGTGCCACAAATGCTCAAGGCAATGGGATTGGAGAAATTATCACATCTCCTACTGGATTTCATATTCCCTTCACTGCAAGGCTATGCTTTAAATGTACCAACAATATGGCCGAGTATGAAGCATGTATCTTTGGAAATGAAGCAGGAATTAATCACAAAATCAAGATTCTGGAAGTATATGGGAACTCTGTTTTAGTCATCAGTCAGTTTAGAGTTGATTGGGAAGCTTGTGATAGCAAGTTAATTCCTTATCGAGATCATGTCTTGAATTTAATCCCATACTTTGATGAGATTACTTTCAACAACATTCCCAGAGAAAGCAATCAATTAGCAGATGCTCTCTCCACTCTGACATCCATGTTCAAGGTCAAATGGAAGAATGAAGCGCTCGTCATTCGTATCGAATACCTTGATGAGCCAACCTATAGCTTGGCAGCTAATACAAAGTCTGATGACCATCCTTAGTTCTATGATATCGAAAGATATCTAGAAAAGAAACAGTATCCAGAGAATATATCCATCACAGACAAGAAATACTTGAGAAAGCTATCGGTCAAACTCTTCTTAAGTGAAGATGTGCTTTATAAGAGGAATTATGACTCGGTATTGCTCAGATGCGTGGATAGACATGAAGCAGATCGAATATTAATGATATTCATGAAGGTTTATTTGGGACACATGCCATTGGGCACACCATGATCAAAAAGATCTTGAGGGCAGGTTACTATTAGATGACAATGGAAACTGATTGTTATTGCCACATGCAAACATGTCATAAATGCCCTATCTCTGTAGATAAGATACATGTGTCACCACTTCCTTTGAATGTATTAACATTACCTTGGCCCTTTGCCACGTGGGGATAAATGTGATTGGATGCATTGAGCCAACTACTTCAAACGCACATCGCTTCATCTTAGTGGCTATTGATTATTTCACTAAATGGATGGAAGCTACACCCTATGCCAATTTCACCAAACAAGTGGTCGCTCGTTTTATCAAGAAAGAAATCATATGTCGTTATGGGGTTCAAAATAAATTATTATTGATAATGGCTCAAATCTCAATAACAAGATGATGAAAGAATTATGCGAGAACTTCAATATTGAGCACCACAATTCAACACCATACCTTCCAAAGATGAATGGCGTTGTGAAGGCAGCAAACAAGAACATCAAGAAGATTGTCTAGAAAATAGGAAGACGTGCAAAGATTGACATGAAATGATCCCATTTGCTCTACATGGTTACCGGACTTCAGTGCGTACTTCCATTGGGGAAACTCCTTTCTCTCTTGTGTATGGCATGGAAGCAATATTTCCTGTTGAGGTGGAGATTCCATCCCGAAATCCTGGCTAAGCAGATCACGAAGATGTCAGATAGGATGTCGCGACACTTGATCTCTGCTTCTCACAAGGATCTAAGGAAGAACAAAGATTAACTGCAGAATGTAAAGAACACACAGAAATTGTTAACCCAGTTCGGTGATCAACAACACCTACGTCTGGGGGCTACCAAGCCAGAAATGAAATCACTAAGTAGAATTGGTTCTAAGCTAAACTCCAACGTTTATAACTTAGCACCTAGAAACTACCCTTCCTAGATTTCTACCTAAGACACTCCTAGGTATGAGACCCTTCTCAAGTCCCTTCCAAAACGGGCCGCCCGCCCCGCCCCGCTTAATGCCCGCCAAAAAAAGAGCGGGGCGGGCATGCCCACCATGCTTAAATGGGCATGAAAATCAAGCCCGCCCCACCAAGGTGGCGGGTTTCCGGGCGGCGGGTTTGCCCGCCTTCTTTTTTTATTTTTATTTTTTCTTTTTTTAAGAAATTAAAAGGCTTTTTTTTACCTTTCAATAAGAACAAATTGGGTTAGAAATTTCTCAAACAGTCCCGTTAAAAGCATGCACAAAACATGTGTTTTATAAATTTTGTATAAAAATTGGCCTACTGAGCAATGTATATAAACTATGTGTTTTTATAAAAGCATGCACAAATTAAACAAACTATGTGTTTTTATAAAAGCATGCACAAATTGGCTTACTGAGCAATTTTTTGCGCAAGGCAAATAAAAAATGAGCAAGACTAATAATTTGGAGAATCTTCAAATTTTCATACTGTATATCAATTTTCATACTGTATATCAATTTTCATGTGATGCAAGGCTAGTAAATAATTTTCATACTGTAAATAATTTCATAATGATTATCATAGTAAATAATTTTCATAAAGTATATAATTTTCATATGATGCAAGGTTGTATATAAATTTCATACTGTATATAATTTGGAAAATAAAATACCAACCATGTTAATAAAAAAGGTGCGGCGGGCTTTTGCAGGCGGCGGGTTTTGGCGGGGCGGGCTTTGGCGGGTGACGGTCTTTAGCGGGGCGGGCGTTGGTGGGCAGCGGGCCTAAAATTCCAACCCAACCCGCCATTTTTTGGCTGGTGGGCGGGCCGGCCCGGCGGGCCACGACCCGTTTTGCCACCACTATTCTCAAGTATTCACACAATACACAAGAGGCTCACACAAGTACAAACCATAGTACTTCTAAAACAGCTACAATAATTAACCAACAAACTAGGTTAACTCCAACCTATTTATATTGCAAAACTCAGCTGGACTTGGGCTTCAAAAGCGCAGCAATTCTTCTCCTCAGAATCTGCGACCTAATCCTTTCTTCAATCCCAAGTTTCTAAAAATGTCTCCTTACAAGGAAACCGTATATTCCAATTAGAATCAGAATCTCTGATTCCACAATCTCAGATGCCACCTGGAATCAAGTCATATTCCAAACACACCTGGCACACCTGTTAAATAAAAAAATAGTAACAGACAAAGATGTCGAATCCACCTGATAGGATATCTTGTCAAACATCTTATCCTGCAGTTAGTTCAACATGTTAGGACATCTTGTCCAACATCTTTCTGCTAAGTTAGTTTTACCAAAATTAATGTCAACCTCAAAAGGAAGGACTCAACAATCTCCCCCTTTGGCAAGTTTTGGCTAAAACTAACTTTCATTGTCCTATAGAAACATATCAGGGAGACCACCATCAGAGCAGCAGTGGAAACAAACTTGTCTCCCCCTCAATCAATACAGATCTACTCCCCCTCAGTGGTTAGTAGACAATCAGCAGTGGTTAGTGATGTTAGTAATTCTCCCCCTTTTTAGCCATAATATGACAAAGGTAGAAGGACTAACTCAAAAACCAATAAAACAGTTCATAAAAGTTAAATTACACACCCAACAGAATTAAAGAAATATCCTGGGCATTTAGCCCTTACACAACCAAAAGAAAAAACAACACAAAGTAAGAGAGAGTACTGAAAAACTCTCCCAATGTGGTGGGAATACATATTCAGAGATCAGAATACCATTCCCACAACCAGTGGACAGTTATGCCTCATCAGATAGGCAAACTCCAAGCTTGCCTCTTAATGTCTCAAATTGATTTGCATCCAAAGCTTTAGTGAAAATGTCTGCAAGTTGATTTTCAGTGGCCACATGCTCCAGAGTGATGACTTTATCTTCCACAAGGTCTCGAATGAAGTGATGCCTTATGTCAATGTGTTTAGTTCGGCTGTGCTGGATGGGATTCTTAGAGATATTTATTGCACTCAAATTGTCACAGAAGAGTGTCATAACATCTTGTGGAACATTGTATTCAGTCAGCATTTGTTTCATCCACATCATTTGAGAGCAGCTACTCTCTGCTGCAATGTATTCGGCTTCAGCAGTAGACAAAAAACACAGTTTTGCTTTTTGCTAAACTAGGAAATTAAATTATTTCCTAAGAAAAATCATCCACCAGAGGTACTTTTTCTATCATCTGCATTTCCAGCCCAATCAGCAATACAGTATCGTATTAATACAGAGTCAGCACTGTGTGTGTAGAGTAGGCCATAGTTACATGTTCCATTCATATACTTCAGAATCCTCTTGACCTGATTAATATGGCTGGCTTTGGGTTCAGCCTGATACCTTGCACAGACTCCTACTGAGAATGTTATATCAGGTCTACTAGCTGTAAGGTATAGGAGACTTCCAATCATGCTTCTATAGAGACTCTTATCAACACTTACACCATTTTCATCTCTTGTTAATTTTAGGTGTGTGGGGGCAGGAGTCCTCTTGTGCTTTGCATTTTCCAAGCCAAACTTCTTAACAATATTCTTGGCATATTTCCCTTGACAGAGAAAAATGGAATCTTCCATTTGTTTGACTTGGAGACCAAGGAAGTAGGTTAATTCTCCGACTAAACTCATTTCAAATTCAGACTGCATTTGCTTAACAAAATGTTGAACCATCTCTTCAGACATTCCTCCAAAAATAATGTCATCAACGTAGATTTGTGCTATCATGAGGTTACCTTCCCTTTCTCTGACGAAGAGAGTTTTATCAATTCCTCCCTTTCTGTAGCCATTTGTAACAAGGAACTCAATCAGCCTTTCATACCAGGCCCTTGGAGCTTGTTTCAACCCATATAAGGCTTTCTTCAGCTTGTAGACATGATCTGGAAATGTTGGATCAACAAAGCCTTTGGGTTGTTCTACATAGACCTCTTCACTAAGATATTTGTTCAAAAAGGCACTTTTAACATCCATTTGGAAGAGTTTGAACTTCAGAAGGCATGCTATTCCAAGGAGCAGCCGTACAGATTCCAGTCTAGCCACAGGAGTAAAAGTCTCATCAAAATCCACTCCTTCTATTTGGGTGTATCCCTGTGCAATGAGTCTGACCTTGTTTCTTGTGACAACTCCATGTTCATCAGACTTGTTCTTAAATACCCACTTAGTGCCGATCACATTTGATCTTCTGGTCTGGGTATAAGATCCTAAACATCATGTCTCTTGAACTGTCCAAGCTCTTCTTGCATCGCATTAATCCAAAATTCATCTGTCAAGGCTTCCTTGACATTTTTTGGTTCCATCTTAGACACAAAACAGGCACTCGCCACCACATCCCCTGATCTACTCATCCTTCCTCCATTTGGATCCCCTATTATGAGTTCCTTAGGGTGATCTTTCTGTATTCTGATGGAAGGTCCCTTGTCAACTCTCTCGGTCACAGTAGATTCATGATTGTAATCATTGGGTACTTCAATATCTTCATAGTTGTTTTGAGGTGCTTCAACATCTTCTGTGACATCTTCCTCTTCCATTGGAAAGAATGCTCTGATATCATTTGTAGCTTCATCCTCCATAGGTGAATCATCAACCACAACATTTATGGATTCCAATACTACTTGAGTTCTTGGATTGTAGACACGGTATGCTCTGCTGTTTGTGGAGTAACCTGGGAAGATTTCTTCCTCACTCTTGGGATCCATCTTTCTCCTCTGCTCACAGTCTGCCAGAATGTAGCATTTGCTTCCGAAGACATGGAAGTATTTCAACGTTGGTTTTCTACCCTTCCATAATTCATACAAGGTAGCAGAAGTTTTAGACCTGATGGTTACCCTGTTTAGGATGTAGCAAGCTGTGTTCATTCCTTCGGCCCAAAAGTGATACGGAAGTTTCTTTGCATGGAGCATGACCCTTGCACACTCTTGAATAGTTCTATTTTTCCTCTCAACCACACCATTCTGTTGAGAAGTGATGGGTAAAGAGAACTCTTGACTTATTCCTTCTGAGGAGCAGAACTCATCAAACTTACTGTTTTTAAATTCCCTCCCATGATCACTTCTGATTCTGATTATACCACAGTCCTTTTCTCGTTGAAGTCTCTGGCACAATCCCTTAAAAACTTCAAACACCTCTGATTTCTCCTTGATAAAGTGTACCCAAGTGTATCTAGAAAAATCATCAACAACCACATAGGCATATCTTTTTCCTCCAAGACTTTCGACTTGCATAGGTCCCATTAAATCCATATGGAGAAGCTCTAAGTTCCTTGAGGTGGTTTGTTGTTGAAGCCTTTTGTGTGACATTCTCGTTTGTTTACCAATCTGGCATTCTCCACATATCTTCCCTTCATCTATCTTAAGATTTGGAATTCCTCTGACAGCTTCCTTGGATATGACTTCTTTCATTCCTTTTAAGTGCAAATGCCCCAGTTTCTGATGCCATAACTTTACTTCATCCTCCCTTGACACCAAGCAGGTGGAGGGACTCTGAGTTTTGTGAGGAGCCCACAAGTAGCAGTTATCCTTGGATCTGGCACCTTTCATAATGAGTTCTTCTTTATCATTTGTAACCAGGCACTCAGATTCAGAGAAATTTACCTTAAGACCTTGATCACACAGTTGGCTGATGCTTATTAGAATTGCAGTCAGTCCTTTGACATACAAAACTCTATCAAGACAAGGTTGACCTTCATACTTCAGCTTGCCAACACCTTTGATTACTCCTTTTGAGTCGTCTCCAAAAGTGACATGGCCATTGGGATGGGGTTTTATGTCAGCCAAGAAATTCTTCACACCAGTCATGTGTCTGGAGCAACCACTGTCAAAGTACCAGTCTTCTTTATCTGAGACTCTCAGGGAGGTATGGCCAATGAAATTTACAGTTTGATCCTTAGGAATCCATTTCTTCTTCCCTTTGGGAGTCTTCCTTCTTCTTCTGGATTATTTTGAAGATTTGGGATATCCATTCAACTTGTAACAGTGAGCCCTTATATGTCCAAACTTCCCGCAGTAATAACATTATTTGTCCTATTTTTGTTTTCCTGGAGAGTTGTTTTGAGGCCTTTGGTGATGTTGAGACATCTTTCTTGACATCACCTGGGCTGAGTTCCCTCCAGTCCTATGTCTTTTGATCTCAACTTGATCATTATAGCCAATACCCTTTCCATTTCCGGGATTTCTTCCTGACATAAGGATTTCATCTAGCATATCTGAGTTGTTGTTCATCATCCTTATATACTTAGTCATATTGTTGAGCTTAGAGTTTAACCACTCCACTTTATCCTCTAAATTCGAGATTGTTTCCAAGTGGTTCAATCATTCATCACACAGTAGTGAGATAAGGTTATGTTGTTCTTGTCCTAGTTGATACAATTTAGCAACGTCCTTAGGGTTGAGTGATCCTTTCTCATACACTTCAGTCATTGCAGACACCTTCTTAGTGGTCTCTCCATCGCTTGAGGAGTCATCCTCAGACCACGAGGTGGATAGACCCCTTTTCTCCTTCTTGTGGTATATGGGACACTCACCTCTTGTGTGTCCAAAACCTCCACACTCAAAGCACTAAACTCTCTTTCCTCGATTGGGTTTTCTATCATAGTTGGGTCTTCTTCCAAAATTTCTTGATTTATGGATGTCAAAAGTCTGAGCCTTGACATTTGAATTCGACTTCTCATCCAATTGCTTTGCCAGTTGTTGAAATTGTTTTTCAAGGAACCCTACAGCTTTGGACAAATCCTCTTTAGTGTCACCCTCTTCTTGGTTGGTCACAAGAGCAAGGATTTTCTTCTTTTCATCCTTTTGGCTAATAACCATCTCAAAGGTTTGAAGAGATCCCATAAGCTCATCTACCTTCATGGTATTTATGTCCTGAGTTTCTTCAATGGCTGTCACTTTCATATCAAACCTCTTCGGGAGAGACCTGAGAATTTTCTGAACCAACTTGACTTCAGGAATTTTTTCTCCAAGGTCACTGGATGTGTTGGCAATATCAACAATATTCATATGAAAGGCATGTATACTTTCATCTTCTCTCATCCTCAGGTTCTCAAACTTAGTAGTGAGAAGTTGAAGTCTTGAGGATTTGACTTAAGAGGTGCCTTTATGTGCAGTCTTCGGGATTTCCCACGCATCATTTGCAATAGTGCAATTTTTTATGAGTCTGAAGATGTTCTTGTCCACCCCATTGAACAAGGTATTTAAGGCTTTGGAGTTTCCTTGAGCAAGCTTATCATCTTCATCGTCCCAATCTTCTTCAGGTTTTAGCTCATCAGTGAGCTTCCCATCTTTGTCCTGGATCTTTGGTGGATCCCACCCCTTGACCACATACTTCCAAGCCTTTCCATCCATAGAATTGATAAACGCCACCATACGAACTTTCCAATAATCATAATTGGAACCATCGAGTATTGGTGGTCTATTCAGAATTCCTCCTTCTTTATCCATCGTACCAGAAAGTATCGTCCCTGAATCTCACCCAGATAAAGAGCAGGGTGCCTGCTCTGATACCAATTGAAATTCTGGCTAAGCATATCACGAAGATGTCAGACAGGATGTCGCGACACTTGATCTCTGCTTCTCGCAAGGATCTAAGGAAGAACAAAGATTAACTGCAGAATGTAAAGAACACACAGAAATTGTTAACTCAGTTCGGTGATCAACAACACCTACGTCTGGGGGCTACCAAGCCAGGAATGAAATCACTAAGTAGAATTGGTTCTAAGCTAAACTCCAACGTTTACAACTTAGCACCTAGAAACTACCCTTCCTAGATTTCTACCTAAGACACTCCTAGGTATGAGACCATTCTCAATTCCCTTCCAATCACAGTAGTGACTGAAAATATTACAACTCAATAAACAATCATTCTCAACTATTCACACAATACACGAGAGGCTCACACAAGTACAAACCCTAGTACTTCTAAAACAGCTACAATAATCAACCAACAAACTAGGTTAACTCCAACCTATTTATATTGCAAAACTCAGCTGGACTTGGGCTTCAAAAGCGCATCAATTCTTCTCCTCAGAATCTGCGACCTAATCCTTTCTTAAATCCCAAGTTTCCAAAAATGTCTCCTTACAAGGAAACTATATATTTCAATTATAATCAGAATCTCTGATTCCACAATCTCAGATGCCACCTGGAATCAAGTCATATTCCAAACACACCTGGCACACCTGTTAAATAAAAAAATAGTAACAGACAAAGATGTCGAATCCACCTGATAGGACATCTTGTCAAACATCTTATCATGCAGTTAGTTCAACATATTAGGACATCTTGTCCAACATCTTTCTGCTAAGTTAGTTTTACCAAAATTAATGCCAACCTCAAAAGCAGGGACTCAACACTTCCCTAAGGATATTGATGGACGTCAAGCTCGAAGAAGTTGAATGATGTCATACCCCAAATTTTGACCACCAAGATTTCCCATCATTGTGAAGATCATTACCATAATATGGATGTACTTTCATGCCTCATCAATCTCCTCAGGGATTGTTAGGCATTCTTTACAATCAAAGATTAGGGTTTTAATCTCTTTCAGAGAATTTAGACAAAAGATCAATCAAGAATTGACATGATCTTAAACTTGTCTAACCTCTCAAACATCCATGGAGGACTAAGAGATCTCCCACATCAAGAATTAAGCACAAGGTTGCAATATACCAAGTGGATCAAGCCTCAGGATTGCCCGTGTCACCAAATTAGGGTTTGGTCGACCAGGGTGTCATACCCCAAATTTTGACCACTAAGATTTCCCATCATTGTGAAAGTCATCATTACAATATGGAGGAACCATCATACCTCATCAGTCTCCCCAAAGATGGATGAGCATCCACTACAATCAATTAGGGTTTCAAGCCCTCTCAGAGTTATAAGACAAAGGATCAATCAAGGAATGACATGATCTTCAACTTGTGTAACCTCTCAAGCATCCATAAAGGATCAAAAGGACTCCCACTCCAAGGATTAAGCACAAGGATGCTCCCTTCTAGGTGGATCAGGCCTCAAGATCGACAGTGTCACCAAATTAGGGTTTTGGTCGACCAGGGCCTCCAGATGGAAATTTTTCATCTGGGCATGAGCCAATGATCCAAAACACAACCTAATGTACTCCATGGAACCTCATGGACCCAATCATCAATTTTACCTCAGGGGATGCATTCATCAAAAATCAGGAATTAGGGTTTCTTGACCTAATTCACCCCTAAGTTGACTTTTGGGACAAATCATGAACCAAGACCTCAAGAGAGGGTTTTAGGGTCTCTAATGAACTATATTGATCCATTTGGAACAATGGATTAATCCAAGAAGCTTGAGCAACAAGTCTCAATTTCATCTGCACTACAGTTAGGGTTTTAAGGGAAAAGTCAACTGTAACTTTGACTTTTGACCAGGACATGCTCCCAAGCCCTATGACATGCATCAATATACCCTATGACACCCATGGAACATGGCCATCAAGTTTGATTTAGGTCAAGGACATGATTTCCTGAAGAATTGCACAGTTTGGAATTCATCTGATAAAAAGTCAACTGTGCACAAAAGTCAACTTTGACTTTTTGTGATTTTTCACCAAAATGGATTTTTAACCCTAAAATGATGTTAATGTATGATTTGAATCATCATTCATCAAGAAAAATCAAGAAAAGTTGGATAACTTGTAAAAGGGGTAACCATAAAAACTTAGAAAATTTTCTAAGTTAAAAATAAAGTGACAAGGGCACCAACTTTGGAGGATCATAACTCCTAAACCACAAAGCCATTTTTTTTCATCCAAATATGGATTTGTAGCCCTCATTACCCTCTACAAAAACTTCAACTAGACCTAAGTCCAATCCATTAAGGATTTTGAGTTAGGGAGTGATCAAAATGGCTGAAAAGTGAAAATGTCACTTTTTCCAACACTTAGTGAAATTTTCACTAAGTCAGAATCTGCCTTCACTTTTTGCCAAATGTAGAGGGATTTTTCACTTGGATTCAAAAGAGATCAAAACCAAATATGTTCAAACAGTTGTTGTATCATGTAAGGGCTTTCCAAAATGGTCAAGAGCATTACCAAATTCAACTTACACCATGAGTTATGACATTGGAAAGTTGCCTTGCTGAAATCTGTCAAAGGCAAGGCAGAATTTGCAACTTTGCTCGATTTGCCAAAATCAGCCAAATTCAAATGCTCCTATCCACTTGGACACATCTGAGGATTGAATCTAAAGGGGATAACCACTGAGCCAAGCCTCCAAAGTCCATGGAACAAGAAATAGCATGTTGAACCTAGAATGGCCAAAATAGGGACAAGACTCCAAATTTGGATTGAAGCATTCAATGGAAGCATCAAGGTGGCATGGACTGAGCCATTCTCATCTGAAATCAGTCAAGACTTATCCAAGACCAAGGGAACCAAAGCTCTGTGCCCTAACCTCTAGTCAATGGCTAGAGGAGACTTGGATTTTCATTGGACAACATTGGCCAAACCTACTTACCAGTTGCCATTCACTATTCCTTGCAAAACAAACTTGCTCTACTATAAATAGAGCTCAATTGTGATCAGTTTGAGTACACCAAAGCCATCTAACAGATGCTTTCCTCAAAATCTCTTTCTCTGGGCAAAAATGCCTTTCTTAGCAAGGTAGCTATCGGGTTTTGAGTTTGAGAGCTTTTCCAATCAAACCAATCACTCACACACCTCACATACATCATATAGAAGTGATCCAAACACTCACATAACATCTGGAACACAGATTTCACAAAATCACCAGCTGGTTGCTCAAACTTTCAATCAAGTTACAGCTGAGGTACCACAAATCGTTCCAGCCATTTTCAATCAAGTCCAGGCATTCAAACACACTCCATAGGGTGTAAGGAAGCTGTTCAGATCATCACCACTCATCTGTAACACCTCCAAATCAAAAATCACATTGCACTTGCTGTCACGGCCTAGAGGTAAGCATACACTTGGTCATCTCTCAATCTATGCATATTTCCCCGCACAATAATTTGGCCATATGTTCATAATCATGCATGGAATGTTTTCCCTCAATTAATTGCATTGTTTGAATCGTGTATCAAAAATCCTAGCCTTCATGCAGAAATTAGGGTTCTTGAGGATTTTTCGTGATTTCTTGTTTTATGCTTAATTTAAATGAAATTAATTGTCATAAACATGATCGTGAGGTTGAGACGAGCATATTGATATGTGGATTGCATAATATAATCAAGTATTCAGTGAGATTGGAGAGAAAATGCAAATATGGCCAAGCCCAGAACACGCGTGTGTTCTTGATGTGTTCTTGGCGCCTTTTTTCAAAATTTGAATATTTGAATTTTGTGATTTTTGTTTA